>CM037881.1:79461081-80072764 GCA_021292165.1 Shinisaurus crocodilurus
GAAGAGAAGGAGAGGATGGCTCAGATTCTCCAGATGGAGATCCCCAACTTTGGTAACAGCATCCTGGAGTGCCTGAATGAGCAGCGGTTGCAGGGCCTGTACTGTGATGTCTCGGTGGTGGTGAAAGGCCATGCTTTCAAGGCACACCGGGCTGTGCTGGCTGCCAGCAGCTGCTACTTCCGGGACCTTTTCAACAACAGCAAGAGCACGGTGGTGGAGCTTCCCGCCGCCGTGCAACCTCAGTCCTTCCAGCAGATCCTCAGCTTCTGCTACACGGGCCGCCTCAGCATGAACGTGGGCGACCAGTTCCTGCTCATGTACACAGCCGGGTTCCTGCAGATCCAGGAGATCATGGAGAAGGGGACTGAGTTCTTCTTGAAGGTCAGCTCGCCCAGCTGTGACTCCCAAGGTTTGCACACTGAGGAGGCGCCTTCATCGGAGCCACAGAGCCCTGTGGCACAGACGTCCACCTGGCCCTCTGGCAACACGCCCCTGCCTCTGGTCTCTCGCGTAAAGACGGAGCAGCAGGACTCGGACTCTGTCCAGTGCACATTTGTGGTTAAGCGGCTCTGGGAAAGCAGCCAGAAAGAAGGAGGGGGTGGCGGCGGCGGCAGCAACGGCAGCCGCAAAATGGCCAAGATCTCCTCCCAGCAGGAGCTGAGTGGCAGTAACCGGCAGGTCCAGCAGCAGCAGCAGGCCCAGCAGCAGGGGGCGCAAACGGGAGGCGGTGGAGGGGCAGGCGTGGTGAGCGGCCCCAGTACTTCAGACCAGACGAGCCCCGGCACCTCCAGTGCCTACACCAGTGACAGCCCCAGCTCCTACCACAACGAGGAAGACGAAGAGGAAGACGCTCCTGAGGAGGGCTCCGACGAGCAGTACCGGCAGATCTGCAATATGTACACGATGTACAGCATGATGAATGTAGGGCAGACGGGTGAGTGTCCAGGACGGGTTGGGGGCGGGCAGTGTTGCTGATCTCCCTCCTCCCTAAAGGAAGGGAACTCTTTCAAGTTGTCTACCTGTGTTTTGATTTTTTTTAAAAAAACAACAAAAAACCCTCTGAGCAAGTGCTAAGATGAGTTATGAGGAAAATCTTGGATTCTGGGAAACAAGTGTAACAACGGGACCCTCAGAGTTGGATCGACTTAGCCTGTCAAGGGTGTGGACACCCACCCACCCCCGTCACATTTTACAGCAGAAGCAGGTAGATGGTAAAGATGGGTCAGGTGTCTGCTTCTACCCTGTAACAACACGTGTGCGATGGGGGGCATGTCTCTTTTTTATGCACACATGCAGTTGAAATGCATGTAGGGAGATGCAGTTGGTCTAGGCTCCCTGACGTGCTTTTCCATAAGTGTCCATACAGCATAAAAGCATACAAAGAAACAGGGAGCAACCTTGCGGGTTATGAAGTAGAGGCAGATGAATGCTAAACATTTTAGTTAGCATGTAGCTACTTCCACTGTAACGTGTGAAACATCCCTGAGAGATTAGCTTAATGCCAATGTTAAAAGTTACCACTGAAGGGAGGAGATTATCTGGCGTTAAAGCGTAATTAATTTCTGTTTCTCCCAGCCTTAGAATCAAGCCTGGTCTTCTAAAATGAGCTGCTCTGCCCAGACCCAACTAAGCGTGCTTCCAGATGAGGCTTTTATTGCACCATCGCCCTGCCTCATGCACGGAATGTTACTGGGGGCGGTGCCCAGGCATCGTCTTCCACTCATAACCCTCCCATGTTTTCTCACCACTGCTTCCGTCTTTCCTTACCACAGAAAATCCGTTAAAGGGACAGAGTAGCTGCACAATGCCTTCTGGAGCGCATTGTCTGGATGCACGCTAAGAAGGTTTAATCTAGTGATGACTGGAAATAAATCTCCAAATATTAATAATGTTGGTAACACAAAGAAGGAGTGTGAATAATTTCTGCACCTTGAAGGTGTGGCTTGGTGACCAGGGCTTTGAAATGGTACTTTTAAGAGCAAGTGAGTGAGGATGGTCTGGATTTGGTGATTTTTCTTGGGTTCCTGTCGTAACAATGACCTTGCGTGTCAGTGTGGGATGTGGGCTGGCTTTGTGCCCTCTGAGCCTTTCCATTTCTTCTCAGCCCTGTTCCCAAAGACCAGATGCTCATGACTTTTTCTGCGATTAGATATGTATTGAAACCTGCAGGAAGTAGCAAGGTGGTAGCCTTCTTCAACCTGGAGCCCTCCAGATGTGTTGGATTACAAGTCCCATAACCCCCAGCCAGCTATGCTGGGAGATTATGGGTCTTGTAGTCCAACGCATCTGGAGGGCGCCAGGTTGGGGAAGGCTGTTATGGAGACCTAGGGCCATCATTCATGCCTTCCTGGCAAGACTACTGTCATGTGTTCTACATGGACCTGCCTATGAAGACTGTTCCGAAATTTTGGAAATTAGTACAGAATGCTGCTGTTCACCAGTTAAGAGCTGGCATTCTTCTATAACATATGTTCAGGCAGTTACATTGGGTTGTATCCAATGTGTGTCTAACTTAAGTCCCATTCATTTCAGTGGGTCTACTCTATGTAGGACTAACATTGGATACAACCCATTGGCTGTCAATTGGTTTTCAGACCCAACTCAAGGTGCTCGTTTTGACATTTAAAACCCTAAATGACCTAGGTCCTGTCCCTCTTTGGGAACCTCTTCTCCCATACACCCCGGATCCCCAGGCATTTGAGCTGCACTGAGGGACCCTTGCTGAAGGTTCCATCTTAGGTGGTTGGCCACCACAAGCAGCGGAGCCTTCTCTGCTGGAGCACCAATATTTTGGAATGTCTTCCTGTGGGAGGTGTTTCTAGGCCCCTCCTTGCCATCCTTTCAGAGGCAATTGAAGACTTTTCTTTCTCAATCTGCCTTTGATTGAGATTGTTGAGTTGTTGCTACTGCTTCAGATCTGCTGCATCTGTGTGTTCAGTTGTTGGCTATGAGCCATGACATCTTTACAGGTCATACCTCAGCTCAGCCACCAGCCCACTCTGTGGCCTTAGGAAAGCTGCACTTTTCAGCCTTACTGACCCTTCCCCCAGTCTTTAATATGGGGATGGTAATACTGCTTCCCCTTTGTGTTTGTTTTAAGGATGGCTGAGATTCTTGTAAAGCACTTTGGAAAAATGTCCTATGATGGTGACTAACAGCAGCCTCCAGCTTGAGATGATTAGTGCTGATAAGAGACATAAAAGCATCCCGCCCCTTTGGGCTGTGGATGCCTGGTCGCCTGTCAGCATTGCCTCTCCCTGCCTTCAATTGTATGGTGTGGGTCAAATCTGTTGCTGTGACTTGGGTGATGCCAGTGGCTACAACAACAGTCAGCTCTTCCCACCCTCACCTTTTCATTGAAAAGACCTGAAGCACAAGCTCTTAAATGGCTTTGTGCTCTTGGGAAAGGAAGGGATGGTTGTTGCGATCCCACTTTTAAAGGGATCACCAAATTCCATAAATCCAGGGGGTGGATGTGTGTCTTGAATCTGCATCACTTGCATAAGAATTCTGTTCAAGAAGTTGGTTGGGGTTTGTAGAAGTTTTTAAACCGGGGAAGAGGGTTTTCCTGTGCAGATTCCACAATTTTTACCCTCCATTCCATGCTTGCTTTTCACACACTTTCTTCACATCTCCTCCCGACCCTCGCCTTTCTTCTTTGCCCAGCAGAGAAAGTGGAAGCACTGCCAGACCAGGTGCAATCAGAGTCTCGCAACCGGATACGGGTGCGGCAGGACCTGGCGTCGCTGCCTGCCGAGCTCATCAACCAGATTGGAAACCGGTGCCATCCCAAGCTGTATGACGAGGGTGACCCAGCTGAGAAGTTGGAACTTGTGACAGGTAAGATCAGTGTCTCGGCCTGTTAGGGTCAAATGTGTGTGGGTAAGCACATCAGTTTCAAGCTAGCTGCAGCCCATAAGAAAAACCTCAGTTACTTCCAGACTGAGAAACATCCCAAACAGATTTGGGGTTTTTTGGTACAAAGTTGCACGTGTGTGTGTGTTACTGGGGGTCCTTCCAGATGGAACACTCCTATAATTAGCAATCAGAAGGCATTGTGCAGCTGTTCCATCTTTTTTTTTTTTTCCTTAACGGATTTTCTGTGTTAAGGAAAAAGATGGAAGAAGCGGTAAGAAAACACGCTCAAGCAGTTGAGTTAAAAAGACTGGGCCGAAGCCACAAAAGTGGTACCCGTTAATGGCCGTTCTTCTTCGTGGCCTCTGTGACCTCACACATATGGGTTATGCGCCTGCACAGAACAGTCATTCAGAACATTCTAGAGCAAAATAGAGTTTTAGGCGGGAGTCCTTCCCACCTTCTCTGTGCACGCTCTGGGTGTGGCTCCTGCCTGCCTCTCAGTTCCTTTTCATCTGCCGCAGCAACTACCAGCATTTGGAACGTTCGCTCGCCTCACGGCAAAATCCTCAGAAATTCTACTGTCCCCTCCTGGGTTGCTGAACAGAGTTCTCTTTTCTTCTTTCTCTTCCTTTCCTATTTTGTCTGAGTTTTTCTTCTTTATTTCATTGCCCCTTTAGGGTACATGACCTCCAAGGCGTTCTTCAAAAATTGCGCCTGCTGTGGCGGGAAGATACCGTTAACTACCGGACACTCCAACTGCCTTCTCTGCCTTGGAGAGGCACACAGGATGGACTCCTGTGCCCACTGCCAGGCCTTTACAAAGCAGGCCAGGAGAAACAGAACAGCCCACCTTTGGGTCCAGTTGTAAGAACAAGCCCTCAAGGCAGCAGACAGAACAGCACTGAACCACTCTGCATACTGTCTTGGCATCCATTTGTAAGAAGCCAGATCTGGTTCTTGTCTCTCATCACTTCCTTATTTAGTCTGGCATTCCCTGCACTGGTGGACAGTCCTGACACACCATGCAGACTCCCCGTCTGTCCCAAACAGTCACTATGGACATGTCCCTTCAGAACTGGGGAGCACACTGTGGTTCACTCACGATCAAGGGACTGTGGTCCCATCGGGAGAGAACCCTACACATCAATCAACTCAAGCTTCTTGCCATTGCCAAAGCCCTACAGGCACTCGAATCTTGATGATCCGTCCAAATCGCAATGGACAATACCACAGTTTTCTTCTATATAAACAAGCAGGGCAGGACGAGATCCCTTCCACTCCTCTGACTCATCCTCAATTTCTGGGACTGGTACGTACGTCACTACATTGCCCCTGTCACCTTGTCACTTTTCAGGAACATCCAACACTCTTGCCGACTCGCTCAGCAGGTTGGGAACCACCCCGCATGAGTGGGAGTTCTCTCTGACAGCCACACTAGAACCCTTTGACATGTGGGACACCCCAACTGTTGACCTCTTTGCTACAGCACTGAATACAAAATGCCAATCTTTCTGAGTAGGGCTGGTCATATCCCGGACTCTCTGGGAGACACTCTCCTTCACTGGGGAGGCACTCTAACCTAAGCGTTCCCCCCCATTCCCTCTAGTCACACAAGTCGTGAACAAGATACAGGATGATGGGGCTCACTTTATAACCCCAGGGTGACCGAGACAAACGTGGTTTGTGACACTTCTCCTCCTGTCCAACCACACACTTCTGTGTCTCCCTCACCTCCTGGATCTCCTCACAGTGAGCAACAGGAAGATCAGGCACCTGGACCTGGAGACTCTACAATTCACTGTATGGAAAGTGGGCAGTCTCACCAATTCTCCCAACAAGGTCCTGGAAGTAATGACTGCTTGATGCAAACCTTCCACCTGGGCATCATAGGCTACCAAGTGGAAGGTCTTTTTGAAATTTCTCACTCCAGCAGAACAGGAACCAAAATCCTGTGGTCTACCAAGTATATTGGGCTGTCTTCTTTCTTTGAAATCTAGAGGTTTAGCTCTTTCTTCTATCAAAGTTTACTTAGCAGCCATATCGGCTAGTCATGACAATATTGAAGGTTTCTCTCTCTTCTTACACCATCATGTTAAATGGTTCCTTAAAGGACTTGCTAACCTCTGTCCACCAGCCTCCCCTCTCTTCCCGGCCTAGAGTCTGTCAGTGGTACTGACTCAATTAATGGCCAGACCCTTTGAACCTAAGACCATGGCCGAACTTAGGCTCTGCACAATGAAAGTGGTATTCCTCACTGCTATTACTTCGGCACAAAGAGAGAGTGAACTATGTGCTCTAAGGCATGATCAACCATTCCTTACTTTTCATAGGGACAAGTAGTGCTATGCCCAGACTGCTCTTTTCTTCCAACTGTGGCCTAACAATTCCATTTAACTCAGGATATTGTACTGCCAATGTTCCTTCTTCAACCTTCCTGATGGAGGTCAAGCTGCATTCTCTAGATGTCAGAAGGGCACTTTCATTCTGCGTCCATAGAACATCATCCTTTAGGAAATCTACCTGTTTATTTGTCTGCCACTTGGGACCCAAAAAGGGTCACCCGGTGTCATCTCAGCGCTTTGCCAAATACGTGGTTTCAGTCATACTTCTCATCTATCAACTGGCATGATTACTGACCCCCCCTGCAAGTACAGGGACACTCAACTAGAGCCATAGCATCTCTGCCACTTTCCTCCCAAGGTATTTCACTTCCACAACTGTGTAGTGCAGTGACCTGGGCTCAGCCCTCTACCTTCATCAGACACTACCGCCTGAATATCAGAGCTTGCACCAATGTGGCTTTTGGCAGAGCAGTCCTTTCTTCAGTTCTGGTATGACATCTCTCTCCTTTGGTATGTCTCTTGCTTTTCAGTCACCCATATGTGTGAGTCGCAGAGACCACGAAGAAGACGGACAGGTTGCTTACCTGTAACTGTGGTTCTTTGAGTGGTCATCTGTGAACTCACACAGCCCATCCTCCTCCCCTCTTTTATGCCTCCCCTTCTCTGCTGCGTCAGACTCGAATTGAGAGGCAGGCTGGAGCCCCACCCAGAGTGTGCACAGAAGGTGTGGGCGTGGCTCCTGCCTAAAGCTCTGTTAAGCTCTAGAATGTTCCAAATGACTGTTCTGTGCAGGTGCATGACCCATATGTGTGAGTTCACAGATGACCACTTGAAGAGCCACAGTTACAGGTAAGCAACCTGTCCTTAGCCAGCCTCATGCTGAGCATCACTTTATAATGTGTTATTGGAAGCCGAGAGGGTCTGGATGGATCCCATTGTAACTACGTTGTTTCCTGCCACTTCCACAAAAGCATCTTGTACTGCGGTGACGTTTGGTTATATGGTTTATTGGTCTCTACCCACTTTCATCAAAGTATTCTGTTTTCACAACAGGTACCAATGTGTACATCACTCGGGCCCAGCTGATGAATTGTCATGTCAGTGCTGGGACACGGCACAAAGTGCTTCTCAGACGGCTACTAGCATCCTTCTTTGATCGGTGAGTAAGTGTTCCATTGGTGTGTGGGGAAACTAGAGGGGGGCGTGTGGAGAGTTCTGTTTCTCTGTTTTCTCCTCTTCTTGCCTCAGTATGTCTTTGTACTTTGGAGGCGGGACCCCTGGACCTTGGGGAGCCTAGCTAGAGCAGGGGGCAGGGCAGGAACTGGAACATGTGGAGATGGACAGAGTTGGCAGTTAGGGAAGAGGTACAGTGAGATGCATTCTGTGAAGGTTTTAATTGCTCTCTCTTTAACCGCTTACTAGGAACACTCTTGCCAACAGTTGTGGCACTGGAATCCGCTCCTCCACCAACGACCCTAGCCGGAAACCCCTCGACAGCCGGGTGCTGCATGCTGTGAAGTGTGAGTGTCTGTTAAAGAGCTCCTCCTATTGGGAGTGGGGTGTGTAGGAGTATGTTATTGTTGCTCTTGAAGGGTAGGCAGGGGTGGATGGGAAATCTAACTTGGTGCATTGGCCAGGAAACCAAGCCAGACACTCCACAGACATTCTTCGATGGTTTCTGAGTGTAGGGAAACCCTGGTTGAAATTTTGGTACACTGCCAAATCTATTTGAAAAGCTGTTTCGTGCTAGGAAAAAGTCGCAGAATACACAGAAGGAAGCTATGGCTCCCCTGAGTGATGTTTTAGGCAGTAACAAGAGCCTTCCAGAATCCGTGGAGTCTAAATCGATACAGATTTGAGAAAATGCAGGGCCTAATCCTTGGGGAAATTCATCCCTTCCTGTGCCATTTGAAGAAGATGGTGTGAGTAAGTAAGTTGCTTGAACAGTATTTGGAACAGGAGAATGTAAAACCAGGGGCTATGAAGGAACTGAATGGATGCCTTTGGCTCATGAATATTGGATTAGCACAGGTAACCAGGGAAAGGGTTCACACAAAGTTAGCATTGATGGGTAAAGATGGAAAGTGTGATAAACTGCAGTTGAAATGTGAGTGCTTTGAGAGGGAGCTGAAGCAAGTACTGATTCAGAATTTGAGTTTGGCCACAGTAAAAGAGGGATTGAAGGAACAAGTAGACTTATTGGAGTCTAACTGTACCCAGCTGGAAACTCAACTAGACCTGTTCAATGGGTGGAATTCGTGTACCATTAGGTCATTGGGCTGCACCTCATAGTCCCTTCAGGATACCCGAATCCATAATGGTCACGGCTGAAGAAATCAATTGAGTGCTGTGTGTAAAAGCTTTGGAGTGGGTCTTTTCTTCCAACAGATGCTGTGGTTTTAGACTTGACTATGTATCAATTATGTTGTGAGTCTTTGCAGGCTTGATCAGGTGCTGGGAGGCTAGAGGGGCAACAAGCTATGGGAATTTCCCCAATTGCTGCTATAATGACACTGACCATCCTTTCCTGTTCTCAGTTTATTGCCAGAACTTTGCCCCCAACTTCAAGGAGAGCGAGATGAATGCTATTGCTGCTGACATGTGCACAAACGCCCGGCGCGTTGTCCGCAAGAGCTGGATCCCCAAACTGAAACTACTGATGGCCGAGGGCGATACCTACACGACCTTCATCAACGACACTGGCAAGATGGAGCCAGACATCATGGGCGTGGAGCACAGCTTTGAGACGGGCAGCCATGACGGTGACGCAGGCACCTCCACCGAGGGCCTCCAGTAAAATGTGCCCACCTCTCTTTTTCCAGTCGATGGTTTTTATTTCCTAATTTGATTTTGATTTTTTTTTTTGGTAGAATCGTTTTCCACCTTTTTTTTTTTTTTCATTTCCTTTTTTTCGTTGTTGGTTTTGTTTTGTTTTGTTTTGGCAGAGGGGAAAGAAAGCGTTGTACTGTCTCCTTTTTTAAAGAAAACCTTCTTAAACATGGGCCTTGCTTCCTCAGGCACCACAGCTAGTATGAGCTCAGAGGGGAGGCCCTGCTGCTGCATTGGCAGTCCTGGCTGGCATTTCCCTCCCCCCCCCTCCACCTTCCCTCTGTCCTTGTTGTGCTATTAATTGTTTTTAGATACATATTTTAGTAGAATTTTTTAAAAAAAACCAAATCCATTTGCAAATGGAGGCCATGATCCAGGGAAGTCTTGTCCCAGAGCACTGCCTCTTCCTTCATCAGATCTGGTTCTCCCCAGACAGGGCTCTAACTTGGACTGATCATCATCTAGTCTTTCCTCAGGTCCATACGAGAGAGTGAAAAAAATCCGAGTGCCATGATAAATGCAGACCGGGAAGGGCCTGAACCCAGGGCTGCTGTCATGTCATTCTCCCCCTTCTCAGTTCCTCTCCTGTCCCCTCCACTCTTGCTTAGGTACGCTCAGGTCTTGCACCGCAAGGCAATTAATTCTTCTTCTGCCGTTCTCTGCATCCTCCTGTACACACACACACACACCCTCTGCTTTTCATGCCCTCTGAACCTATGCACTTTCCCTACTCCATGGCAGCCTTTTATTTTAGACCACCCAGGCCTCCCAGTCTGATCACCTGTAGGCCAAACCTGTACGCCAGACCAGCCCTCGCATATTTTAAGCGGTACAGCATTGGCGAAGCGAACAAAGAGTATCCCTCCGTGACCTTTATGTGGAGCGGAGATGATGCGAGACTGACATCCTTGAATGCAGCTGTGCCGCCTCCCATTTCCTTGAGGCCTAGCATCCTCTTTGAAGTGGGTGATCGTATCATGGGCTGGAGTTTGCAAACAGTTCCATTTTCAGCCACTTTGCCATTTCAGCCCATCTACACAGGTGCAGCATGTGCAGGAACCTGAAACTAAGTGCTGCCAAGTTTGTTTGCCTCCCCCTGCTGTCTTAGTCTGGAACTGTTCCTAGAACTTGGTTCCTTAGTACTGCCAGCTAAAGGATCAGTCCCCTGCAGTCTGCCCTTTGGATGTTGGTGGAACAAATAGCAGCGCTGCTGATTTACATACCAACCCTTTCGGCTGCTCCAATTAGGTTGCCACAAACAAAGGTCACGAGTTTGGGAATGAGATTCTGAAGGAAGGGGCAAAGCCAGGGGAGAAAGCATCACTTCCTTGTTCCTAACAGTGCCACAAGCTCCCCAGCATGTGAGGATGTTGCAGGACAGGACTGCGGCACAAAGGAAGGGTTTAGCCTGTTGGATTCTAAGGCCAGTGTCTTCTGTCACATGGCTGAAACGTTGGCCAAGCTCCTCTCTCCAACAACAGGTAACTAAGCACAATGTGAAATTTCACCCCTTGTCTTCCCCCTCTTCTTGTCAGTTTCACATTCATGATGCTTCCGAGTAGCATTTGATCCAGAGTAACTAACTCCCACACTTGGTTTAATAGGTTTTGCCTCCATCTTGAGCTGGGAGATAAGTAAGGCACAGCAGAAAAACTTGGGTTCTGGTCTGACTGGATGGCATGACTGTAGTAATGCTCCTCTCCCTTTTTTTGCATTTGCTTGTACGGTTCAAGATAATAACTCTTAGTTACGCTGGGGGAATCTCTCTCCTGTCTGGAAATCTTTGAATGCAGAACTGATTATTCTTCTTGGAAATCAAAGCCTTTATTTCTCCCGGCAATATAGATTTCATAGATCATAGAGTTGGAAGGAGCCTAGAAGGCCATCGAGTCCAACCCCCAGCTCAATGCAGGAAACTAGAGGAGGGGTCTCCCATCCAAGTAATAACCAGGCCTGACCCTGCTTAGCTTTCCACGCTCAGACAAGCTGAGCCAGCATGAGCCACAGGCCTAAGAACGATCCTGCGTGTGCACAGTCATGTTCATTGTTACGCCAAACACTTCCTTAGCCTTCCTCTGAGCAAATCGAACTGTCCTCCCGAATTGTGACAGGAGGCAGTGGGTGGCAAACCTTTTAATAAATTAAAAACATTTTAAACAATTGAAACCTTTGTCCTTGAATTTCCGCGAGAATAAATTCCAGAGCATTGGCTGTGCTAAATCCCTTGCAGCAAAAAAGATGACAAATCCTGTGGCACCTTAAAGACCAGCTGGGTTATGATTTTAAGTCGGGCTTTTAATCTCTGTCAAGAGTGCCTCATGTAGATTCCTCAGTCAATTGAAGCAAACCTGACCTGGAAAAGGCCTCCTTTTTCCCAAAGGAGGGTTGGAAGTTGCCAATTGGGTCTCTGTCTGCAAAGGCAAGCAACTCATAAGGAGGCCTTTTGTGATATAACCCTTTTTATAATCTTTTATAAACCATTACAGCAGATAAGGCCAAACTCTTTGTTTTAAAAAAAATATGAATGTCCCTCATTAAACCTTTGCGGTTAGTCTGTGTTTATCAAGGGGAGACTATTTTCACTTGTCACAAAGTATCCCAATGAACACCCAGGTTCATTCATTTTTTTTGACAGAGGAGGAATGTTTCCTGTAGTGGCTGTTTCATGTCTTAGTACAAATCTATATTTACTTCTTAACGAATGTTACTTATTTTTCTGAGCTCTGGAGAAAACACCTGCAGCATGAAGAATGCTGGCTTACCCAGCAGTAAGTCTGACTGAACTCAGTGGGACTTGCTTCCAAATAGTCATGTATAGGATTGGCCTGCTAGAATACATTTTGGATCTCAGCATGTTAGTCAGAACTCTCTGTGGTCAGAACTCTCTGTGGGCAACTTGACAAATGACCACCCACCCGCCATCCGCATGAGTGCACCAGTGTTGACTGAGCAATAATGTAACATCTGATTTTAGGGACCCCTAGTGGGGAATTTTTTAATCATAAGATGACTTCTACCCGTTTTGCATGTCCTGTAACATTCAGTGCATTGTTTCATCCTACAAGAGTTGCTTTCTACTTAAGGGCATGTCGTTAGATTACTTTTGTCAGGACAGTTGGCAATCTTCCTTGTTTTTTATGAATATTAAAGGCAGGAGATTTTCTTTTCCTGCCACTGGGGGGAGACAAAGATAGATACATGTACTATTTTCAAGGAGGTATAAATGAGTACGCATTTTGTAGAGGGCTTAGCTGAGACTGTGACCTCAAGCAAACTATGCTGGATACAGAGCAGCCTGATTTGCTGTGTGCTGGTCCAGGGGATTGCACTTGCTGTGGGATGTTTTTACAAACAAGGCTGGTAAGTATTTGGATTTATTAGGCATCTGAAGTCAATCTACATTACAAACCGAAGCCGGTTTTATCCTGGTTTCATCACTGACTTCCCCAAGGAATCCTGGGAATTCTAGTTTTGCAAATTTACTGAGAATTTTCCTGTCTTTCCTAGAATTATAGTTCCAATGATTCCATTGGTGGAAACCCATGACAAGCTGGGTTAACTTCACAGTGTTGTCATGCCTTGGTGATTGACTATGTCAGCATTTGCGCTACAGCTGGAGAAATGGATAACATTTTGCTGAGGTCTGAAAACTTAAGTGTTGACTGACACAATTTCAGATTTAATACTATTCTCTTCCAGGCCTTCTTCTTTCCCATGGGCTCCTTTTATTCAGGAAAGGGTTTTTTTTGTCACCCAGTCAGTGGCATGTCCTATTTTTCTGTTGTATGTATGGTCATTTATGTGGTTAACCTCCAGTATCAGAGGCAATATGCCTATGTACTCCAGTTGCTGGGGAACATGGGTGGGAATGTGCTGTTGCATTCATATCCTGCTTGTGGGATCCCATGGGCAGCTGGTTGACCACTGTGTGAACAGAATGCTGGACTAGATGGACCCTTGGTCTGATCCAGCATGGCTCTTATGTAAACCTATTTGCTTCACCCTTGATTTGTATTTTTTCTCAAAGGAGCTGGAAATGATAGAAAAGTGAAATTTGTAAAAATTATAGACCTTTACTAGAAACCAAATAAGGGTATGTGTATAGGTGATTATTTACATATGCTGAATAATCTTTTAGTCATGCCCAGTTAAGAAAAAGGTAGTGCATGACTTTAAAAAAGAAGTTGTGTGTGTGTGTGTGTGTGTGTGTGTGAGAGAGAGAGAGAGAGAGAGAGAGAGAGAGAGAGAGAGAGAGAGAGAGAGAGAATTTTCCTCATCTGATTTCTCAAATAATTTTAGGAGGGAAATCTAATGAGTTGTCACTTGAGGATTGTGACATGGAGAATATAAGCACTGAACAAAAGGAAAACATTTATTTGATTGCAAGGCATTTGTCACCCTGATCCAGTAAAAGAGATCCACATGTGTAAGCAACCATACTCGTGATCATGTACGTCACAATGATCATGTTGAACTGGTTGGGTGAATGTTCTAATGCAAACAAGGATACGCATCTGGGGCCACCATTTGTTATGGGGGCAACAAGTTGAACACAGCTACAGTTGCATGTGGCCCAGGCCCCTCCCCTTCCCCTAATGCTGTGTCCATGCCTCAGTTATTCCTTCGTACACATAACACCCTCAGCTCTGCACTGGCTGACTGCTGTGCCTACACAGGAATCAACAATGATGGTCGCCACCATCACCACAGTGCCCATGTATTTAATTCTGATGAGCAGCCTCTGGCAAGAAGCAGCTGTAGTATTTGGCTCTTAAAGCACCCCAAAAACCCCATTGCCAAGGTTTCCTTTATAGAACCAGTTGCCAGACCAGCCTCTGCCACTGAGTTGCTAATCCTGCCATGGCCCAGTATTCCAATTGGCTGACTGAGCGGGAGCTAGCTGCACCGTTTTTAAATTCCTTTCCTGTGCGCCTTTTTCTGCTGCTCTCCCTGGCTGTACACCCTAGTAGGGCCTATCTCCCTTGCCTAACTAGTTACTGTGAAATTTTCATTGGTAAATGTAGAGGGATTAAAGGGGTTAGCCTTAACTTGCCCCTCCTTGCATACAAGTGCATGGGTGCATACACTTCTCTTTGCCACCTTCACCTCTAGACCAACATTGCAAGAATCACTCTTTAAAATCCACTCCGGCTGCTGGGGTACACCCTAACTTGATCCAGCGTACTCCAGCAAATTTAGCTGGACCTTTTATCCTAGCAGCAGCAGCAATAGACTGCTTTGAGGGGATAATTGGATCATATAAATGCAGGGCAAGCCCCTAACCCCCCCCCCCCAACAAGTTTTGTTTGATTTTTAAAGCAAGAGTCATAGTTTGAGTGGAGAGACAGAAAATATTCTAAAATCTTAGCTCTGGAATGACTGTTGGGTCAGCAATTACTATTCTTCCCAATATTCTCCCCGGAAAGAGTACATCTTAGCTGATCACCCTTTTGGGGGGGGGGGGGCGGTTAAGCTTCCAACTACACTACTTGGATGCTGATAGTTGGGCAAATGTATGCCTGCATCCAGTGCACCTTCTTCACTGTGTATATGATTAAGGGCATGCATACCAGTGAGCCGGGATTGAATGTGCCATCCTACTGCATGTACAGCAATATATAGTGGGAAACACATTTTGCTACTCCAGTGTGAGAAAGCAAACTTGGCAATTTGTTTAACTTGGGGGTGGGCAATATGTGGCCCTCCAGATGTTTTGGCCTACAACTCCCATCATCTCTCACCATGAGCTATGCTAAGGCTGATGGGAGTTGTAGGCCAAAATATCTAAAGGGCCACAAGTTGCCCACCCCTGCTTTAATTATTTTCACTAACTTTACTGTGTCCTTGGTCTTTCCCCTTTTCCCTCCTCCATAGCTGATACATAACTGGGAGTAGCATCAGGTTAACTTGGAAGTGATTACCTTTTTTTATTGCAAGTAACTAAATAGCATTGCATTTTCGATTGAGATGTCTTACTACTAGGCAGACAAAGAAACGTTACATTCTTGATCATTTTATAGCTATTTTATTCCATCTTCATTACCTCCCCACTTTCATGTCTGTTGCAATCCATTGCAGATAATGGTCATGTTATATCGTCTGGTTGTTGCAAATGTAAGTGATCAGGCAGTGGACTCTGAATTTTACCCCAACAAAAACCCAAATCAGCCCAGAGGTTTCATGCCTGTATGGATGTCTAGCCCAGCCATTAGATGACATACTCTTGGATTTCCTAGAGATATATATTGTTAAACTTTATAAAAGACATCATTTAATCTATTAATGCAGTTTGGTTCTGTAGGAAATATTCAACAGAACCCAGAGCTTATTGTGTAATTGATCTAAGCACTTGACCTAGAGATCTTGCTTCTCAATCCTTTGAGCTAACATAAAGCTGCTTAGATTTGGAGTGGTGTGTGCATGTGTGTCATAGCTATGCTTGGAGGAAGGGATGTAGAGCACATGCTTTGCATGCAAAAGCTCCCAGCTTCAATCCCTGGCATCTCCAGGTAGGGCTGGAAAAGACAGTCCAGACCAGGGCTCTCCAACCTTGGGTCCCCAGATGTAGCTGGACTACAGCTCCCAAAATCCCTTGCCAATTAGCCATGCTGGCTGGGTATGCTGGGAGCTGTAGGCCAGCAACATCTGGGGACCCAAGGTTGGAGAGCCCTGGTCTAGACAATACTTAACTAGATGGACCCATGGTTTAACAGCTTCCTAACAGCTGTATATGTATCTGTCCCGCCCCAAGCTTTTTAGGTCCAGCATTTGATGACCACAAGCTACTTGATGCTGCTTCAGAAGTTGACACCTCTGGTGGATCCCTTGCTGAATGAAATGCACGTCCTCTTCTATCCCACACCCTTTACCTTTGCACTTGACTAACTTTTCGCCATCATTACCCTCTCACCTAAATGATTTATACTTCTTGAGAATCTTTGAAAACCTGCTTTGAGTTGGGGGTGGGGGAAAGGTAGGAGTGTACAAAAAGGCTAGTGACATTTGACTTCATGTTAGCCTTGATGTTTTGTAACCTTATGGTGAACACGGCCTCCTGTTGGTGTATGGTGGAATGGGAACAGTGGGGATTGTGCAATACAAGTGGCAGCTGCTGGGGAAGAGCAGCCATTTTGACTGGGGTTCTTGACCTGTTATTACTACAAGAAGGGAAAAGGCCGAGCCCGAACTTAAGTGGAAAAGGTCGAAGATATACCATCCCTTTCATATACCCCAATGGCTCTTGTTTGGCTGAACTTGTATGAGCAATTCTGTTTACACTGGAATATAGATCAGAATAGTCTCTGGCGTAGTTTGTGTGTCTGTGTGCAGTCGGGTTTGGGTTGTTTTGTTTTGATTTGGTTTTTTGCAGCAGGCGTGATTGCTTTAGGAGCCCACTGGGGCCAAGGAACAGAGCTGTACACTGGTTGGTTTTCTCGCCAGGTGGCCATGGCTGGTTTAGCAGAGTTTGTCTGAGCACCCACTAACTAACCTTGAAATTGACATTTGAAGAACCCTACTCTGTTGCTGTGTTCTGAGCTCTCCCAAGGTAGGACTACCAGATCCAAATTTCAAAAATAAAATGGGACACTGGTGGAGGAGAGTCTAAAGTAAGGGCATATATGACATCCTTTGGGACTATGGCCTTCTGGAATCCTGGGCATGTAACAGCCTTAGAAAAACCCCTCTGATGCATCTCATAGTACACTGCCTGGTCTCATGGGTGTTAGCTAGAGTTGTAGGAGAACGGAACAGAGGGAACCTAGCGAATCTCTTCATCCACTAGGTGTGCCGTGGATAAATCTAATGCCCAAATTCACATCCTAGAGGATCGCAGTGAGGCTCACCTGGACTCAAAATAGTATGATCTCTCTTTGTTGTGGTTCCTTCCAACCAGCTGAGGAATTCTCCCCAATGGCATATTTGCATCTTGGGCATGCTTTCTGGTGGGGATGGGAATAACCGCAGAATATGGGGGCGGGGAGCGAGGCCTTATTTCTTTCTTTTGTTTTATCCACTTTTTTGTCATCTTTTATTTTGCTTTTGTTGGGTATCCCCCCTCCCCCCACAAATTAGAGCAAACAATTTTTTTTAAAAGGACAAAAAATGTACACTGAAAAGCACTAATGAAGCCTGATTATGTAACCTCTGTGCAGATGCAGCATGGACTTTCTCTTACCCTTTCCAGGCGCTTTGGGTTGACGCAAGCAGCTACTCCAATATCAGCCCCTCTCCCTCCCCTGCCCCTTGTAAAATCCTTCCAGAGAGGAAAACCAATCCTTTAAAATAAAATAACAAAAGCAACCTCCCCTTTCCCACCCAGCCCGCCCCAGCGCCCTCAGCACCCCCTGCTTTTACCTTGAAGCCCACCCCTTTGCCCCTGGGTAATGCCAGTATTTGTTCTGTGTTATAAGTGCCAAGAAAAATTTTGTGACTCCCTCATCCCCTGTGACCTGAGAGTATCAAGAATTGCACATTAACTACTGTAAAGATTAAAAATAAAAAAAAAGGAATTCAGAAATGTTAATAAAAAAAGTTTGTAACAATTGTGTGTCTGGCCATTTCATTTGAAAGCTTGATTCGTCTCTCAGAGTCATCATGGAACAGCCTTGCTGAACTTAGAAACAGATTGGATGCACTTAAAGCAGGAATTGGGGGTATCCATATTAAGAAACACCTGTTTTCAAACAGGGTAACCCATTGTCTAGAGCTAATACAATCTGAGGTGCACGTTTGTTTAGTCATAAAATTCCATATCCTGCAAATTACACTCCCTTAGTCTAGCCCAGCCTTTCCCAAGCTGGTGTTTTCCAGATGTGTTGAACTACAACTCTCAGCATTCCCACAGCCACCTGTGGGAATTCTAAGCATTCTTTAGATCAGCTTTGAAATATTTGCCAAAATCTGAAACTACTTAATTGGCATAGTTCCTTGGACTTCTGCCCAATGGGTATTCCTCTGCTGATGGAAAGCTCTTTGATCCAGTGGAGGCTTCTGCAATGACACTGTCCCTTCATACTAGGACCAGACGCATAAACCTTTCTCAGGCTAAGCACCAACACTTAAAAACCTGAGGGGAGGGTCTAATGAAACCTTTCCCCTACCAATGAGGGAAAAGATTAATACAGGTTATTAAGGATTTATTTTAAATCTATGATACTGTGGGTACAAAGGTGTGTGTGTGTGTGTGTGTGTAGATTTAACAGTAATGCAGGTTAATAACGCCAAGCTGACACGTAGGATTTGGGTAGCAAACAAAATAAAACAGTTTATTTTAATTCTCAAAATCTTAGTTCCAGAAAATAACTTTAAACCTACCTACACCAAACACTTTGTAATTAAGCTAAGTCTCTATAACTAAATACTTTCACTCTTCAGACAAGCACTGATTTCTCTCAAAACTCCCCACAGACAAGACACGAATAACTGTAAGAAGGAAAAGACAACAACCCAACTAACCTAACTCTGACATCACTCAAACACTTTCCAAGACATTACAAACCACACCCACTCAGTTCAACATTCTATACTCACTAAACATACTAATGCAGACATACACCAGGGAACTGAATTGTGGGGTTACGCCACAGCTTCCATCAGCAGAATAGGGAGTGAGACTATTTTTTTGTGATTCCTCCTGCCTTTGAAGCCCCCTGCCACCCTTACATTTGCTCCAGAGGGTTGGGGGGGACCCCTCAGAACAGTGTGGGAGATGGCTCTGGGAGTGGGAGCGCCTGAGGGGGAATAGTCAGCACTCACCTCCTTCAGCCATTCCACTGACAAAAGCCCCTGTCAGATCAAAGAGCATTCTGTCAACAGAGGGACACCCATTGGATACAACCCTTTGTTTTCTAAAGCTCAACAGAACTCACTGAATGGTTACTCTGCAGAAAATGGGAGTTTTCTGCAGAGTAACCATTTTCTGAGGACTACAATCCTGTACATGCTTACCCCCAAGTTAGTCTCCTTGAACACAGTGGGACTTATTTCCAAATAAATATAGGTTTGGCATGTAAGTTGCATAGAAAAAACATTGGATTTGGTTACTTGGAGAAGAGACATGATAGAGATTTGTACTGCCGTGAATGATGGGAGATATGAGGGGGGGGGGGAATACTCAATTGCTCAAAACATTATGCCCTGTTCACTGGGCTAAATCCAACATTATGCAAGCAGACTTCTGCTTGCACAATGGAAGTTTCCCCTCTTCTCCCCTGCACATATTATACAGGCCTGTGGTTTACGCTGGCTCAGCTTGTCTGAGCGTGGAAAACTAAGCAGCGTCAAGCCTGGTTATTATTTGGATGGGAGACCCCTCCTCTAGTTTCCTGCATTGAGCAGGGGGTTGGACTCGATAGCCTTGTAGGCTCCTTCCAACTCTATCTATGAAAACTATATACCAAATCTGTTCTGGAGGGTCCCCCAATGCTCCAGAGCAGATTTGGAGGGGTGCATGGGAGACTGTAGGGGAAGGGAGAATTTGATCCACCACTGGAATCTATTCCACTGGCGGAAGTACACCGTTGGATAGGTCCCATTGATTTGAGCTCCAGAAAGGCAGTTAACGAAGACCTTAACCTCAGCATAACTCCAGTGAAAGTGATTAGTAGGTTCACAGTGCATTATATCAAGATTTTAAAGCCAATTTTGTGTGTTAAACATTCACAGAGGATAGGTTTATCCGTGGTTACTGGCTATGATAGCTAAATGGAACATTCCTATTCAAAGGCAATTTCCCCAGCATTGGGTAATCTAAAGCAGGGGTGGGCAGAAGGGAGGTCTCCAGATGTTTTAGACTCCCAACTCCCAGCATTCCTGACCACTGGCCATGCTGATAGGCTTCTGGGAATTGAAGTCCCAAACATCTGGAGATCTTTCTGCCCACCCCAGATCTAAGGTACAGTAAAACCTTGGATTGCAAGTGACTTGGTCTGCAAGTGTTTTGCAAGACAAGCAAATTTTTTAAATAAATTTTAACTTAATAAACAAGCGACGTCTTGCAATATAAGTACTGTAGTACGGTCAAGAAAAATGAAGACTTTACACTATCATTTTTTATTGCAGCTTAAATTAAAAATATGTGTACAAATTTCTTATGGGGAATTTCGCTTTGATATACAAGTGCTTTGGATTACAAGCACGTTTCCGGAACGAAATATGCTTGCAATCCAAGGTATTACTGTACTACTAACTGATGATATCCACCACCTTCCTGTCCAGCTTCTCTGGATGGCCACAGAATATGATAATATTTGGATCAGAACAAGGCCCATCTCATTTTTAGATTCTTAGATGTGTGAGGATCTCCACCCCCTCCTTTCCAACAACAACAACAAAACATTCTAGAACAAAAGTGCGAATTAAATACAAGTACAAAATCTTTATTATTTTTTTAAAAGAGTCACTCTAGCATCTTTATAACAGTGGTGGATACAAAGTACCGTAGATCTGGATTTATTGGTGGATCTCTTGAGTGATTTCCAGTAGATTGGCAAGGATTTGTGACTCACAACTGTTTAACAATAGCAGCAACAAACTGACACGTGGGCCCCCCCGCCCCAATTATATTGCTGAAATGAAGAAAGCTTAGGGTATGAAGGACTATGAGCTCTGTTCAGTTCCAGAGCTCAAATCAATTCCTGGGCTCAGAATTCTTTAATTCTAACTTGTATGTCTTTTGCAACAGGCTTTAGTTGGTGGATCTCAAAGAGTTCTAGTAAGAAACACAGTAGATCCCACAAGCCTAAAGTCTATACACCCCTGCTTCATAATACTACGTGATTAAAAACATAGGATGGCTTCTGACTTCCTATCCCACAGAGACTTCCTATCCCCCAGGTAAGGCTATGAGTCACCCAGACTTGGCTGAAAGTACTTACATAAGCACTGGCAGAGTTTGCTTTTTGGCAGAGATTTAGACTTCAGGGAAGACTGTCCACCATATTATATCAAGTGCTTGAGATAGGGACAGTGGATTGAGCTGACATCGTTACAAATTAGTTTACTTGGAGTACTTAGCAGTAGCCCAGAAGTACCAGCATCACTTGTATCCTGAAGCACAGCACTGAGGCCTAGATTTGGGTGGTGGGGTTCGTACATTGACCTCCCAGTTTCTGGAGGGGAGCTGGCATCTGGTTAAGAGAGTGAGCTTTGGGCTCTATTCCATTAAGCAAAATTAGTTTCTTGGCACTTAGTGAGTCAGTTTAGGACTACACTCAACCCTGAGTAGTTTCACCATTAAGAAACAAGACAGATCCTTGTCCTATCCAATCCAGTCAGTTCCCTTTTGGCACTGGCAGAGATGAAATGCAACTGACAGGTTAGTCCATCGCGTTTCATCCAGAGACACATTTAACCCGAAGCCAACTTGTTCCCATTCAAAAATAGGGTATGAATGGATCTTTTAACAGCAGTTAGATTAGTCAGCTGGGGGGTGGACTGCTGGAAATGGGAGGAAAAGGCTGCCCCCCCACAAAAAAAGAAACTTGCACTAGTGCTTCTACTTGCAGTGTTGGTAACACAGTGTGTGCAAGATGGTCTCCGCATTTAACAGGCACAAATTTTGTGTGTAATTTCAGTCTCTTGAAGACTGCACAGATCAAAAGGAGATTCTGCAGATGCCCATTCCAAAGCAACTAACCTCTGGAAATCCAATCTGACCGTTTCACAGATCTGCAGCCTCCCAACTGTAAGGAGCTAAGAGTCTGAGTGCAAGGGAAAGCCGCCCCATTAGAAATCCACTATCCTTCCACTGAAGTGACTCCCGTTTCCTTATTGCCTGGTGAGGCTTCACCACTCCCTTGCCCAGGATACAAGGCCAGGCTTTCCACTTGACTGGGATGGTACCTGCTATGCTTCCCCCACATCCATCCTGCCACTGGCTCACAGAGCAAAGAGAAGAATCAGCACCACCACGGCGACGATGACCAACAGGCCGATGACACACCACCGGCGCCGTTCTGATGAGGGGAAAGCACAGAGGGAGAAGGCGTAAGTGCAGGAAGACCAACTGGGTTAAAAATCCACCATCCTTTCCACTGCAGAGGGGCGGGGATGTCTTGAAATAAACGAAGGAAGCAGGGAGGATGGTCTTAATCAGAACTGGATTTAAAGCACACAGGAAGCTCCACTTTGAACCACATTCTGACCCTCTTGAGTCAAACACCACACTCCACCGGCCTGCGTACACAGCACCATTCTTCTGTGCTGTTAATTCAACACTAAAACTGCCATGGTAGAAGAGTGAATCCACTGGGCATTTGAGCAGGTATTTCTCTGTAGTGGCCCATGGTACATGCGAAGGAAACACCTACACTGTCTGCAAGGCCCTCAACTATGCCGTTTCAATGGATCCTGTTAGAGGGAATGAGATGGGAGAGAGACCCTCCTGCATAAAATATTTCATCACGGAGCCCAATTGGGCTGGCTGCTTGATAGTTCATCTATGTCAGGGTGTGTAAGTTGCAACCCAGGTGTCACAGGTGGCAGGGGTTAGTGGCACTTTTTAGACGGGAGTGGACACCAGAGGGGGCACTGTAGGTCTGACTATGCCAAAGAGTAGAATCAAGCTTGCATTCCTACCTGCTCTTTGTAAATTAGAGACAAGGGGCAGCATCCGCTGGGGTGCTTGATCCTGTTGATTGCCTTCTGCCCTGCCAATTCCGCAAGTGGTGGGTCCCGCTGATTCCGTTGCACTAGCACAGTGTTCTCCAACCTTGGGGCCCCAGATGTTTTTTGCCTACAACTCCCAGCATGCCCCAGCCAGCTATGCTGGCTGGGGCATGCTGGGAGTTGTAGGCCAAAAACATCTGGGGCCCCAAGGTTGGAGAACACTGCGCTAGCAGGACCCACCACTTAAGTAATGGAGATTTAGCACTTCCAAGGGAAAGCTCCGAAACGAGTGGAAATGCTCATTTCTGGATTGGGACGGGTCGGCGCAGCTCCCTTGCGCAAGCTCCGCTGACCTGCCCCGTCCCAGAAATGAGCATTTCCGCTCATTTTGGGTTGCCCCCAGAAAGCGCTAGATCTCTGCTGCGCGAGTGGTGGGTGCCGCTTGCAGAAAGGAATTGACGGGGCGCAAAAAAATTGGCAGGGGTGTGAGCACCCTGTTGGATATTGCCCAATGGGCTGGATCCAGATTTAGCCATGCCTAGAGTAGACCCACTGACATCAATGGAACTTGAGCTAGTCATGGCTAACTTGAGTCCCATTGATTTCAATGGGTCGAAGTATGACTAAATCTAGAGCCAGCCCAAGAGCACACCAAAGCTCCAGGGTTGCCTATGTCCTGTAGCGTGCACTAGCTGGCACTATTTAATACGTTACCCTTTCCAGAAAGCTGGGCTACCACTGATCTAGGAATTGTGCTGAAAAGAAGAGGGTTAATAGTGAAAAATGGTGATGCAATATTGGCCTAACCAGAATTTGCAGGGGTTTATTCCATGGTCTAATTCTGTCACCCTCCATTCTATTCCCCACCATCAATTCTCCTGTGATGAACCTGGCTTTCTGAGTCTGAAGAGCAATGCCACTGTTGTTGCAAATGTTGCTTGGATGGGGGAGTGTAAGGCAGCCAAAACAAAGGTTCAGCCCAGTCTTGGCCCATTTGCAGCAGGGGAGGGGAGGAAGAATCTGGCTGGAGAGAGGCAGAGCGTGTGCTGGAAGTGTTGGGAAAGAAGGCGGGAAAGGGGCAGAATTCACAAAGTGGTTGCGATAAACCAGACTTTCCCAACCGGGTGCCTTCCAGATGTGTTGGACTGGAACTCCCATCACCCCTAGCCATCCAACACAGCCCTACACCTGGAGGGTAGTTGGCAGTCCAACATCTAGAGAAAAGAACCAGGTTGGGAGAGGCTGTGAGAAACAAAATACGCAGAGGCCGTGGCTCCTGGGTGGAATGGCCAAAGAATCACCAGATCGCAACTGTCTGCCATGGAATAAGGCTTTATGGAAGGAGGCATCCTAGTTCTCAAATCACTTCTTCTAATCACTTCATGCCAAGCCCTGGTCAAAGCTGATGGATGTAAAGCAGGGGTGGGCAACTTGTGGCCCTCCCAACGCTTTGGCCTACATCTCTCATCCGCCCTAGCCAACGTGGCCAATGGTGAGGGATGATGGGAGTTGTAGGCCAAAACGTTGGGAGGGCCACAAGTTGGCCACCCCTGGTATAAAGGAAACCAATTGGGCTGGCTGCTTGATAGTTCATCTATGTCAGGGTGTGTAAATTGCAACCCAGGTGTCACAGGTGGCAGGGGTTAGTGGCACTTTTTAGACAGGAAGGTTAGGAAGGTTAGGAATGAGGTATTGGGGTGGGGGGTTTCAAGGCCCCCTTGAACCAAATCAGTTTTAGAATGGAGGGAAGGGTCCAACACATTGGGAGAGGAGGAGGAGTGCAGGAGGTGTCCTTTCTATCCCCTGCTGGGGGAGGCCCACAGCGATGAACCATGGAAGGGTTGTCTCTTACCGCTGGTCACATGTGAGACTCTGGCCATCTTTTTCAGCACTCCGTCCATGCGGCTGTGAGTACTATTCATCTCATAGGCAAAGTCTTCCAGCATGCTGGGAAGTCACAAAAGCATCATCAACTCAGGCAGGAACCCATTCCATAGGGCAGCCCTCTCCCGTCCAGAGGGTGTGAGCCTTGCCCAGCCCAGCCCAGCCCAGCCCTACTGCCTTCAAAAAGCATGGAGATGCCAGCCATGTCTGACAACAGAATGTCCCATGTGGCTGAGATTTTTCTCTTAGGAGCATCTTCCCTGCTAAAAGGGTTCAAAGTCTACTCATTCAAACTCCAGCAGCGCAAGCCTTTTCTAGCTTAGGCAGAAGCAAGTGACCCATCTGACCTTCCCAAGGGCTACCCATTAGGCCCCACTATAGTCCCTGATCCCGCGTGCCTCACCTTAATAAAGGGGCAAGGGCACAGGGACACCCCAACCACTTTCCTCCAAGCCAAGAAAGAAGAAAAGGGCTCTTTGACCCCCTTCTTGCCAGTGCGAACGGCAACAGAGGTTTTGGCAGAGTCTCTCCTTGTGAGGCTCACCGCTGCACCCATGCCAAGACCAGGCAAGCAGGAATGAGCAGCTGAAGCACACGGTCAAGGGAGGGCCCTGAGAAAGGACTCCGTTGCTATTCCTGCTGAGGAGGAGAAGCACTCTTGGCCTGTGTCTTGGCTCACACGGTATGAGAGCAGCCAGTGCCCACAGTGCTGGCCCTTCACCCCTTGCTACATTCAAAATAAGGCCTCCAGTTAAAATGTTAGTTGCTGAGCATGGCTCTAGATAGGCAAAGGTTCTGGATCCTGTTCTCTGATCCAGCCTTTCCATTCCAGCTGGTCATGATAAGATGACCAACAACTGCTTGCTGCATAACAGCTGGTCATTAGAACCTTATACCATTAAGAATTGGTGCCTGAGTGTTCTTGTTTTCCTCTCCCCGCCCCGCCCCAGCATCTTTTTTTCTTTTTGTGTCCTTTTAGATAGTAAGCCTGAAGGCAGGGGACTGTCTTGTTTTTATTGATCCAGCTAAAGAGTGGGGTATAAATTTTCAATTAAAAAAAAAGAAAAAAAGACTGGAGAACAGCTGGTGAGAGAACCTGGATTCTAGAGCGGCCTTCCCTGGTGCTATTCTCTTGCCATCTATCCACTGCGGGACGGTTTCTCTGTCCTTCCAGCTAAGGAACTGTTTCCATTGTCCACACACTGCTATGATCTATGAATCTGAAGACTGGGATAGAAATGTCTTGAAACCTTAAAGAGGTTTTAATCTCCCCCATGCCCACGGCTACCTGCACTCACATAGCCTGTTCATCCAGCTCCTCCCCGACCTGCCCGGACATGTGTTTCAGCACTTGGATGCTACCAGAGACCAGCTCCAGCTGCTCATCCTGTTCCTCGATGATCAACTGTCAGGGAGAGAGGGATCAGAGGAGTCTGTCACTAGAAACAAATATGACACCAGAGAAATCCATAGGAAAGACAAGATTCAAAGCAGCCTCGGAGAGGAACGGAGAGCGCTCCTGCCCAAGATGTAACAGCATGATGTACCCAAAGTCTCACATTGAACTGGATACTGGCCTTCTGGGGACAGGGAGTCGGGGTGGGGGCACCTAGGCGCATTAGCAAGTTCTGGGAGCTATGCAGCAGTATTGTCACTGCTGAGGTCCAAAACATGTACGTGTCTACATTTTTGTGTGTACTTAGGCAAGTAAGACCAAAGATCCTTTTAAAGAAGGGGTGTCACACCTCAGGCTTCCAGGCCAAATCTGGCCTATCTGGGGTCCCAATCCAGCCCTCTAGGGTTCTACTGCTGAGGAACTGATGCTGAGGGACTCAACCCATGCAAGAGCTTGAGTCTTGAGCCCAGATCTCCAATTAGAAAGGGAGGCCAGAACCACTTCCCCTCACCTCCAGCCATGGGACCTTGCCACGAGCAGTCTGACAGGAAAGGAAGAGGAAAGCAATTCCTTCCTGCCAGGTTGAACCTGCAGCTTTCCCTTCCTGCTATACAACACTCAAGCTGGGAGAGGAGAAATACAGTGCAGTAAGGGGGTGCAGGTGCTGTGGGTGGGCCAACAAGAACTCTTGGCACTAGAGCCCAAGCTTTCTCTCAGTACAGGTATTAAGTCAGGGATCCTTTTGGTCTCTGTAGGAAGGGCTGGTATGTGAAAATAGACACTACACCACACTGGAGAGCCAGTGAGGTGTAGTGGTTTTGGGCTTGGAAGACCCGGGTTCTAGTCCTCACTCGACCATGAAGCTCACTGGGTGACTTTGGGCCAATCACGGACTCTCAGCCTAGCCTACCTCACAGGGTTGTTGTGAGGATAAAATGGAGGACCACCATGTAAGCTGCCTTGGGTCCCTTGCAGAAGGAAAAAAGGCAGGATATGAATGTAATAAGAAAGAAAGAAAGAAAGAAAGGGCAAGATTGGCCCAAGGCATGGAGATAATGTCCTCGTTCTCACCTTCTGGTGCAGCTGCTCCTCTTCCAAAGTGTGCAAATTGGCTGTTGACAGATCCTCTGCATCCAACAGTCCAGAGCGTTCCCTGCTCCCCACCAGCATCTGCAGAGAAAGGGTAGGGTGTGGGGGACCCCAACAACAACAAAATATCTCTGAGCAAGCCAGGTTTCAATGTGCTCTCAGAAGAGCTACAGGGAGAGACCTAGCCAGCAGAAGTGAACTGGATGGAGGAATCCAGAGTGGGGTTCAAGGCCTTCTCTGGGAAGGGCCGTTTTGATGAAAGGAGATCAGGAACAGTTTCCACTGCAATCCAGAATTAAATTACTACAGACATAATCTGGATGAAGTGTTTGCTCTTAGGTGGTCTATGCATCTATTCCAGTGTTCTCCAACCTTGGGTCCCCAGATGTTTTTGGCCTCCAACTCCCAGCATGCCCCAGCCAGCATAGCTGGCTATAAAACATCTGGGGACCCAAGGTTGGAGAACACTGGTCTATTCAATGTATTTCTTAGCCACCTTTCAAGTCAGCGGTCCTCCCAAGACAGCAATATAAAACATCTAATTCAGTATCAATGTAACAACCTCAGAAAAATCCAAAAATCAATTTGTGCTCCCTTATTTGGTTTTCATAGTTTGCTTCCAGTGCTGTAAGCCTCTTGGGGGTGGGATCATATTTGAAAAGCGGCCTAGAAGTACAGGATATTAAGAAAGACATGAGCAAGCAGGGTAGCACATTTTTTCCTCTAGGAGCTCGAAGCCACAATCTGTGCACCAAAAACAGAGAGAGAACAAAGGGTGTTTCACTCACAAGAAAGACTGGACCATTTGGGCCAACAATATATGCCTTGGAGAAGGGGGGGGGAGGAGGGGGACGAGGACGAGGACGAGGACGAGGAAGTGGCCTTTAGCCTTGGTTAACCGACAAGCTCCAGACCCTTCCTGGCAAAGAATCTCTAGACCAGCCTTCCTCAACCTGGTGTCCTCCAGAAGTGTTGGACCACAACTCCCATCATTCCCAGCCAACACACCAGGTTCAGGATGGCTGGTCTAGACAACCAGGGATAAAGAGGCACCCTAGCAATTGCCAAATTAGGATTCCTCCTCTCTGAGGTAATACATTAAATGATAGAATGGACTTACCTCTCTGTTTCTCTTCTCCACGAAGGCCTGTGCTGCTGGATTGGATACGTGATCCCGCATTTCCTAAAGTCAAGAAAGGGAAGTAGCAAGGAAATGAACCAGTAAAGATGGTGACCTAAGAGAGTATCCATCACGATGATCTGGGTGCATTTTTCTAGAAAGTCCCCAGGCACGTAATCTCCTATTGTAACCCACCCAAATCCTGAGTATACAATGTGTATAAATACAAATCAATGAAATTACAGGAACTGACACCACTGCAGATCACTGACGGGTAGCAATAAGAGACAAGGGAATTACAATAAAACCCAGCCCCATCCCAGCTTCAACCACCTAACATCATTTCCTTACCAAACCTGGAAATAGATTTCCAAACTCTTTACTCCCAACCACAGTGTCTTCAAGAGCAGGGATGAAATCCAGAACTCCTGCCTCCACAATCCTCCTTGCAACAATCAATATATTATTAACATCTTTGCAACTGAGCAATTCCTAATAGTCTAAGAGCCCGTGTCAAAATATTTACGCCATAGGGTAGAAAAAGTTTGACTACCTGGACATCTTACAGACCTTGTGGTATCTCCAAAACTGCCAGTCTTATGTGCAACCGCTGAGATGTTTAAGGGGTGGCAGCCCCCCAAACCCCCTTTTTGGGGCCAATAATTACATCATAAGGTATATGGATGAAACAAGCAGCTTCTGTTGGGGAATTGTGCATATAGTAATTCCAGACTGTCCAATCTGACTGACTTTGTTATCTGAGTCATACAAACTTCCAATATACTTAATTTGATCTATGTACATCGGTTCTGAAATTATGAACTATTTTAGCAATAAAGTCAAAGAAAATTATTATTTTTGCTACAATAATACTTTTGTATTTATTTCAGTTATGAAAACATTGAAACAATTAACATGCAACCCCCTTGGAAAGCCCAACATAAACTCCCGATTGATTGGTAGTTGTGAAGGACCACTGCCGGTCCTTTACTGCAGAACAGGAGATCTGCGGCTTCAAACTGACAGCCTTGATCTCACCCCATGCAATCTCAACTCAGCCCTGGTCTGAGGCACTGGAATTTAGCACTGACTCAACAGAGAAACCTCACACACTTTGCTTAAGGTAAAATGAAAGGAAGTTTATTGAGGGATTAGTCAGTCACAAATTGGGTAGGGAGATAAGGGAATGAAACTGACAGAATGGAATACCTTTGTTACACACAGTCAGAACTATTAAAAAACAACAGAGAACCTATGCTAATCTAAGCTAACCACCAAGAACCTACACTAGTCTAAACTAGCAAGTGAGAACTTACACAAGCGTACCCAGGTGCTCCGCTTGGGGGTTGAATGTCCGGGCTGGCCTTAGCCGATGACCCACTCTGTGCTTCGTCGCACCTTGATTCAACAAGAGCAGAAGTCAGGGCTACCTGTTTATCCCAATCCCTTGCCCTCAACAGCAAATCCCTTGCCCTCGATAGCCCGACCCCTCCTTTCTCAGGCAGGACAAACTGGTCTGGCCAGGTAGGAAAGGTGAGGTGGCTTCAGGTGCATTCTTGACCAAGACCCATCAAGGGTGCTTGGGCAGGCAACTGAGGGTACTTGGAAACCCATTGAGGGCACTTGGGGAAGTCATCAACATGTGAATGTGTCACGGACTCAAGAGGCCCCCACCTGGCCCCTTGGGGGAAATGCAAAGTTCACCGGGGCTCCTCCGCCCCTGGCGGGGATTATGCAGGTGGTATGTGGGACAAAGTGTATGCTCCGTCAGGCTTTTTCTCCATAGTAGTGCTAGGAGCTCTCCGTCTGGAAGCAGCCTTGGTCTATTCCTGCATGGTTCCAGTTCCAAACCAGAAGCTGCGAGAGGTTTCTTCTCTTCCTTTTTGCTGTTGAGGGCTTTGGTAAAGTGTCAACAGTTTTTTCTTCTCGGGGTTCCCATACAACATTTTGAAAACAGATACCATTTGTGTCACAGGGAGTCCCTTTCTCATCAATAGTGTTGACATAGGCATCATAGCCCTGGAAACTCCTGATGAACTGTGGTGATCATTTCATTCCTTCTGGGGTGGCCCACTGCTCATCAAGTGACGCAAATGTTAATTCAGTCTCTATTTTTTCAACAGCTGACACTATGCCTGGGATGTTTTAAGATTAAGGATATTCCTATTGCCAGTGATATTTTTAATTGCTACAACTGGAAATTGTTTAATGGCTTCACATGCCCATTCATTACAACATACACAACAGTGATGTGTGTCTCCACCTTGCACCTGTTAATGATACCATCCTGCACCAACCGTGCTGTTAGGGGGTTCTGTGGTTCCCTGTCTGGTGGCTGCTGGTCATTATGCAGGCTCCTTTCCACAGCAAGTCCAAAAATCAGAGGTACCAATACATTTCTGGAGCTGCAATATCAATTCCTTACTTAACTTGGTACAGTATGACTCGGATCATATTAAATGATCCAGTGTGGGAGCCAGTGTGGTGTAGTGGTTAGAGTGTTGGGACTGGGGCTTGGGAGATCCGGGTTCTAGTCCCCACTCGGCCAGGGAGCTCACTGGGTGACTTTGGGCCAGTCACGGACTCTCAGCCTAACCTACCTCACAGGGTTGTTGTGAGGATAAAATGGAGAGGAGGAGGAGGATTATGTAAGCTGCCTTGGGTTCCTTCCAGGAAAAAAGGCAGGATATAAATATAATAAATAAAATAAAATAAATAAATGGTCTGATTTGGGGTTGGCCCCATGTAAAGCAGTCAGACTGTATATTTTAAGATACAGGAAGGTGATCTCTACCAAATGGTACCAGTTTCAGCCATATACCTCATGACGTAGTGAACAGCCTCCCTTTTGGAGGAATCAGAAAGGGGGTCCACCCCAACAAACTCAGTCATATTAGACAGTCTGGAATTATATGCACTATTCCCCAACAGATGCTGCTTGTTTCATCCATATACCTTATGACATAATAATTGGCCCCCCAAAAGTAGTTTTGGGGGGATGCCACCAGCTGCGCATAAGTCTGGCCATTGTGGAGATGCCACAAGATGTCCACACAGCCAAATCTTTTGTACTTTATGATGTAAGTATTTTGACACAGGCTCTCAGACTAGAACTCCCCCAGAAAAAAGCATCCCTCACTTTTGCTAATGCCTCGACATCTTCACTCAGGCATTTCACTGACAACAGAAGGACCTCCTCCATAGCGTCAGTTCAGTCTTTTATTCTGCGGATGCCACGACGGCAGCCAGGTCAGGTGTATGCTTGAGGGAGACTCACCTTGACCGACTCCCGCATCTCTGTGACAAAAGAACGCCGTCCTGCAACTTCGTCGGGCTCGATTTTGAACTTGCATGGGTTCGACTCCACAATGCGTGTTCATGGGTTAAGTGTAAAGAGCGCTGATTCACTGAGTTGGGAAAGTAGAGGGCCGCACACATTCTGTGGCCTTACAGGGGTACTTAACTTACTAGAGGCTCTACACGTAGAAGGAGCTTCCAGTTTATTGATTCTCCTTCCAGTTCTAGCAAAGAGCCTTGTACAGAGCAGTTCAGGAGCAAGCGCCTGCCACTGCAATCCTAGCAGCAACCGGTGCGTGTAGAAAATGGCGCAACAGCATTACCCAGAGAGGCAACCCCCTCCCGCCCCACACATATATACTGCTCCAGCCCACAAAGGATATAAATGGTTTCCTCCAGGTCCTCCAAGTCCCAGTCGATGGTGCGCAAACTGTTGCGTAGTTCATTGGTAGTCCAGTCAAACTCCTCTTTGCCGACCACATGCGTCTGCTGGAGCAGCTGGCACCAGCGCTGGTAGAGCCCTTGTGCGGTATTCACTGCTTTCTGAACTTCCCTGTGGAACACAAAGACAAGGTAGTTGCTTGGAGGAGGGGTTCTGCTCCAGAAGATGATGTCATTGCTCCTACTCTGAGTTTTTCCTTCCCCATATTCCCCTTCAACTATACCACTGTACTTTGGAGGGCTCTTTGGAAGATGGAATTCAGTCTAACTAGCTGTCCGGAGAACCAGTGGAACTCTGCCCTTGGGTGCCACTTCTCCATACACACTGGGCCTGATCAGACTTGTGAATAGCCATTCATCCAGTTGCCTGCGGTAAACAAGAATTGCCTCTCGGGGACCAGGCAGGAAGGTGGTTCCTTCCTTTTAGGTGGTGGTTCTTTTTCCTTTTAGCCCACCAAACTGCTCAGTGGGCGACCTTGACCCTGCCCCCGTCTCCTGGCGTTTTGAAGATGAAAGTGGGCGGCAACCCTCTTTTCCATCCTGAGCTCCTCAGAGGAAAGTGATCATTGTGCATACCGCATACCCAGCAGTAATCATGCAATTTGGTAAACAGCCATAAACAGATACTATAAACAGATTCACTCCAGAGTGGAATCTCATGAGTGCTAGGAAGAAACTTCAAATACATAAATATAACTAAAAAGCCTGCCTTGAAGCCAGCCCCCTCTAACCTAGAGACTCTTCTCCCTAAAGCTGGATGTCTGTCAAGTTGGGTGAACATCCTTGCAGGCACTTCTGTTCACAGGGACTTCTGTTTGGGAGCACGGTGTTTGAGTGAGCGATGGCCTTTCAACTCTCGACACTGACTATCTGGATACTTTTCAATCGGGTTTCAGGAATGGGTTTGGCACTGAAATGGTGTTGGTTGCCCTAACGGATGTGACCCTACTCAATCCGCTGGACCACTCAGCAGCTTTCAATACCATCAACCATGGACCAAATTGGGACCAAAGTACTCCAGTGGTTCTGTTCCTACCTGTCTGACTGATTCCAGAAGGTAGTGCTGGGGGATTTTGTTCCATATTTTATTTACAGTTAAAAAGAAAAAAGACAAAGGGAACAAACAGTGGTAGCTGAAAGGAGTCTTAAGGGCTATTTCTTCCTTCTCTGCAAAATGACAGCCTTCCCCAATCTGGTGTCCTCCAGATGTTTTGGGCAACAACTCCCAGTACTCCTGACCATTGGCCATGATGAGGCTGATGGGAGTTGTGGTCCAAAACATCTGGAGGGCACCAGGTTGGGGGAGCCTGGTCTATGCTATTACAACAACTGCTACAACGGTAAAAGAAGGGCTTCAGGTGAGTGATAGAAATGGAGGCATAGGGCTTTTTATAATCTGGATGAAGGGCAGCAGAGTTGGAGAGCGAGCAAGAAATGGAAATGTGGGCGTTCTTGTTTCCATCTGTGGGGAAGAACTGAACTGCATTTCTTCAGCCTGGCATATTACGGAGAGCCCTGCCATTCACCAGATCAATGTGACAAAGTGAATAGGACATCAAGGGACCTATTGCAGCCAGCTATATTCATGGGTTTCTAACAACAGTCTGCTAATTAAGAAATATAGATCTGAAAACATCACTGATCCTCGATGAAAAGAAAAGGTTGCCATGATGGCCCTGAGAAGAATTCCAAAATCTGAATTTGGGCAATACCTTTATTAGGCCAACTCAGAGGTCATTTTATGTGACCTCTGAGTTGGCCTAATCAAGGCATTGCTCTAATAAACGATTTTGGAATAATTCCTAATGATTGTTGATATAGCTCCTCATTATTCTACTCAGCAATTCTGCTTTCAAAGTGGAGATGACAAAGAAAATTCCCCGAACTATGCATGATAATTGTGCAAAACAGCTTCCCTTTTTAGCATGACATCTGTGTTTATCAAGTAAATGTATTGCTTGCTCTCGCCTGCAGAAGCTGGCAACCAATATATTTGGTGAACTAACTGAAGTTTGTTCCAACACACAATTTTGACATCATAACAATTTTTGTTTACTGCTGGACAGTTTCACAAATATGAGCAATGCTAAACAGAGTCCTAGGACATTAAACATCTGCTCTGTTGTGATGCCACAGAGACTACTATGAGTCTGATCTTTTCCCTAAGGAAAGGGAAACACATATGGCCCTGTGGATCCATTGAAGGGGGGATCCAAAAATAAGTAACAGTAGGGCAATTAGGACCAGCTAATAAAGGGCTTTCTAAGAAGTTCCAGTGGTTGTTTTAGCAGTTCAACCAACCAGGCTTTCAGCCTTCCAGATGTTTTGGACTACAACTTCCATCAGCCCCAGCCAGCAGGGACAATGGTCAGGGATGATGGAAGTTGTAGCCCCAAACATCCCAGGTTGGGGAAGCCTACTGTAGTGGAACGGGGCTTCCCAGCAGAGGTTGGGGAAGTTTTCTAGATTGGGTAATCCGGGAAACTGGAGGCAGGCGACCAGTTTTCCCACGCTCGCAAACCCACCACGCGGTGGCCTCGCTACGGCTGCAATCTCAGCCGGGGCAAAAAGACCAAGTTAATTGCAGTGGCCGTGGCTGCCACTCACCCTTTCACCACGAAAAACGGATCCTCCAGAGACATGGTGGGTCGATCGCGTGCGTCGCCTTTCCAAAGTGTCTAGCCAGCCGGAGCGCAGTCTCAGGGCGAGACCATATAAGTCTATGGGCGAAACGTCCCGTCCCTCGCTCCCTCCCTCCGAGTTGAAGCCGCCTAGGCAGCCACGTTTACTCCGGGCACCTCTAAGTAGAACTCCCTGGGGCTTTTTTTCTCTCTCTCTACGAAAGGGGAACCACCATACTTTCTGTGGAAGAGACGAAAGAAGGGAAGAGGGCGCTTTGGTCTTAGTGGGTAGAGAAAGGAGGATCCCCTCCTTGGAACTTCTTAGTGCCCCGGTTCGGGGGCGTCTTCTCTCTTTTCCTCCATCCTCCTCCCGTTTCAACTTCCTCCTAGAGATGAAGAGGGAGGGGGAGGGGAAAACCCATGTCACTCAGGCAAGAAGCATCATGGCCCCAAATAGCCCCGGCTGTCCACCCCACCCCCTTTCCTGGGTTCCTGATTTTCCGCCTCGCTTCCAGTTTACGAAACCTCAATCTTGGCCTCCCCTCTTAGGGCGTATCCTCAAGACCGCAACGCGTCTCGGCTACCTTTTAACCACCCCTCCCCCATGCCCGTTCTGAAGAGCGGACAGCTCAGACATGCCCGTACATGTTTATGCATATTCGTGGGTGGAGCCGGTGGAGATTTTCAGTTGTGTCCGTGAGGAATCAAGGACGGTAATTCAACACGGGGCAAAGACGCTTCCTTCTTCATGCTCTCCATGTTCTTCCATTTAGCGTCAGTGTAGTAGCTTGCGTTGCAAACGCATGCGCAGACTTGGCACACATAGGGCCGGTTCACACGACACAGGAACCTCGGGGGAGCGCTGCTCCCCCGCGGTTCCCGTGTCGTGTGCACGCCGACCGGAGGTGCCCCCGCGGGACTGCCGCGGGCGGGACCCACAGAAAGTGACCACGGTCGGTAGCGGGGTAAGCCCCTACCGCGCGTGGTCACCGTGCCGTCGGAACAGCGGGCAGCCGTCCCGCAGGGTCCCCACAGAGACGGCAGCCCAGAGCAGCCGGAGCCGCCGCCGCTCCAGCCTGTAGGGGCAAACGGCCCCTCTGGGCATCCCGGGCCTCACCCCCTATCGCCGGGAGGCCCGCACTGCGGTGCGGGGACTACGGGGTCTGCCCACGCGCGCGGAGCGCCGGTCGTGTGCCGCGCCCTGCCGCGCCCTGCCGGACCCCGCGGACGGCCCCGCGGTTCCTCCCCCGCCGGCAGCCTGGGTCGTGTGAACCGGCCCATAGACACCCTGGGCCGGGGCGGGAGGGGAAAAAATAAATTGCTTGTGTGGACTCAACGTGGGGATGACGCAATAATAAGGGGCAGGAGGCCGCCCCAATCTGCCTAAAGCGAACTGATACTAACTTGTTCCATCGGTGTCCATGGGACACCAAACCAGACCCGATGCATGTTTACTCAGAAGTAAGTCGCACTCCGTTCAAAATGGAGCTTGCCTTTGATTAATTAGATCGGGTGCAGATTGTAGAGGCCTGACTATGATCCAGACAGGGAAGGGAGTTACGCGTGTGGAGACAGTACAACTGGGAGAAAGTAATGTAGCACGCATGCAAATGGTTGTATATGCTTTTAAGTGGAAATAGTTTGTCCGTGTACAATCGCCCCAACAGTGTTACTACTGGAGGAAAGTGAAAACAGCCCGCTAAAGTCCACGAAAGCTTACGCCAGAATAAATGTGTTAGTCTTTGAGGTGCCACAAAACTCTTTTGTTTTTGCCGCGATAGACACGGCACACCTCCGGAAATGGAAGGAAAGTGGCATCTTTAGATCGCGTGGGAGTTTTGTGATAGATGTTTACCCGTCTACAGCCAAGTCATGGCAGGAGGTGTGTGTAGTGGGGGAGCGGGGATCAGATCCGATAACGGGGAAAGTTACTTGGAAACGCTTGGAGAATGATCGAATCAATAGGAGAGGAAACGTATAGAGGCAAGGGCTTCTATATGAACAAATGGCGTGCGTCGTCGGCTGTGTATGTATGTAGATTATATTGCTGCGGCAGCAGGGTTCAGTAGTGTGTGCACAACCTGTGTGTATAAAGTGTGTTGCCTCGCGTCCCAGCGGGCGTGTGTAAAAGGCAGAGCCATTCCTTGGACGGCCTCCCGGAAATTCAATTGAGTTTTTCGTCCTGTTGCCCATTTATGGACACAGGAAGCGAGACTGCTACGAACGTCAGCAGTTTTAGAACGTTGGTAAACGCAACTTCGACTCCTCCCCCTGTCGTCATGGGCCGATAATACATGCAAGGAAACGGTAACCAAGGAGGCCGGGGGATAGGGAGCGGGGTTGACCTAAGCAGCAGGAGGAGCCTCTTTAACGAAGAAAGCCCTGGAGGGAAAATCGATGGAGAGCCAGGACTGAGAGTTCCTATTTACCCCAGTAACCTGGGTGTTTCGGTGAAAAGACAAATTGCTCTCCTGAACCTGTCAAATCAGTATAAGATTTGCGAGGAACAATGATTTTTAAGCGTAATCTTATGATAACGTGCATGAACGTGACTGTTGCAACCGTAAACTGTGATGCGCGTGCAAAAAGAGGGTAACATTCCATTTAGCCATTTGCAGAAGGGAGGCCGTGCTAGTCTATCGCAGCAAAAACAAAGAGTCTTCGAAGAGATTTATTCCATGTTTGTTCCGCTTAGCCTATGCACAGTAAGTAACAAAGCCAAGTGAGTATGCAAGACAACAAAGATGCAATCTGGCAGCAAGCCATTGAATGCAGTCAGTATGCATTGGCTTGGCAGCTGGTTTCCAAACTGCTAGCAGGGAAGGGAAGCAGCCCCAAACTGAGGAGGAAGAGGAAAGCTGCCCCTCCCCCTGCTAGTCCTCTAGGTGCTGCTACTGGGGAAGGACACATGACCAGAATTCATTTTTCCCTGGTTGTGCAATTAAAGCAGTAAAGCAGGAAAAGCCACCCTCATCCTCCCACACATGCCCTTGCTGGAGACTTGCTGGCCACATTAGGGACTGCTATGGTTCTTCCCAAATTAGGGTTGCACCGAGCAACCCTGAATTCTCATATATTTCTGCACCAAAGGGCAAAAAGGCTTTTGCACAGACTAATACCCCTTAACTCTTGCAAATGTACAAGAATTCTTGCATGTGTGGCCACACTTATACAGGAGCATCAAAGGGTGACAGCATGCAACCTGCAGCTGACAGGCCTGTTGTCAAACTTGTCAAGCCACATAATGGAGTTTGGATATAAGAATAAATAAATTCTGCATGCTCAGTTTGGCCTCTTCCCATGATCTGGGTCACACTTGCTCCTGACAGAGAACAGGAAGAGTGGAGCTGCCTTTTTCGTATACTTTGGGAAACAATTATTGTGCTTGAGCTGGCATGGAAGAAATTTTTTTTAGAGTACTGCTTCAGCTCCTTGAAGACAAAGCTGAAAGGTTCATGCAATCAGTGCTTACCTATATACTGGTTCTGCACTCACATAACTCACATGTGGCAAAAGCTTGAGAGATTTCCAAAGGTGTACATTGCTCACCGTTTACTTCTGCCTGTGGCACCAATTAAAGAGTTTTTTGCATTGCTTTGGTCTTCTAAGATGACTCCCATGTTTTATGCTAGTTAGAATACAACTAATTCAAATGCCTTTTTCATTTGCTATAGCCAGTAGGCTTAATCAGTTTTAGATGAAATATAAGGGTTGCAAGCACCAACTTGCAACCACAGTACAAAGATTTTGTGGTTGAGCTATCTAGTGAGATCTTAAATGGCAAATGCAATTAAAACTGATTGAGTCATGCATATGTATATTTGCATTTACTTTAGTAGTAGCTCTGCATAAAGACAAGACAGTTTGGCTGTCAAATGTGAATCCTTAGTATAGTTGTCAGTTTCCAAATCTAAAATGTTAAGAAACTGCCTGGTAAACAGGATCTGTCAAAGCAAAGATGGGTCAGAGTTCACTTTTCCCCCAGATATGGCCCAAACATTATCATGCTATGCTTTGGGATTCCCAAGAGGGAAACCCCAAGGAAGCAAAAAACAGTGCATTGCTATAGTAACCCCCGGGGTTGTCAACTGACAGGATAAAGGCATGTTCATTGTAAACTTACTTACTTTGAAGTAAGTTCCATTCTCAAGGGGACATTCTGGCCAATTTCAGTTTTTATTAAGTTATGGAAAAAAATAATTTAAGGCTACAGTCCTATGCACACGTATTTGGGAGCAGGTCCCATTGAAATCAGTGGGGCTTCCTTCCAAATGAACATGGACAGGATTGGGCTGCATGTGTTACTTATAAACTGGAAAACACAGTTCTCCATTTTCTAGGTCTGGTTTATTTATTTATTATTATATTTATACCCCACCTTTTTTCCTGCAAGGAACCCAAGGCGGCTTACATAATCCTCCTCTCCATTTTATCCTCACAACAACCCTGTGAGGTAGGTTAGGCTGAGAGTCCGTGACTGGCCCAAAGTCACCCAGTGAGCTTCATGGCCGAGTGGGGGCTAGAACCCGGATCAGTCCAACACTCTAACCACTATACCACACAGGTTCACAAATGCATATTTATTATTTGATGGCTACAATATCAAGTCCTTCTGCAAGCAGGCAAGGATGTTTTTATTCAAGCAGGCCTTTGGCATGTAAACTGGTCTTTTGGGTTGGGTGCTGTTTTTATTCTTTTATGGTTGTGTTTTTAATATATTTGTTTTATGGCTGTTTTAACTAAGTTTTTATTTTAAATTTTTGTTATTGTTAGCTGCCTCAAGCATCATTTCCTTGGCAGAAAGGTGGAGTATAAATCAAATAAGTGATGGCTTGCATGTGTGAAAGAATCATCACAAATCTAACCTAGACACAAAGGCACGTCACGTTAAATGCTCTGCTTTTCTATGAAGTTAGTTTTTCCAGTCATCAAGAGTGTAATATAGAACAACAATATGTATGTGTGAACATATGGGAATTATATATTGAATTATATATCGAATTATATATTATATATCGAACAAATGGAAAGCTTTTTAATCTCAGCAGGCTGAAAGCAAAAAGTAAGGTAATTATAACCTCCATTGTGGAACTTCAGTATGCTGATGATAATGTGGTCTCCGCACATTCAGAGGATGATCTCCAAACTATCCTAAATGCTTTTGCAGAAGCATACGAAAAACTTGGGTCCCTCACTTAACATCAAAAAACCCAAAGTGCTTCATCAGCAAGTGCAAGCTAACCCTTTGGTGATGCCATCTATCCAGCTTGGCGGGACAATAATGGAAAATGTCGATCATTTTCACTATCTTGGCAGCTATCTTTCTGTTACAGCTAACATCGACAGTGAAATCCAGCATCGTTTGAGCTCCGCAAGTGCCACGTTTTCTCGAATGAAACATAGAGTGTTCGAGGATCGGGATATTTGTAAGAAGACCAAAACACTGGTTTATGAAGCCATTGTATTGCCAACTTTATTGTATGCCTGCGAAACATGGACTATCTATAAACGTCATTTCCACCTCCTTGAAAGATTTCATCAATGTTGCCTCCAGAAAATCCTGCAAATTACTTGGGAAGATAGGCGAACAAATGTCAGTGTACTGGAAGAAGCAAAGATTACTAGCGTTGAAAAAATGATCCTTCAACGCCAACTTCAGTGGACCGGTCATGTTGTTCAAATGTCTGACTGCCGTCTCCCAAAGCAGTTACTTTATTCCCAACTCAAGGATGGAAAGCGGAATATCGGTGGTCAATATAAACGGTTTAAAGATGTTCATAAGGCTAATCTAAAAAAATGCAATATAAACATCGAAAACTGGGAAGCTCTGGCCCATGAATGATCTAAATGGAGGTTGGCCTTTCACAAAGGTTTTATGGACTTTGAAGAAGCCCGAGTGCAAGGTGAAAGGGAGAAACGTGCTAGGCGAAAAGCACGTCAAACGAATCCTTTACAGGACCATCTTTCATCTGGTAACCTGTGTCCTGACTGTGGGAAGCTGTGTGGATCTAGAATTGGCCTCCACAGTCACTTACGGACCCATCGCTAGCAGTCTACACAATTTTCTTTAGAATTTCCTCCTTTTAAAATTTCCTTTTTGTAATTTTTTATCCTGGAAGACAATCTTACTCGATCACGAGTGATCGCCTGATGATGATGATGATTAATTAGGGAAAGGGCATTAGGAACTGAGCTTCCTCCTAACCTAATGAAGATATGCAGAAAGATTTGGTTAATTTTGGTCAAGCTGGAGCTGGCATTTCCTTTAACCTCTGCTTGCAGTGAGGCCTTCCTGATGCTTTGAGAACCATGGAACTAGAAGTTCGGTTGTAGGCACAAAGAAACTATTGGCCTGAACGTACATACGTTGAGCATTTTCTGCAGTCATTGCAGTGCTCCTAACTACTCATGTTGAGCACTTGTTGAAGTTATTACGCTTACACATGATGTGCACTTGTTATTATATGGTAGACACAAACACAGCATCTTAAGGGCAGGTTCATCATATGATAGCTGTACCATCTATTGATAACTTGCATGCACAAATAGGTTGGTATAGGTAGAGCTTTCCTATTACCTTCATTTCAGGTGTAAAGTGTTCCATTGGAGTCAGTTAATACATCCATTGACAGTCATGTAATGTAATCTAGGGCAGAGAAATCATGTGAGGCTCATGCATGAAACCATCCCAGCCCTCAAACTTAAATGTGCATTGCAACTATTCTCATTGATTTCGGTTAAACTCAAGTCACAGAGCAATCCTGTACATGTCTGCTAGAAGTAAACCCCTTTGAGTTCTATGGGACTTACTCCTAGGTAAGTGTAGGATTGTACCTTTAATGCACTAAGGTTGCAACCCTACCATTGAACGCCCTGTGAATTCGCTTCCAAGCCCACCGAAGCGAATAGCTCTACTCCGATATAAATTAGCTAAAATCCACAGCCACAGGTTATGCACTGTTTAAAAAATTATTTCCACAGCATTCCCAGGGTGTGCATTTTCTCCGGACAGTCGTGCAGCGACCGCATTCATGCAGCCCAGGTTCTTTTGTTGTGAGCAGCAGCAAAAGCCGCCACCTTCAAGTCCCGGCCCCTTTGGCGGCCGGGCCCTTCGCTCTTTCCTCCTCCCTGATATTTCCGTCTACCCTCCCCCATTCGGGGAGGGCGGCCAGTGGCGCGCGGCACAGGGCCGGATGCGGCTCGCAGAGTGGGCGGAGGAGGCCCAGGCGCTGAGATCACCAGGGGTATAAAAACAAGTGCGCTGGGCGCGGCCCCGTTCAGTCGGGGCGGACGCTTCCAAGAAAGGAGCTTTAGAGAGGTTGAGCCTTTGAAACAAAAAAGGAGGCAGAGGGGAAGGGGGGGTGCGCCACTTTCGCCTTTTTGGGAAGAAAGTACAAGGGTTTCGAAACCTCCCGTCTCCGCACAGCCCCGAAGAGTCCGCCGGAAGGCTCAACGCGCGCCAAGGCCAGCCGGCTCCGCCATTATGGAAGTGCAGAAGGAAGCGCAGCGAATTATGACGATGTCCGTGTGGAAAATGTACCACTCGCGGATGCAGCGCGGCGGACTCCGGCTCCACCGCAGCCTACAGCTGTCCCTCGTTATGCGGAACGCCCGCGACCTCTACCTCTCCGCCAAGCTCGAGGAAGAGGACGAGATGGGTGGCGGAACAGTGGAGGACTTTGCCGGGCGGCAGCCGCAACTGGATATGCAGGAAGAGGCGCCCACCCCGCAACATCTGGAGGCGCCCCCGGCAACCCCTTTCCCCCAAGCCCAGCAGGAGGGGCCTTCTCCCAGCCCGCAATCGGTGGAGGCGCAGCCGGCTTCTGCCAATCCCGACCCGGAACCCATGGAGACCCAAGAAGAGCCCAACAGCAGTAATAGCAGGTTGCCCGCGCAACCCTTGTCTCCGATTGCGTGGAGCCGGGGCGCCTCTGGACCTCAGTCGGGCGCCGCCAAGCCTAGCCGCAAGCGCCGCAGCAGCAGCCTAGGCAAGATCGGCGCCGCCGAAGCCGGCCTGGTGCCAAGCAAGAAAGCGAAGCTGGTGGAAGAAGAAGGCGAGCGGCAGCCGCAGCGCCAAGAGGGGCCTTTCCCGAGCTTAGCCCGAGTACTGCAGGACCGGTTCTCCGGCTTGATCCTCCAGCCCCCGTCGGCCAAAGGCGCCGACGAGCCCAAAGCGAACTGCAGGCAAGGCGACGGCGTGCTTAGCATAATGGTGAGGGCTGTGGTGGCTTTCTAAAGCGCCCCCGCCAGGGACTCGTAGCTGGAAACTTCTCTCCGGAGAAGCGGAGCCTGCGGAAGCCCCTCTCGGCAGAGGAGCTGAACACCGCCTCCCACACCCGGCCCGTCGGCCCCCTCTCCTTGGTGGTGGGGCCTTGGCGGCTAGGAAGACGCACAGCGGGAGGCTGATGATGGACTGGGGGGCGGGCGGGGGGGGCAGCACGAGTGGGTCCCTCCTCCATTCCTTCCCCCCCTCCGGGTTTAGGCGAGAGACGCTCTGGTGGCTTGGGAAGACGGCGAGACAAAAGGCTGTGGGAGACACGGTTGCCGAAGAAGGGCGCCCCAACCCGGGCAACGAGCCTAGGACGCGGCTGTTGTTCGCCAAAACGAGAGACTGGACACGCCAGCGAGAACCTCGGTGTTGTTGGACGAAATAACATAACCTTGGGTGGGCGGGGGAAGGGTACACAATCTCCAGGAAAAGGGGAGAGACTTGCAACCAGTCGGGCATTTAAAATCCGGATTCGGGTGGAAAGCAACCACTATCTGTACTGGGTGCACATTTAAAAAAAAATTTTTTGGTGGTGCTAGTCAGTAACAATGATGTGTTTATCCTGCCTTTCCTTAACTCAAGCTGTTGCCAGTTCTGGGTTGACGTCCCCCCCCCCTTTCTTTCTGAATGGGATTGGAAGGTTCTTAAGGTTTGTTAGGCAGCTGGGGCAGCTCCCCTGAAGGGTTAAAAAGAGTCCTGCTGCGAGCTGTTGAAGAAAAGCAGCTTTTGTCAGTCCCACTCCTGGGGGGGGGGGGAAATCTACCCAGCATTCTTTTCCTCAGGGCCACCCCTTTTTTCTTACCTAGTAATTAAGGATGATGAAGTGGCCTTCTCTTTGTGCCAGAGAAGATCTCAAAACCAGATTAGTCGTGCCAATGTGTGTATGGTGAGAGCAGAAACAGAAGGAGGGGAGGGAAAAACCGGACCAGTCATACTAGTTATGACACATTTCTCATATGACTAGCATTTGCATTACACTGGGTCCAGGAGTGCAGGGGATTTCCTGTTCATGTTGCCTTAAGTGTGTGTGTGTGTGTGTGTCCTTGTGGCTGCTGTGTGTGGGTTTTTTTTAGGTGTGGGTGGAGCCCTGAATGACTGGAGGGTGGGGGAGAGGAAGAGTATTTTTTTTCTTAAGATGTTCACCTTAAAGGCTTGGTGGTTTTCCTAGATGACTGAAGCTGTTGATACACATAGAACAGTGATGAGAAATAATGTGGATGTAAAAACAGAACACCTTTTTTTCTCTTTCCACTCTGCATCCAGCTTGGATACTTTGTCACCCAACTAAGGGGAATGTGGGCAATGAAACCTATATTCTAATTCTTTAAATTGGTGTGTGTTTTGCATTGTCTTGTCTCTAAAAACAGTAAATCAAGTCATTTTATGGGATTCCATAACACCATTTTTGCCTTTTGTTCATGAAGTTTTTCTTTGCTTGGTCTCAAATGTGTGAAACAGTTCCTATTGTCCTGGATTTACCTAGTTTGTCATCTCAGTGCTTCTAAAGTGTGTTTGAAACAAGTTCTAGCTTTAGGTTTGGGAACAGACCTATGGGAATGTGTTCCTGAAATGCTGGCTTTCAAACTGGCAATAGATTGGTCACTGTCACGGTCCTTTGTAATGCTAAGTGTATGTAATTTGCATTTATCTTCTGTTGCCTTGAAGAGGGCAAAAATACAGGCTTGTTTGGTTCTGTTTCTTACCCTCATGGTGTTAATATTTTTGGTCACTGAAATAAAGACCATCTGATTTTTTTTTACTCCTGTGGTGTTTAGTTTTTTTTACTAAAGTAAAACAAAGGTGAACTTCATAAAGGGTTATATATATCTTGGTGGAGAGGGTAGAGGGTATAATGTTCAAATACATATTGGATCCTATGCTTGAGGTCTCTTACTAAATGAAGACATTTTAGTGAATGTATAAAATAAGGGAATAGAGAAAGGGGATTTAAGTTTGAATAACAAGTTGGTGACAGCACAGAGAAAGTCTTGATCACTAAAAGTGCCAAAATTCCAAGCAGTTATACATGGGTTGTTAATTTGGTGCAGTCCTAAATTATTCAACTGTGGGAATATGGCATTGACAATGTTCTCCAAGAGCCAGCCCAGAAGCCTTTACGAATTAGTGTGTCCAGAATTTAAGACTTTAATTATATAGCTGGGGGGTGGGGAGATATTGTCAACAAGTTGAGCCTTGCTTGGGCCTGCATAGATGTCCATCCCTGTTAGGCACTTCGATGTTAGGGATTGCCTTTCAGATCTCACCATACCAGGTATCTTGGGTTAAGTAGCTTGAGTTGCATAACAGTGCCTGGTTTCAGGATGGGTGTGAGCATGGGAAGTTATATTTAGAGCTCCAGTAACACAGTTTGTAAACTTGTTTATGATGAACAAAAATAGCCTTTCTGTAAACATGGGCCAGTAGCCAGCTGGAGAGTCCTGGCAAGCAGAAGCTTGGATGTGTGTGCGCTTTGCAAAACATTAACAGCTGCAATATCTTGAGGTAATTCCCAAAGGGAGCATCTTGTGCTTGTCTGCAATCCCTGGATCATGTAATGGAAACCTTTTCATAAGGACTTGTTAGCACAATACAGGTTGTCAGACTGGACCCCGTGGGTGTTGGACACTGTTGCAAATCACAAAGAAAGGCTGTGTAGTTCTCTATAAATGGAAACTTAAAATGGGGTGGCCATATAAAGCCTAGTTAGGTGAGGGGTGACACCATTTAATTATCACCAAGAAAGTTAGAGTAGCCTCTTGGTTCCAATTCCAGTGTGATACTTTATTTTTTGAAAAAGCAAATGTAGTCTCAGGACATTTTAAGCAAGAAGGGATATCTGAACATTTAAAAGAACAAAATAGTTGTTGATGAATGTGGGGTACCACATTTTAATAAAAGTAGCTTAATGAGTGTAAGTGAGCCCCTTAAATAATTCATTGTCCAGAGCGTGTGTGCTTTGGGTAAGGTCCATTGTTTAGCTTCAGTAGTAAAAAAGCTACGGGTAATGCACCCAAGATTTATTAAGTACTTCCCTTGGAACCCTGTGGGTTTCGGTGGATGCTCCATGAGACAGCTGAGCAAGCAGGTGGGGTGAGGTCCGATGGTGATGGGGCCCCAGGGGTGAAGCGAAAGGAACTCTGCTGTGATTCAAGGCTCAGGAATTTACTCCTGGCTCAGGAATTTACTCCTTGTAATCTGAGCTGCTACCAGTTTAGAGGCCATAACCTGGTAATTTTCCCTTCTACAGCCCCAGTGATTGCTTGCCCCAGTCCTTTTATAAGATTAATTCCTTAACTAGTATGGTGTTTGAGGTTTCTGAAATATGCTACCTGATGTTGGTCATTCCTAACTTCTTTGTTTGCCTTTTTCTTTTTTTGGGAAAGTGTGGGATTGCCAATTTGTACAATTTATGACTGCAGGTGGGTCTTGCATGTCTGTCTGTCTGTCTGCCTGCCTCTCAGTACAAACAATTTCCTGTGAGAACTAGGCCTCAAGTTTAGTCCAACTGTAGATCTTCCCACAACAATCCACTCCACCCATCAGTGAGTCAGTTGAAAAGTCAGGCTTCGTCACAGCTCTGACCCCATGCACAAAACATTCAAGGGCATAGAGCCACGTCCTACTTTTCTGTGACAGCTGAGCTTTCTGTGTACATTAATCCCAAACTGCTAACCAGATTTGGGGCCTTCTGCTGATGCTGGACATAATCTTTGGCCTACCATAAAGTACAGTTGGAGTGGTGAACAGAGCCTAGAAAGTCTGGCTAGGATTAGAAGGCGCACCCATATGCCTGCAGGCCTTTACTGCTCATGTTGCTTTTAAGTCAGAGGTGTGGAAGGCTCCATATTCTCTCTTGTAAATGTTGCTGTGAATTACCAGAGGGGAATGGGATCGCATCTAAGTATGGGACAAGTTAGGGCAGGAGAATTGTCTAAAATTGAGGCAGGGATTTGAAGACCGCTTTTGCAATGCATCTCCCCCAGAACACAAGGGTGGGGGCAGGGTGGGGGAACTGTCATTTTGAGCACAGAAAGAACAAAGAAGCAAATAATAGGTGTCTGTTTTTGAGATTAAAATTGGTATTTCTGTAGAAGCCTAAAGTGCCTTATTTGGTCTTGTGACCCACTTGTTCTGTTACCTCTTGGTTACCTCTTTGACAGAAGTGAGATGATTCAAGCATTCTGAGATGAGAGAATCATCTGGCTGAAATATGTAAATCCCATGCACTACTAAGTAAGCTGCATGGATGTGAACTAATATTTGACAATGAGGCTGCAACATGATAGCCTAATAATACTTTCACTAGGGGCCTAATAAAGGATGTTGTTTATTTTGTGCATCGGATCTGTGTCAGGGACAGACTTCCCAAGAAGTTATTGCAATAGTATTTTCAACTCCTGGCCTGTGACAAGAGTAACTAATTAGGGCCAGGAACCATTGCCAACAGTTATCCTTGTTAGCAACTTCATAGCATAGGGGAGAGAATGTGTACAAATATCCTTACTCAAGGTCAAGGATCAGGCTTGCTTTATGGGACATGGGTCTGGTTTTGCCAGACTATTAAACAAGCTGCAAGCCCTTCCATTCTTAGATTTCATAGAGTTGGAAGGAGCCTACAAGGCTATCGAGTCCAACCCCCTGCTAGAGATGATGCAAGGTTTTCCATGCAATGCATGCTTGTCTTCCACTACCGTACTCTGTGTTCTGGAAATCCATTGTCTCCTGGTATGAAATATACTTTGAAATATACACAATTTAATCTTATAATAAATTTATGTTTCCAAATGCATTATTTTAAATGTGTTCCCCTTGCTGCCCAGGAGCCCACTGTAAGTAATGGGGAACAGTGCCCCTAGATCCACATATAGTGCAGTATTACTTTTCTTATGAAGATCCTAGGAGGATGGGGGAAGACTGCTGCCTTGTAGCTTGAGGAGTTGCTGCCAATCAGAGCAGATACTGCTGGGCTAAATGGGTCACGATCTGCCGCAGCAGAAGGCTGCTCTTTATGTGTGTAAGCAGAATGGCCGGGGAAACATTCTGTGCTACAGCTATGGGTCCATTCCCACATGACATGATGGGGGAAACATTCTGTGCTACAACTATGGGTCTGTTCCCACATGTCATTGCCATGTAATATGGCTATAGCATCTGCCCAGCCTGGTTGTTTTCAATAAAGTGGTAAGTGAAAGGTTAAAAATGTCCATTTTTCTTTTCCCAGTTTGCAACATTACATTAGACTACCTTTTAAAGAAGTGAATGCCAGTGTTTCTGCTCTCCAGCTTTCTGGCTGTGGTACTGTGTGGGAAACCCACTGAGAGCCCAGAAGATTCTGCATTGCACCTAGGGGCCCTGTCACGCCATTGCCTGTGTGAGACACTCCCCTTGTGAATAGACAGAAGGGTCTTTGATAACGCCCCAAGCACATCTCCAGCAGAACAAAGGCAGCATAGCTAATGGCTCCCACTCACACAGTGTGACTCTGCCAGGAATCTGAACTCCCTCCACCCCCTAAAGGCACAGGCTGAAGGGGGGGGAAAATCAATCTAAGCCAGGATATGGGGGCTGCAGAGCAAGGCAGGCCTAGCACACCAAATGAAGTCAGGTTGATTTCCTGTGTATCGGCTACCCCTGGAGACAGGATACCAAAGCGGATGGCCTGTTCCGTCTTACCCTGAACCAGGCTGTATCCGGCACCTGCTGAAGTTCCTGCATTCTCACGGGGTGGGGTGCCGTGTGGTGAGGGGAGGAAGAGGGGAGGGGACAGAACCAGGGTGAGTGTGTTTACACCTTCAGTCTGATGAGCTTCTCCTCAGTCTGATGAGCGCAGCTTCCTCATCTACCAGTTACTCCCAATAGATGAGAAAATATTTTAATTGGTATGGAGTTTTAATGTTCTCCTGGTTTCACAGAATTTCCCATTGCCTTGTTTAGTAAGAGACGTACTTCCATCCCTACTTCCCAGTCTCCCTAGTTTCACACAACCCATAACAGGGAAAAATACTGTAGTGTCCAAAAGGATATAGTTGAAGTTTAGGATAAAATATACAGGAGAGATTTGCATGCCCATTGATCAAAAACACAAGTCCTGGCATTCACACCTAAACATGCACATACTTTGTAAGTTTTTTTTTATTAGTACCAGCTCTTTCAAGATTCTTGGGTTATATTGCTGGCTTTTGAGAACGGGGTTTTTTCAGGTTACAAGGCTGGCAATTGAACCCAGGTTCCAGACCCCTGGCACTTATTAGTCTGTCAGTACCAAGTGGTCTCCTAATTAATCCCTTTCTCCCCATCAACTCAGGTCAATAGAATATTCCAGTCAAAAGAAGTTCTGCCTTTCAGATTAATTCCTTCTCTCTGAGCTCAGACTAGAATCCAGTCTACCATATACCTCCGCTCCGCCTATGCCCCAGTCCTTGCCTTTTGTGATGCATCAGCCACTCTGGATGCAAGGGTACAGGAAATGCATGTAGGCCCCCTGGAGTTGCTCAGGGTTTTCATTCTGAGTGGTTTTGCTCTGCCTAGTTCTCTCTAGCCTAGTGGATATGCCCTTGCCATACTTCTCATGCTCTATCACGTTGCTGGGGCAGGCTGGGATCCCACGATTACTACACTCTTCAGCATGTGGAATTACTATAGAATATTATTGTGGGTAGGGAGCAACCAGACAGCCTCATTAAAGTGCTCCAACCTGGGCAATTATGGGGCACACCTCAGAATAATTAGCACCCATGGGAAAATGCTTTGTAGACAGGCTGCATAAGCTTACAGCTAGAGCAGGTTATGCTAGAAGCCAGGACTCCTGATGTTGTCATTGTGTTCTCCCAACCTACACACACACACACACCCCACACACAAACAGAAAAGAAGGAAACAAAATCTAGTGGGTTAGGGGGAAGCTGCTTGGAATCCAGACTCTTTTAGGAACACAAACTTCATACAAGTCACATGAGCTCTTTGAACCTTGGATTCTGTATCTCTACTTACCAATAATATGCATGAACAGCTAGACTTATATAGGGTGAGCAGCAGCTCCCAGATCTTGCAGTGTTGGAAGTTCCCCAACAGCAAAACAAAAGCAATAATCTCTCCTTCAGTTTTGCGGCATGCCACACTGTGTGAGTGATAAGAGTTTATGTATACAACAAATAACCAGTGCTTGAAGTAATCAACTGAATGAGGCAAAGTTCATAAATTGACATTTCCTCCTCATGTTTCTTAGTTCTTTATACAATGATTGCAGAGGCCGTAATTTGTGCACTTTGATTGTTTACCTGCTCGCACACTGCAACCAGTTTCGGTGTTCCTAACAACTTAAGCCACCTTTTGAGCATGTTGTGTGTATGATGAACTATAAATGTGTTTTCCATTTTTGTCAGAAAGTGGAAATGCTGATATTCCATAGCTCACACCCAAAGCTAGCCACTCCCTCCAACCTGGCTTAGGACGCCATTCAGACTTGGAACTGGGTGAGAGAACCAGCCCTTCTTAGCATGATCAGAATTTTGCATCCCATTAACATTATTCTAAACTGAAAAACTGTAATTATGTCTCTGGCTGTGAATGGAAACCTAGTGTTAGATGGAGAAACGGGGTGCAAACAGGACTGCTTCTTTCTGGTTCTGCTTTTCTGAGAGCTCAGGAAGACTGGATGTCTGAGGGAGACTGGGATCCTAACCTTGGAAAACTTGCCATTCAGCCCCATGAATATTTTTTTAAGTGACAAGTATCAAAGGGAGGGATATTGGGGGTTGCCAGAGAAAAGAAAGTGGGGAGCATGAAGGTCCCTTTATAAGATAATTCACTCTTTACAATATACACGGAGCCTATTTTGCTAAAACATGATACCGGTAAACCCTGTTGCTCCTAGCAGGCATCACTGAGAGGAAGTTATATGTACTCTAGAACTATAGGGAGAGGTGAAAGGGCTCTTAGTTTCCTCCTGCCCAGATGTGGTTCTCTATTCTGTTTTCTCCAGTTCTCACTGATTGCAGCCCTTGAGTGTAGCCATGGTAGAAAGGGCTTTGATTGGACTGAGCCTCCCTTTCCACCTTGGGTAATGTCCCTGGCCCTGCTGCCTCAAGGCATCCGAGACCATCTCTCCTTGTGCAGCTCCCCCTTCCCCTTCCTACACCGCACATGCCAGATGCTCACGGGTGCAGGCTTAGGGAGGTGCCTTGGGAATGTGCCGACTGCTCCTTGTCCCTCGCCCTAGCAGGGCAGCACTTGCACATTTCAGCCTGGGCACACTGCCAGTCAGGTTAGAACAACAGGCTGGTTGGCAAAAGGCTGGGTTCATGATAACTGCCAGGGGGGATGTGAGGTAAGCAGGATCTGCAAGGGCAGTGCAGTTTTTGAAGTGAAAGGGAACGTCTCCGGTCTCCGTCAAAACCATTGACACACACACTGAAACTGAATGCTGTGATCTGTACTGGGTCTGTCACCACCTGGTCTCCCGCAGGGAATATCCAAAGTTCATCTCCTTGCAATTGTTGTCCCATCCAACAAGCTCTAATGCAGGGTTCTCCAACTTTGGGGCCCCAGATGTTGCTGGACTACAGCTCCCAGAATCCCTTGCCATTACCCATGCTGGCTGGGTATGCTGGGAGCTGTAGGCCAACAACATCTGGGGACCCAAGGTTGGAGAGCCCTGCTCTTTGGAAGTAGAAGGCCAGCAGTCGATAACAAAGCAATTTTTTTTTCTGCCAATGGCCCCAAACCACTCTGTTCTCAGAAATTGCATCATCTAGAAAGTCAATCCCACACCTGGTCAACAGCTGTTTCTTCTATCCACAGAGCTCATAGAAAGCAGTTTTCTTTCCACCCCAAATACAAGAGCTGGGAACCTTTATATTCAAGACAAGGAATGGAATCCCTATGCCATCTTTCACCCCTCAAACATACCTCCTATGGAAGTAAAACTCACATTGGGCATAGGTGTATAAGCCATCGTATGGCTTGCATTTATGTCTGTTTGTGAAGTATTGATCCAGTTCACATGATTGTGGCATGGTTAACAAGCCGTGGTGGCTTGTAACCCTCACCACATGTGCCAGCCAGATTTCCCTAATTACCTTCGCTGGCGCAGCATGCCATGTCATCCAAACCCAGATGGCATGGCTTGTTTGAGGGGGCAGCAATCCTCAAATACCCCCCCCCCCAAACAAGCCATGCCACCTGGGTTTAGATGACACAGCAAGCAATGCCAGCATGGGTAATTAGGGAAATCTGATCTGCACGCGTGGTGGGGAAAATAAGCCACCATGTGTGGCGTAGTGGTGAGAGTGTTGAACTGGGACTTGGGAGATCCGGGTTCTAGTCCCTGCTCAGCCATGAAACTCACTGGGTGACTTTGGGCCAGTCACTGACTCTCAGCCTAACCTACCTCACAGGGTTGTTGTGAGGATAAAATGGAGAGGAGGAGTACGTATGTAAACTGCCTTGGGTTCCTTGCAGGAAAAAAGGCGGGGTATAAATATAATAAATAAATAAATAAATAAATAAATACAATTTCCCTCACTGCGATTGTGCAAACTGGCCCGTTGTTTGTGAGTCTATTAGAAAGACCAACACTGCCTTTTTGTCAGGAGAAATGTGTGTGCACATGTGTATAATGCAGGGGGTTAGGGGGAATGTATGTACTGTATACACACCCACATGCACACACAAATAGTGTGCCTGAAAGGGGAATATATCTAATTCAAATATATTTGGGAACTATGTGTGTCTTTGCATGTGGAAGTGATGTTGAAGAGTATGGCCCGGTTTGCAGCAGTGAGTGAGCGCACTGCCTCCTGCATGCTTGTCGCTTCCGCTTTCAATCAATAACCCAGGGACACCTGTCCCTGGATTGCTATCATGACGTTCGAACCCAGAACCCTGGGTTGTTTATGGGTTCAACCATCCAGAGTTAACCCAACAATCACCCATGGTTTGTTGTTGGGTTAACTCTGGATTGTTTAACTCCTAAACAACCCAGACCTCCACATTTAGAGGTCACAATAACAACCCAGGCACAGAATGTTCCTGGGCTGTTGAATGAAAGAGTAAGTGACAAGCACATGGGAGGCAGTGCATTCCCTTGCCGCTGCTTGGCCCCAACAATTCCTGGGTTAAACAACCCAAGAATTGTAGTGATGTGCGAACTGGGTCTTTATGTGTGGGTATCTACTGTACTAAGTCCGGGGAGTTTTCTATATGAATAATGTGTGTGTGTGTCTGCTTAAATCAGTAAAGCCGACATTGCCCATTCTACCAGCGGCTGATGACATAAATAGAAATATTCACAGGGTGGGGCTGCCTTCCTTCCTGCACAAAAGCAGTAGCTGTTCCCCCCACAGGCCTCAAGAGCTACTTCCCCTTTTCTTCCTGTGCTGCCCGTATTACCCACCACTGGTGCTTGCCCTCTGCTATTAGGAAGTCGGGGTGCAAGGAGGGACCTGGCAGCCAAACGGATGGTTGTCCCATGCTGATAACACGTTTTCTTTGTTCCTTGAACTAAGGCATTAGCGAGGGACTATTATCTCAATTATATGCTATTTGTATCTTCCCCTTTCTGGCATACCTTACTACACCCAAGCACCCACTCCACAATACTGCACTAGGCCTTCCCATTTGTCAGCTCAGTTCCATTCCTAAAGCTGCTGTGGTGTAGGCGAGAACACTGCCTCATTCAGCAAGGCATGCAGGGCACTTGCACCACAGCTCAGTACTACAGTTACCAGACAGGCTGTAGCACTCTGCTCTCCTTGGGAGAAAGACAGACAGTCATCTTAAATGATGCACTTTGGGTGCCCCAGGAGCCACTCTGCTCTCCTGCCACATAATCTAGACTAGACTGGGCAACTTGTGGCCCTCCTGATGTTTTGACCTACACATTGCTCATCACTGACCTAGAGCTCTCCCTGAAAGAAAAGGAAAGAAGTGTATTTTTAGTAGTGCTACAAACTAGACATCAGTGCATGGTTGCTGATAAATTCCAGGCATTGTTGGATGACATTGATTTTCTAAATTGCTGTGAACTGGCCAGAAAGCTTCGGCTATTGGGTGGTATAGAAATATAATAATAATAATAATAATAATAATAATAATAATAATAATAATAATAATAATGACCCATTTCAATCCAGCTTTTGGCCCGGTTTTGGAACAGAAACTGACTTGGTCACCCTGTGGGAAGACCTTTGCTGAGAGAGCGACAGGGGGAGTGTGACCCTGTTGGTTCTCCTGGACCTCTCAGCAGCTTTAGATACCATTGACTATGGTATCCTTCTGGAGCAGCTGTCTGGGCTGGGAGTTGGGGGCACTCTTTTACAGTGGTTCCATTTCTACTTGCATGGCTGCTTCCAGAAGGTGGTGCTGGGTGATTATTGCTCTGTTCCATGACAATTATGTCATGGGGTTCCACAGGGCTCAGTTTTATCCCCCATACTATTTAACATACATGAAACCACTGGGGGAGGTTATCCGGGGATGTGGACTGAGGTGCCATCAATATGCCGATGCCACCCAGCTCTACCTCTCCTTTGCATCAAACCCAGGTGAGGAAGTGGATGCCCTGCCTGAGCAGGGTAATGGACTGGATGAGGGCCAACAAACTGAAGCTTAATCCAGACAAGATGGAAGTACTACACTTTAAGAAGGATGTAGACAAACTGGAGAGGGTTCAGAGGCGGGCAACAAAGATGATTAAGGGACTGGAAACAAGGCCCTATGAGGAAAGACTGAAAGAACTGGGCATGTTTAGCCTTCAGAAGGGGAGACTGAGGGGAGATATGATAGCACTCTTCCAATACTTGAAGGGATGTCAAAAAGAGGAGGGCCAGGATCTCTTCTTGATCACCCCAGTTTGCAGGACAAGGAATAATGGGCTCAAGTTACAGGAACCCAGATTCCACCTAAACATCAGGAAAAATTTTCTGACTGTTAGAGCAATACGACAATGGAACCAACTTCCTAGGGAGGTGGTGGGCTCTCCCACTCTGGAGGCATTCAAGGTGCAGCTGGACAGCCATCTGTCAGGGATGCTTTGACTTGGGTTCCTGCGTTGCGCAGGGGGTTGGACTCGATGGACTTATAGGCCCCTTCCAGCTCTACTTTTCTATGATTCTACTATTAGCAGGTGGCTCGTCTGCCTGGTTGAGTGGCGTTCAACTTGCCCTCCCTGTAAAAGATCAGGCATGCAGCTTGGAGGTGTTCCTAGATCCATCACTGTCACTTGAGGCCCAGGAGCTCCTTTTATCAGCTTAGGTTGATATACCAGCTGCGACCATATCTGGACTGAGATAGCCTGGTGATAGTTATCCATGCTCTGGTAACTTCCTGGTTAGATTACTGCAAAGTGTTGTACATTGGGCTACTTTTGAAGACGTTTCAGAAATTTCAGTTCAAAATAGACCTGCTAGGTTACTAACTGGGACTGGCCAATACGATTGTGTGATGCCAGTGCTTCATCAGCTGCATTGGCTTCCTGTCCATTTCTGAGCCCAGTTCAAAATGTTGGTGTTGACCTTTAAAGCCCCGAACAGCTTGGGACCAGAGTATTTAAAGGCATGTCTCCCCCTTGCCCGGACCCCTAGGTTATCTTCAGAGGCCCTCCTCCGGGTACCCCCACCAAAGGAAGCCTTTTCAGTGGTGGCACCCCACTTATGGAATAAACTTCCCAAAGGGGTTTGCTTAGCACCTATGTTATCTCTTTGGCTTCAGACAAAGATTTTTCTTTTCTCCCAGGCATTTTAGAGACCTATTTCTAGGTTATTATGGCTATTTGATTGATTCCTGTTATGCTTATTGTTTTGCATTATATTGTATTTTATTATTTTGAATATTTATCTTGTATTTATATTTTTAACTGTTCTACGGCATTTTAGTTTTTAAAAACTGTTTGTAACCCACCCAGCATTATTGGTTGGATTAGAAAAGTAATAAATAAATAGACAAGATATCCCCTCCCTTCATTTGGGAGAATACTCTTGGGGCTTTCTTTTAACCAGGGCTGATCACTAGAACCTATAGTTAGTGATAGCACACATGCAGGGCTAAGAAAGAATCCTTCCTGAAACCCTAGAGAGCCTATGTCAGTTAATGTTGACAATACCAGGGCTAGAGGGACCAATGGTCTGACTCAGTAAAAGGCAGCTTCCTACATTCTTACTTGTTTTTAATGTCAGTGCTCCAGCCCATGAATCTATGAAATAATGATCAAGTACAGAGTCTCAGAGTAAGCAGAGTGTGTCTCCTTTACCACTGACTAACACCCACCTCTAGTTTCCTGCATTGAGCATGGGGTTGGACTCGATAGCCTTGTAGGCTCCTTCCCACTCTATAATATGAAAATCTTTGTGAGATTAAAGGATAAAGCTTCCAAGTCTGGCATCATAGTTACCAGGCAGGCTTAAGCCCAGCATCCAGGCCTGATTTAAAGATGACACCAGGCAGACAAGAATTTACTCCGTGGCGTTGCAAGCCCAGTGACTCCTTTAAACCGGGTCCCTTAGCCACTGTGGTGCGATGTTTGCCCGCTCCAGCAGCGCCTTCCTTCCCGGGCTACGGATCCGTCTGTCTGTGTAGCAGGCTAACAGTGCACAACATAGGCGAGGCGACCTGGTTTAAACAAACTCCGGATGCGTGCAAAGCAGCGCGGGTGTTCTTCTTGCTCGTCCGGCGTCACGTTTAAACGGGGCCTGAATCCAGATGTCTGACTTCCACCATGCAAAGAAGTCTCGGAGCGCGGGAAATGTAGGTCAGGGCGGATGAATATAGCCTAGGCCAGCTTCACTAAGCCTTCTGGGTGGTGAGCGATTAAAAAGGCATGCTGATGCCTGCCTGCCTGCCTGCCCGCCCCCCTCCGGCTGCATTCCACACAGACTACGCGGCCCCCGCTCCGCCCCCGTCTCCTGCCCGGCAAGTGCGGAAGCGGGGAATTTCCTGGCACCACATGCGGAACAGGAAGGCGGAAATGAAAACAGCATCAGGCCAAAATAGATCGGGGAGGGGAAGACAGGTTGCCGCTATCTTAAAGGCACAGGATGCCCGATGGGGTTCCAAGTGTCTCCGGGAATGAGCAATTACACCTGGATTATCCTCGCTCCCCCGCTAAATACCCCCCTCCCAATCTTCCCGATCCTAAAGAGCCTCTGCCCCTGGGCCAACGCGACAATGCGAGTTTTCCCATCGCGCTGGGGCCAGTCTTAAGGTTTTTGAACAAAAGATAGTAACTGGCGCGCTGAGATTGCCGTGTAGAAGAAAGGAAAACCATTCTTTCCAGATAACTCTTTACTTTCTAATAAGCTGCCAGCCCCCGGCTCTGTATGCACAATCAGGAATGCGTCAGAATTACCACTCCACCCATAAGCACGTTTCGAAAGGGTGGGGGAAAATATATACCGTATTTTTTCGTGTATAAGACGCCCCCCACTGGGCAGTTTAGCAACCGCACGGTTCTCTCCTCTGCTTACTTCCGTGTATAAGACGACCCTCAATTTTTAGACTAACAATTTTAGGAAAAAGTATAGTCTTATACATGGAAAAATACTGTATCTCCTCACTACACTTTAACAACTGTGAGTATAATAGAGTAGTAAAGATTCCGCCAATCTAAGGTCGCCTCCTTTTGTTCTTGTTGGGCCTGCTTAAGCAACAGCCTGAGCCAAAGAAATGAAGTAGGCAAAGCTTTATCTCCTCTGCTAGAGAAAGCTTAGTAATATATTTAATTTCTGCCTGTCACAATACTGTTAAAGGTACGGTAGCAAAACCAGTTAAATCAAGCGGCAATCCAAAACTAATCCATATTAAGTGATCTTATGTATATCACCTCTTAAGTGCACAAAGGGAACCTGCCCTAGAATACTTGGGCTAGGCGCACTCTGTGAGTGGGCCAATACAAACTATAAAAACCTTCTACTAATATCCTAACAGACACTCCTCCAAATTCTCCTATAATCCCAGGTCAGGTTTCCTCCCTAAGTATGCAATGCCCCTCTTGGTCCTTATCTGCAGCCCCCCCCCCCATTATTCCAGCTCTGCCACTCCCCCAAACCAATCAAGCCTCATCTCTCACAAAAAAATATGCAGGAGGAGGATTTGTCTAGAGGCCAGAAAAAAGAGAGAAGGGACAGGCATGAATCAACAGCTGCATTCTCGCTGGAGGCCCTGGAGCTTAGCCAAAGAACACTGCCTTCAAGTCTTTTCACTTGATATTTGATCATTCTTGTTTGTGTAAAGGGTGTTGCTAATGTGAAACCTTTGAATTGATTAAGAGTAACTGCACATAAATAAATAACAAACCTCTTCCTTCTATACACACACTGTAGCACAAATATGAACCATCACCTCATACATAAAATATGAATTGCATAAAAACATGCCTCGTGCCATTGTTTAACCACAGATTGTGTGTGTGTGTGTGTGTGCATGTATACATACATATAAATATATGGTATATAAGAAACCAATATGTATTGCCTTGAGAATAGGTACCACTCTCATCCCAGTTCAGATCCACCAGATTCTTGGTATAATTGAGGAACAGATTCCTATAATGCCAAGGTTCAGATATAAAATCAGTTCATTGCTGAGAAAGGTCACTGTCTCACATGCTAATGCAGTGCTACAAGTTAGAAGCTGCCTGGTAACATGCCTCTACAGCTCTCCTACTCTCTACAGGCTATAGTGGGAAGCTACCAACCAGTACAGAGATACACACAGCTTTAAAGAAGTTTCCCAAGAGATCACTTCTGTTGTACACTAATTGGCTTCAATTGCTGGTTCTAAAAGTAGATGCTTCTTTTAATTGGTTTATTAAGGTTAAGGTTGTTTCTGGTCAAGATTGCTTCCTGTTTCAACTGGGCAGACAGCCCTAGCAGTCTGGGATTTCATAGATTTCATAGATCATAGAGTTGGAAGGAGCCTACAAGGCTATCGAGTCCAACCCCCTGCTCAATGCAGGAAACTAGAGGAGGGGTCTCCCATCCAAGTAATAACCAGGCCTGACCCTGCTTAGCTTTCCACACTCAGACAAGCTGAGCCAGCGTAAGCCACAGGCCTGTATGACATACAGTGAAAGCTCACTGTAGATATTTGCTTGGCTAAAAGCTGAACTGGTGTTCAAGTGAATGCATTATTAACACACAAAGTCAATCTGGCATTGTAGCCAAAGCATCTTTAACAACCATCATTTTATTGACACAGCAAAAGGAACACTCCCAGTACTTTTGCAACAGTAGGTTTGTGCAAATGGGTCCGCATTGCCTGAGAAAATGTCCTCTCTTAACAGGGAGGGTGCCTCTGCTTAGCAAGAGGAGCTGGGTCATCCTTTCACCAAGGAGGAGACATGGGCTGGGGGTTTTGAAGATAGGACATCACTACAGCAGAGATAGACAACCTGGAGAACGAAGAGAGAGGGGTGAGAGAATTATTTATTATTGCAGAATCCCTAGCATAAGAGCAGTAATAGCAACCCAAGTAGTAATGTCACCTGAACGAATTACAGATATGACCAAAGAATCCCAAAATATGCATTCAAATGTATTACCACACTTGCTCAGGAACATGTATATTTGACATACGCTGAACCTGATTCCGTGTCCTGTAAGTGCTTTCCTCAGAAACAACTGACAGAGAATTAGTCAGTACTAGGGGAACTTCTTACCTCTGCAACCCTTTGCTCTGTTCCCAGAGGACAGACAGCCACCCATCCATCCAGTCCAGCTGTCTTAGGAAAAGAAACACTGTAGCTAATTAGCTATATTAACAGGACCTAGCGTATATATCCTAGGATCCTTATAATGAAGCATCACTGCAAGCTTTCCAGGAAGGAAAGAGGCGACCTGTGGCTTATGCTGGCTCAGCTTGTCTGAGCGTGGAAAGCTAAGCAGGGTCAGGCCTGGTTATTACTTGGATGGGAGACCCCTCCTCTAGTTCCCTGCATTGAGCAGGGGGTTGGACTCGATAGCCTTGTAAGCTCCTTCCAACTCTATGATCTATGAATCTATGACTTAATCAAGAAAAGGGAGTTAATTAAGAGAAAGGCTTAAAAAATTCAATTTATAAATACTTTGTTACAAGTGCCAAGTATGAAGCTATTCCAAAATGGAGAAGGGGCAAAGAGAGGAAAATTCCAATGAGCCCAAGGATGAGGAAGGAGGAGGGAGGGAGAGAGAGAAGCCTTATTACCAATTCTTAATTTGCTGAGATAAACAGAGATGGGAGAATCTTCAGTAGTAGGTTAAATTTACAAAAAAAGGATGAGATCAGGTTTCCCAGGCCACATTAAGGCATCTACGGGGCAGGATCATGAAGTAATAGAATGCAAGGGCAAGTGGCCCAGCCAGAAGTTCAAAGTCCAAGTTGGAGCTGAGCAACTGCCACCAAGACTCCCCTTGAAAGCACACCAAGCACAGAAATCTGAGGGAAATTATATTTTTAGAAAACAAAATGTCAAGGGTATTTAATGCAAAGAGTTTCATGGAGAACAAGAGGTGGAGCTGACACGACTGATTTCTGAAAGGGGATCAGAGATGCTTCATGGGTGAGTGGGTACTAGGCTGGATGATCACAAAAAAGGTCCACAGTAAGTAGCTGGCAGGGTGTTACCCTGATTGGCTTGGGGAGATTGGCTTAGTATGTCCAGGAACTCCATTGCTCTGGGCATTCAGGTCCCAGGACACTGTCATCTCCATTCCAATGGAGGGATCTTTGGGGTGGGGCTGGTCCTGACAACCAAGGCCCATTGCCTTGAGCTATTTAGCTTTTGCCAATGTGATAGCTATAGGGAGGCAACATGGGAGTGCTCTGCCAACAGATGCTAATTAAAGCAGGCACAGCTTAAGCATTTCCACACAAGTACTGTATATTAAGAAACCAGCTCCCTGGCTTCCATTATTTGGCCACCCTTCTATTCAATTGTGATGCACCATCCTGCCCACCCAGGGGCATATACACAGTGGAAAGGCCAGTGTGAGCAAGAAATGGCTGCTGCTGCTGCTGCTGCTGCTGCTGCTGCTGCTGCTGCTGCTGCTGCTGCTGCTGCAACCACAGAAACATCAAGGTTCCATTGTGCTGGGAGGGTGGAATCTTTTCAGCAGCAACAACAGCATTACAGCAGGGGTCCCTCTCAGCTGCAAAGCAGCTCAAAATAAGTGAAAGACGAAGCTGGCCTGGTTAGTGTAGTATAACGCATATAGCATATAGAAGAATGTGGGAAGAAAGACAGACATCCTCTGCAGTTAGAAGATGGTTGCATACAGTGGAAGAGAGAGCAGGACTTTCCAGGTACAACTGTATCATGCTTTTGGCAACGGGAAGGCAACAGCATGCCTCTTCTCCCTTAGTGGGTTGAAAAAGGAAATTTGAGGCTGGCTGCCAGCTGGACATTGCATTCTACATAGCTAGGATATTTGAACATCCTAAGGCTTTTTATGAAAGAGTTGTCAGAGACTCAGTGGTGGTAAGAGATTAATCCCGAAAGAACTATAAGAGCATGACTCACATGAAACTGCTCATCATCTGTTTGGTGTCTTCCGAGCTCCGAGAGTTGGCAAAGCTGATGAATGAGCAGTAGACAGCAATCCAGGCGCACCACTTTAGCTGCAAACACCATGGAGCAATGTATTAAGAGCCTCAATGGAGTGACAAGGGTTTAGCAATACCAATTACTCTCTAGTACAGGTCTAACACCATTATAAACACTTTGCCTTGCTTCTTCAGTGAACTGAGGAATTGTCTTCAGTTTTAAAGGAGGATATATTTTGCTAGATAAAGCTCACTCAAAATTAATGGCCAGTGAGTAATAAAACTTACTGATTTCCAGAGAACTATATAATTAAAGCCATATTAATGAATTTAGACCTCAAATGATACTATATTGTGCATGGACATCTCAGAGTTCAACAGTGTTCACTGATGAGATGAACTGAGAACTGCAAAGGACATGTGTGTATGCAATTGGGCACCTCAGTAATCTTATTTATGTCAGAAAAACCTTGGTCCAGAAGCAGAATTGTGGAACTTATAGGAAACATCAGGAAAAAAACACATCAGAATTTTCTTTAGTTCAACATTTTGTTAAACACATTTAGAGAAAGATTTTATTTATTTATTGGTGATAGATAAGATACAAAGACATAGATATTACCATACAGATCTAAACATACTGTTGCTACAGAGTAAGTCTTTCTAGATTTTTACTTTACTTTCATTCCTGAGTCTTACATGAAAAGTTGAATGTTTTAAATAAATGTAATATGTAGATAGAGGATGTCATATAGGATATCATCTCTTTTTGGTTCACTTTGACATTAACAGATTAGGTATAGCAGGTTTGCAGTACTTTTGGCACCATTTGAATCTAACCTCTGTGAGAAGAGGATTGGGAATCAGGAAAACCTTATCAAGTAAGGCTTACAGTCATGTGATAAAGAAAGTACGGTACACCCTTCTCGAGTTCCATGGTTCCACATATCAGGACAGAAGAAAAATCATCGGGCCAGTAGCAGGTCTCAAAATTAGGTAAAGACAACTTCAGATGAACAACAACACATGACAGAGTACACCATGGCATTTCAAGGAAATCGAACCTTTTATGTTAATTTTCAAAAATTTCAGGTTACTGAAAGTCACTCTGTTTACTTTTTCAAGACTGCTTAGGTGCTCTTCATGAAAAGTTTTTAAAGTCTGAACTATCTGTCATGAATATAATAGATTCTGTATTTTAAAGTTTGGCTTTAGATCTTAAAATGTTATGCTTGGAGGGAGGCTGCTGTGTAGGTCTTCTCTGAAAAATTGCACAAATTGATGACATCGGTTGATGGCATGTAAGCATTGATACCATTATGGATTCAATATAACTGTAATCATCACTACTAATAGGCCATCCAGAGCGTGCAGTGAATGTACTACAAGTGTAAATTTGTTAATACTATCATGGATTTGATATAACAATTACTATAAAATATCATACAAGTATTAATGTGGAATTTACAGTTGAATCATATATTAACTAGTAATTATTAGCTTATAGTATTGTTCAGACTTGATATCTACTTTAGATCCTCTGTTCCAGTTGATAGGTGTTGTTATCTCCCTTATCTAGAAGAAAAGTGATGTACTCAAAGATTTTTATAACTAATTGCAAATCAGATTCCTTGGGCAGAACCAAACTGATGTTAGCAGAAGGTATGCTAGCATATGACACAGCCTCTTTATGTACTGCCTGCAGCATGGGTACACACTGAACCATTCATTCAGATAAAGGAACTTCATTTAACTATTCTGTGAAGGACTGCAACAGGTCCTTTATCTCAAGATGAGAGATCAAAGGCGCCAAACTGCCAGCCTTGGCTCTGCCGTCCTGACACTGATTTTCTCAGGGCTTTGCCATTGGTCTATACACTGGATTTGAGCACTGAACCACAGAGGAACTACACACACCGTGTGGGGTAGAACCAGGAAAGTTTATTTAAGGTACACCGGATTACAATAAAAGGTGGGAAATGAGAGAAGGGGGAAAGGTGGGGAGACACTTTGGTATACACAAGTAGAGCTACAAAATAACAAAACTGGTTCCTTTACTATATAAACACCCAGGCACTTACTCTTTGCCTGGCGGGGTTGATCTTCTTAGGGCCTGCCTCAGCAAAACAACAACAAAACCCAGAAGCCATGGGTTTATACAGGCCTGTGGCTTACGCTGACTCAGCTTGTCTGAGTGTGGAAAGCTAAGCAGGGTCAGGCCTGGTTATTACTTGGATGGGAGACCCCTCCTCTAGTTTCCTGCATTGTGCAGGGGATTGGACTCGATAGCCTTGTAGGCTCCTTCTAACTCTATCTATGAAATCTATAAAATGGCTGGCAGTATCGATTCCGCCCCCCCCCCCCATAACCTGGCTGTCCTTGGCCAATCAGGATGAATTCCATCTGGGCTAGGCAGGGGAGGGGTGGCTCCTGGGTGTCAGAGGGGTGAATTCCTGACCTTGACTAGAGTGCTTGGGGAACATTTGCATGCGAATACATCAGAGGCTCTGAGGCAGCACAGAACCATCAGAGGAAACTATGTACATTTGCATGAGGTTCCCAGCCTCTGGCTGGGGTTACACTTGTTTACATGTGTGTGGTGGTGAAGGACACCCAGACCCTGTCTGCTTTTCTTCACATATTCAGTCTCCCACTGTGCATTACAATGCCTTGTGTGGCCTTTAAAGTCAGTTTTGGACTTCTCTCAGAGCCATTTGCACTCACTAATACATCTTCAGTAGTCTATGTGGCTTCATTATAACTGCGTAAAATTCAACAAACATCATTATGTAGAACTGAAGACTCACAATGTTGTTATTTAACAATCAGCTAATGACTGATCAACCTTTGGGGCTTGGGAGATGTATACTATCTAATCTCTTATTTTACTATTGTAAGGAATACTTTAGCTAAAGGAATAGCAACAGCCTTGAAGAAATGGCCAAAATGGCAGGGAAATGGACAAGGCCTAGGCTCAGTTATTCTGTGCAATTAATTCAATACAACAGGAGGAAATGCTATGGGTTTTATTACTAGAATAAGCTGCTCAATTCAGTTCTCCCTTGCAAATTCAACTAACCTGGGACAGTTTATGACAGATGATCCTTGGTGGCTTAATTGAATTATATTATCTAATAGCTAGTTAGTAGTTACATGACAACACACAGCTGGTATAATTTTGTACTTGATTTGCTTAGTGTTCTTGATGCCTCGGAGTCAAAGGCCTAGCACACCAGAACTCACCTTCAGCATCAAGCCACACATACTGAAAATCATTCCCAGCAGATTCATGTAGTCTGGTGTGGGGTCTTCCAGGGTAGGGTTGTTCTCTGTGGATGGAGGCTTGTATCTACAAATGAAACACCCCATATTGGGGAAAAGAGAAAGCATTACATTATGATTAAAAAGAAAGTATTAGCTCCATCCACAACAACATCACAGTAAGGAGCAAAACACCAATGGTATTTTCCCTGCTAATAATCAGATTTCATGCAGATTCCAAGCCAACAAGCAGGTAATTTTTGCTCTAGTCACTAGAGTCTAGTGTCTGTGGGAGAAGAAATGGTCTAGTGTCTGTGGGAGAAGATATCTCTAATATCATTCTCTTTCAAATTGTACTTTATCAGAATGTAGGAAGACTTCTAAGTTACAAAAAAAAGAGCTGTTGTACCTCAGCCAGTTCAAACCAAAAGGAAGGCCAATTGCTTACACCAGGAGACAGCCTTGATTTTATATGGAAAAAAAATAAAGAGGTCACAATTTTAACACAGATCTGTAGGCTGAATTCTCAGTTCTCATAAGAGGTTGTAAAGCTAGCCAAGTACCTGCAGATTGTGAAATTTGTGTATTACTAAAGGTTTATGTGCACACTGGATTCAACGACAGTAAAGAACCATATTCTGAACCACTCAATATATGAGTCACATAAAGGCTAAGCTAACAGCCAGTCTAAGGGAAGTGTAGGTGTATAGGTGCAGAAACCAAGTCACATAACCCCTACCTTTTTATCTAACCCCATACAAAACTGGGTTTTCCAAGATGTAAAAGAAGCATGCAAAAGATGATGTTCCCCTCTCCCACTCCTTCCCTGCATTGTTGGAATTGTTCTTCACAGATGCGAGCTACAACAATGCAGATGGAAACAGGGGATGTGTATATATACACGAGGGAGGGAGGGAGGTAATCTATACCTGTATGCAAATGGGCACGCCTATTCTTCAGTGTTACCACCCAGGTCAGTTTAGCTTGCAGTGTGGGCATTTGACAAAAAAAGGTTTTTCATCCCTGCTATAAGGCAAGGGGTGAGGTCAAGATAAAGCAGCTAGCAGTAGCATAACTTGCTCATTTATCCCAGAGCATATTAAGGCTGAAATCCTATGCCCATGTACCTGGAAGTCCCATTCAACCCAATGGGGCCTACCTTTGAGTAGGCATGTATAGGATTGTGCTGCCAATCTCATTTGTGGCAACACCATTCCAGTGCATGATTTGACAAGATCCCAATCCATGTACAATTCTACCATTACACTTGGCATCATAGACTCAGCTAATTGCTTTCTTCTGGCCATGATTCCTAAATGTAAGGTAAGAACAGTGTCCCAATAAACAACAGAAAAATCACTCCATTATCAGACCTAGCGCACTCTGTTGTGTTTGGCAAGAACATGCCTATTAGCAAGTCCTGAATAACAATCTTCAGATAACAGGGCAAAGTTTTGTTCTCTGCTGCCCCAGAAGGCAGGTCTAGATCTAAAATACTTAATTTAGAGGAGGGTCGATTTCAGTTGAGTATTAGGTGAAACTTCTTAACTAATGGTAAGACCATTCTGACATTGGAACCACTTATTTGCATGGTGGGCTCTCCCTTGCTGGAGGTCTTCAAGCAGAAGTTGGACAGCCAACTGTCACGGATGTCTAGCTCTAGATTTCCTGCACTGAGCAAAGGACTGGACTAGATAGCCTACAAAGTCCCCTCCAATTCTATGACTCTATTCTTTCTTGGGCAGCACATTACAATGGCAAGCACTTTTCTTTAATTTCTAGCCATTGGGGGGGAAATCTTTTACAGTTAGTTCACTATTTCCACCCAGTGGAGGTTCATATGCAAATTACCTTTTTATCTTCTTTCCTCACTCTTTGTACTCAAACCACCCTTGCTGCTGTTCTCTGTTCACTCATTAAATTTCACTACATGTATATTATAATGCAAAAACAGCTTTCAATGCTGTGTATATGGAAAATATACTCCCCGCTCTCTCATGTATACTCAGATAACGCATTGGGGCTCCAACCAGCAAAAGGTTATTCACATTTTAGTCCTGTTAAAATAAGTTGACTTCATAATGAGCCACGATTGCTCCATTTCAACATGTACATTAACTTTTTTTTTTTCTGGACTGAAGTTGAGGTTTATAATTTGCAACGTCTTGCCAGGAGAGGAGTCTCTTGTTCAGGCTTTCCTAAAAATATCAGTATATCTTCAATATGAAGTTGCAGCTGCAAGTATCCTTGAGGCCCTTCTAGATGTTTATATCACAACTAATATCCAATTGCTACTACTTTATTGTGGGGCACACAGACATCTTTCCTGATAGTAGGGTGCCTATTGGCAGGATATTCTTTCCATGTACAAAAACTACATGATTTGTCATGAAAAATTATATTCCTCCTTCGGCATGAGATGTGAAAAGGAGTGCTTTGTGGAATGTGATTGTGCAAACATCACCACACCTATTAGATAGTACAGTACGTGAAATATTGTTAGTGATCAGCAACACAAACTTCTCATACCATTTTTGAAACTTTATTTTATAAAAAGTTTGTTAGCTAACCAACATCACAGTAGTGTTCACATAGCCCTTTTAAAAAAGAAGTGACGAACATCAGTAAGGGGAAGATATTTAAGCAGAGACTGGACAGCCTTCTGTGAGGGATGCTGTGTAGCTGCATCCTGTTCTGCAGAGCTGCACTGACCAGGGGGTTGGGCTACTATTTGCTCTAAAATAATGAACTTGTTTCTCCAGCAAATGAGCTCTATCTCTGGTCTAGGTATCATCTCACACCCATCATGACTGTTTCCTTGATCTAACAAATCACTAAAATCTTACAGTCTCACACAAGACACCACTTTCTTTCTAGGGAATTAGTCACTAGATTATCTCCAAGGTCCCTTCCAACTCTACAATTCTATGAAGGCCTCCCCTGTACACTACTTCAGCAACACTCCACCACCTTATTCATCATCTCCCCCCCCCCCCCCAAACATGGAGCCCTCCTATCCAGTGCTGCAGGGCAAAGTTCTTGATATATAAGCATGTACATGCAGCAAAGGTATACCTGTCTCCCCCACTTACATGTGGACTGGATACCACATTGGATATCTTGCAGCACAGTATCCCCATAATACTCCATGCATCTGATAAAGTAGGCTATAGTCTATGAAACCTTATGCCAGAATAAATGTGTTAGTCTTTGAGGTGCCACAAAACTTTTTGTTTTCACAATTTCCTTGAATCAGGATTTGTGGCTGGGGCACACTTTGATCATCTGAATCAGTCTCACCATTCTCAGTCTCTGACCTAAAGTCCCCCCTCCCCTTCTGCCACGGTAGTGCGGTTTTCCCCAGGTAACTTTCCATTGCTATCCGGTAGGGTGACAGGTTAGTCCTCTCATGCCTTCTCCATTGCGTTGCCATAGTGACCCTAGGCCCGTCGTGTGCAATCACTTAGGAGACGGCATGCACCTCAGCGCCCCCTTTGGTATCACAAATGACTAAATTCCGTGCTGTCTCCTTCGGTGCTCTAATGCCCCCGCACCCTCTCCGTGGCGTTGCCATGGTGACTCCCAAGCCCCACCATAGCTGACCTGAGGACACGGTTAGGCCGCCGCGGGTCCGCCATGCTGTTGCTGAACATCGCACTCCGACTACTCCAACCTGCCTCCTCAGGAACTCCGGCTTCCGCTTCCGCTTCCTTTCAGTGCCGCGAGGGGGACAACTAATAGTGTAACACCGCAGAGCTCAAGCGCTCTAGTTCCAGGCTGTAACTCCGGGCCCACACTGATTCGCGAGGCCTTGAAATTTACCTTCCGTGGAGAGGCCCAGGGATGGCTCCACCGAGAGGGACCAAGGGGGGGGGGGGAGTCAGTAACTCAGTCAGTCATATAACCCCTTCTCTCCTGCCTAGGAAATTCACGCGGAGAACGGGCGGAACTAAAGAGAAGGAAGCTGTGCTCCGAGGGGAGCAAATTGGTGAGTGGATGCTTGGGTTTTTGTATAACCTTCCTCTTCTTGCTCTAAAGTCTGATTTATAGTATGCTGTAAAGGTTTGGGGGAAACTATTAGAGATAATAAGTAGTGTGGAAGTTGTAGGATCTTCCTCGAGTTTCTCCCCGAATGGGGAAGAGTTAGGCGAGGAGGAGGATATACAGGAAACTCACTGGACTAGTGTTGGTCTAAATCTGCTATAGAAGCAGAGCTAGATTGGGAGAGATCATAAGAGTACTGGGAAAGGATAGAGTTCTGTGGGCGGGGGAGAACATTTGAGGAGCCCTAGATGTTAGAGAGCGTTAGCCCTGTGAATATAACAGCTGAGTTGGAATGACAATGTGGAAATAGGGATCTCTGGTGGGTGGCAGAACATGGTATATATGACAACATAAGTAGTAGGCGTTTGCCTTTCTTTGCTGATTAACCATTCTAGAGTGGAATGGCCTCTAGTTCTGTTTTATTCGGTTCGCTGTTGTAAGGAATCTGGTTACTCAAATAACTTTTGTAGCTGAGAGCTGATTTCTCTTTGCATCCGTGTTATTTTTTTTAATAAGGTGGTATTACTCCAAAGGGAACAAATTCCCAGAATCAGAGCAATCCTAATACATCGCCTTGGGGTATTTTTGGTGCTTGAGATTTTGCTCTGAGCATTGCTGTATTATGAAGTGTACAGGAGAATAATTTGTAGCGTACCTGTGAAGCAAGATACTTGTCTCCATCATGGCCTTTCCAGAGCCAAAACCTAAGAAGCCTGAGCTGCCAAAGAAACTGCTGAGCACACTGGAATGTAAGCAGGGAGCTGTCAGGGCAGTGAGGTTCAATGGTAAGTGCATCTTTGATCCAATAAAGTGGGACAATAGTGTTACTAGGGCTGAAGAAACTAAGAGGCAATTCCCTAGACAGGAGGCAGTTCCCTAGAAAGAAAGTGACGTCTGTTGTGGGACTGTAAGCTTTTAGTGGTTTGTTAGATCAAGAAAACAGTCATGATGGGTATAAGAAGGTACCTACACCAGAGATATAGCTTGGTTGCTGGGGGTGAAAGTTTATTATTACAAGGTGAATAGTAGAATCTATATAGTACAAGAGGAAATACAACAGGCTGGTCTTTCAGGAACACCACCCCCAAAAAGTCTTGGCTTTTCTTCCCCACCCTGCCTCACCCCAGTGGATGGAAATTATTGTCTTACCTGTGGCAGTGACAAGTCACTCAAGCTCTGGAACCCCCACAAAGGGACACTTCTCAAGACTTACAGTGGCCATGGCTATGAAGTCCTGGATGCAGCAGGGTAAGAGCTGGGAGTGAAAGATCCACTCTTTTGAAAAGGGAAGGGGTTTTGCTGTAAATACCTTTGGAGAATTTGAGATGATAAATGGGCCAGATGATGACTGGTGGCAGTCGTGGTCAGAACTCTTGTGCTTTGTGCATATTTGTATTAGAAGAGTTGGCAGGGTAAAGTAACATTTTAAAATTGCTCCACAAAATGTTTTATTACAAAATGCGATAATAAAACATATAATGTATAAAGTTTCATAATAAAGAGAAAAAATGGACATACAGAATCTTGACATTTGTTACTCCAGAATGCAATGAACCAAAGCCATTTCTAAGAAACTATCAGTAGCAAATTAAGCAAATTTAAATGCATGATCTTATTTTGAAAAAAATACTTTCAAATCTATCTTTGCTGCCTTAATGGTTAGAAACTTGTTTTGAAAAATTAAATCTGACATTCTCTATATGGTAGATTCTACACTCTCATAATGCGATCAGAAAATTGCACATCTGCTGGGAATGGGGTCTAATGGACTGAAGTAACAGAGCTAAGAAAAGTTATTTCAGTTGTTTTTCCCATTTCCCTCCTTCTCTCCCCCCCCCCCCCCCACAGGTCATTTGATAACAGCCAGCTTTGCTCATGTGGAGCAGACAAGACAGTAGTGCTGTGGGATGTTGCCACAGGGCAGGTGGTTCGCAAGTTCCGTGGCCATGCAGGGGTAAGACACGTTTTGTCCTTTGGAGGTTCCAGGAAAATGGGAAGATTCCTGTCTCCATCTTTAGGTACATGAATTCCTCTGAGCTCCCATTAGGTTGGGGGTGAGGAACCTTTTATACTTTGCGGGCCGGATTCCCACTCCCACGACCCTCCCATTGGCCGGATGGCATCGGGGCAGGGCCGCACCCTTTATTCTCAGGTTACACCTACGATTACGATTTTCCTGGTCTTCAGTCTTTGATTTATTTTCTGCTGTTGCTCTTTGTAAGGTTTTTATCTTTTCCTCCTGTTGCTGAACCTTTTCTGCAGCTTTATTTGCTGTTCTTTTTACTTCCTCCACAGTTTTTTTTATTTCCCTCAGTTTGGTGTCTAATAGTTCTGCCCAATGGTTCATCAATTCTTGTTTTAATGTTTTTAATTGTTGTAATATTACCTCCTTCATTTCATTATTCGAAATCTGTGCACTTGATCCTGACTCTCCTGTGTGTATTTCTTTCTGTTGTTCTTCTCTGTTTTCTCCGGTAGCCATTTTGTTTCCCTGATTGTGCTGTTCTGCTGTATGCAGTATTTTTCTTTCTTTGTAGGGAAAGTAGTGTGTGATCTCGTTGTTTTTTGTTTTGTTAGACTCTTCTGTCATTCCCAATCAGATCTCTGAGTTTTTGTTGCTTATCAAGCGTTTTTGAGTACTGTAGAGCCGCCCTTTTAATTTTAGGGTGAGGAGCTCTCCCTCTACGCCGCCATTTCCTAGGCGTGCTAGCTCCCACATCAGTGGTGGGACCATGACTCCTGATATCATCCGGTCCCAGGCTAATAGTGCTGGCTGCTCTGGCCAGAATGTCAGGATTTTGGAGAGCCGGCTTCACCTGCATGGCTGGAGGAGCACTCCCGCTTCACCTTGAGAACGTGGGGGAGAAGTGGACTCAGTCAGTGCCTCAAAGTGCTGGCTTAGTGCATAGCCAGCATCCCTCCTCCTTTGCCAATTTTGGCCTGTGGGCTGGAGGTTCCCCATCTCTGCACTAGGGGCTGATGATAGCCATGTGTCTTGCCTTATAGAGACTTCACAGTGTCTGCAACTTTGCTTGACAACTAAAAGCCTGTGGAGTACAAGATACTGACCATTACAATGAGAGGTTGCGGGGAGTGGAAGCTAAAGGAATAATATAAGCCTTTGTGGGATCACCAGGAAACATACATAGAGAGAGATTTGGAAAGAGAAACAGAATATGGGCGTAGGGCATTGGGGCTAAATATGAGAAAAATACAAGAGTCCAGTTACCTTGCTGGATGAGAGAAGAAATTAAGGGGAAGTGTTAAAGTAATGCATGCGGTTTAAGACTAGATTGGATGTTTCGCTTTTGGAGGGTGGAGGGATAGGAATGGAGAACAGACCTCTGCAGGAATTCCAGGAGTTCAAAAGGTTGAGGTACTTAGTGTTAGATGTAGCCTTCAGGACAGTAGCCATCCCTAATCACATTGTATTCTCTTCTGTCTTACTGTGCAGAAGGTAAACTGTGTCCTGTTCAATGAAGAGGCAACTGTGATCCTTTCAGGTAAGCACTGCTTTCTTCTCACCTTGCTTCCCTGCTGTTCCCGAAGAACTCATGTTAGACCTAGGATGCTTCTTTACTCTCATACAGGTTCTATTGACTCCAGTGTCCGCTGCTGGGACTGCCGCTCACGCAGACCAGATGCCATCCAAATCTTGGACGAGGCCAAGGATGGTGTCTCCAGTCTGAAGGTGTCAGACCATGAAATCCTTACAGGGTGAGAAAGGTTTACAGAGGAAGGGTGGGATGAAGTCAAACCTAAAGGTAGAATTGGAGAGGGCGCACTCCCTGCTCTGCTAAGTCCAAATTAGGTCCTTCTGTTTTAAACTTCCGTTAACATCAAAAGTTTTTAAAATACAAACTTTTAAAATGTGAGGAACTTGACCCAGTCCACTGGGGGTGCAGCAGCCATGTGTGGAAGGATTGCCATAAGGCATAACAGAGCCCAATTTCCCCTTTTTCCCAGATACTCATGCAGGTGTCACACCAGGCTTTTACGGGGAGTGCGGAGTTATCCAGCCTACCTCACTCTGCACAGTCAAAGTTAAAAGTAACTATTTTAATACGTGGGGGTGGGGTGTGTGTTTTCCAGCAAAGTGGATAAGATAAAATGTTGTTCCTTATTTTATTTATTAAAATATTTCTATCCTGCCTCTAATTCGAGGACCGCAGAAGTGGAAAAGCTTGTTCAAACATATCTGTAGTCACATTCTTTGCCACCATTTTGCTTTCTGGGCATATCCACATGCTTCCCTTCAGTGTACTGAGTGTACAGTACACTGTACACTCAGTGTACAGTATTCCCTTCAGGATACTACACTTATCCTTTGTACATCTTAACAAATGTAGACATACATGTTGCTGTTTTTTTCATTATGTTGTCTGTTCCCCTCTCCCTTTAAATCACAAAACTGTTTTGGAAATGTTATTGATTAAAACTAACTGTAATGGGTGATGATTCCTGTGACTGGCTGAGTGGAAAGTGTGTGGAGCTCACTTTCCAGTTAGTCTTCCCAGTGTGTTGTGGCTGAATAAAAAGCTGCGCTGCTCTCTCCTTGATCCAGCCTGCCCTTTTCCCTTTCTCCCTTTTGTTGCTGAATGGGAAGCTTGCTTTCTGCTCAGCAGAGCCATTTTCTGCTTGTTTGAGATTTCCCGGTCTTGTACCTATGTTCTGCCCTCAAGTGCCATTGCTCCATTTAGGTGTGCATGCACCAAATCTTTCCCTCATTTTAGGGGTTAGGGGACGAGGAGCCAGGATTCAAACAACAACATTTTTCTGCATACCTTGGGGATCCCCATCCCCATCTCATTAGCGTAGTCTCACTCCTTCCACATCTCTCTAGGTGACCAGCACAAGCATACATGGGGATACCCACTTTATTAACGGGGGAGTGATTTGCATGGCACTTTCCATTGGTCATGGGATTGGACTTCTTCACTCAGCCGGTGCTACTAGTCCCTCCTCCTAACCCCTAGGATCTTTTCCTTTGAACAGTTCCATATTTCCACAATTTACACAGTTCTTTCCCAGTCACTGGGAAAAAACCCATCACCACTGTGCATATATGTACCTATTTGCAGTTTGTGTGCACTTCTGCCAAAGATGCAAAAAATGTATACGGTCTTTGGAGGGAGTGGGTGTCTTATCTCAGAAATTGAGTTTTGTGGTTTAAGAGCTAGTATTTTTAAAGTGCACAGTTTGAGATCTCTGGGTCATAGGACAGTGTACTTGATGAGTGTCGCACTCAGGCCACTAGCCGGATGCCACCAATGCCTCTCTTTTCTTTATCAGTTCCGTAGATGGGCGTGTCCGACGCTATGACCTCCGTGCTGGGGAGCTCTACTCAGATTACATTGGAAGTGAGTGTTGCATATGGACCAGTTGGCAATCTGGTGTAGTGAGAGCCAGTTTTCAGGGTTATAGGTCTTGTCGTTTGGTACATTTCCTTTGCCTCTCTTGGCCTAAAAGAGAAACGAATGTGTTTTCTCATCTTGTCTTCAGTAGATGCCCCTTGGGTTCAAGTTGAAGGACTTCTGCAGGGGGCACATCTTGGCACCTTCAGTCCTGCATCCACTCACCCCGCAAGCCACCATTCCTTGCTTTCTTCCTTTGGTATCCTTAGCCATGAAGTAGCTGTTGTCACAGTCTTAGGAAGAGGTTGTGAAGGACATTGCCCAGCCTCTTGCTCCCCCAAATATACACGCATGCACTTTGCTTGAAGTGACGGACCCCAGCAACACTGCCCTGTTCTCATTTTAGGTCCCATCACCTGTGTGTGTTTCAGCAAAGATGGGCAATGTACGCTGGCTGCCAGCTTGGATTCTACACTGCGATTGTTGGACAAGGATACAGGGGAGCTGCTAGGAGAGTAAGCAATATCATTATTCATTCCTATCCCTGATGCTTCCCTTAGTCTCATCTGACCATAGCAATTTGAAAGGGTGACCGTTCCTCAGTGCTTAGGGTTGGATCCAACCATTCCAAATGAGTTGGTGTATGACTGTCTACCAATAAAAATACCTACAGGAAAAGAGAGACTTGTATAATACAGAGCTTTATGCATATCCATTTCATAATACTACTCCATCGGTGTGAGTCAAACTCAGCCTTATCTCTTATGTGTGACTCTGGCCCCTTGTCTTCCATCTACATTCTTACCCTGCCAGTGACTGGTAGCAACTGCAAGTGGGCAGAGAGAGAAAGCCTGGCTGAGATGAGCAGAGGTTTTTCCCTTATTCTCTTCCTGTTTCCCCCAACAACCGCTCCAGATATACAGGCCACAAAAATGTAACCTACAAGATGGACTGCTGCCTGAGTGAGAGGGACACACATGTTGGGAGCTGCTCTGAGGATGGGAAGGTGTATTTCTGGGACCTGGTTGAGGTGAGCAGAATGGCCTGGGAAAATGGAGAGCTTTCATCTTGAGCAGTCAGGTGACTTCTCAGTGCCTCATGGGAGCAAAGCTACAGGCATCATGGTGGGTTATAGTCTGGAGACTTGAGTTTTCCTTGGTTGGACAGGACAATATTTAACCTTGGAGAACAAAGCAGGCAGCCGCCACCCCACCCCAAGTAATTTAATTGGGGACAGGAACAGTAGTAGTCACATTGTCCCCGTCTTTTGCCAAAGCAGTGGTGGTTGCAGTACCGATGGGGTACGTGTAATCTCTGCTTTGTGGGTCTTGTGTTTCTTATGTCTACAGTTTGTTTTCTCTTCTCAGGGATCCCTTACCCTGGCCTTGTCTGTCAGCAAGGCTGCAGTCCAATCTCTGTCCTTCCACCCAACTGAGACTTGCCTGCTCACTGCTGCGGAGGGCCTTGTCCAGTTCTGGAGGGAAGAATCTTTTGTGGCTGAGGAAGGGGCACCTGCCTGACTGTCATTGCCCTGATCTGAGCAGAGAATTTCAGATGGAACCCTGTCTTCAGAAGTGCACAGTAATGTGAACACTGCCTTCAGGAAGGAGTGTGACATTGGGCTAGGAATAATCATCACTTGGATTTTGCATCTTCAGAAAGACCAGACTGGTTAACAGAAGGGCCTCTCTGGAAGTTCCCTAAGCTAGTAGAACCTAAAGGCTTCCTAGCTCTTTGGGATGGCACTCTGCAGGTCAGTTCCATGTACTGCAAACATTGATTCAAGTGAAACATTCCTTCTTGGGATGAGCTTTATTCTTAGGTAATGCTACTGAAGAGTGAATATCTTTGTTTGGAGTCAAGACACAACCGTCCTATTAATCGTGTGAATATAATTAAAATGGTGTGCATGTACATTCTCTCAATGTATGCTTCTTTGCTGTACATGAGTTTCATGTGTACAAGAGAGCACAAGCAGTGGCTTTAAGCTTGTGCAAGTAGTGCTCTGAACAGTCCATTAATGAAAAGGGTCATCATGTGAAAACAAGGTAGCCTCAAAAGAAAGAAAAATGGGAGAAGCACAGTTGCTGTACTCTGTGCCCTTGATGTTGAACTGCTTCCTGAGCATTAGGCAACAAGGAAGCATTTTTTCTTTCCACAGGAGTGTGTGAAAATGGTCAGATCAGCTTACTGAGTTCATCATATGTATGACTTTAGCCTTGCATAATACCTTGAAAAGGTCTTGTTGATGTCTCATCAAGAAGTTCAGGTTCTCTTTAGGGATACTATAGGCCATGTTGATGTATATCTCGTGTGCAACCTGCTGGATGCATGAAGCCCACATTTCCCTGCTGCCCAGCTGATCAAATGGGTCTTGGGGAACAGACCTTATTTCTCCACAATGATTATACAGGTCTGTGGCTTACACTGGCTCAGCTTGTCTGAGCGTGGGAAGCTAAGCAGGGTCAGGCCTGGTTATTACTTGGATGGGAGACCCCTCTAGTTTCCTGCATTGAGCAGGGGGTCGGACTCGATAGCCTCGTAGGCTCCTTCCAACTCTATGATCTATGAAATCTATGAATCTTGACCAGAGTCTCAGGTTAAAGCCTACCCACCCGCCATGGATCTTAATCAGGACCATTGGGGTGGGGCAGGTGCAGGTTAATGGGTGTGTGTGTGTCCTGGCTCCGCTTCCCACTAGCCCTGCCCACTCATGCAACCACCAATTTTGAAAAGGTTGCCTATCCTTGATTAATATGGAAAAGTCAGCACAGTTTCTCTGAGAAGTTGAGGGAATTGGTGATAGAAGTGCCTTATGGATAACTCAAGGTTTTGGAACAACAGATTCAAATCTTCCCATGTTTATGCTTGGAGCTATATAGTTGGAATGCTGTTTCATACTACAATTTTTTTTTAAAACCTTCACCTTTCCAATATTTCTCTTGCCATATCAACCCTACACTCCTATCTTGTGTGTCCATGCCTACGGGCCACCATTCCTTCTCCCTCTCCATCAGGGTGAGAACACAAGAAGAGCCGTGTTGGACCAGACCAAAGGCCTATCTAGTCCAGCATTCTGTTTGCCCAGTGGCCAACCAGACGCCTGTGGGAAGCTCACAAGCAGGACATGAGGGCAATAGTGCATTCTTCCAACTTGTTTTCCTCTGCATCCGGTATATAGAGGCATATTGCCTGCAATACTGGAAATAGATAGCCCCCATGACCAGTAGTCATTGATAAGCCTTATCCTCCATGGGTTTGTCTAATCCCTTTTCAAAGCCATCCAGGTTTATGGCCATCACTACATCTTGTGGTAGCAATTCCATGGTTTTAATATATGCTGTGTGAAAAAGTACTTTTATGTGTCCTCAGTCTCCCACCATTCAGCTGCTTTGGATGATCCAGATTCTTATGAGACAGGGAGACGTTTTTCTCCCCATCCACTTTCTCTACATCATGCATAATTTTATACACTGCTATCATGTCCTAAACTCACTTTTTTTCTGTGTTAAAAAGCCCCAAACGTTATAACCTTTCCTTATGGGGAGTTGCCCATTTTGGATTCCCCTTTCTGCACCTTTTCCAGTTCTGTACATTGCAATACTATGGCCCCTAGATAGTGTCTAGAGGACCATAAGATTTTTCGGGGTCCCAGCTGCAACATCAGAAAACAGCTGCAACATCGGAGCTAGGACTCCACATGCTCGGAGTGTGCCCCTTCCCTCACAGCTGGTGCAGAAAGAACCACACTGGCTGCTTCTCCAAGGTTGCAAAAGCAACCTCAGAGAAGGGGTTTATTGGGAGTTCCAGAGGGTATCCTGGTGGCACCTCAGCCCCCTTCCCTCTTGCTGCTCCAAAGTGCCTCAGCTAGATGGCTAAAATCAGCCATCTAGTGAAGTCGCAGGGTGGGAGGAGCGTGGAGGCAACCTTCGCCTCTGTGCTCATCCCACCCTCCATAGGATGTGTACCTCATGTGATAGCCCTTGTGTATCTCAGCACACACCATATACTCTTCAGCAAGGAGACAGGGCTGGAACTCAGTCACAGGTCACACAACTGGACAGCTCAGTGCCTTGCGTCATGCACTTGTAGATGCACATGTTTTGCCACATTGTTTGAACCAGCTTTACAGGTTTGCAAAACCAATACCACCTCTCGATGTGTCAGTGTCTGATTTCAATGAGAGATAAACAAGGGATGTTGGAACACAAGGCAGTAGAGGCCTAGGTGGTGTTGATGACAAGCTTTCAATTATTTTAAAATGTTCCCTCTGCAGCACAGACACACAGGCAAGACTCTTGCTTTCCATACCATTCCTATGGTCTGCTAGTCGGTTTAAACATGGAAGGAAATTGGATACTGGGTTGGATCCAGATTCATGCTGGATCGATGGCACTAGCACAAGTAGGCTTCCCTGCCACCGCCTCCTTCCCACAGCAGCCCCTCCAGCCCCCTGAAAATGCTACTCAAGAGAGTCAAGGGACGCTACTGAATGTGGTTAGCTATGGTGTGCGGGACGGGAGAACCCCTAATAATCAGGCAGAGGGACTGTTTGTGAGCAGAGCCCTTCCTCTCATGGAAGGCAGATCCTGGGTCCACCCATTGATTCCATTCCTCATGCTAGGAAAGAAGCAGAGTGCAGTGAATTTGGCAGATGGCACTCAGTAGGGCCAAGCAAGGCTGGTGTCGGGTGTGGTATGGTTGGGCACCTGCAGAGGTCCACACCCCAGCAGGGCCCCAGCATCCACCAGAGTTCCCTGGCCCCTTACTGACCCACCATTGCGGCCTCCTTACTCATTGACACCCACACTCTTTCTGGCTCAGAGCAAATGAGTGAGTTGTGATGGTAAAGAGGAGGAGCAGTAGTAGCAGCCAATAGCAACAGTAGTAAGGAGAGGGGGCTCCACTGAAGACATCTTGACCTAGGGCCCCCGAAACCAGCACTGCTCCTAGTCTTTTGCAAAAGTTGCCGACAGTCTCTTATCTGGAATTCCTCCACTACTGAGTGCCTTTTTATTTGCCTCTCTCTTCCCCTAACACAGGAGGTGGGCAGCTTGTGGGCCCCCTAGAACTTTTGGCCTACAACGCCCATCATCCCTCATCATTCCCATCACTGATGGGAACTTAGGCCCAAACATCTGGAGGGCCAGAAGTTGCCCACCCCTAACTAAGAACAGGTACTCTGGGGGCAAGCAGGATATCATCCCTAGAATGATTAGGAGCCCTTCTCCCTAGATCACAGTGGATACTATTTTCATGTTGGGTGACATTTTGGTGTGTAAACCACAGCAGCCTTCAAAGGAATCAAAAGCCACTGAGCAGTGGAGGTAGTGATGATTTAAGATTGATTGACCAGAAGGCAGCTACTGTTGGGGGATGTGAGGATCAAAACGAATGGTGAGTGGGCTTCAGCTTAGACAGAGGCCGTTCACTTCCACTTGCAGAACGCAAGGGGAGAGGCACAGTTACAAAAGACTGGGGCTGTCTGTCATACACTCAAGGTGAGTGGGCCAGTCTTTGCCCCAACCAACTGGGGGAGCAGCTAGCTACACCTTGCCCTGCTTTCCAAACATAGGAAATGCAGAGAAAGCAATCTGGTTCACTTCAGATTAAAACTAGATTCAAGAAAGGCTGTCTTGCATTCCTTTCTGCAGCCCTCAGGATTCCACCAAGATAGGATATTTAGCAAAAGTGTTGGATGCAGAGCTAGGATTCCGTGGGATCCCTGAAGTGTAACTGAATTTTTGATTGCAAAACAAGGGCTGGAGCTAGTGGATTATATGGGGGAGCTGGAAAGAAGCCACTTTAGTCTGAATTCTTGGAGGTTATCTGGATTATATAGAAAGATGGCAACTGGGGTGCCTGCAGTGTTCTTTGCTCTATATGCGATGGTGGGAAAGATGGAGGTTATCCTGGGTCAAAATGGAGGGAGGTATTTCAGGGTTGCCTGTCTAGCTCATCTTGACTCTTTGGGAAGCGATTGGTTTGACGGGCTAAATCAAAGCAGGGAACACCCGTCCATTAGGCCAGTTCCTCAGGCAGTTGGTTTGGGATGTCATGAAAGGGCAGCAAATTGTTGTTTGTTATTGCATTTTAACTCTCAGGGAGAGAGAGGTGCTTGTGGGATTTGGGGCCTCAAGTGCCCAAATAACTGCACCTTGATTTGAGGAGGGATGTCATTTGTTGTTCTGCCTCAGGCAGCAACATTTCTTAGGCTGGCCCTGGGTGACAGTCCAGAGTGTCTGGATTCCAGCACCAGTTTTGTCACTCAGTGACAGTCTATCGCAGCCTTTCCCAAACCTGGTGCCTGCCAGATTGCAAATCCCATCATCCCCCCCAGCATGGCATTGTCCACGATGGGAGTTGCAGTCCAACACATCTGGAGGGTACCAGGATGGGGAAGGCTGGTCTATTGTACACATCACAGGCCAAAGCTTGCTATGGATACAAGTTTCAAGCTGAGTACAATGCTTAGACTTTGGAGAAGATTATTAGGACCCCCGAGAAAGACAAGCAATGCATTCATGCACCAGTTTAAAACTGTTCCCTTCTGATCAAGAAGTAGCTGGCAACTAGGAGGTCTTAGTCCTGTTGTTTCCTGTAGCTGTTCCAGGCCCTTTGTCCCATTGGAGATTTGATATTTGCAAAGGCAGCCAGCTGCACCAACATCAGTTAGGGATGCCAGGCAGTGGCTCAACTGCAGGCTGAGGCTGGGTTGAAGAGGATGCAGGTCATTGTTGTATGATTCATAAATCCCACTGGGGTTGTGGGTTGGAGAGAAACAATAGTTCCTCTGCAACAGCCCCACATGAAAGAGCAGTAGAAAGCAGGCCAACATGGTCTGCATTCCGCTAAGACCTGGGATTTCGTCATGGTTATTGGTGCAAAGTACAGCTCCCATTTCTTGCTAGAACCAGCAGCTGGTTGGGCTGGCTAGGATTATGCCCACTATCTTCCATCTCTGCAGAGGTGGGGAAACTGCCAATGGTGGGTGGGGCCAATGGCAAAAGGGGTGGGACTAAAAACACCGTATTTTAGCTGAAAGCTCTGACTGCCTTAAGAGAGGCATTTCAACCTTTAAGAATGGGGGAAACTGCAAAATCCAACAATCAGTTGCCAAGGGAGAGAGGTTGGGGGAAGGGGCTGGGGGTGGCCCAAGGGCCTGAGGTTCCTCACCCCTGCCTTTCTGGGAGGATTGACCAGAATACAGTCAAGCAGGGGGTTGCTATTGCTACACCAATTTCGAGTCCCAAAGATGTAAGAGTAAACATACCAAGTGTTAAGTATTTTCTTCCAAACGTGTTGATCCCAATCTAGAGAACATTAGGCATGCTGAAATCACACCACAGTCATTGGGAGGGGTTAGTTGCAACTAACTCAAGTCCCAGGAATGTGGAGAGAACTTCAGCACGACTGACCTTCTCTGGCCCTGGGACACCACCTCTTGTGCAAGAGTTCTTCCTCAGGAAAAATCTCCTGAATTGCAAAACATGCAATCCTCATTCCTCCCCCCCCCACCCCATCTGATCCTATACCACCTCATGAAGATACATGCACTGCACTTTGGCACTTCCCCATGCCCACTCTTTTGGAGGGATAGTGTGCTTACATCACAGCTGCTTTCTGCCTATATTATGTGGCTGAGGCTGAAGGAACAACACCTGGCAGGAAGAGCGGTCCAAAGGAGGCTGGCACCGTGGCAGGAAATACTTCTCTCTTGCCAAAGCAAGCCTTATTCTTCTGTCAGAAATTGGGATCAATGGGTTCTTCCCCTGATCTAAGGTCAAACTTTTCACACATCCTCACCCCCTGCCCCTACCCTGTAATCCTATTTAAAATAGCAGCAACCTACAAAGGGTTCATATCAAAAGCAGGGTTTGGCAGAGATATTAGCATTAGCCAGTGTGGCGTAGTGGTTAGAGTGTTGGACTGGGACTCAGGAGATCTGGGTTCTAGTTCCTGCTTGGCCATGAAACTCACTGGGTGACTTTGGGCCAGTCACTGACTCTCAACCTAACCTACCTCACAGGATTGTTGTGAGGATAAAATGGAGAGCAGGAGGAGGATTATGTAAGCTGCCTTGGGTTCCTTGTAGGAAAAAAGGCGGGGCATAAATATAATAAATAAATAAATATATAGCACTTTTGAGTGATAAAAACACTTTACATCCATTGGCTTGTAATCCTTTCTACAACCCTGTAAGGTAGGTATTATCTCTATATCACAGCTGGGTAGCTGAAGAAGGGCTTGCCTAAACAGATCTAGTGAGGTCATGGCAGAAGTGAGATTTGAACCAGAGAGTTCCTGAGCTGTAACTTAGTCTCTTAGCCACTGCACAAGATAGTGAATTAAAAGAAAATACCACTAAGGATGAGAATGAATCCGAGGATTCCAAGACCACTCTTTTCAAAGCAGTGAAGGAGTTCCAACTCCTAGCCTTTTCTCCAACCAAGAACTGTTTGAGTTTTCCCTTAGATCCCAACTTAGATACATCATGTTGAACAACATTCCATTCATTCCCTTATAAATTAGCACTGACATTGTTGATAAAACTACTGAACATTCAAAGTCATCCATAGGGTCTGGCCTGGCTGGTAAGTTTCATTTCTGGTTTCTAAATCAAGCTCCACAAAGAGATTTATGTACTTAAAGAGACATACTACTGTTTGCCATGAGAAACAAAACAAGACACCATCACTCCTGAGCAGCCACTGTGGCAGAACATCTTTAATTAAACTGTAAACATGGATCAGAACAGAGTAGCTAGGGCAGGGCTCTCCAACCTTGGGTCCCCAGATGTTGCTGGCCTACAGCTCCCAGCATACCCAGCCAGCATGGCTAACGGCAAGGGATTCTGGGAGCTGTAGTCCAGCAACATGTGGGGACCCAAGGATGGAGAGCCCTGAGCTAGAGGATCCTTTAAACCGCCACCCTCCCCTGTACCCACAGTGCACCTTCTTCAAGTTGACATTGCCCAGGCTTAGGCTGTGCCTGTACTAGCACACCCATTCACCTGAAGAGCCAGCTAGTTCTTGACCACCATGACACTGAACAGGTGCTACTCCTCTAGGCCGAGTGTGGAGGCTTGACAAAGGGCCCAGAAGAGGCACAGAAGTGTGCATATGTGCATGTGAGGGCCACCTGGGGAGAAATGAGGGCAGGCATCTGGCAGGGAGGGGTTTTGGACGTGAAGTAGCACACTGATCTCAGTGCAAGGGTCTCAGTTACAGCTACTTCGGAGAAGCTGAGGCGGAAGCTTCAACCCCCTGACTTCACCACTCCAAAGAACCTATAAAACGAAAACCAACAACCCAACAGGAACTGGAACTCTGGACCCAGAGGGGAATTTGTACAAGACACTGGACTTGACACCCCTGTATTTGTGTGTGTTGATCGCTATGTGAATTGTCATCACACACTGAGCTTCCAGACCTCCAAAGAGGGACCACCTGAGGCAGCCACTGCCATGTTTCCTTCAACGCTGATCTGCAAAAGAAGAGAGAGTGGGGGTGGAAATTAACCCTGTAGGCTGAGTAAAGCCCACAGCAGCCAGAATACACCCCTCCGTGCCTAACCCCACATAAAAAAGGCAGCTGTGGATGCCTCTCCCGCCTCCCCCCCCATCTCTCCCTCTCCAGCTCTAGTGCTCCCTTTCTTGAGTTGGAGCCAATACAAATGGCCTGGAACACCATCTACCAGCATCTCCATCCTCATTGCCATTACCCCATTTAGCACGCAGCTGTGTGTCCGTGAACAGATGACCTTTGGTGGATCTGTGGGAACATGGATCTGGAAGAGAAATCCCAGAGGTTCAGGCCTGGAAGCTGAAGGTCTAACAAACAGGAAAAAGTTGCTTTGCTGAACCACATAGGCAAAAGAAGTACGCAGAACAAATAGCTTGTGGGTCAGAGTAGATCAGTCCAGAGTCACAGGAGGATTGTGCCTATGCAGCTATTTGGCACAGACCAACAACCCAAAAGGGTGGCCTAATGAGAGTGCTAAATAAAGGCAGGGAGTGTACAGTGAAGCAATGAATCTACACAGAGACATGGAAACCTGGGCTGAAAAGAGCATGCTATGGCCCTTGCCATCCTTCATGATTCTTCTTCTAAGCCATTAGTCCTCTCACCGTTGTTGGCAGAATCCGAGTTTTGGCTGCTGTAGGAACTTCAAGGTGGCAAGGAGCATCATTCATGCTCTGCCTTTCAGCCAAAAAATTGAGAAAGACAGTGGGCAGGGTTTTGCTTTGCTCTCACAAATGAAGGCTGGGGTAGAGGAGGACTAGTCCCCTGGGTCGGTCTGGATATTCAGAACAGGGATGCAGGAGGATTTTGTTCACTCTGCGTTACAAAAGGAATCGGCCTGATCCCCACCACCTGGTCTAATATGCAAATCAGAACACAGTTATTCTTTTGATTTTGTACTTCTCTGTATTTTGCAATGTAGTTCTCAGCTCAAAAAAAGTTCCAAAATCCATATAAAAACACATATTTTGGGATAAAATATGTTTAGAAATGCATACTTGTGAGAAAATATGCTCAAAATATGTACTTAAATATGATTTTTTTGTGCAGATCTTTTAAAATTGCAGATGAATGCAGAAATGGGACCCAATGGACTTATCAATGAATAAATGCATGCAAAATTAACATGGACCAGAAACCGACTGATCCATTCATCCCTAGTTCAGAACTGTAACTAAAATGCAAGCACAACTCTTACACGCAGCATCTTGTCAGTGGAAGTTGTGTATAGTGCACCCAGTGAGTGTTGGAGTCCAGTGATCTGGGAGCGATGACCCACATCGAAATACTGTGGAAGAACAAACAGTGAGACTTTGAATGTACCATAGGAAGCAATGCAAGCATGTTTGCCTTCTCCTGCAGCAGCTGGGTCTTCTACAGTTAGGCATTAGCTATTTTTATACTACTTCAGTGAAAGATGGTTGCTTGGGCTCAGAAGTGACACTGGCAGAAACAAGAAAAATTGCTCCAAATGCTCAAAGCTTATGAGATTTCTAAGATGAATCTCAGCAGTGTTATAAAGCATCTTTATAATCTACTGTACGCAGCACCTTATGCTGTGCTTTTCAAAGGCACAAATTATTTTGTGGGCGGAGATGAGAGAAGTACCATATTTCTCTGCCTCTCCATGATTCAACTTCTCTCAGCATACCCGGATATGCTGGAAGCACCCTCCTCTGTTCTCAAAGACATACAGCAGCCCGTGGTTATCTCCAGCCCATAGCTGAGTTCCCTGGTATGACATGGCAAGGAGGTAAGAGTCCAGCTGGGGAAGGAAAGGAACTAATATTACTGACAACAGCAGGAATAAACAAGGTAGCTGTAAATAGGAATTGGCTTAGTAAAGTAGATAGCTCAGATAAGTAGACTAAGCCATATCTGCTACACCAGAAAGCAAAAGCCAACCATGAGCCACTTGTCAATACAACCTGTGGGGAAATTCTAGACCCTAATTTTGGAAATCAGCAAGACTTGAGGCTAGCTACAGACATAATGCAAAACTATATTTAAGAACCAACCCCCCCCCCCCCCCCCGTTTGAGCTTCCAGGTATACAAGCAAGCCATGGTTTAGAGCTAGCTGTTTCTCTGATTTTGCTTCCCATATGCTCAGCACTCAGCTTTGTAAGTTCACTCCCATTGAGTGAACTCTTCATTTAGTTAAACAAACCATAGTTTCATGTAATGTTTGAATCTAGCCCAAGTATAAAGCAAAAACCACCCTCCTGACCGTCTCGCATGTGGGCTTGTTTGTTATAGGCTAAATTCAGAAAAATAAAGATCAGGTAAAGAGCAATATCATTTTGAAGAACAGTTGGGCAAAACCAGATGCAGGTCTCAATAAGCTCTAAACATTTGGCTTGTTGAGCCATGCACCTTCAGAGTGCCATTGAACATATCACCCCCCACCCCCAAGCTGGACACAAATAGAAGCCAGGGCTTTCTGTTACAATTCCAGCCCTTCCACCAATCCGGAAGTAACCAGCACTCCAATTTACAAAGAAGGGTTAAGCAGGATAAAATGGAGAGGAGGAGGATTATGTAAGCTGCCTTGGGTTCCTTGAAGGAAAAAAGGCGGGGATATAAAATAAAATAAAATAATAAATATTCTCCTGACAACACTCAACAGAAAACACTCACTAATTCCAGTTTTTCTTGCTTGCTTTTCCATGGAATTTTTGGCTCTCCACATCAGGGAAAGGAGACTCAACATCTGTAGCTCACCTGTAGCCTCTGAAGGACACTGTTGGTTCGCCTGTCAAAACACACCAGTGTTCGATCCTCACTGCCAGAGATAATGAAGTGCTCGTCAGCTGCAAGGGATAGGACTGCACTGGAGTGGAGCTTGCGGCTCTTCACTAGGGGTTGAGCAGCTGTGAGAGAGGGCCAAGAGATGCATCACAAGAGCCCGGATACCTATACAAGATAGGCTCGTTCAGCTAAAACCTCACACACATGTTCTCTCCCTTGTAGGTCACAGTCTTCCTGTTGAAGTCTCCTCCTTTCATTGGGCAACAACTGTAAGCAGAAGAGAGGGTAGGGCTTCCTCTGGGGGCTCTTTTGCCAGCTCCCCCCTATTTCCCTACCCCTGACTAATTTGGGGCACCTCTATTAGATATGGAAAAGCGGCAGAGGTTTGTCCCCTAAGCAGTTCATAGTTTTCTAGCTTAAGCAAGCAGTGTTGGGAACCACCACCACAACTTTCTTTTTCCAGTTAAGAGGGCAGCTTGAAGCAGCTGAATTGTAGCTGCTTAGGCAACCTCACTGAGGAGGTGCTTGCTCTGGCCCTTCTCCTTCCCACTGAGAGATGACAAGAAGCTTATCTCCTTGCCCTCAGCTCCACAGACATGGACTGCTTGCAAGGAGGCTCACGTCACCAGCACCTACATGAAACAGCTGGCACTAACCTCGTGGGTCATATACTGTCACCTTCTTGTCATAGGTTCCTGTGACCAGAATGTCAGGCAGATAAGAAAGGCACAACACAGCTGCTTTCCCTCTAGGAGGAGAAGGAAACAAGCAGGTGAGGGGCCAGGACACATTGGTCAAATTCATACATTAAAGTCAGTAAAGCTCTGCTCAGCCTTAGGCCTTCAGTTATTTCTCAACCAACATGATTTAGAAGAGGGATTCACTGGTTCCCATTTCACTGTCTTCTATGGCTATGTGACATTATCTGCCCTGTCAAATGGCTGGAGAGACTGAAGCAACCATCATCTTTATGCCTGCTGCAGCATCAGCTGGGATTTAGCTATTCTGCCTGCCTCCCACCACCTCAGGTTCAAATCAGAAGAATGGATGGTTTTCTTTATGTAACAAAGATCTTCCTCCTTGTTCACCCTTTTTGCCCTCCCCTGGATCCCTTTATCTGGTCTTTTAAATGAGCCCAAATAAATAAAGATAAATCATGCCCTTTGGTACCCAGCGCTATCTTCAAAACTGAATAGCCTAAGCATCTTAAGCCCTTTATTATAGGGGCTAAACGTTCCACTCTTTTTGCCCAGCTTATTTAGGGTCATGTTTTAGTACCCCATGGCCTAATCCTCCTTAGCAACTTCCTCTTCTGCATAAACACCACACATGCTTTGGCCCAAGCAACAGCTTTCACCACTCAACATTGCTTGAGAATGCTCTCACCCCTTTGAACCCAGAACACTCTGACAGGGGCCTTTTGTTCAGCTCAGCATGTGGTAACACTCCAGATTCTGCTACTCCTAGTTTAGGTCTCCACGTGAAAAATCACAGGAGAGGGCACTGGGACAACATTACCTCATCTCTCCGAACTGTTGCCCATCAGCAGCCATGTCCCACAGCTTCACTGTGCTGTCCCAGGACCCTGAACACACATGGTTATCTCTTGCAGCCAGTGACCATACCCATCCCTAAGCAGTGAAAAGATGAGGTAAGACCTGTCACCATGCTTTAGCTCTCTTTCCAACTCTTGAGTAACATTGCAAGGTCATTCTGGTGGCATATAAAGAGCAAGTGATAAATTCATCTGGAGGACTTCAGCTTAGTCGAAAACAACCCCACATGCTATGGGCAAGTCTAATTAATTCACTATTTCCAGAAGAACCAAAAGAATGATTCCTCTTTCTGCTGTCCCCGAAAACTGCTGAATACAGCCCAACCAATAAGCATGGGCAGAGAAAGATTCCAGAATTTCCCGCTCCTCTAAAGACAGACATTTCTAATTCACCTCCAGTTGGATGCGAGAAACTGGGATGGGCAGGAAGCAGGCATAGTTCAGACTGGAGAAACTGTTCCAGTCCTGCACCATAGAATCTTTGAGCCTGATGACATTGAATCACTTGAACTGCTCAAGTGGTACAACTCCCCCTCCCTATTATAGGGGCTAGTCACTCTCTGGTCAGAAGCAGGACACCATCTCCTGCCTGGGAAAGAGAGGCCAGTTTTCTACCAGGACAGACTCCATCTAACCAGTCCTTCTCCCTTCTCTAATGACTGTTTGCTGCAACAGGGCACTCGGCATTTAGGGAAGCAATTTAGAGTGGCTGCCTGTTGCTTTTTATACTTGTTTCTTTAGACCAATATGCTGTATTTTGTGCAAAAGATAGGAAAGCTGGGTCTGGGGACTATATTCATTAATGTTGCAAAGGGGATGGTGTTGATGTTTTGGAGAGTGAGATCTGGCTGGTGTTCACTGAAAGTACCCATCAGGGGAAATTATAAGATGAGAGAACCCCCAACCCTGCTTTAAGAAAGGGAGTGATCTGGGATCTTTGGATGTTTGCAGGATGGAAACTTTGGGTAGATACCATGGGATTTTTGCTAATACCACCACCACCACCTGATCATAGGCTATGGACTCTGGTTACCTTGTGTGTGCCATTGCGCTCTGTCCCCAGTGCCTTCACTAGCACTTTATCTGGTGCTCTGCAGAGCTCCCTCAGGTCCCACAAGTTGACATTTCGGTCCCGAGAACCTGAAACACAGAGCTCCCCGCCCTGGATAAGATGACAAACAATTGATAACTAGAAGAAATGAGCCAATGCCCTTCCTTCTTAAGAGGAGTAAAGGCAGGCACCCAAAAACCAACGTCTGCAAAAAGAAAAATGGTGTTATTATACATACTTTTGCATAACTTATTCTGGATGCAATAGCTGGGATTGTTTGACTAGAACTTGGGTAATAAGAGGGCAAGGAATGGTAGTAGAGCAAAGGCAGAGGGAGCCTTTCAGGGCACAGAAATGGAACATCTATGGACAATTTGGTTGGATGAATTTTGAAAAGTCACTTCTCAGCTGGATCATGGAGAAGTTTCTTTGTTTATTTACAGAGCATTTCAGAACACAGCATTGCTCACCAAACTTCACAACTGGCCATTCGCACGATGAATTGCCTACTCTGCCAAACCATAATATTGTATGAGAAAAAGCAACACAGAAAGAGAATGGCTATTACCTGGAAGAGCAGCACAGAGTCAACTGAGGCAAAGTGCCCCTCAGCAAGGGAAAAGTACTCTGTGTTCCTGCCATTCTCTGCCCATTGTTGGAGGTGCTCCTCTAGTTCAATGCAGGCAGCTGGCCAGTTAAAGTCATCATCTGCCGAAACAGGAAAGGGCATAAAGGGACTTCCATTGGGCTGTGCAGAGCAATTTCAAGCAATGCAGACAAGTTTATACATTTTATGTACAATGTTTATATACTGCTTTCCCACACAAGTCTCCGCAAAATGGTTTACATAAATAAATAATCATGAAAAGGTATAAGCTCACATACATAAACAAACAGAAAGCAGCAGTTGCACTACCACAAAACTGGGTTGTGATCAATTTTGTTATCTCTCACTTTGGGGACTACAAGGGTATTATCTTTCATTGCAGAGCCAGTGCTCAGCACTATCAGTTTGCTGCCAACATTACTGAGCTTAACTGCAACTCTCTAAAAATGAAAGGCACAGATAAAACAAAAGAGAAACAGAATCTAAGAGGAGAAAAAGCTAAGAAAATGCTTACTGGTACCTACATTCTACCCAAGCTTTAGTTACAAAATCACAAAGACAGCCTCCACACACTTTAACTTCTATTTTTCCTCTTCCCTTTCAGACAAAGGAATAGGAATCCAATTCTTTACCTTTCTTCTCCTCCCCAATACTTCAACCCCTAGGATCAGGGGTAGACAACTTGGTGCCAACCAGATGTTTTGGACAACAACTCCCTCAGCCCCAGCAGCATGGCTGATGGTCAGGAATCATGGGAGTTATGGTCTGGAGGGCATTGGGTTGTCTAGTCCTGCCCTAGACAAATGCCAGTTCTAACCTTACATAGAAACAAAACTTTATCAAATTCATGAGAAGCTACTTTGGAAAATCTAAATTGTACTTGAGTTAATGAGAGATGATGTTATTGTAGGCAGAAAGGGAATGCACCTTCCACAACTGGATAGCAGCTGCCAATTCTCTTGAGCAGGCGAATTCTCCAAGTGACTTCATCCTGTACAATTTCCCTCAGAGTCCTGCAGACCAAAGGAAGAACACCCAGGACAAACCTGGCCTGCAGGTAGGAACAGATCTCCAAGATCAGCTCCAGAGGAAGAGATAACAGTCCTGAAGTGGTCTCATCAACAACAGGGGACTTTTTAAGCTCCAAAGGAGGAGACATGCACTCTGATGCTCGGGCTCCACCATCTATTGAGAGAGATTCGGGAGGCAGACACTTAGATGCCTGACTGGACTGGCTGGAAGACCCAAGAACACGTTCAATGTACTCCTGGGCCTGGGTATCTGGATCTGCTTTGCTCTCTGTGTCAGAGTCATTGTCAGAGCCTTGGTGTTCAGTAGAAGAATCTGGATCAGCATCCATAGCTACATGGGGAACAGAAACAGAGAGTTCAGGTAAGGAGATGTAAAACTAGAACCGTGTACTGTATAACGACCAGTATATATTTTTTACCAAAACAATTTTCATTAATTTTTTTAGAGGGCAACCAATAACTTATGAAGTGTAAGCTATAACAAGATGTTTGGCATGGGCTCCAGTGCTTTTAAGTCAGAAAACCTCAGCTCAACGTTTTCAAATAAAAATGTTCACAGGAATAGGTTTGAAGCTCTTAACTTTAAAAAAAAGAAAGGCTTATGACATTTGAAAAATTCTTGACTAGGCAAATTATCAAGAGGCTGAGCTCATGAATGACAATTAAAAGATGATCTCATTAGTTCCCCACTTTTCAGACTCTCTTTCAGCACATGATGGTGTTGTTGGTAGGAGAAAGAGTGGGATTGCACAATCTGTTTCCACTTCTAACCTCCATGCATTCATTTGAAGATCAGAACAGAGCCTGTCCAAGTAAGGTTGCAATCCTATGCATGTTTAGACAGAAAAGAGTCCTACAACTCCCAGCATGCCACAGCCAGCTATGAACGGCTAACTGGGGCATGCTGAGAGTTGTTTAGACAGAAAAAAAAGTCTTACATGCATAGGATTGCACCTTAAAACTCTCCTTATGTGATCAGGAACCCAGAGTTCCCAATTGCTTGGAAAGGGCTGAGTTCATATAGGCTCTGTTCAGCACTTCAAAGGAATGTGTGGATGGAGGAAAACAGGACACTGCACAGTCGTCGTCCCCCTTCCTGTGTTGACAAGGTCTGAAATGGGCGATTCTCTTTACTAAAGGTCTGAGACAGAACTAGCACAAGAGCACCACCGGAAATGGATTCTAGCAAAACAAAAAACAAACAACCCCCCCCCAAAACCACCAACCACCACCAACAAAAAAGCAACTCTTTTATCATTGATGCCACAGAGAGCCAGTGTTCTATTAATCTGACAATGGGAAGTGCCCCTTTCTTCACCTGCTGTCACTGACACACGTTGCAAGCAAAGTCTTAGAGCCCCTCCCGCCGTCCCCCTCGGCCGGCTCACAGTCATCAAAATAAAGGAGGAACTGTTGTTTTCCCGTCCTCCAACCGCCTCCTTCCCCACCCCACACCCCCATCGTCCCGCAGGAGTCCGGGAGACAGAACAGGAGGACGATTCCGTTGTGTGGGCGAGTGAACCGAACAATCTCAAGTCCATCCCTCAAGTAACCCCAGGAAAGAGCGCACACCCGCCACAGCGACCCTGGAAAGGGTGGGGCGGCCTCCGTGAGGAAGATACAGTCGTCCTGCAGCCGCCCGCTTTCCGGTCTCGCTGCGTGCAATGGAGAACCACCGCCGCCTCTCACTCTTGGTCCGAGCTGCCTCTCCCTCGAAGTGGAACGGCGACGATTATAAACTCAAGCCAGCCTCTCCCTGACAGGCCGGCGCCTTCGCGCGTCCCGTCTCCAAGGAGAAACCACTTCCGGTGCCGCATAATGACGGCACACGCCCGGACTTGTATTGGCGCCGTTTCAGGGCAGGCTCCGTCGTTCCCCCAGATCCTTTTCGTTGGCTAGGTGGAGAGGGGCACCAAGCACTCCGCGAGACAGAGACCGTTTGGAACTGGGGTGGGGAGCGGCTAACTTAGCGTTGCTCTTAAGGTTGTTTTTTTACGCGAGCCTTCTGGGCAGCGGCTCTTGCGAAGGCAGACGCGTCCAGGTTGCTCCTACTCGTTTATGGGGGAAAGCAGAACCGCTTTACTTGGTAGGATCGTCACTTCTTTGAATAGAACCATTTGTATAGCATTGTCCAAGTCATGTCAGTTTTTTAAGCATCATAAAATGATTTCTTGGAGCAGAGGTGGGTAACGTGGCCTTCCAGATGTTTTAGTTTACAACTCCCATTAACGGTTAACCCTCACTGCTGGCTATAACTGATGGAAGTTGTAGGCTAAAATATCTGGCGGGCTACAAATTACCCACCCGTCCTGTGTATGTAAAATCAAAACATGGTCAATCGAGTAGAGCTATCCTTCTTCCCCAACTTGGTGCCCTCTAAATGTGGCTAGGCTAGGGGATATTGGTACTGAAAGCCCAACACAACTGGAGGGGTTCAGGTTGGGGAAGAATGATGGGAGATATTCTGAATGCATTGGACATTTAATAAAATAAGACAACCCTAGCCATTATGTAAGATTTCAGCATATCAGTCTTTTCCCCAACGTATGTTCAAGTACCAAGTATATAAGTGATTAAGTCACAAGTGTTCTGCTCTACATATTTTGGCATAGGCCAATGTAAGAATTAGACCTTTAAACAGAAAAAGTGGAATTACACACATGGACAAATAACCTTTGATCTTCGAAACTGAACTTTACTTAAGAGTGCAATCCTATGCATGTTTACGCAGAAGTCTTTCAACTCCCAGCATGCCCCACGGAGACATGCTGGCTGGGGCATGCTGGGAGCTGGACATTTTTCTGCCTAAACATGCATAGAATTGCACCCTTTAGGAGCAACTTGCTGAACATGTCAATTACTGCTACAGAAAAATACTTGTTGCCCCAAAAGGTAAATTACAATTGTTAGAATACTACACTAGAAGTTATTAGTATAGCAGCTTTCCCTTTCAGACAAAGGAATAAGAATCCAATTCACAAAGGAATAGGAATCCAATACACTGTAGCTGGTTAACTATACAAACCCTTTTGTGATACAGTAATATCACACACAAGCCAGTGTGGAGTAGTGGTGAGAGTGTTGGACTGGGACTCGGGAGATCCGGGTTCTATTCCCCGCTCGGCCATGAAACTCACTGGGTGACTTTGGGCCAGTCACTGCCTCTCAGCCTAGCCTACCTCACAAGGTTGTTGTGAGGATAAAATGGAGGAGGAGGAGGAGGGCTATGTAAGCCGCCTTGAATTCCTTGCAGGAAAAAAGGCGGGGTATAAATATAATAAATAAAACCTTGGATTGCAAGCATAATTCGTTCCGGAACCGTGCTTGTAATCCAAAACACTCTTACATCAAAGCGAGTCTCTGGTGGGCGTGAGCGGGGCCAATTTTGGCCCGCTACCCCCTCTCGAGGCGAGCAGTTACATCCCTACCTTTTATTGCAAGACATCGCTTGTTTATCTAGTCAAAATTTATTTTAAAAATTTGCTTGTCTTGCAAAATGCTCTCAGACCAAGTTACTTGCAATCCAAGGTATTACTGTAGTAATATGTCAAATGAAACTGACCATATGCCTTTACGAAGATTAGAGCAAAGCCTTTGGCTGCAAACCTTTGCACAGACTTCTTAAATCCCAATGAAGTCTGTTGGGCATGCTAGGAATAGGGTTTCAAGATGAACCCATACTTGTAATAACTGCCTCTCTAAATTAAATTGAATATGGATTTTGCAGGCAGCTATTGCCACCTCTGTAACCTTCTTCTTTTCTGGAGTTTGCTGTGGATCTGCACTGATTCCCTGTTGTTTTCTGGACTCAATTCAAGGTGCTGGAAGCCAAAGGGATTCAAGCAATCTCAGCACTATTGAAGCATTTATCAGCAAGAAAGAGGACTAAGGTTTATAGGAAGTACACCAACTCAAAACACAAACCAACAATAGCACTAGTTTAAGCTATGGAAACAGGATTGTACACTACTGTGCATTCCACACAACACTGATGCACTTGTGTACGTATTATTCTACCAATATACCTGCTAGCACTGTGACAATTTGAAAATGCTATCAAAGCCAAGGGAGTCACAACAAATCAAAGGGACTTGAAGGAATGGCTTCCCCTGTTGTAATAGCAAAAGTACTCTCTCATAGCAGAGCAGGCTAATGGAAGGATTAGTAAATATTCCAAACATTCTGTAGCAACTGAGGGCTCTTCAGTGTAGTCAAATATTTTGGTCACTCAATCGTTATATTGGCAAATAAAATACAAACCATTAAAGTTAAGACAAAAGAAAATGGCCAGAAACATGGAAATTGGAGTCACAAGATTTTTTTTTAGTTGACCAAAAAAAATAATAATTATACATAAAATGAGAAAAATCTCATTTGAGCAAGGTGCAAGCAGCTGCTTCAACACTAGGTACACTGCAGTTCCACCATCGGAAACATTACGGCACATTTACAAATATACAAATCCAGGATTAACAAACAGGAGGCAATACTAGAAGCACTTGTACAAAAGACAAATTCCATTTCAAGAGGCAGTCAGGCCAAGTAGCTTAAACTTCACTGGATGAATGAGTTCACAGCCTTCTTTCTATGTTTCTGGGCATGCAGTTTAGAAGCACAAGCCAGGACTCCACCTGCTATCTGTGCATATTTCTTGCCCATGTGTTTAAAAACAAATTGCTGCTCAAATAGAACCCTCTGCTTCCCCCCCCCCCCTCTCAGAATAGAGGAAGTTGAGAGTGAGGCACTAGAGGGAACACTTGTAATAAAACCATTAAAATGCAAAGAACTAGTTGATTGCTTCCAGAGACCTGCTCAAGTTCCACACTATTAAAAAGACAGAATTGAGGAATGCATTTGCAAGTTTACTTTCATTTCCTTATACCAGCTATCCCAAAAGAGTGCAGGGGTGACCCCCAGCAATCAGATCCAAGGATCAGAACAGCAGCTCTCACTTGGGTACATGCTGTCTCCAACCTAAAAAAAAAAAGTCCAGGCCCCAAGGCCTGTACAGTAATGCCCCAGCAGATTTTATGACAAAGTTCCAAGAACTGCAAGTATTGTAACATGTGAAACAGAGGCCAGGGATATAAAGAAAAATGGGAAGGGGATATCAGTGAAGTTTAAGTTACTGAGCAATCTCACAAATACACTTTCAAAAATTCACCCCACAGTACCCAGAGTATCACCATCAATTGCTGTCAAAAGAGCATCTCCTTAACCCAGAAAAGGGACGTCCATCCTCTGCCAGATATATCTTCTTTAATATCTAAGTAGTCCCACCACTTTGTCTACCACCACCAGAGCAATGCAGGATATGAGGCACAGTTCAACCCAGTTGTCTGGCAACCAATCCTGATGCTGATGAAGTTCCGTGGGGATCTGCTCAGAAGAAGCTGGGGGGATGTGGCTCTGGTCACTGTTCTTCTTCCTCTGTATGGTGCCTGCTGGCAAACACTTCCTTGAACAAGCTCTATTCACATTGACTCTGCAGAATATTCCCGATGACTTCCCCCCACTGCCCCAGCACTCCTGACTTCCCCAAACGTTGCTATCATCAGGTGAAGTACTCCCTTTCCCCCATGTCCTAGCTGCCTTTGGGAAAATAGGTTTACTTCTACTTCACATCCTTTCCACTTACTATTAAAAAGCTATGGCTTCACTAAGTCAAATGCATTCAGCAAACCCCAGGTTGTACTTCCAGGGATTTGGGTCTAATGAGAATTCCTTAAGACAGCAACTCCACTAAACATGCAGCAAAAGCTACAAGCTTCCGCTGGCCATGCACGGAGGGGCTCTAGTTTATTAATTCCTCTACACTTGGTTATGTTTACTGCTCCTTTTGCTAACCAAAGTGGTGAATGTGGCATAGAACTCCCTTAAGACAGAAAGTGTAAGTTACCGTTATGAACAAATGCCACTCTGGCCACAAGAGCACAGGACACAAGTCCTCATGTGCCATACAAGAATCAAGTGCACACTGTCTTCTGCCCACCTTTGGCCCATGCAGTCATTCCCAGATGGAATGCAGTTTCCCTCCTTGCTCTCTCCTGCCTCCTACAGCTGAAGTAATGTAATAGCAGTGTCACAAAGTAACAGCTGAACAACAGGGTAACAGAATCATTGCACTGTGGCATCTTCTTAAAAAATAGAGACATGCTTCTCCAACAGTATTTCTTATGATAAGGACTGCTCCCTATATGGCTGGCAGGTCCCCACAAGGTCAGAGGCTGCCTTTGCTCTGAGCATCACATCCAGCACACAGTGCCATGGCAACTATGGCAAAAAGGGTTTGTGGGTTTCCTTAAGATTCCTAGATGAAAATGCTTACACTTAGTCATTATGGGCTACTCACAGATTCGCTAGTCTACTTCTTGGTCACCATGCAGTCTTGAAAAGGTGAAGAATAGCTGATCTCTTGAACACTGGTGACTGGAAATATACAGTAGTATAACCCCCTTGGATTGAGTTTTAACCCTTCCCTCTTCATCAGCTGGTTTTAAACCATTATAGCTTTTAATCCTGTTTTAACATCTTAAACCCTATCCTTTATTTATTATTATTAGCTAGTCCTTTATGATGGCCCCTAGTTAGATCCCCTTCTCAAGAGTGTTGCAGTTTAAGATTGCTCCCCGTTCTCAGCCCAGGGCCAAGACCCACCCCACCCCATTCCACCAATGATGGCCTCGGAGTAAAGAGACCTTTCCTTCCGCCAGTGAGATACCCTGGTTTTTGTTTAAATTGGTCACGGAGGCCCACCCTCCCCCCCAACTTTGTAAATTTCAGGAGATGGGGAGCGAAGTCATTTTATGTCCCACAATGCTCTTCCCGTCCTCCCTAACCCCCCATTAACAGGGATCTGCAACACTGGGTTGTGGACGAGTTCCCAGTATCCCTCCCAGCACACACAGGAACCTGAGGAAAGAAAAGATAATTAGTATTATACAGAAGCAAAGGTAGACAGTACAGGACATTCAAACCACAAGCCTGGCACCCCACCCCACCCGTCCACAGTACCCAGGACTCCTCAGGCAGTCCCACTAGTGACTAGGATTCTGCTTACACTACAAGGCATAGTCACAGCTACCCTCTGCTAACCACAACTCTGCAGCTCAGTCAGATCAAGGTCATAGGGGGGCATGGTGGAGTATGGTGGATTTTGAACTCTACTACTGCATTTCTTCACCAACACACTGGAAATATTAACATGGAAGGGCTGGGCTGTGATCATCAGCAGGAAAGGAGAGGAATTATTGTCGGGGGAACTTGTGTTCCCCTGCACTGCCATCTCCCTACACATCCCACAGCAATAGGTTCCTTTTTGCAACATCTGCCAGGCCATGAACAGTGAAATGATCCCTATTCAGTGTCAAATGCACTGAAGCAGAATCACTGAGAAGATGACGATCAAGTAGACCTGGTCTACCTCTTTCCCCCACAGTTATTGCCAACAGTTATTCACCCCTTCCTCCCTAGTCTCTCCCCTCAATTGCTCTACTCCCTTCTTAGCACTTTTCTTCCTTTCCCCCATTTTTTCTCCCCCAATTCAATTCATGGGATGTAATGCTATTCCACACACTTGGGACTCACCGAGTACAATTTTGCTGCTTTGCCTAGACCCCATAGAATGCAGCAAGTCTCTCCTTCAGAAGTGGGGGAAACTGCTCAGAGAACTGCTGCCAGTTCTCCTCCCCAACTTGATCTTTGAAGCCATGGAGAATCTGAGGAAGAAGAAGAGATTATCACAAATGGAAAGGGTGTAAGCCACAACATTACATTTGCATCCCCACCATAACACCCCCATACCCCACAGAGTTGTTTATAAACCCTAGCCTCTACAGCAGGGCTCTCCAATCTTGGGTCCCCAGATGTTGCTGGACTACAGCTCCCAGAATCCCTTGCCATTACCCATGCTGGTTGGAGAGCCCTGCTCTACAGTCTTTGAAGAGAACCTGAGAACCTGGCATCCCTGGCTCTAGCCTCTATGCCAATAGTAGGCAACTTGTTCAAGGCCCTCTAAGGAGGGCATTCCACAATCAGAGTGCTACTGCTAAGGCATCCTTCTCCTTGGTAGCCACCCACCTCACTTGACAGGACCACCTAGAGAAGGATCTCCAAAGAGGATCTCAGGGTCTAGGCAGGTATATATGGAAGAAGGCAATCCTTCAAGTAAACTGGCCCAAGCCATTTAGTTTAAAAAGGTTAAAACCAGCACTTCAAACTGGGTCCAGAAATGGACTGGAAGCCAGTGCATCTGACAGAGTATTGGCCTAATATGGTCAAATCGTCCAGTCCCAATTAACAATCTTGCTGCTCTGTTTTGGACCAACTGAAGTTTCCCAAGCTGCACACCTGATCCCTTAAGCGGAACGCAACCCTCTTCAGAACAGGGGGAATACCACTTAGCTGACTGTATGAGCCACCCATCAACAGAACCTCCATCTTGTCTGGATTGAGTCTGAAATGTATTGGCCCTCAACCAGTCCATTACCACATCCAGACACAGATTCAGAATAACTACTTCCTCTCCTGAATTTGATGAAAGAAGGAGCTGAGTGTCACCAGCATATTAATGACGCCCCAGCCAATATCCCTGGATGACCTCACCCAGTGGTTTCATGTTGCTGATAAACAGCACGCAGAATAAGATGGAACTCTGTGGGACCCAAAAGCATAATTGCCAAGGAGTCCGGCAATAATCTCCAAGCATTACCGTCTGGAATTAGGAGTGAAACCACCGCAGAGCAGTACCAACACCCAACTCAGACAGCCTACCCAGAAGGATATCACAACCAATGGGACTGAAAGCTGCTGAGAGGTCTAAGAGAATCAACAGGATAACTTTCCCCATGTCCTCTTGACGGAGGTCATCCCACAGGGTGACCAAGGCAGTTTCAATTTCAAAACAAGGCCTGAAACCCCATCGAAATGGATCGAGAAAATCATTCATGATTTACTCACTTGATAAAAGCTGGAGTCTGTACCTCACCTCTAGTGTGAAATATCAGTTAGATTTATGTTAAATTAATTTGTATTTCTTTCTTTTTTTTCAATTGAATCTTTAACATATATATATATAACAACAAAACAATAAGCAAAATCTCCAATCTATTACATAGACTGCAATAAAACAGAATGAAAAACCAGAGGAAAACTAAACAAAAATGCCCTCCAAAATAACACAATTCAGTGACTGCTTTTAAGTGGGTAATGAAGGGGCCAGGTGAACCTCACTGGAGACAGTATTCCATAATACGGGTACCATGATGGAAAAAGACCTATTCCCTCATCCCCACCAACCAAACCTGTCAAGACAGGGACAACCAAAAGGGCCTCAGAGGCTGAGTGGGGTTGAACACATTTCTATAGAAGAAGGAGATTCCTGAGATATCCTGATCCCAGAACATTTAAGGCTTTAAAGATTAAATCCAGGACCTTTAATTGAGTCTGGGTGAAGGACTGCCAACTCAAGGTGCTTTACTCAAGACCAGAGATCAACGGTGCAAAACTGCTAGCCTTAGCTCTGGCGTCTTGACTTGATTTTCTTAGGGCCTTGCCCTTGGGTCTATACACTGGATTTAGCACTGAACCACAGAGGAACCACACACACTGTGTGGGGTAAAACCAGGAAAGTTTATTTAAGGTAAACAGATTATAATAAAAGGTGGGGAATGAGGGAAGAGGGAGAAAAGGTGGGGAGACACTTTGGTACATACAGTAGAGCTACAAAATAACAAAACTAGTTCTTTTACCATATAAATACCTAGGCACTTACTCCCTTCGCCTAGGGGTTGGTCTTCTCAGGGTTTGCCTTAGCAAAAATCGTACTCCACGCTGCTTCACGTCCAGACTACACAACTCAAATCAGAAGCCACAGCAGCAGTATAGATTCCCCCCCCCACCCCTCCTTTCAGTAGCCCAGCTGTCTTTGGCTAATCAGGATGAACTTCATCTGGGCTAGGGGAGGGGTGGCTCTTTGCTCATGCTTGGGGCATTTGCATGCAAATAGCTGTGGCAGGGAGACACCAACTGCCATGGGAGACTCTGAGGCGCCATCAGAGAAAGCTATGTACATTTGCATGGGATTCCCAACCTCCAGCTGAGATTATACTTGTTTACACGTGTGGAGATGTGTGTGTGTGTGTGTGGTGCAGGAAACTCTGCCGCTTTTTCTCCACAGTCTGTAAAATTGGCAGCCAATGAAGTGCACATAAAACAGGCACAGTATAGCCCATTCTGTTTGGCCGCAGCTACCAGTCCAGCAGCAGCAGCAATTTAGACCAACTGAAGTTTCTAGATTGTCTTCAAGGACAGCCCCACTTGAAGAGGATGTACCAAACCAAAACAGTTCTTGCCCCAGTTACTTACAGGTTAGACTACTGTAACATCCTAGTGAACTAGATAAGAGTTGCTAAGAGACACTCCTGGCCACTGGTGCATCCAAGGGCAACAAAGAATCCAGGAGTGCCCAAAACTGCAAGACTGTTGCTTCAAAGAGTGCAATCTCATGCAATGAATGTAGTACTCTTACTGAATTACATTTTCGGCTTAAAATATATATATTTCTGGTTACTAAAATGCAATACACTGCCATCATGTTTTCACATTTATCTCGTCACTGGAGCTAGGAACATTTAAGATGAAATCAGAGTCAAAATTAATACAAGCCTGTTGGCATGCCAGAAATGGCTGGGTCAGCCACATTACCCACACCTGCATAAGTGGCTATATTCATTCTACATTACAGCGAATATTTTCAACAATAAATATTCTTACCTACCAATCTAAGGGAGCCATAGAAGTGTACCCACCCAAACAAGTGTCCTCATCTTTCTAAGCTGACACAAATCAATAATGGGTGAAAGTTTACCTCTTAGTATATCGCCAAACAAGCCCTCTTCCCACTACAGTGCCATACCTTATAAAACATGTCCCTCAGGTCATCCTTTGGGCTCACCCAGGAAGCAACAGCATCACAGAAGAAAATAAAATCCTACAGAAGGGTGAGAATTCATAAGAAAAATTCAATACAGATCCCAACTCAACAGAAATCAGATTGCCTACCATTCTATACTAGCACAGGGCCTGAAAACGAACTGCAACTCAGGAACCTCACCAGTATCAAGCTAAGGAAGTCTGCTAAAGCAGGGTTGCCACTAAAATGTCATTTTCCATTTCCCTGACCACCAATCAAAATAACCACAAGTTAAAAGAATTCATAGGGTACATTATATTAAATAATGGCTTTATTAGTTTTAAACTACACAAGTACTGAAAGGCATTTTTTTTTGGTCCAGATAGGAGCCACCCTGACAAGCCATGGCTTGTAGTAGGGTCTGTTTGACCCACAATGGGTTGTCATGTCATCCAAACCTGGATGACACAAGCCATTGTGGGTCAACCCTGACTACAAGTGAGCCACTTGGCAAGAGCAGCAAAAAACCCTTGCTGCAATTGCCAAGCGGCTAGTGGGCAGCCGCATTGCCAGCCACCCCAAAAATGTCCAAGTGGCACTTTGCGGCAGCTGGCAAAGGCTTCCTCTCCCCCCCCCCCCCCGCTGCTGCCATGACCCATTTTGGGATCTCCACAGCTTGACCCATTTTTTAAAACCCTTTTTGGGGGGATCGCGAAAGTTGGCTGTCAAGTAGGCTTTCGCGATCCCCATGGAAGCATCCATGAGGCGCCTCTCCAAGGATCCGCCATGGTACCTTGGAGGGGCTGCCTGTAGTCGCCTCCCCCTTTTTAATTTTTTTTATACCGATACTGTATGCAAATAATTGCACTCGTGGGTTTTTTTAACCCAACCTGCCTGATTTACACAAATCAGGCAGGTGGGTTAGTGCAAGGGGGCCCTTGGGCTAGGTACTAGCCAGGGTGGGTGCCTGCTGGCCAAATCCAGCAGGCACCCACCCTGTACAGTGCCTACCCCCCCCCCCAGCTTCAGGTATTTCCCCCCTTTCCAAGGAGCTGACAGGTCTGGACCTGTCAGCTCCTTGCAAAGCCCCACGAGATCGCGGTTTACAGAAAAGTGCACTTTCCCCCCTTTCTACAGCATGATCCCCTGGTTTCTTTGGGGGAGATCAGGTGTCCCTAGTGGCCCCCCAGTTTTGCTAGCATCAGGGAAGCCTTCAAAACTGGAAGGGATTCCCACTGACAGGAAAACGGGCTTGGTTTGACATGTGTCAAAGTAATGTCAAACTTGTGTACCCCAGGCACTGAGAATCCCCGCGATATTTGCTGCTCCCTAAGGTGCTAGCAACTCGGGGTCAAAGGCAAAACCGAGGGGACACTTGGGACTTGTGATCACCCCCCCGACCCTGCTGGAAAGGGGGGCAATTGAGGTGGCTCCCAAAACACCCTTTTCTGCATGATCCCCTGGCTTTTGGGGGGAATCTCATGTGCCCCTGGGTTACCCACACTTGGAAAAGTGAGGGCAGCCCATGGGCATATGAGCACCCCCAAAAGAACCCAAAGGTTCTGCTGCTAAAGGTCCTTCCTACACCCACACCCTTTTCCCCTAGTGCTTGCAAAGTGCTGTGATGTTCATTTTTGGAAGGTACACTTAAATTACCCAGTTGCAAGAAGCCAGTCAGCTTCTCCATAATAAAATAATGCTATCACATGCAGGTTCATTTTATTCTGTTTTACTGTTAACAACCGTCAGCCAATAAACATTTTCAAAATCATATAATCATATTATGGAATGTGTGTGTATCATTACATTACACTTATATTCTGCCGCTTCTCTACTCCAACTGCCTCAAGTGCAGACTGTCCTCTTGCAGGGGCACCTCAAAAAATCCATTCAATGAGTATAACTTAATCACAATTCCCCTGACTTTTGACCAATTTCCCTGACCAATTTCCATTTCCCTGACTTTCCAGAAAGTGGCAACCATGTAAAGGTAGACAGTGCTAAACTTATGAATACTGTTCTTGATTAGTTAGTACTCTCCCCATTAATATGTATCAGAAAATACTTGCTGCAAAAAACTGATCAGGAAGTTCTAAAGAAATCAAATCATGAGCAGTACAGGACTAGGATTAGTAGTTGATGCTTCCAGCCTTCCCCAACTTCCCCATGCTTCTAAATCCAGCCTTCCCTTCAGTAGAACTCCCAGGATTCCTGACCATTGGCCATGCTGGCTGGGGCTGATGGGAGTTGAAGCACAAAACATCTGGAGGGCACTAGACTGGGGCAGGCTGTTCTAATCCAAAGCAGAGTGCTGATGCTTCAGCTCAGCGAGTGAGAGAGACAAAACCACAATAAGCAACTTATGCCATATTGTCAGATAATAAGTCAAAGAATGCGCAACAGGCGGGAAGATAAACAAAGGACTCGACACTACAAATGGAGGAAGAATTGCCATGCAACAAGCCAAGTGTCTAGTTTAACATTCTAACTGTGTAACAGAAAACGTGTAAACAGTGTGATGAAGATCCCCACCTCCAGCATCTGGTAGTGAGGTATATCAACTCTAAATAGCTCCAAATTTCGTGCCTCCAAGATCTCATGAGAACTTCGGAGTCTTGCAGCAACAGAGGGCCAACAACTGCTCTGAACAGCTCCACCAGCCACTTTTTCACTGCAGCAAATGCCACAGTGGGAAAGCAACTGGCAGCACTCTCTAGAGCACCCACCGGAGGTGGCAGTGGATTATCTGGGCTGGGGCTAGAGCAGAGCAATTTGCTGAACTTCCAGCTCCACCACCTCATGCAGCTGCCTCGCCCTGCTTCATGGGTGGGTTGGCTCCAAGTTACTGAACATCCATTCATCCAATCCTTTATCATATCAATCTATCACAATTCCACAAGTTATTTTGAAGTACTTCATTTGCTTTGTTTTAAGCCTGCTCCCTGTCATTTTCAGCAACCCAAGCTTGAATTTTACCTGTCAGCATTGTCTCAACAATTTACTCTAAACACTAAGGAAACCACTCATTTCTTCTTCCAGTTGTGTTCCCATGGGCCAGAGGTTGCCCACCCATGGGCTAGCATACAAAAACACCTGAAAACTTCACAGCATAATTACCTGAACAACTCCACCAGGGTTTACCCCAATCATCATACAGATGCCACGGAAGGCAGAGTCCTTCTCTTCATTATCACGGATGTTCCTTAGGGATGTACACCTATGGAACAGAACACATACTCTCCAGATTAGAGGCAGGGAAGAGCAGACATACTGTATTGTACCATAACTCCTTCCTCCAAACTCATGCAATAATATTGAGAACAGAAGAAGAGCTAGCTTTGCGTTTTTATCTGAGACAAATTACACAAACATGACAAGGACCAAGATTTACTGAAGAGCCAAGTATTGGATTATTTCTCTCATAACATCTGCCCACTGTGTGCTTGTCCACTGAACAAGCTTTTACATGCCAGCACTCAGTTAGAACACTCCCTTGTGGGTGTTTAGGATACAATTTAAACTCAGATCATTAGTTGGAGTTAGGCCACAAATCCCTCCCAATCACCACCTTCAAATAATTGAAGAACCAATATTTGGGTGGCAGAAAGCAGAACAAATTAAATGCAGTCAACTACATTTTAGGGCCCTCTCATACAATAAAAAAATATGTGAGCTTCAAAGCATTTCATACTTCGCTTTTTTTAAAAAAAATGTTGCCAGATGAGCACTCTTCCCCCACTGCACAACCAGAGTATGGAATGTGTAGCTATCCAGAATTGCTAGGTATTGGGGTGGGTGGAAGGGGAGAGACAAGAGGAGAGCAGGATGTATGGGAAGAACTCTGCTGTTTGTCATTAACTAACATCACAAGGAACATCCAGTTGTTACCCATGATCCTTGTGTAACAACAGCAGCAACAGATGTACTATCTGCATCACATTGTTTCAAGTAGAGTATTGTACACAGTGCTCGGAATCATGCAATATCCCTCCAACAGAAGTACAACTGCAAGCAATTATGTTTGGAGACAAATATGCATCTACTGGACAAAAACTGATTGAGCAGAAATGCTTCAAGATGCACATGTACTTGTTCTAGAATGAAGTCTGCGTGCCTGACAGGTTGAGAGGGTGGCCCCAGCATTCCATTCCCTGCAAAGTGAGGCAGGCAGCCTGTCTCAGTATAAACACTAACCAAGGTCGTATAAACACTAACCAAGGTCTTATAAACTGCTGCAGCATCGGTGCCACCTCCTGAGGGCAGACGTAACCCAAGCGTCCAACCGTGATGGCTAGAAAGGGGAGAGAAACAAGCCTGTCACAACTGCACAAAGCAGCAGCCTTGTCAGTTCTGCAGCATCAAGAGACTGGTAGGTAGGATCAATAAGAGGTATATGGTAACACAGCACCTAGGCCATATAGCGCTAAAAAGCAGAGTGCAGTAGTAAAAACTGTTAGAATGGGCAGAAAGATATATCAGCGTTTAAGAGCCATGTTTTATTTATTTATTTATTATATTTATACCCTGCCTTTTTTTTCCTGCAAGGAACCCAAGGCGGCTTACATAATCCTCCTCTCCATTTTCTTCTCACAACAACCCTGTGAGGTAGGTTAGGCTGAGAGTCAGTGACTGGCCCAAAGTCACCCAGTGAGTTTCATGGCCGAGCGGGGACTAGAACCCGGATCTCTCGAGTCCCAGTCCAACACTCTAACCACTACACCACACTGGCTGTGTGCCAGTGTTTAACTGCTGTGTGCAGAAAAGGCCAGCAGAGGCTTCCAGGAAAGAACACTAGCTCTTTGATCCAGGAACAAGGCCTCCATAGGATCCTCAACAGAGCAATGGAAACATGTAGACTGCTTGTAATTAATCAGTGCAGTGTTAGTGGAGGAACAAGCCACAGAACCCCAAGATTTAAATTCATTTCTGTACATTGGATCATATGCTCCAACATAAATAAGGCCAGATCCCATTTCCACAACAGATGCATGAAAGAGGGCACATAAAACCTTTAACTGCAGACTGATAATTAACCACAAAAGCACAAGGATAGCAAAAGGGAATGCAATTAATACAGGAATCAGGATTCCACCTCACCTGTGTTCTCCAGCAGTGTTTTGGGGGTGTTTGGCCGGTTGATGATCTCCACAAGATTATTCAGGACCATTTGAACATATGGTTGCATTTCAGCCCCTGGTAAGGAGGAATTGGTCAGTTGAGCCATGCATAGCTCCAAGAGTCTGGGTCCCAACCTTGAAGTTTTACCTATTAATACCCTGCTTTCTTCCACACACCCCTCACCCAAAAAAGGAACAAAATCAATCCTTCACTTGTTGGCTCAAAACCTGATAGAAGTCAAGAAAAGCCTGTGTCAATCTTGAGAGTAAAATATGAAGCAATAAAATTGTACATACAGGCAGAGGAAAGCTCCCCCCCCCCCCCCAATTAGAAGCAAGTTAAAGGCAGATGCCTTCACTAAAATATTTGTGGCCATCACTAGAAAGTCTCCTAGCAATGAAGGAATACAAGAGTGAGGGTATTTTTACAGCAGTCAAAGAAACAATTTTGTTGCACTTGACTGAAACTCAAGAAACCCAGCTGCAATACAGCTATCATTTAGGCATAAATAACCTAAGCAGCAAAAAGTCTACCAATTCTAACATGTGGTATAGTAGCACAAGGCCAACTATTCATGTCTTTGCGGGATCCTGGTACACTTACCCATCTGCATGCAGATTTCTCCAATAGCCCAGGTGGCATTATTGCACACAGAAATGAATTCCGGATTCAGGTTGGTCCCTAGGATCGGCATGAATTCAGCTGAAGAGGAGAGATATTTAGTCAGGACTGACTAGCAGCACCATGGCAAGGAACATAAGAATGGAACACGCCCTTATAACCGAGTTCCCAAACAAGATCAGAGCCCCATGGAAATGGGTTCTTTACAGGCAGACGAGGTAGCAACTTCTTCAACTATAGCATAAGATCTCTTTCAATCTCAAGTTAGTAAGACAACCCTAATTTAGGACTCTGGCACGGCTAAGAGGTCACACACTGGACATTAAAGTAGATATTTTTTACCCACACACACCACAGGAAACATATCAGCTCTTATTTTAAGAGCCCATAGCCCTAGTTGTAATGGACCACTATAGAATACTGAGTCTTGAACTCACGCTGCATTCAAAACCAAACTGTGAAAGGAATATGTTCACAGTACTTAGAACTTGGTCCATGAATTCCTAGCACTTGTATAGCACCTCAACTGTCTTTAATGCAGCAGCCCGATGGCACCTCACACACCCAGTCACATACAAGATCACTTCGCTGAAACTCTAGTAAGTTACAATCATTTCCTAGCCCAGGCTAAGAGAGGTAATACTGTAACAATTTTAAAAGATAGAAACATCCTAGAGCAGGGCTCTCCATCCTTGGGTCCCCAGATGTTGCTGGACTACAGCTCCCAGAATCCCTTGCCATTAGCCATGCTGGGTGGGTATGCTGGAAGTTGTAGGCCAGCAACATCTGGGGACCCAAGGTTGGAGAGCCCTGTCCTAGAGACAGCAGTGTTGAGTATCACGGTCAGCATGTCTCGATAGGAGCAGCAAAACAAAGTGAGTAGAGAAAAAGAACCTGTTGCCTCTGGAAAGTTACAAATGGAGAAGATATCCTTGAAGAAAGTTGCACACTGCTTCAGGCCTTTTTCTAAAATAAAGCATGGCTCTATACCACCTTTGGATTTCCCCCCTTATTTTTGTCATGGATTGGTGCAATTCTCACATTTCAGGCTATTGTTGTCAAACGTCTACAGCCCCAATATTGTGTCAGAACTGGACTGGGATGAAAGGGCTCCATTTTAGTTTCAGTGGGCAAGAAAATGGAGAAGTCTGCCATTCCAGAGGTTCAGACACAGCACATCCTTTTGGGGTCTGTGTGTGCCTCTGCCTTACTTCTGGCTGAGTTCGTTTTTCTCGTTGACTTATGAGATCCTATTTTTCATCCCTCCATAGCACCTGTTAAAAGTTACAATATGTTCTAGGTGTCCACCAAGGAAGTATTTGATCAGGAATACATTCAGTTGTATGTTAACCAGGAGCGGTCTTTCCCCACTCCCATCAAAACTTAATTGACGAAAGCATGGAACCCTGACTGGCGCATTTTTAAAAACTTTTGAATCATAAGTCTGATTAGACACCAGCAGTTAAGACATCCTCATTATTTATAATTAAGCTCAGAACTAAGGATAACAGATGGGAGCTACTGAACTTTTGGAATCTTTTCTTCCAGGAATCATCATTGAGAGGTTGCAGTCTTGTGACTCTGTATTCCCTCCCCACTTTTTGTTTTTGGTGGGTACCCTTGTCTACATTTCCAAGTCACACAGACTAAAAGGATAGGTATACTGTACTGCTAATCTCCTCCTCAAGATAATCCATCAGCTAGCTGAAGCGCTTTTTCTCCATCTCCCACTGCCAATATTTGCTAAGTTTGTTCTGTCTTTTAACAAAGTTTTGATGAACCTTTCCAGAATCTGAGAACCCAGGATAGATGCTCTTAAAACTCTGACACCTTATTGAACTGCTAGTGAGTCTTTCCTCCCCACCCCAAGTTCTGTCTTATACCCCCAAACACCTCTCCCTCTGCTCCCAAATCTCTCCCCTCTTTGCAGCAATTTTCAATTTTGTTTTTGCACCCAAGTTCCCAGCACATATCTCTGCTAGAACCTATTCATTTGTCAAACTCTCTAACTGGATCACATATGTTCTAGGTGTCCACCAAGGAAGTATTTGATCCTTGGTTAGAGGTTCATGCCTTGGTCTCCTCTCGCCTAGACTACTGTAATGCGCTCTACGTGGGGTTACCCTTGAAGACGGTTCGGAAGCTACAGCTGGTACAGTATGCGGCGGCTCGCCTGGTTAAAGGCAGCCGCCGGCGGGATCACATCACGCCAGTGCTGAAGGATTTGCACTGGCTACCAGTTGCTTGCCGAGCCGAATTCAAGGTGTTGGTTTTGACCTTTAAAACCCTATACGGCTCTGGTCCAGTTTATCTCAAGGAGCGTCTCCAGCAACACCAAGTGGGCCGCTCAACAAGATCTGCCACGGATGGCCTTCTCCTTGCCCCTTCAGCCAGAGCAGCTAGACTGGTGGGGATGAGGAAGAGGGCCTTTTCTGTGGCGGCCCCCGTACTGTGGAACTCTCTCCCGAGTGACCTCCGCCATGCCCCCTCTTCGCTCATTAAAAACCTGGTTGTTCAGGCGGGAATATGGGGTGGGTTAAGATTTTAAAATTTTTATATTGTTTAAATGTATTTTATTGCATTTATGTATTTTATTCTGTGTACATCGCCCAGGGTGGCCGGTTGCCGGCCAGATGGGCGATAAATAAATATTAATAATAAATAAATAAATAAATAATATGTTTCTACCTTCCTTTCCTTTTCCTCTTCTATATTAGGCTAGATACAGACACAGAGATAAACAATACAACGCATTCTTCTGTATTTGCCAGGTTTTGAAATGCGTGCATATGGTCAGTCACCATACACTGTAACACTGTGATCATACTATTAGACCATCTAGCGCAATATTGTCTACTGCAACAACTGCTCTCCAGGATCTCAGGCATATTGCCTGCTAGCTGATCTTTTGCTTTTTTAATTGGAGATACCAGTGATTGCACCTGAGAACTTCTCATGTAAAGCATGCGCTCTACCACTGAGCTATGGCCTCCGCCAAACTACAATGCCATAACCCTTAAAAAAAGAAAAAGAAAAAAGAAACCAAGAAATTTACATTATGTTCTAGACATAAAGAAAAATTTTATAAGATGATGTATCATTGGTATATATCCCCGGAGAAATTGGCCAAAATGTATAATGGCATATCAGGTGTCAGTTGGAAATGTGAAGAAAAAGAAGGAACCTTTTATCATGTGTTGTGGACATATAAGAAAGCTAAAAAAAATTGGGTACAAATTCATTTATTAATTTAAAAAATTCTAAAGATTAATATTCAACTGAAATCAGAGGCCTTCCTATTGGGAATAATGGATAGTAACTTGGAAAGAAGTCACAGAACTTTATTCCTGTACATCACAACGGCAGCGAGACTACTATAAGCACAGAAATGTAAAGGCCCAGCATTGCCTACAATAGAAGAATGGTTGGGCAAGATGTTGGAGCTGGCAGAGATGGCCAAACTTACGTCATTAATTAGAGAAAAGACAACATCTACGTTTATTGCTGAGTGGAAACCTCTAATTGACTTTTTGCAGGGATTAGAAAAAAATGATTTGTTTATTTGCGGTCTTGTGGATTAAGAAGATACATTTGGGACAAAAAAGAGAACTTTTCTTTTTTGATTATCGAGTAAGAGAAATTATTATTACTTATATTTGCTCTAGGAAAAAGTGGAAGTCCATTTTAGTTTTGTTGATTGTTATATGTTTTGTGTTGTTTGTTGCTTTCTTTTATGGAAATAAAAAGCTTAAAAAAAAAGAAAAAGGAAACCAAGGCAGATACATTGCTTTCTTCAAGATCATGCTTGATAGCTGTTGACAGTGGGTTGTATCTAATTGGCATCCCTCTGCAGAAAGGAGGTTTTTTGAACCATCAGCCGAACAAGGATGGAAGTTCCCCATGCTACTTCCCATGCTGTTCCAAAGGGTCTCACAACCTTCAAGAGCAGAGCTTCAGAGGAAAGGGGGAATGGCCAAAAATTACTTCCAACCCCATTCCACTGATAGAAGCCTCTGCTAGATCAAACAGCATTCCATCAGTGGAGGGACACTACCTGGATACAACTCATTGCTAGTAAGTATCTTAGTGCTTTTTCCTCCCAGGTCCCATCAATGTTAGCCGCTATCTTAGTGTCCTTCCTACTTTTAGATTAAACATAGTGGCTCAGTTTGCACGTAACAGCTAACTATAGGTTAAATAACCTGTAATTAGCTGTGGCTCATCCATGGTTTGTTGTTGGGTTAAACTCTGGGTTGTTTAACCGTAAATAACAGACTGCCAGGTTCACATGTCATGGCAACCAGTTTACAAAATCGGGTTTGCATGTCATGAGAACAACCAGTTTAAAAACTGGATGTAAAGTGGAAACAACAAGTATGCAAGAGGCAGTGCACTCGCTTTCTCCCACTGTACCCTGGCAATTCATGGGTTAAACAACCCACGAATTGCCCTTACGTGCGAACTGGGTCAGTATCAAAGACACTACTATAGTGGCAAGAAACAGGAGGTCTCATGGCAAGAACCCAGCAGGTACCTACCAATGCATGGCTTCACGTGCATAAAACAGGCTTTGGTAAGGTCTCCTAGGAGTGCAAAGGAGCTCTGCCGAACCTCTGGCATGGTGTCCTACAAGGAGAGCAAGAAAGATTAGAAGAACCAGTACTGTGTGTGCTATCTTAATTGCAGCGAGTCCCATAAAGCTTGTCATTATGGCAAATGTTCACTCTCTTTAAATGATGCAAGAAGAACAAAGCACAAGTTCCAGGATGTTAAATGAAGCCGTGCATGTGAATTTATCTACCATCCAATACTTCCTCTGAGCCTGCAGCCAACAAGTTTCTAACTTAAGACATGAAGAAAATATCATTTTCTATTCACAGTACTATATTATGAGCCTTGTGCAGATGTTATGCAATCTGGCTATTAATGGGAGCAACCTGTCCGCCAAATACTGGGAATAGGACTGCCACTGCTGGCTCGGTTCAAGCCCTACTCCTGGGATAGCAGGAGGCTCTTATTCAGGGAAACCCTGCAACTACTGCACTTTTCTCACATGAGACACTCCTTACAACCTCAAATGCATCAAACATCTCTGGTGGAACTTTACTTTGGTGTGTGCACAGTAAAAGTTGAACTAAATTTGGAAGAAATCTCCAAATATCCATATAGAGACTCGCAGTTCTGCGAGTCTCTGTAAACAGTTTGAATTTACCTTATTATTCTTATAGCTTCTGCTACATCTATTTCTAATTTATTTTCTCCATGTATTCTATCATTTATCCAGTTCTCTATCAGATTCAGTTATTTCCTTCACTCTCTCACCAACTGAGAATTTGAACACAGCAGAAATAAATGAAGTCTTCTCCCCCTCTACATCTCTCTTACTGTTCAAGACACAGTTCTCCCAACCTGCTCAACATCTTTGGTAGTCCTAAACCAGTTTTCTGTTTCTCTTGTGGAATACTAAAGTTTCTCTGCTGAAGTACAAGTTCTTGAGCCTAGCATACTTTCAGAATTCTTCTGCGGTATTTGAATCTTCCAGAGTATTTGAGTCTTGAGTAAACTGAGTATTTGACTCAATTATCATGAGCTGCTTCTTTCTTTTACATGCAAGTCATTAAAAAGAACAACACATGTAGAACACTGTCACCATGCATTGCAAAAAAAACCCTCAACATGCTTCCTTCTCATTGGCATGGGTGCAATGATCAGACAGTGCTTTTGTAAGCCCATTCTATATTCATCTTATTGTAGTCCCTTCTAGCTCATACTTCTCAAGCTTACTCACTAGTCATTAATATGTAATGGTATTAAAAGATTTACTGACATCAGACACACCACATCCACAGGCTTGCTATCTGCACCGCAAAATTTAGACTAAGCTCAAGTACCTCAGAACCTAAGCTCTGGGATCCTGTGATTTCTTAGCTACATTCTGGCCTAAACAGCTGCCCTGTAGGGATTGGGCCCACTCCTCCTACAGCGGAGGACCTGGGAACAGATTCTGAGGAAGAAGGGGAGGCGATGGAGTTGGAAGTGGGGGGCAGAGAGGCACCTGGAACTAGAGGTGGGGGTTGTACCTCTGGGGGAGGCTCGCCTCGCCTCGGCAAGCCACCCCCCCCCCGGTAGCCCGGATTCTCCGCCCGCTTTCTGCGCTGCTTGGGCAGCTGCGCCGGCAGCACAGGGTCCCGTCGCGTCATTTCTGGCTGGCCGGAAGTGACGCGACGGGACCCTGGGCTGACATGGCAGAACCCTGCACCGCGGTTTGGGCGTAGAAACCAGGGCAACAGGGCTTAAAATGGCCATCATCACTTCCGGTCAACCGGAAATGATGCAGGCCAAGCGGCAGGAGCCCACGCGGTGTGGCGGACCGAGCGGGCGGGAAGGTAAGCCCACGATTATTGGGGGGGCTGCAAACAGGGCCAATTTCGGCCTCATTACAGCCTCCCCCCAAATTCGGGTAACATCTCTACCTGGAACTCCAAGGCTAGGAGTCTTGGAGATAAACTCTACAAGCAGTGAGGAACAATCGGTGTCAAATTACGTGGGAAAGTAATCTGAGCTCTCTGATTGGGAGGAGGATGAATCAAGCCTCACTAACCCCCCCCCCCAGGCACCCCCCACCTAAGGAAGTGGGAACAGCTGACAAATGTCAGGTGCTCTAAGAGATTGGCTCTTAAGAATAAGGACCCACCTTAGGGTGTGTGGGTGTGGGCAGTTTGAGTCTGGAAGGGAGGAGAGGTTCCCAGTTTGGAATCGCTGCTCAACAATAGGGCAATCTTCCTTAATGGCTATTATTCGAACCAAGCTTGTTGCTTTGTGATTGACTCTAATCACTTCTTCATTCAAAGCCAGTTTGCTAGGCTGGCCTCTGTACTAATAAAGCTTTTTGTTAAAAGTCTGCCTGTAGATCTTCTTGGAAGGAGGAGGGGGAGTACATACACATTCAGCATGAGACTCTCACCCACCTGCATGCACTGGAACAGCAAGGTCATGATATTGCTCCGAGCCACAAGCTGCTCCACATGGCATCCCAGACCTTCAGCCAAACCACTCAGTAGGTCAAGAGCAACAATCATGAAATCTTTGTCAGGAGCCTCATATTGATCTGGGTGTTGACTATACATCTGTAAATTGGGTAACAGAGAATCATTTACCTCAAAGAAAATATGAAACATCAACAAGATTACACTGAGCCGCACAAAAAACGGAACAGTTGTGTTGTTAAAGCAACAGACTGGGAGGTTAAGATTCAATCGGCTAGTGGATCAAGGATTCTATATAATGACTCAATGGCCTTGTAGGCCCCTTCCAACTCTATTATGTTGCCTACAGTTATTCCCGGTTGTGGTTGATTTGCCCAAATGTAATCCCCAGTACAACAGATGCTAATTTTTTCCAGATAGCAGCCTGTCATACCATGGCTTGGGCAAGGGTCTTCTGCACAAGTGTCACACAGCGCTGGTAGACAGGTTCACAGTATGGAAGGAAGCCACTTTGGAGAGCAGTTGCTACCGACGACAAGCACTGTAGAAAGAAAACACTCAGTGACTGAAAAGATATGCATGGAGGACCATCTCACATATGCATTTCCTTGCCATTAACCATCATAGAAACCATTTAACACAGACCACTGAGCTCAATCTTTCAAGTGGCTAGAATGGTGCATCAGGGGCAAGTAGCCTGCCAGGCAATAGGATGCACAGGCAAGGACAAGACAGCCAATATTACTCAATATACATGAGTAATGTTTTAGCTCATTCCTACTGAACCATTTTCTATCAGACAGCAGAAAAATACTGCTTTAGTGTCAAACAAGCATGGTCCTCATGTACCGTAGAACTTAGTTCTTTCAACCGAAGTACTGGAGCCCACCCAAATTAATAATGGCTGGCTACTCACTTCTAGGAGAGGAAAGAGATCCTTGTCCTCATCCTTCAGCTCATTCCACTTCTGGATCAGCGGGGGCATCAGTTTTTGGATATATTCCTATGGAAGAAGAGACCAGTTACAACCACATTTCAGTCCCAACCTCTGCCAGTACATCACAAAATCAGCTCAGGAACCTTCAGAACTGAATAAAAGAGTAATGTTTACCAGACTTAATGGCCATTGATAGCCTTATCCTCCGTGAATTTGTCTAATCCCCTTTTAAAGCTGTCCATGTTGGTGGCAATCACTACATCTTGTGATAGTAAATCCCATAGTTTACCTATATGCCATATCGTTTTATCTGTCCTGAATCTCTGGCTTCTACACCATGCATAATTTTATACACCTCTATCATGTCCCTCCATACTCACATTTTTTCTAAGCTGAAGAGCCCCAAATGTAACCTTTCTTCATAGAAGACTTGCTACAGCCCCTTGACCATTTTGGTTGCCTTTTCTGCACCTTTTCCAGCTCTACAATATCCTTTTTGAGATATGTCAATTAAAATTGTACACAGTATTCCAAGAGTGGTTGTACTATTCTATATCACTGGTAGAGGCCAAGTTTCCTTGATAACACAGTTCTTGGCAAACGTAGTCACGTTCACTTGCACAACACACTACAGAAACAACTGATGCCCCTTATTTCAGGAAGTTACAGCTCATACCACAGTACCCCAGTTTTGTAAGTTGTAAACAAAAATATGTAAAATAAAACAGAAGTGGCTGAACAGCTGCCCAGGAATGGTTCCAGCAAGCATAAGTATGATACATGAACATATAAAGCTGCCTTATACCAAGTCAGACCACCAGTCCATCTAGTCAAATATAGTCTACTCTACCCAAGACCCTGGAGAGCCACTGACAGATTTTTCCCAGCCCCAATATTTGACAGCCTTTAGTTGAAGATGCAAAGACTGTGCATGGGATTTTCTGCATGCAAATTTATTTATTTATTTATTAATTATATTTATACCCTGCCTTTTTTCCTGCAAGGAGCCCAAGGCGGCATACATGATCCTCCTCCTCCTCTCCATTTCATCCTCACAACAACCCTGTGAGGTAAGGTTAGGCTGAGAGTCAGTGACTGGCCCAAAGTCACCCAGTGAGCTTCATGGCTGAGTGGGGACTAGAACCTGGATCTCCCGAGTCCTAGTCCAACACCCTAACCACTACACCACACTGGCTATGTCTGTCACGCTCTTCCAGTCACTAGGAAATTTCCCAACTGTTCCCTTTGCAATCTCAACAACCATGAACTCAACATTTTTGGGCTTCCTGTCTTTAGAAATCCCATCTGCGGAATGTTAGGATCAAGGAAACAGGTTTGGTGGAAACACATGGACTGTTTTACTATCCCTTGAATTGAGGAGACACGCCAGCATGGGACACCTCACCATCGGGGTTATCATTGAGGGGGATTACATGTAGTGTACATGTAATTTAAACATTTCAGCCTTAAGGAAAAGGGGTTAGAGTAGGTGATCTTTTGTATCACAACATCACACTATTTAAAGGAGAAGAAAAAATTACATTCTGGATTTCCCTATATTCAAGAGTTGGAATACAAGATTGTACCAAAAGTATTTCATCCAAATGAGAATAGGTAAGGAGAGGACACAACCAATTATGGTGATTAAATACTAGCAATTTCCACTGTCAATGCCAATAGGAAGAATGCACGTACCGGCTGGTTGAGGTGGTGCCCAACAGAATCAGCCAGGGTGCCAATTGCATCATACAGAATTAGCAAGTTCTTGTGCTGGTATTTTCCAAATGCAAAAACCAAAGTATCCAGAATGAAGCTGAGATACGGGACCAGTTCCGTGCAGGCCTCTTCCTCGAGGGTGGCAAATGCACTAAAATTAAAGTAACAAGAGAACAAATGGTGGGCACAGACCAATAGGAAAGCAGCTCCAGAAAGTGGGAAAAATGAAATCCACAGACACCTAGCTAAATTCCAATTCTCTTGGAAACTGAAGAGATCAGTTTCATTGCACAAGTCAGCTACAACCTCAAGTGCCATCTTTGATCTGACGTATCAGGGCATTTCTCTGGATCAGACAGTATGAATACATGATCCATCACTGCAGAGCTCAAACTTCAAGTACTTCATCATATCCAAAGAAAGCCTTCTAAGTGCAGGACCAAGTGGTAGAATTGTAGTTCAGAGGCTAAAGAATCTGATTTGGTTCCAGTTTAGAAACAATACCTCAAAATGTACACACACAGGACACACACACCCCACACACCCTCCCTCTTAATTTCCCCACATTACACCTGCTCTAGCTAGCCATAGCTTCTATGCTTGGTGCTTCCCAACCCATGTGTAATCATGATGGGCCAGGATTCTGCAAAAGCAACAGCATTTGGGGAAACATTTCCAGGTTGAAGCAGACACGGCTGTAGGTGGCAAGGAACCATCAGAAAGGAGATATATTCAGGCCAATGAGTTAGAAAGCCATCCTCAACCTCCAATGCTGCAATTCACACATTTGTTCAGAAGCTGAACTGAAATGATGCCATGAGCAGCTTACCTGCAAGCAGCTTCCTGCACTCTCTTGTTGCTGTCAAGAATCCGCTTGAGCAGCTCTGTCATCAGAGGCTTGAGATACATGTCTGGGGGTTGGCTCACAACCCAATGGGCGTAGCGGCTCAGGGTCCAGCAGGCAATGGAACGCACTAGGGCCTTCTTGTCAGAGAGACATTGGATCAAGTGGGGAATCAGCTCGGGGAGGTAGGGAACCATGCCCTGCATGCAGCCTAGAAATGCAAAAGACATGCTCAGCACCCTATCTGGGCATATCAGCAGAACCCATTAAGACTATCAATGACTGCTTGTGCCTCCACTTCTCAGCAGAGGTAAACCCCTAGTTAGGATTCACCTTCAGCAATGGCCCCTAGGACAAGGATTCCTGACTCCTTGATGACCCACTCAGGGTGGAAGAGCAGCCCTTTGAGCAGCGGGAGCAGGTGTGGGAGGAGCTCATCTCTGAAGACATTTGCCAAGACATCAAGGGCTGCAGCAGAGCACTTCCCTGTAAGAAAGATGGGACCACATGGTAGAAATCGCATGGAGCAAGCTCTGAGGGCAGGGACCCTTTCATGGAAGCAACAAACAGGAAAAAGCTGCATGGTTTGGGTTAAATCTACAAGGCAGTCTCTCTAGTGGTAGGAAAACCTTGAGGTCTACAACCCCAGCACCTCCACTAGCCACAAGAAACATAACGGGCCACTAAATAAGCACATGGTCTATATCTCATCCCCACTACCTCCAAAGACTATGTAAAATGAATTGGTTAGTGATAGCTAGAAAGAGTAGTCACACAAGAGAGCACCAACTGGTTCACAGGAAAAATAAAACTTATTTCCTACATCTCGCTCTTTTCCAACTGTACTATAGAAGATCAGCTGACTGGAGAATGCATGAAACTATTTCACATACACAGGACTGCAGCTACATTGGTCAAAGACTACTAAAATGGACAAACTACAGGACACTCTCCACCTGCTCCTGAAGATGCTATCAAGATAGTATGTGCATACAGCCCCACACAACTGGCTCCTGACAACTTCATTCTTGGCTCCTATCAATCCCTAGAGTATAGCCGGATACTATACGCACTCAGATTCCAGTCAGAGAGAGTGTCATCGTCATCATCCTCATCCTCTCCATCTTCATCGTCCTGTAGCCGTTCCTCTTCGTGCTGCAGGGTAACCGTGCGAGATTTGTGGAAACGAGGTTTGATATCCTGCTCACTGTCAGGGATGGCTTCATCTTCTTCCACATCACCCTGCAATTAAGGGGAGAGAGCATATGGAATCCCATTTGAGAGGGAGTCTCCCTTCCTAGCAAAGTGACATCTTACAAAACAGTACTGTATTCCCCTAAACCTGCATGGTTGCTCTCTGTGGGGTAGTTGATGTAAGGAACAAGCAGGACCATGAACAGCATTTTCATTTGCAGCCCTTTGTTCTTGGCGGGGTAGGAATCATGTTATCAAAGCCACCTAATATTGACTTAACCCTGACAGAAAAAGGAAAACCTCCAAGTCTCTCTGGACCCTTCAGGCCATGCTTCCATGGATCAGACAGTATGAATACAACAAACCATCACTGTTGTCAGGTTAAAGGTTATGCATCATTTCCATGAACACATTTGCTTCGCCATTTATTTCCATGCTGTCAGGAAACAGAGGCCTGGTTCTCACGTAATGACAACACAGAGTATGGGTTGAGTGTGGGTTTTTGTTGAATCGTGGGTTGTCATTGAATCACAGGTTGTTCCATGTGAACCCTGCACTATGGCTCAACTATGGGTTGTTAACAGAGAACAACCCAGGAAGATAACCCATGGTTTGTTGTTGGGTTGTGAATTCTGGGTGGTTTGTGGTTAACAACCCAGTTAAACCATAGTGCAGGGTTGGCACGTAACAACAACTCCCAGTTCAAGAACCACCCATACTCAACCCGTACTCTGGGTTGTTGTTACATGTGAACCAGGTCACAGAGGACAGCTGAGAATGCAGGCATTTGAATTCAACTATCTAGTCCATAAACCTATGAAACACCTTTAAAAAAAAAAGACAGGGAGCAACTATATCAACATATAGGTGTGGTGATTCATCATGGAACTTGGAGCAGAAAAGTTCTGGTTCTAGGCCCAGCACCATGCACTCTGGATGGCCTCTGGCAACTTCTACCTCTCCAGCCTCAATACAGTAGAACCAGTAATTGCGAGATGCCAACTGCATATGAATGGTTTAATGAACTAAAATGCTAGGATACCTACTTGGTATGCTCAATTTTATAGGAATAGGGCAAGAAGGAATTTGTGCTGCTATTGTTAGCATATAGAGCCAGAGTGGCACAGTGCTTAGAGTATTGGACTGGGACTTTGGAGATCTGGGTTCTAGTCCCCGCTCGGCCATGAAACTCACTGGGTGACTTTGGGCCAGTCAGACTCTCAGCCTAACCTACCTTACAGGGTTGTTGTGAGGATAAAATGGAGAGGAAGAGGAGGAGGATTATGTAAGCCGCCTTGGGTTCCTTGCAGGAAAAAAGGCGAGGCATAAATATAATAAATAAATAAATAAATAGTTAGGAGACCGGCAGCCTTAAAGAATAAAGCTCCTCAAATATTAGAAGGGAAAGTAGTTGTACAAACTCCTGGTTGTGACAGCAAAGGGCACTGCTTCAGCTCTGTAGATTTACCAGCCATCCTATCTTGCACTGTGCCAGCAAGGATGGTCGGCAGTAGCAGTGGCATAAGGAGGAATGAGAGCCAAGATATTATAACACAACACAGAAGCAGTTTAATTTGTTATGCTCAGTCAAAAGGCTGGAATACAAATTCAGAAAAGGGAGATTGAGATTGTCTAGAAAGCGAGCACCCTAGCTCTCCCAAGCTATTTGGAAGGCTAGAAATGTACCTTTAACAATATGATGTCAATTTCAGAATATTTCATTCCATTCACCAAAATTGGAATCAATCTGTCAAGAGAAGGGGGAGAAAAAGTTGATTCAACAACTGGGATCTAGGATGAAAATGTCACAGATCACAGCAGGTTTTGCAGCCAAGAATTACCAAATAGGAAGAATGTGAGGTTGGCATTTTGACAGCTTCTGTTCAGATATTACCTCTTTCCCCCAGCCCCAAAAGATTTCCTTGCAGTAAGCAATCATAATACACACTGCTTAGTGTTAGGGCCTTTATTGTCAGACAGGCAGACATATCCAACAATATGTTATAACCCACAATCAAGCCCACACCCAGAAGGTTGCAGCCAGCACAAAAAGCTAAACATTGTGCTGCCTATTTCGAATGAAAAGCAGGTGACTGCAGGCAGGCAACAAGTATGCATAACAACTCCATAGGACAGTCCCCCCCACCCCACTGCCATTTTAGAATTCTTTTTTCTGTCCCATCACTGAAGAGAGCACCCTGGTCTTATGATCAGCCATATTGCATGTATCTAGCAATCCAATGGAGGTGTCTAGAGCACTGCTATTCTGGTTGTGTGGAGTCAATTTCAGCTGAGGTAGCCTGAGGATGTGGTGCACCCAACCACCTTGGCTATTAACTCACCGGGCCGGGGGGAGAAGAAGAAGAGAAATAAGATTGACTGGATGGGTCCAAGAGGTAGTTAATGCCTTTTTATGGGAGGTGGTGCCAGCTGCCTTAAAAGAGGTGGTTGTGCTACCATTCCTTAAGAAACCCTCTTTGGACCCAGGTGATTTTCATAACTATTGCTCAGTCACCAATATCCCCTTTTGTGCTGAGGGCTCAACTTCAGATGCTTTTGGATGGAATGGATTATCTAGATCCATTTCAATAGGGTTTCAGGCCTGAGTTTGGCACTGAAATGGCTTCGGTTGCCCTGATAAATTACCTCTGTTGGGAGAGTGAGAGGAAGAGTGTGACCCTGCTACATCTCCTTGACCTCTCAGCAACTTCTGATACCACTGACCACAGTATCTTGCTGGACTGGCTCTGCAGGTTGGTTGAAGGAGGCATGGCAATATGATGGTTCTGCTCTTAGTTGCAAGGTTGGTTTCCAAACATGGCATGGGGGGACAGGTGTTCTGCTTGATCCCGTAGCAACTGTGCTGTGGAGTCCCACAAGGGTCCATTTTATCCCTCAAGTTCTTTAATATCTATATGAAGCCATTGGGTGAGGTCATTAGGGGATTTGGAGTGACATGTCCTCAGTATGCTGATGACACTCAGCTCTATTTCTATGTGTCATCTGAGCCAGGTGCTGAACCAGTGTCTGGATGAGGCCAATAAACTGAAGTTGAATGCCAACAAGGTGGAGGCTCTCTGGGTAGGTGGTTCTCACGTCCAGGAATTGGGTGTACTGCCTTTTCAAGATGCGATTGCACTCTTCCTGAAAGAGGATAGCTTGGGGATACTTTCAATCTAATCTTGTCACTTGAGGCCCAGGTGGCCTCAGTGGCCAGGAGTGCCTTTTATCAGCTTCAGCTGGTTCACCTCCTGTGACTGTTCTGGCCAGGGATAGACTGGCCACAGCGGTTTATGCTCTGGTAACCTCCCAATTGGATTACTATAATGCACTGTATGTGGGACTGACCTTGAAGACTACTCAGAAACTTCTAGTGAAAATGCAGCAGTCAGAATTGTACAGCCAGGTGGAGTTATATTGTTCTGATTCTAAAGAGCTGCACTGGCTGCCTATTCACTTCTGAGCTCAATGCAAGTGCAGCTAGTGCTTACCTTTAAAGCCCTAAACAGCTTGGGACCCAAATATCTGAAGGAGCTTCCCTCCCTATAGTGCCTCCGTATATGACAATTGTAAAGCACAATCGTGAGAAGGCTTTTCACCAAATACTGTTGGTAGATTATGTGACAAGGGAAAGAGTCTTCTCTATTGTGGTGTCCCAATTGTGGAAAACCCTCTCCATGGAAGGTGTGGCAGGCACCAACATTATATTCTTTTCTGTGCCAGGTCAAAACCTATTTGTTCTTCCTTGCATTTTAAGCTGGTTTATCTCAAACTCATTGATATGAGTTGTCTATTTCATGCATTTCCTGCCTTTTATTGTTTTTATTGTATAGGGGTTTTGAGTATGTTTTGTCTACTGCCCTGGTATTGTAGGATGAAGGGCGGTATACAAGTATTTAAAATGAACAAATTCCTTCCCAGCTCTAGTAGCAATAGTGAACTTTAGAAATAGCAGAGTTGAACCAAGGAATGCTGAAGGATTCTGCTTCGCCAATTCTCTATCTGCAAGAGCAAGTCCTTTCATCTCATGTTTTTCAAGCAGTAGCACACACACCCCTGGCCACTTCTAGGGATGTGCCCTCCGCTCGATGCACCCGGCGAATTCCCAGAAACCTGAAGTGACGGACCGGAGATCCCGTTGCGTCTCTTCCAGGTCCCTGGCACTGCGTTTTTAATGTAAATACCAGGGCAACCCACCTAAAACGGCCGCAATTTGCCATTCGTGGCTGCTTTTAGGTAGTTTACCCTGGTATCTACATTAAAAACGCAGGGCCAGGGACCCGGAAGTGACGCAACGGGATCCCCATTGCGTCACTTCCGGTTTCCAGGAATTTGTGGTGAGCACGGGTGAGCGGGCAGGGTGATCGTGAACACCCCGCAAAAACAAGGTATGGCCGATTAACATGTGAACACCCTTGTGAACAACAAGCTAAATTCTCCAACATCCCTAGGCCGCCTGAGCAAAACTAGCTTTGCAACAAGCCAGTCTTGGTTGTCACTTGCTTTTCCACAAAGTTACTGCTATACTACAACAGTACGTGCAAATAAAGAGAAGGGACATGCAGATGTCCAAGCCTCACAAAGACAACCCTTCAAATGTAAGTAATGAATCAAAAATACCCAGGGGCCCCTATGTCCCATTGTGCCTCCATAACAGAAATGTCAATCATGCTGCCCTCTACTTGGAAGCAAAGCAAACCCGGTCTTCATAACATGCAGACGCTCAGTTACTCACTGCACCAGGTGTGAAGATAGCACCTCCTTACAGATGGGTTGTTCAGCCAGTGTCAGCCAGAATTCACATGCTTCCAGTGCCACATTCTCATCACTATCCTGGGTCCTCTGCAACATGTACTAAGGAGGAGAAAAGAACAGCAACATAAAGCTTTGACTCAGACAGCTACTGCCTTTGTTTCACGTGTGCGGTGCCTGTCTCACAGAACGTTGAAATCGGTTTACCATCAAAATGAAGCAATATTTTGTTGTGACCTGCCACATCAGCAGCATCAGTCCATGGGAATGAACCATCCAATGCACCAGTAGTAGTGGAAGGATGCCCACTGGATCAGCAGTGACCCACCACCATGGAATGGTATCAAGAGATGAAAACAATGCCAGATCAGCTCCCATCATCTTCACAACCAACCTCCACTATAGTGTGCCACAAGTCAAGACAGGATTTTAGGGGGCTTGGCTTGGGAAAGGAAGGGCACCTACCTGGATGATACTATGCATGTGAGGGATCAGTCGGTCAATTCGCACTTCTAGCAGCATCACCAATGCTCGGCAAACATTCTTTCGAACCTCAGGATCTTCGTCTACTGCCAGGGCAAACAGATGCTGCCAAGAGGAGGAAGAACTAATATTCACTTTTTAAAAATCCTTCGGTCAGCAATCCAACACCATCCGCATTAACTAGCCCAAACCAGTCCTCACACAACACAGCTGGCTCTTCCATAATTGCTGCAACTAGGACAGAGAGCATCTACTCCTATGTAGAGAAGCACTATGCTCAGGGCTCTGTCAATAAATATACAACTTTGCTTATTTTGCATACAAACTCAAGTTCTCTACCAAGCTTAGTATTTTTGGCAAGTGGAGGTGACAAAGTGGCAGAGTTATTGGAGGGACAACAAGTGTGTAAAGGGTGGGGGGGAAGGAAAGCATGTTCTATCCTATAAACATCTGAGGTTTTCCAACAGACATTGCCTGCACATTTTCAAGTGCAGAAGTAGCACAAGACAACAGAAACAATGGTCTCAAAAAGCATATCTAGGGCCATACTACATTTCTCCAAGCCTGGAACAAAGAAGTATGTTGGTGTTAAGAACCAAATACCTTTCTCTCTGTACTGGCCCCTGTATTTCCTAAGGCTGCCTCTGGCCATGGATATGTTACTGCAGTAAAAAGAAATCACTGAGACAGAGAAGCTAAGGATGCAATTGTTAAAAATCCTTATTTTCCCTTCTTAAGAGATCTGATTAAGTACTAGACAAAAGCTTTAAGAGTTGGAACTCCTCAAAATCATAGGAGACAAGTAGCAGATAAGACAAGAGCTGCACAGAAAAAACTGGTCATGAGTCAACAATTTAGAGAATTGTGTTAGCCTAGCACAATGGCTTTCAACCTGTGCTCTGGGGTTCCTTGGGAGCTTATAAGGGGTTCCACAAAGAGGAGATCAGTAAATGGACACATTTCCCTGAAAGACTGTTTGGCTAGCTACTACTGGCTTTCCTCACCATTGAGCACTGGGCATGTTGTAGAGCACAAACTCAGGTTTCACTGTTGCCCTGTGACCTTGTAGTGCCATGGATGAACTAATGTACACCCAAGAACATGACCCAGGATCTGTGATAAACACAGAGATGTCCTGTGGTAGATGTTCGAGGAGTCCTTGGCAGACCAGCTGAAGTGAAAAGTATGCTTTAAAGGTATAAAATCTGGAAAATGTGCACCTAATACATAAACAGCCATGGACTGTGATGCCTTGACTTTCAAGAACAACCATGGGCACACGGAAATCCACCTCACCTCAATGAAGGTGTCTATGTTATCCATCAAAGCTTGGGCCCTTTCCATGATGAATTGGTTAACACAAGCAATGGCATGGGACCTAATGAAGAGAGGAATAAAACAGCTGAAATAACTATTTGAAATAGCCATTACTATTCACCTCAATAACTTACCACCTCAAGTGCAGTTCTGGATAACCAAGAAACAGTTTGCACTATAAACAAGCCAAACTTAACAAACTGAAGTTTAGGTTAGTTTCTATTTCTGACTAGTTTTGTGACTGTTGAAAGATTTGAAATGAATAAGCAATGTACTTTTGGTTTAATTTGATAAGAAAGTCAATCTCAAGTTATGATACTTGTCATCATTTTGTTACTATCTTTCTTAACCTTGATCCAAAGTGGCATGTCCACCAAATGTACAAGATCAATAAGAGTTGATCTTGCTCAATGTGTGGAACACAGGACAAGAATTGGCAGTAAAGTAGGTTACACACCTAATCTTGGGGCTGCAGTGCTTGAAAAACTGAAGGAACTTTGGGATCATGACATTGAGGGGCCGGTTGAGAGCATCACTGTCCAGGAGCTCGGCAGAATCTTCACAGATCTTCTGTAAGGCACCAAAAGCCCCCTAGAGAGCACAGCAATAGTTAGCACCAAATAAATGAGTTTTAGGAAACAGGCAGAGGGCATCTAAACTTCACCGGAAAGCCTATAATGGTAGCTTGGTTCTAATACTCCAATTGCTCTTCTAGCATGAGCTATATTCACTTGAGGTCTGTGCCAAAGGAAAGCCATTTAAGTGACAAGCTGCCAGTTTGAAAGAACGTGTTGTCCTCCTACCCTCAGCCAGGCTTCCCACACAAGAGCCTGATATGAGCCAGCTAATTGCCTAAATAACTAGGGATGCTGCAAGAGAAGTAGCAACAGGATTGTTTTTAAAAGAGAAAAAACCCTACTTGGTTTGTTTATTTATGGTATTTCTATACTGTCTTTCTGAAGCTAACCACTGTGGCTTCAAACAATTCAGAAGAATAGAACAATAATCAAATAAAAACAAAGTAAGACACTAAAAACAACATTAAAAATAGTAACAATTTTAAAAGCCAAGTTAAAAAAAATGTGCCTTGACCCCCTTCCTAAATGCAGAGAAAGAGGGGACTCCAAAGGGAGTGTGTTCCAGAGCTTAGGAGTTACACAGGAAAAAGCCCTTTCTCACGTGCCTGTCAAGTGGACCTCTGCAAGCAGAGATGTCTTCAAAAGGGCCTCTCCCGCTGATCTTAGTAACCGAACAGGCTCATAATGAGATAGGCAGTCCCGCAGGTCGCCAGGTCCTAAGCTGTTCAGAGCATTAAAGATTAAAAAAAACAACTGACAACCAATGTAGATACTGTGCACTGGTTGGCAGCCTACCTACTGCATTTTGAACCTTCTGGATGCTCTTCATGGGTAGTCCCACATAGAGCGCATTGCAATAGTCTAACTGTGATGTAATCAAGGCATGGGTAACTGTTGTCAGATCAGACTCAGGAACTGTAGCTGGCGCACTAAACCACTGCCACCTGAAGATCCAAGGACAGTGTAGAGTCCAGGAGCACTCCGAAGCTATGAACCCAATCTTTCAAGGGGAGCCCAGAACAGATAGAATCCCAAAGCCTGAGCAAGGCTTTCTACTGACCAAGAACACCTCTGTCTTCTCTGGATTTAATTTCAGTTTGTTCATCCTCATCCAGCCCATTATCATACTTAGACACCATTCACTGGTGTTGACAGCTTCCTTGGAGTCAGATTAACAGGGAGCAATAGAGCTGAGTGTCATCAGCATATTGATGGCATCTCACTCTAAAGCTCCAGATGATCTCTCCCAGTGGTTTCATGTAGGTGTTAAATTGCATAGGGAGGACAGAACCCTGTGGGACACCATAGACCAATGGTTGCGGTGCTGAAGAGTAGTCCAACCCACCTTCTGGCCTTGACCTGACAGGAAGGACTGGAACCACTCCCAATATTGCTTCTAAAGCCCAGCCCTGCCAGGCAGTCCAAAAGGATACCATGGTTGATGGTACTGAATGGTGCCGAGAGATCCTAGCAGGGCCGCACTCCTGCCCTCCAGTTCTCAGCATCGGTCATCTACCAGAACACTCTTAATCTCATATCCTGGCCAAAAGCCTGATTGAAATGGGTCCAGGTAATCAGTATCCTCCAAATGCAGCTGGAGTTACAAGGCCACCACCCTCTCAATCATTTTGGCCAAGAATGGAATATTTGATAGCTTCCCAAATCTGTTGGATCTTTTCCAGGCCATTGCCAAGGTTACATCCACCTGCCCCACCCCAATGTTCTAGTCCAAATCAAGGCAAATCTGAGTGACTTTATCCACAGGTAAGTCAAATTGTTCACAGCAAGCCTCTTGACTGTTCCAGTTCACCTTCTGGCAAAGAAGGCGTCACACAGTACAGAAAAGCAACACTGGCTTACTCTCTGCAGATGCAACGGTGGCAGCGTTAGAGGCTTTCTTTTCTGCCCTCACTGCCACAGAGTAGGTCTTCAACAAAATTCTACTCTATATTCAATCAGATTCGTCCCTAGTTTTCCTCCAATAGCACTCTAGCCTTCGTCCCTCCTGTTTCATTGCCATTAGCTCCCTTCAAAACCAGGGAACCGACTGGCTGTATGAGGGGAAAGAGGGTGCTTAGGAGTGATACGGTCAACTGCCTAGGCCATTTCCATTTTCCACAGACCAGCCAGGGCTTCAAGGGTATTGCTGACAAATGAGGCAGGAAACTCCCCAAGCATATTCAGGAAACCATTTGGACACATCAGGTGCCTGGGGCACACCATTTTAACTGGCCCACCACCCCTGCAGAGGTTTGAGTCAGCAGCCAATCTAAAACTAACTAGACCAACCGTGACAATGGAGACACATGTAGCTTTTCCACCTTTGGAGTACCAACTCCACCCAAACAGAATACCAAATCAAGAGTGTGCTCTGCTGCATGTGTGGGGCCAGATACTAATTCGGACAGGTCCATGATTGTCATGGAAGACATGAAATCCTGAGCCACTCCTGACTAAGCAACCTCAGCATGAATGTTGAAATCCCACAGCACAAAAAGCCTAGTTAGGATACTCCAAAGTCATCTCTAAGACTGCCTCAGCCAGCTCAAGGAGGGAGACTCTTGAGCAGCAGGGTGGACAGCACACCCACGGAATCCCTACACTGTCCCAGCAAGCCACCCAACCACAGCAGCATGCATTCAAAATTGGAAGGCTGCTGGATGGTGCATCTGCTTAGTGAGACAGAATTTTTATAGACTACTGCTACTCCACCTCCATGCCCAACCCCACCCCTAGCCTGCTGTACAACAGAATAACCTAGCGGGCAGAGCTGGCTGAGATCAATTCTCCTCTCTTCTCTCAACCAGGTGTCTGTGATACAAGCCAGGTCAGCATTTTCATGCAGAAGCAGATCTTGGATGACTGATGTTTTCCCTACAATTGCCCCCGCATTAAAAAGCAGGACCTTTAGGTTGGAAGGTCTACCTTTGCTGCCTTGGTTAGATTGCAACCTGAAAGGAGAGAAGGGCAACCAAAGGCCTACTCTCCTTTTCCTGTAACAGCCATGTTGGAATCTCCCACCATATCTCCTGCTGCCAGTAATTACCTGAATAGTCACTCCCAAATTCTCCCCATTCCCTCACTCTCCAAGATACATCGTCAAGGCCCACTAAAACAGCCTCTTACCTAAACACCAACTCAGTTTTCACACATCCCAGCCTATCTATCCAGTTTAATTCATGCTTCTTATTCGATGGGTGAAAATCTGGATGTACCAGTACCAGTGAAACAGCAGTGCTATTTGGATTCCATTGCAAACAGCAAGAACACACTTCTGCCACGTGACAACTACATCTCCATCAGGCTAGTTGAACAACCACCTAGTAATAAATAGCTATGTTTAAAACAACAACAACAAATACTCATTTCCCCTCTTAAGGCTGCAATCCTACACACCTGTAAGCCCCATTGAACTCTGTGGGGGCTTACATCTGAATGGAAAGGCATAGGATTGGGCATAGTGGAAGCTGTGCTTCAGCCAGCCACACCTGAAATATCTAGAAAACACTCTCCATGGCTTCTTTTCCCACACTAGACTTCCAAGAAGTATTTCCATGCCAAATACTATAAATTCTAGGACCATGATTATATTATCTTCCTGACCATTGCAATTAGGCCTTCAATTAACCCTATGCAGTTTCCCACTCACTTCACATGTGTTGTAGTCCTCAGAGTTGAGCAGGTTGCAGAGCTGGGGCAGGAGCTCTGGCCACATCTGCAGCTCCCCTTTAGAAGCAATGGTCGTTATAAGAATACCTGCCAAGAGAAGGAACAGGCTGCAATTCAACGTCAGTTCACAAGTTCATTTTAGCTTTATACACCCAACACCTCTCTCTCCAGAACTTTCAGTGCCAAAGAGAAAGATGCTTTAATACTTCAGACCCAAAATTTGACAAATTCTGCCATGGAGTTGAGAGCTGCCTCTAAAAAAATTAAGAGCTGTGAATTAATCTGAGGTATCCTTTCAGTAGGGGGAAAGCATTTGGCTTGCCCAACTTACCCCATGCATGGACAGGGCAGGGGAGTTGCCAGAACTGTTAAACCCATTGACACATATCAGGACCAGCCATTATCTACAGATAATTCAAGTGGATTATGCAAATGCTTCACCCAACATGTAGATTTAGCTTAACTGGATTTGGGGGAGCCAAGGAGAAGGTGAAAAGAGAATCACACTTTGCAGCTTACATGAACTTTAAACATACTTGACATGAGACAGACATCCTTCACCTACACTGCGACCCTTTCATATCTTGGTTCTATGCTGACCCTATCAGTTTTACAACCTGTGCTCACTTCAGAAGTCTCAAGGGCATCATCACCTAATATTTATAAATGCACCTGTACATGGCATAAAGGCAAACAGATTCCTACTCACATGGTTTCTGATGTAGCTGCAAGTTAGAGCAGCAACTGCTGCTAGAAGAGCCTTGCATCTCATTAAGAATATAAACATGTTCACACCACCAATTAATTTTGGGACAGCCATAACATCGCTATCAACGCCCTCCCCCCCCAAGTACCCATGATTCATCTAGCCCAGTGTTCTCCAACTTTGGGTCCCCAGATGTTTTTGGCCTACAACTCCCAGCATGCCCCAGCCAGCATAGCTTTTTTTTTTTTTGGACTACTTCTCCCGTTAGCCCCTGCCAGTATGGCCACAACTGTAGGGCACCAGGTTGCCTAACCCTAGCAGTACTACTGAAAAATAGAAATTCAGCTTCATTGATGAGACACATGCTTCCACCACCCTTTCTCTAGCACTCACCAATGGTAGCTCTGATAAGAGAGGAAGCATCCCCAATGTTGTTAAGACATTCTTGCTTAATGAACTCAGCAACAGGCTGAGGGAAACTCTGGTAATGAGCCTTCACATTGTTCTTCAGGATCAGACCGCTCAGAGAACGAGTTGGTTCATCTGTTTAGAGAGATTGTTTTGGAGTAGAAACGAATTCTGCAAGACCTGTTATACTGTACACCAGAGAAGATACAGAAAAATAGAGGAATGATGACCTGAGCAGAGGCAGAAAAATGAGGATCGCCAAAAAAAGATTCTGTGATTGCCATAAACTAAAGCTCTAGGGAAGCATAATCATTTAACACAATTTTGCACATGAACTGCTTCCACAAAATCTTATACAAGAGTCTTAGATATACTTTCGGTTGCAAAGATCTGACTGGAGTGAAGTACCTACCCTTGCTATAACTGAAGGAAGCTCATTAATCAGTCTCGAGTTGGAACGGGCCACACTGAGCCACCAAAATGAGCAGGGTGACAAGATTTTGGCCATATAATGCAAAGGAACATTCATGGGAAGTGGTCAGAAGTGATGGGTTGTAGCCCAACATCTGTAAGGCTTCAAGTCCCCAAACTCTGATGTAGATCCTTATAACTTTGTACTGTATTACTGCAGATTTTAGGAAGTTTGATATGAATTTTGATATATTGATGAGGGTTATTTCCATTCACTGGATTTCACTGAACACTTAATTCATGCATTTTTCCATGGTACACCATTTTTCCATGGTTACTCTTTAGCATTTTAGAATTGTATATGAATACATATTAACGTTTCAGTTCATTGCAATCGGATGATATACTTTTTTGGATGATCCTCATTTGTTCAGCTAAACCTGGGATGGCCTCAGGTACATGACTTATATTCCAGCATGCCCAGAGCTTAGTATGTGCTCTAGTATCACCCTTGCCAAAATGAACTGCAATGGGAGATCTTTTTAGGACTTGTTTATACTACATTGGCCTGAATTTCTCATCGAAAGGACTGCAGCCAGCAGTGGGCAGAGAAGTGAGCACAACCCCACTATTTTAATTATGGACAAAAGAAACAAGAACCAGGCACAATTAAACACTGAAGCACATCCCTACTTCTGTGAAAAGCATGAACAAGTCCCTATCAAGGAACTAAGATTGACAGAGATAAGCACTGCTGCCTGTGCTTCAAAGAATGAGACATGGGAGTTGTGTTAGCTTTTTACTGGTACAAATTCTGTTCAAATACAATGCAAAATATAACATCACAAGGATAGCTACTACTCTGTGGGTCCCAGGAACCATAAAACAGATGAAGTGATCTCTTTTATTGGACCAACATATTATGACAGTGTATGCAAGTTTTCGAACAATACAGAACTTTCACCAGGCAGAATGAAAAGGTGCTTCGATCTCAGCCAAACAGCAAAACTGGTGCAATTTTAAGAAAAAAAATTAAATGTCTAATTTTTCCAGTCACTTCATACAGAAGAAGCCATATTTACCAACTTCCAGCATAGACTAACTATTGTTTGTTACAAGGTATCATAGTGATCCAAGGGTGAAATCCAATTCAGTTGTTCCACTGATGGAACTACTTGTCTACGGAACCAGGAAGGAGGGATTCTCCCTCCCCCTGAAGCCCCCACATGCCCTCAAAATCTGCTCCAGAGGGCTGGGGGCCACTCCAGAGCAGAGTTTAGGGGTATGGGGTTGCAGAGGCAGAGGAGAAAGTCCCATTGTATGGGCAAAAGTCCACTTGCGCGACAATAGTTTCCGCCCCAAATGATGTCAATTGCTTGAGCATGAAAAACTACTAGAGATCTTTGATCATCATAGTCACAGAGCACCTTTATCTACAGGGTCTCTTGCCTGTCATTTCTGTGTTTATAATGGGCTTGCATTCCTTGCCCTTGTCTAGACTTTTCGTAAGAGACATCTTCCCACCCACCAAAAAACCCGCAGCATCTTAACCCTTGTGGTGCTCTCCTAGACAAAGTAGCATAACTTCCATTGTAAAGAAGAAGCAGCTTGCAAAAGAAAAGAAGCTAGAGTTTTTGACTCCTGAAGATCCCCTTCTCCTATTCTTTGCTAACCAACCTGGGCTCTAGAATTCAACCCACATTTTCACTGCGAGGCACAGCAGAGAACAGACCAAATTACCAGTTTGGCACCAAAGGGAAGGGGAACCTTTTTCAACCCACTAAACCAGGCAATACTTTCTGCAGCTACTCAGGAGCCATGTCTGCCACTAACTTTGGTCAGAATATTCTTTCATCAAAGTAAATATAATTTGGGGCCAACTCTTCATTTGAGTATAGAGGATAAGTCAACAGTAAAGTCGCCAATATTATACAGTCAACACACACACTCCTCGAGCTCTCATAGTGACAAATTTAACGGACATACCTTCAGATTTCAGACGTGTCAAGACAAATATCAAGTAGTTATTGAAATCAGGGAACTGATTGAGCTGTTTCAGTTTCTGTAACATTTGTTAAGAAAATAAAGTTTCCTGCTAACAAGTGTTGAAAACCCTACACAATGACTTCGTTTCCAAAAATTTCTTTCAACAGAAATGTGGGTCTTTACAATAAGAGACTTAGTACAGATTCTAAGACTAAGACATCTGTTCCTGCTCACAGGCCAAGAAATATAACTTTCAACAATCTCCTGTTAGCAAGCAATTTTTCCTGATCTCTTTGTAGTTGACTACAAATGAAAAGTTTCATTTTTTCCTATATCATCTCACGCACTTTCTGTGGCAACCTTGATTATACCAAGGATACATCTTGCACAATACGCTGGGTTGCTGTGTTTGGAGACTGGGAGTCTTTGAGTAACTGAAGTACTTGCTGGAGGCCCTGTTCATCTGGCTGCCAGTCCATGATGGGAAGCTGCCTAACTGTAGAATGAAAAAAAAGAATTACGGTATAACAACAAAATAATTATTCGCAGGACAAGCAGAGCTAACAGGCAGCTCATTGCCTTAAGACTGCCGCTTGGACATATCAGGCATCACCCAGCCATCTGCAACACACATCTGAACATCATTGCTTTTGTGATCAAAACAATGTTAACCCAGGCAAACAGCACAGTGCCTTGTTTCGGTCCATGCTAACTCATACTCAGGAAAGACAGCACATAGAAAGGCATTTGAGGCCTATAGAAGCCAGTGGATATTGCTATCAGGGCCCTGAAAGATATATTACTACAAGAGCTGTAATGTTTCAAGCCTCACAAAATATTTTCCCAATACACAACAATATACAAGAAGTTGCTTTACTTCCCAATGAGTATAGAAGAACATGTAAGGCTGGATAAATGAAATCTGCACTATAGAAAGATTGTTTTATTTACAGGATCTCATCTGAAGAAATGTATTGAAAAAATAGATTTCGACAGATGAGATCCTGTAAGTATACTTACAAGATACTTAGAAACTGCTAGAAAACCATTTGTGGTAGCGCAATCAAGATCTATGTGCATGACTCAACATTGGGGAAAAATCCACAAGGCATGCAAATATTTTGTATTAATTTTTTAAAATGTGAATTTCGCAAAAACCAAGGCTTTCAAATATAGCAAGTTACCGTAGAGGTAAAGGGTTTACACTGAATTGGGTAGGGCAGCTGGGGAAAGTAGAAAGCTTCCTTCAGTTTACTACAAGTTTACTGAGAATAAATCACCACTTTTAATGTTGGTTTAAGGAAAAGGTGAAAGCCCAGAAAATAAAAAGAGGACTAGAAGTTCTTTCCCCACAAGCATTAGTTTCAGGCCTGTAGGCAATATGCTTGCTCCAATCACCTCCTTACCCCTACATATATCTGACTGGCTTTGCCATTAGATACAGCTTGGGCCACTGCAGTAATTTATTCTAGAGTATAGTAGTTATACAGAAATGAGGTGTGAAAAGACTATTATTTGTGTGCATGCATGTATGCATACAATAATGCACAGCTAGTACCATTTGTTGCATGCAATCCAGGCATCTTCTCAGGGTTGTGATTTTGTTTGAATCCTGAACTTTCGAAGCTCTGGATATGCTACAAGTACATCTATTACCATGTTGATTACCATGTGACTGTAAGACTTCAACAGACACCTGTGTAATACCTATGTTTTACCTATGTAATACTGCATATGACACAGCATTGAGCAACACAACTATACAATATTGACTGTGCCTTTTTGACTTTAATTGTGTGATCATTCTGTTAAATTTCATTAGAGGTCAAGTGCTTCCCTACTATAGTACAAAAATGTGGACATGTGCATCTACCTTTAAAAAGAAGAACGCAATCAACACTCTCCTCACACAGTAATACCCAACGTTTTGTCAGCTTTTTAGCTTCCATTCTCCATACATCTATCCCAATTTTGATTTTTGAAAAATGAACAATACAGCTCCAACTCACTGCAAGACAATCTCTTTTCTATTACATTTGAGCTGGGTATCTTGCTATTCTCTCAGTAAGGGGATTTGAAGAACTACCATGCAAAGACTAAGGCGCAGTTGGACACACATGCTCACTACTCATCTATATATCAAGCCACAGGAAATAGCATACAGGATACTAGGTGAGCATCACAAAGCAGGTTAAAATGCAGGATCCCCAGTTCAGAAGACTATAACAGAGGTGGGAAGAAGATTAGGATCCATTGGTAGTTCTCTGGGTGATTTGCAGTAGATCAGCAAGGGTTTCCGACTCCCAATAGTTTAACAAGGAAAAGCCTCCCCCCCACCTTCTCCTAGTTTGCTGAAATAAAGGAAGCTTGAGGAGAAATTGCAGATCTGTGTGCGAAAGGATGTGTGCAAGCTGCAGTTCTGGTACCAAAAACGAATTTCTGGGCTGAGATGCTTTGTTCTGCAATTTTTTGTCCAGCTTCTCGAGCCACTATTTTGTACCTGTTTTGGTGGACTTTGGGCTTCTAGTGAAAAACACAATAGATCCCATAAGCTTAAAGCCTACCCACCCCTGCACTGTAAGACAGACTAGAACTTTCATCTTTGATCATCTTCACTGCTCAGGCAAGAGAAATATTAGACATAGTGATGGGGACTAAATCAGCAGCTTCTAGCCATTAAATGGAACCTCCGTGTTCAGAGGCAGTATGCCCCACCGACTACGAGGTGCTGGGGCGGGAGGGGGAAGGCTTCCATGCCCCGTTTCTGAGGTTTCAAAAATCGGGAGCTTTTGGAAACAAGAAGCTGGACTAGTCGGACCGTCGGTCTGATCCAGCCAGGCTCCTCTTAGGTTCTTAAAGCATGTGCCGGGGCAGCTATGTTACACGACTCCCTTCCCCACTCCCGCTCCGTGCTTGTTCTCCACACACCCCGCCCCGGTTTGGGTTCTGCAGCATCACCTCCCACACAGAAGCAGCATGAAAAGCCACAGCTGTTGTGGGGTGGCGGAGGGCCCCACTAACCACAACGGAAGCTACTGTGCCCCTCCCCCAAAGCCATGCTCGGCCAGACCCGCCGAGCAGCTTAGCCGGCGGTGACCCCCACCCCGACCAGGCCCGACCTCCCTTCTTCAGGCAATTCCAGAGTCTGCTCCACTACTGGCCTCCCTCGCCTCCTCAACGGTGCCCGACCCAGCCACCCGTAGGCGAGCCTCAGCCCGGCTCCCTGAAGGCTTCCCTTCGCCCAACTCCCGCCTAGGCCGAAGCTCACAGAGCCTCGCGCCATCGCCTCACGCGCCCCCAGCCTCCCACAAGCACACATATCATCCCGGCGCGGTACCTGCTCGGTTCCCGCGTGCCCAGGCTCAGGCCGCGGCGTCAGCTCCGAGGAAGAAGGGAGGAAAGGAAGGGGCGGCAAGCTAGAAGCGAACGCAACACGCGGACGATGAGCCAGGCCGGCCGCCGTCTCTGCCGCTCACGTGACCAAGAGAAAAAAGGAGAGGGAGTAGAGCCGCTTGCGCACGTCGATGGAAGAGAGCAAGAAAGTGCGTCACGTGGTCCAGAGAAAGGGCGGTAGCCACGCCTTCCATTCGCTCTCTGTTCATTTGTCCACAAGCCCAGCGCCCTGAGGCTGCTGTTAGACGTCACGGGGTACAACCGAACATGGTGGCTGTTGAAGCCCTACGAAGTAAGCGGGCGAGTGGAGGTGGGATTTTCCCCTCCTGCGATTCTTCACTCAAACTGCTTTTTCTTTTTAAAAGCAGTTTTTCTTCCTGCGTAGATTACTTCTGGTCATGGAACTGCATTCGGAGAAAACAATGAAAGTCTTGTGGCGTCCTAAACACATTATGCCATTATAAATCTGTTCCATTTTTCGGGTGATGCGTAGTGGTGAGAGTATTGGACTGGGACTCGGGAGATGCAGGTTCTAGTCCCCGCTCGGCTATGAAACCCACTGGGTGACTTTGGGCCAGTCACTGACAATCAGCCTAACCTACCTCACAGGGTTGTGAGGATAAAATGGAGAGGAGGAGGATTATGTAAGCCGCCTTGGGTTCCTTGCAGGAAAAAAGGCGGGGTATAAATATAATAATAAATAAATAAATGCAGAACGACTTTTCGTGTGTACTGAAACAGGCTACTGCGGCTACATCTTGAATTCGCCACCGAAAGAAACAGTTTAAAAAGTCTTTGGGGGGTGGGGAAGGGTTCCCCATCAATACTATATGGTTTTGTAGGATCACACCTAATCTGGCCCTGAAGTCTTGTGGGGAAGCTGTGAGAGTATGATGAGTTTCGTCAGTCTTGCAGCCAGTGTGAAAAAATATATCGCCTGCCTCCCCAAAGAGATGCATCAGAGCTATGGCCCTGTTGCATAGAAATCTTGTATGGGTGAATATTTCTGAGAGAGGAGCAACCATCATGTTTTGTGGAGCTTATGCAATGCAATACCATTAACGTTGGTAGAAACATAAAATTTATTTATTTATTTTATTAAATAAATACATTTATTTATTAAAGAGTTAGGAGCAATCAAACACAGTGGGAACACCTTGTGCATTCAGCAGATCATAGTGCAGATGCTTACAAGCCCATCAATTGCTTCACTGTGAACCACCCTGGCCATCCCCATGGTGTGGCAGAGAACTTCAGGAGCAAACTACATGGCTTCCAGATCGACTTTTCCCCTTTCAGCTCTCACTTAAAACTTTGAACCTTGGAATGGGGATGAGATGTCATGGGGTTGAGTGTACTGTTGTGGGGGTAACCGCTGTTCTGTAGTTACCAGGATTCACCATTTTTCCTCAGGCCTGGGAGCCTGCTCCATTTGCCATCCAGCTCACTGTACTGATCTCTGATAGGTCCTACAAAGGGTCCAAATTGTGCAAGAGTAATGCAGTTTATGGTGCCTTCTTGGTGGTAGAGCAACTATTTCTTCCAATGGTTTACTCCTCAGATTATCTTTGTGGTTATATTGCCCTTACAGCTCTTTGGTCAACTGTAGGCCTTGATATGGAAATTGAAAATGCTGCCCTCCTGTCACAAATGAATAGAGTTCTTGGGTATTTGAGTGTTTGCAGTTCCCGAAGTTCCTTGCATTCAGAATCAGAACATGGTTGTGAGGTGCCATTTTGCTCTTGGCATCACAGGTAGGATGAGTGACTCTTTCATCCTGCCTCTACCTATATTAGTCTGTATGCAATGCCTTACATGGTTGAGCTGCATAAAGTGGACTACTGTAATCCACAAACGTTTCATCATCAGGCGATCACTCGTGACCGAGTAAGATTGTCTTCCGGGATAAAAGGAGGAAATTCTAAAGAAGATTGTGTAGACTCTAGCGATGGGTCCGTAAGTGACTGTGGAGGCCAATTCTAGATCCACACAGCTTCCCACAGTGAGGACACAGGTTACCAGATAGAAGATGGTCCTGTAAAGGATTCATTTGACGTGCTTTTCGCTTAGCACGTTTCTCCCTTTCACCTTGCACTCGGGCTTCTTCAGAGTCCATGGAACCTTTGTGAAAGGCCAACCTCCATTTAGATCGTTCATGGGCCAGAGCTTCCCAGTTTTCGATGTTTATATTGCATTTTTTTAGATTAGCCTTATGAACATCTTTAAACCTCTTATATTGACCACCGATATTCCGCTTTCCATCCTTGAGTTGGGAGTAAAGTAACTGCTTTGGGAGACGGCAGTCAGGCATTCGAACAACATGACCGGTCCACTGAAGTTGGCGTTGAAGGATCATTTTTTCAATGCTAGTAGTCTTTGCTTCTTCCAGTACACTGACATTTGTTCGCCTATCTTCCCAAGTAATTTGCAGGATTTTCCGGAGGCAACGTTGATGAAACCTTTCAAGGAGGTGGAAGTGACGTTTATAGATAGTCCATGTTTCGCAGGCATACAATAAAGTTGGCAATACAATGGCTTCATAAACCAGTGTTTTGGTCTTCTTACAAATATCCCGATCCTCGAACACTCTATGTTTCATTCGAGAAAATGCGGCACTTGCGGAGCTCAGACGATGCTGGATTTCACTGTCGATGTTAGCTGTAACAGAAAGATAGCTGCCAAGATAGAGAAAATGATCGACATTTTCCAGTATTGTCCCGCCAAGCTGGATAGATGGCATCACCAAAGGATTGGCTTGCACTTGCTGATGAAGCACTTTGGTTTTTTTGATGTTAAGTGAGAGACCAAGTTTTTCGTATGCTTCTGCAAAAGCATTTAGGATAGTTTGGAGATCATCCTCTGAATGTGCAGAGACCACATTATCATCAGCATACTGAAGTTCCACAACGGAGGTTGTAATTACCTTACTTTTTGCTTTCAGCCTGCTGAGATTAAAAAGCTTTCCATCTGTTCGATATATAATTCCCACACCGGTGGGAAGTTTCCCCTTGACGAGATGTAAAACCATGGCGATGAAAATGGCAAATAATGTTGGGGCGATAACACATCCCTGTTTAACACCTGATCCCACTTTAAATGGAGCACCATGAGAGCCGTTGTTGTCCAAAACTGTTGCCGTCATGTTGTCATGGAGAAGTCGCAAGATATTCACAAATTTATTGGGGCATCCAATTTTCATAAGGATAGTCCAGAGAGCTGTACGATCTACAGTATCAAAGGCCTTAGCCAAATCAATAAATGCCATATAAAGGGGTTGATTTTGCTCCCGGCATTTTTCTTGGAGCTGACGTGCAGTAAAAATCATGTCTACTGTCCCTCTAGAGGGGCGGAAACCATATTGAGTTTCAGGGAGGATCTCTTCTGAAATAGATAGAAGACGGTTTGCGAGAATCCTAGCAAATATTTTACCTGCGGTTGCTAAGAGAGAAATGCCCCGATAGTTTCCACAGTCTGTTCTATCACCCTTCTTAAAGAGGGTGATAATTATGGCATCCCTGAAGTCTTCTGGGATCTCTTCTCTTATCCAGATTTTTTCGATGAGTTTATGAAGATGTTGTACAAGTTCGGGGGCCCCTTCTTTAAAGATTTCAGCAGGAATCCCATCTGGTCCACTAGCTTTGTTGTTCTTCATTTGATTAATGGCTTTTTTTACTTCATCCAAAGTGGGGAGTATTGCAAGTTCCTCTTTAATTTGTTTTTGCGGGATTTGCGAAAAAATCTCATTATCCACCTTAGATTTACGATTTAAAAGGTCATAATAATGCTCTTTCCAACGCAGTGCAATAGACTCTTTGTCTTTTAAGACAAAGACACCAAGAGTTTGGTGCCATCTTTTGATTGTAAAGGATTTGTACCATAGGTTTTTGGTCCATAAATGGCCCTTGTGGCCTTAAAAAAGCCCCGTGCATCATGAGATTCTGCAAGTTGTTTATGCCATAAACGTTTATGCCATAACAAATGTGTTTGCCTTTAAGATGCTACAAGACTTTGTTTTTATTTAATATAATTATCCGCTGCAGCTGCAAGTTTGCTAACCAGCTTGTTGCCATTTTATCTTTCTTGTATAAGCTATGAAAATAGATAGGAACACAATGTATATGTTATATTAATATTTTAATACTGTTAAGCTCAAGGGATAGGATGTGTTAGGAAAAATAAATATTAGTAAAAGTGATCCTCATCTAAAGCTAAACTAAATCAAAAGCTAAATTAAATCAAAAGCTAAACTAAATCAAAAGCTAAAGTTTTGTAGAGAAACATTTGTAGAAGCAATCTTTTTCATCAGGAAATGTGTTGCCTCTGTGTTATTGTGAGCACATTATTGTAAAAATAAGAAAGGGTCTTGTGGCACTTTAAAGACTAACACATTTATTACGGCATAAGCTTTTGTGGACTAACTTTATCAGATGCATGAGGTATTATTGTGTACTTTACTTTTTTAAAATGAGAATCCCTGTGGTTCACAGCTGTATTTTAAATTTACAAAGCAAGATTGCTTAGGATCTCTTAACAGTTAAGCCAGGACTATTCTGGGTTAAGTGACAATCCTGGATATTCACTCTTATTTAATAATGTAAGTGCTGTGCTGAATCAAAGAGCCACTCCTGTCTAATTTTTATTTATTTATTTATTACATTTATATTCTGCCTTTTTTCCTGAAAGGAACCCAAGGCGGCTTACGTAATCCTCCTCCTCCTCTCCATTTTATCCTCACAACAACCCTGTGAGGTAGGTTAGGCTGAGAGTCAAGTGACTGGCCAAAGTCACCCAGTGAGTTTCATGGCCGAGCGGGGACTAGAACCCGGATCTCCGGAGTCCCAGTTCAATACTCTAACCACTATGCCACACTGGCTCTTTTTTTTTTTTTTTAAAGAATCCCAGAAACCACTATAGTGCTAGATGATCCATCAGAAATTGGTGGTCCAACAACAACTACAATCTACTTTCTTCTCCCCCATGTTGTATAGCAGTGATGGCGAACCTTTTTGAGCCCGAGTGCCCAAACCACAACACAAAACCTACTTACTTATTTCAAAGTGCCAACACTGCAATTAAACCTGAATGTCGGGGTTTTAGTTTAGTAAAAACAACTCATACAGTTGTCCAAACTAATTAACATCTTTTGTCTTAAAAGAAAAACACAATAACAGGGCTTTCAATGAAACAAACAGCTTTTTATTGAAAAAAACATCAACTCAATTTTTTAAAATAATACTACATTGTACAGGTTGACTTTTACTAACTGTAAAACACCTTTTCAACACCTGTAGAAGCATCAGAGTAAAGCTTGCCGCATACAATTTCAGTCTGGCATATAATCTTATTACAAGTTGAGAATCCCCTTATCCTTATCTAAATTACCTTCATGCTTAGGACATTGCCTGAAGGTAATTTAGATAAACTTTTTAAATAATCACTGAAGCACATTTTTTGTAAAGCACCTGCAAGGAACCCAAGGCGGCTTACATAATCCTCCTCCTCCTCCTCCTCTCCATTTTATCCTCACAACAACCCTGTGAGGTAGGTTAGGCTTAATTAGGTAGGTTAGGCTTAATTAGGTGGTTGGCCCGGCTGGCGCTGCTTCAGGAGCGCGCGGTGGGGCGGCGGGGCTTCCCCGCCCGGGCCCAGGCTGGCGGCAGCGCGTCCTCGCGCCGGATTAGGAAGGGGCTACAGAGGCCCCTCTTCTTCGCCGGCTAGGCACGGGAGTTGGCCCAGCCGGCGCTGCTTCAGGAGTGCCGGGCGGGGCAGCGGGGCTTCCCCGCCCAGGCCCAGGCTGGCGGTGGCACGTCGTCGCGCCAGGTTAAGGAAGGGGCTACAGAGGCCCCTCTTCTTCGCCGGCCGGGCACGAGAGTTTGCCCAGCCGGCGCTGCTTTAGGAGCGCCGGGCGGGGCGGCGGGGCTTCCCCGCCCAGGCCCAGGCTGGCGGCGGTGGCACGTCCTCGCGCCGGATTAGGAAGGGGCTACAAAGGCCCCTCTTCTCCGCCGGCTGGGCACGGGAGTTGGCCCAGCCGGCACTGCTTCAGGAGCGCCGGGCGGGGCAGCGGGGCTTCCCCGCCCAGGCCCAAGCTGGCGGTGGCACGTCGTCGCGCCAGGTTAAGGAAGGGGCTACAGAGGCCCCTCTTCTTCGCCAGCCGGGCACGGGAGTTGGCCCGGCCGGCGCTGCTTCAGGAGCGCCGGGGCTTCCCCGCCCGGGCCCAGGCTGGTGGCGGCGCGTCCACGCGCCGATTAGGAAGGGGCTACAGAGGCCCCTCTTCTCTGCTGGCTGGGCACTGGAGTTGGCCCGGCCGGCGCGGCGTGGCTTCCCCGCCCGCAGCGGCGCGTCCTCACTCGGGTCCTCTTCGTTCTCTTTCTGCCTCCTCCGCTGCCGTCCGCAAAAAAACTCTCTGCTCCTCCTCCTCTGCCGTCTGCAAAAAACCTTCACCAGCGGCGTGATGCTGACTCACGGCCGCTGGGAGAGACTGGCCAGGAGCGGCCGCTTCGCCCCCACCCCCTGCTCTCGATCTCTGTTAAAGCGACCTATGGCTCACGTGCCAGCACAGCGGTCCCCACGTGCCAGCTGTGACAAGCGTGCCATAGGTTCACCATCACTGTTGTATAGTGTCATATTATGTAGTAGGTGCTAATATTAAAGAGTGCTAGAATAGCTGGAGTCTCATGCTCAACTCTATAGTAGTGGATTATTTTTTTAATTTAGAAGGTGGAATGGGTTTTAGCAATAGCAAGCAACTATTCTATTGACCGTCTCACCATTAAACATTTACTTTTTAGCTGTTTCATTACACCTGATTCTTGTTAAATCGGCTTTGCCCCCCAGGAGATAGGATTACCACGTTGTTAAGGCAAGTCGGGATGTTTCTGTAGCAGCCCTTTTCTGCAATGTGATGCTGAAGTTAAGGATTATGGTGTAAATTGTGTGTGTGTGTGGGGGGGAGGTTTTGAAAAGGGCAAATTGTCACTGAACAGCTCAGATAGTTTCACTGTGGTTTGATTTAGTCTTAGCTGGTTATGCTAAATGTAAAGTTAATTTAAAGGCTCTCCCACTCCTCCCGGATCAGCAGTGATCAAGTCAAAACACTTAGGTAAGTCGACCTCAAAAATCACACTTTTTGGTTTCTGATAGAATGTAGTTCAAAAATGGAACTGGGTCATAAGCCAGTTTAAACTTTGCTGCAAATGTAAAGCTTAAATTTCATTAAAAGTACAAAGTAATAGCAAATACTTTCCCGTTTGATGGTGTCCCTTTGGTTCATCGTCCCAGGCACGTGAACACGGAGACTGTAATTGGATGCGTTTCTCCCTCTTTTCGCAGCCGAGTTGTCTCGCAGTGCGCAAGCGCGGAGTTCTTCAGTGTGGGACTACAATTCCCGTCATGCCACGCGAGCCCCTCTATTGCTGCTGCCCTCCCCCCGGTTCCGGAGCTGGCTGAGGGAGCCAGGGAGGTTGCCCGGGCCGGACCCGGCAGTGGCCCCGAGCGGGCGGGCATGGGGGGCTGCCTTTCCTCGCAGGCGGCTGATGACTTGTCGTTGCTCAACGACTCTACGGGCGATGGGGCGAGCCTTGGGCCCGGGGATCCACTTCCACCGCCTATCCCTACCCCGCCGCCCCCCTACCAGGTACCGAATCGGGGAGGGGAAGCGCTTGGAGCTTTGGGGCGGATGTTCCCTGGCTCTCGCTGACTGCTGTGCTGGGCGTCGGGGTCAGCCGTGGGTTGCCTACGAGGCTTGGCTGGGCAGAGGGTAGTATGCAGACCTATGGGGGCGAGGGTCGGAGAGCGGGTTTGGTTGAGAGATGGGCTACCTACATAAATGGGAGGGAGAGACTGGAAGCATGACGGAGGAGACCCTGACTTCGTCCGCATACATGAACTCGACCCAAGTACTCAACGATGGCGCTTGATGCGCCCTTCACTACCATTCACCCCGTGGATGTTACTGGGGTGAATTTACTGTAGACTAGGAGTGGCCATGTGATATCAAGCAGGGGGGTGAACAATGTCTTTTAAACTTGGGGTGCGTCCGGACGAGGCTTTCATCATGCAATTGCCTTGCCTCATTCATGGAATTTTAGCAGGGTGGGGAGTCTTCCATTTGTAACCCTACCGTATTTTCCCACCGTTTCTTCCTTCTTCTTTTTTTTAACTTTGCACAAAAAAATCTATTAAGGAGATAAAGGCAGAATAGCTGTCTAATGCCTTTTGATTAGTAGCACTAGGAGCCCTCCATCTGGAAGCACCCTTGGTTACAGAGAAGGGTACTGCTCCTTTAACCTTAGTGTTGTGGTTTGTTTTTTTTATCAGGTCCTGGTAGTTTTATTGTTTTTAAACTTTTAAAGATTTTAAATTACGTTTTATGCTGTGAACCACCCAGAGAGCTTTTACTCATTCCATTCCTACAGCCAATCTGCTATTGTCTGCAAACGCCATTCCCCAACTGAACAAGTCAAGTCAAATTAATTACACAATTTTTTAAATGAAAGTTGTATTTTAGTTATAGTTTATGTCAAATGAGATTTGGGATGCCAAATACTCGTGTTTTACACCCTCGTTTTAGATATTTTACTTTTGTATTGTTTGTAATGGCCTATGGCTATAAGCAATAAACACTTTCGATGATGGATCTACTGTTCTCCCTTACCAGAGAGAAGGCTATAAAACATGAACTGAGGGACTAGGGCTAAAATCATTGTGGGCATTCTGACTGAAGGATTATGGTGTAAATTGTGTGTGTGTGTGTGGGAGGTTTTGAAAAGGGCAAATTGTCACTGAATAGCTCAGATAGTTTCACTGTGGTTTGATTTAGTCTTAGCTGGTTATGCTAAATGTAAAGTTGTGTGTCAGTTATGGAAAGTGCCACCCCATAGCAGGATCTGGGAAACAGAAAGTTGCCAGAATAATTTACTAGCTCCTACTGCTGTCAGTCAAAAGACATTGTACTGCTATTCCGTCTTTTCCTCCTTAACAGTTTTGTTGTTGTTGTAAGGAAAAAGACCAAACACAGGAGGAGGGTTACAAATGGAAGATGTTGTCTCGATCCCCATAAAATTCAGTGAATGAGCCAGGGCCATTGCACAATAAAAGCCTCATGTATAAACACCCTAGGTCAGGGTTCTCCAACCTTGGGTCCCCAGATGTTGCTGGCCTACAGCTCCCAGCATACCCAGCCAGCATGGCTAATGGCAAGGGATTCTGGGAGCTTTAGTCCAGCAACATCTGGGGACCCAAGGTTGGAGAGCCCTGCCCTAGGTAGAGAGGCCAAGATTCAGATGCCTTCAGCTGTGAACTATTTCACATAAGGTTTTTTGGGGGGCAGGGGGAAATGCACCTAAGCTGTTTTCTGCGTATAATTTAAAATGTAAGGTATGAATGTGACAACACATGCTTGCAAGTATGTGTATCATAGAGATACACTTGTCAGAGATCCAGGATTGACTGCAGCCTCATCAAAGGTATACTGGTAGCAAATCTGGGTTAATGTATGAAATGGCCCTTATTGGGCAGCATTGAACAAGCCACAATCAGGTTAACTTACCTAAGTTAGACTGAAGGAAATTGGGGCTGATGGGTGTTGCAGTCTACAACATCTGGAGGGCACTGGATTGCCTACCCCTGATGTACACTATCCACAGGGAATAGGTGTGATCATGTTCTGCTTCTGAGCTTCCTGTAGCGTTTGGCTGGCCACTGTTAGACAAAATGCTGAGCTAAGTGGACCACTAGTTTCAGCCATCATTCCAGTTCTTGCATCCTGAACCTCTGACCAGCTCAGTGCTCTTTAATATCACATACTGTAGAAACCAAGTATTTATGCATCCGCATGGGGCAACTTGCAGTTTGCTGAAGTGCCTTCATTGGTTTAAAATGTAGGGACTCAGAAGCAAGGACATGCTACTGTGTGAAAGGAATTGCAGCATGATCTTTGCATGCTAACAATATATGATTGGACCACTATCTCACAACAAATGTTTATCTAGATCAGGGCTCTCCAGCCTTGGGTCCCCAGATGTTGCTGGACTACAGCTCCCAGAATCCCTTGCCATTACCCATGCTGGCTGGGTATGCTGGGAGCTGTAGGCCAGCAACATCTGGGGACCCAAGGTTGGAGAGCCCTGATCTAGTCAGGATCAAGAGGTGGATCTGTTCATTTTATGGAGTTAATTAGTCCTTCAGGGATCCTAACATCTGAGTGCATAAAAGACCAATAGGCTTCTGACGCATCTGCAAATTCTGCCCTCATTAATTAGTGTGTATATGCTGGCTGAGTCCCCTGGAAAAGCTTCAAACACGAATAAAAATGGATGACAGTACCATGATTTAGCTCAGAGGTGGGCAGAAACTAGATCTCCAGATGTGTTGGACTTCAACTTCCAGGATTCCTGCCCATTGGCCATGCTGGCAGGGGCTTCTGGAAGTCCAAAACATCTGATTTAGCCCATTTGTTATCTGACAGTTTCAGCCCCGCATATACCAAAATGTTAAGTCGCCTGTATGCATGCGAATGCTGGAGCTTTCAGGATTACATTTGTGGAAACACAATGGTTGAGTAAAATCTTTTGAAATACAAAGGTGTGAGGAAAAGGAATTGTTGCTGGTTGGATCGTTATGTCGGAGTGTGGATATAGGTCCATTTGATTACTGCCTGTTTACAAGAGTAGCAGGCTTTTAATAACCACTTGCTCTTCTGACTTTCTAGGAACATGCATCGATTCCAGTTTATCACCCTACACCCAGCCAGGCACGTCTTGCCACACAACTAACGGAAGAGGAACAGATCCGTATAGCTCAAAGGATTGGACTAATTCAACATCTTCCCAAAGGAATCTTCGATCCAGGCTCAGAGCCATCAGAAAAGAAAATCAAAGAGTATGTTCTCCATGTGAAATTATTTGTATTTATCCTGTTAGCTCAGAATGCATAAATAGCCTTTATACCTGTCAGTGTGCAGCAATTTGCCTTCCAAATGCAACAGGATTAGATTGTACTGTACCATCCCTAGTTTAAAAACAAAAAAGTACCTACTTGCTGCCCTAAAGAAAAATTATAGTTGCACTAAGGCACTGTCCTAATCTGTCAAGGCTAGGATAGGCAAATTTTTTCCATAGCATATTGCTGTATATGTTTGTAGAAGTTGACCCCTCCTGCCATTTTTAAGAACCTTATGTTGCTTGAATCCACTCTCCAAATGGAGCAAATAATCTTCATGAATAACTCAGTAAGCAAAGCTATAGAACTTCTGAATAATTGTAGAGCGGACTTAAAGAAATGGGCAGAAAACTGACTTAAAAGTTGAGAGTGGGGAAAGTGGCTGTAAAGCAAAATGATCTTTAGTGGTAAGCTGGAAAGACCTATGCATGCACAAAACCTAGACACTCTCAGCCATCCCTTAGCTTCAAGAACTATAATTAGATGTTGCCATCCCAACTCATCTGTATAGCAGAAACTTGGTTGTATGAGTTCGTGGAATAAGTGAACACAGATTGCTTTATGTCAGCAGCCACAGACACGGCAACCTGAGTGTAGGCTGTGGTCACCAAGGAAGATGGAGTTGCTGTGCTGGGTCCATGATCTGCTTCCCACACCGTGCGGCAGCCACACCTCCATAATGGGGTCTCTTTTTTTTTTTTTTTTGAGAACTGCCCTCATAGGTAAATAAGATCAGTCACAGACCCAGTATGAGAGACTAGTTTTGCAGGGAGTAGCTGAACCTGGGCCCCTCCAGATGCTTTTGGACTCTCATCAGCCTCAGCCAGCATGGTCTTAGGGATGATGATAATTGTAACTGAATGTCTGGAAGGCCACAGGTTCCTTACCTTGCAGCAAACTCATCCTCTGATTGGGGATCCCTATGTGGCCAATGTAGCATCACCCACACATGAGAAGGAAGTATCAGCAAGTTTGGGAGAATCACAAGGTTCAAAAATACCTTTGGGGGGGGAAACCCTTAAACAGGGGAGGGAAACAACAGTAAGGACTGAGCATACTCAGTGAGCACAGAATGCCGACCCTTGTGGGGAATGGAATGGAGTATCCTGAAAAAAGGTATGGCTGACTGGTCCCCTGAACAAAAGCATTCCATGCCGCAGTGTTTTGTTGCAGGTGTCACTTTGCTTTATTGGCCAGGTTATTTTGCTGGTGGGGGTTCCACACTGAGGTAGGGTGCTGACAGCACAGTGATCTTGTGACTTCATAGAGCTGCTTATCTGTAAACACCTCCCCTTGTCATATTTCGGAAGAGACACAGTGCTAGAGAAATTATGCTGTAGAGAATTTGGATGGGTTTCTGTTCCTTACCTCCATCTTTCCAACAGAGCAATATTTTTAAATACACTTTTTAACTGATTTAAAAAAAAAAAATTCCAGTGGAAAAAAGATTAATAGCATACTAAACAGCCAAATTATACCAACAGTTCCTCTTCCTAATATCAACAAAAATAGATTACCAATCATTGAAATTTGTTGACTGTTTTAAGTTTAAATCACTTTCATTTTTGCTCAAACTTAGTGCAAGACGAGCAATATTTTTTCAAATTATCAGGACTACAGAGAACATGAATGTATATAGGAAGCATATTTATTTATTATATTTATACCCGCCTTTTTTTCTACAAGGAACCCAAGGCGGCTTACATAATCCTCCTCCTCTCCATTTTATCCTCACAACAACCCTGTGAGGTAGGTTAGGCTGAGAGTCCGTGACTGGCCCAAAGTCACCCAGTGAACTTCATGGCTGAGTGGGGACTAGAACCCAGATCTTCAGAGTCCCAGTCCAACACTCTTAACCACTGCACCACATATTTAAAATGAAACAGATCTCTTCTCTGACTCTGAATATATCTAACTACTGGAGTTTTGATATGTGGACGAGCACACTTTTTAAAAAAGTATCAAGTAAATTAGTAAAACATACATGCATCAGCAAGTTTTAGTTAGGATAGCCTATCTAATAGAGAATGTCCAAGTTAAGGGATGGATGTGCATGGAGGAAAGTCCTATCTTGGACTTGGAAAATTGAACAAATCAAGATGGAGGATCTATCTGTAACTCTTGTATGATTTCCAGTACAGCAACCACTTCTGGCCACCTTAAGAAATGTTTTTTTTAATTAGGCAAGTTGTCTGTCTAGCAGGAACTATCTTGCCCGACAAAGGGTGCTTTCCTAAGATCATTTTGCCATGCAGCTATTGAGGTATGAGAGGTGGGGGTGGAAATCCACCAGCGACTTCCAAACTAGTAGTGTAAACTGACTTTACAGTAATACCTTGGATTGCAAGTAACTTGGTTTGAGAGCATTTTGCAAGACAAGCAAATTTTTAAATATTTATTTAATTTTTTTTGGCTTGATATACAAGCGACGTCTTGCAATACAAGTACTGTAGTATGGCTTAAATTAAAAAATCTCTGTACAAATTTTTTTGGGGGGATTTCGTTTTGATATAAGAGTGTTTTGGATTACAAGCACGTTTCCGGAATGAATTATGCTCTCAATCCAAGGCATGACTGTATTTTGAAAAGGTCCCTAATGGCACAAAAGCCTGCACCCTTCCTCCCTTGTGGGCCTCAGCACCTGGCAGGTATTTGTAGGGAGCCTGAATGTTTTACCTGTTGTTAGAAGGTAGTGCAGCCCTTTCAAGTTGCCCCTCTGGAATGTAACACAAGGGTACTTTACAGTGTCATAAACTGAGCACAGCACAAGAACCTCTGGGGTCTATTTTGCAATATTTAAAAGAACCGAACATAGGGCAAGATAGTACAAACCTAGTTTTTTACCGGTATGCCTGAACCTGCCATGTGGCAAATTGGGCAGGGAATGTGAGACGGAAGGCTTTGAAGCCATCTTACAGTATCTTTATGTTTAACGATCCCTTTTCCTTTTCTCTCTGCCTGACTCCAGGTGTGTGATCTGCATGCTGGATTTTGTCTATGGAGATCCCATCCGGTTCTTGCCCTGCCTGCACATCTACCACGTACACTGCATTGATGACTGGCTGATGCGATCATTCACCTGTCCCTCTTGCATGGAGCCAGTTGACGCTGCGCTGCTGTCCTCCTATGAGACTAACTGAAGTGGCTCTGTGCCCTGCTCGTTAATGCTTCCAGGCTGTGGCTGTGTGGGGGGCTGGGATGTGGCACATACTTTTATTTGCACACTTCTGGGATACACCAAAGAATCCTATGGCAAAGAACCTGGTCCCAGGCCCCAAGGACAACTCACAGCCATTTCTGGCTTGGCTGGCTCTACTAAAGGCTGACATATTTGAGCATTGTATCCAGTGCAGATGGCGATGCAGGGGGAGGAAATGGTAAAGCTGGAGTTGTCCTTCTGCTCCACCCACAAATGAATTTGAAGATCAAGATTATTCTTTGAAGCTATTCTCTGCCCTCACACCATTCTAAATTTCCACTGAGTTAGCAAGTACAGTACTTCTAGGGTGCTACATTGGATTTGTAACTCTGGCCAAAAAGAACAGCTATTTAAAACTGATGTTGGTGGCAAAAATCTTGTTTTAAATCTAAAGAGGTGTCTGGGGTTGTTACCAGCTCTGGTCAGTGTATGGCAGAATTAAGAGTTTTGTTAAAGTGGGTTGGTTTTTTGTGTTTTTTTTAGCATTCCCCCTCTCATCCTACAAAGGTGAAAAGTGCTTCATTTGAAGCAGGTGTGTTTCAATCTTGGGCACTGTTGAAAACTCAAGCAATTGCCCAGGAGCTGCAATGCAGAAAAGCCTAATGAGCTGGTCTTCTACCTTTGTGGGGCAGTTTGGAGTAGTGGCATTGCTGGGGAGGGAGATGAAGCTTGATTCTGTAGCTGTTGGCGGCAGAGTGCTTCAATTTAAAGGTTGGTGCTTCAGCTAAGAGATTTCCTTGCTCTCTTCTGCTTTTAAAGATTTCCCCCCTAAATCAACAGGGGAGTTTTATAGCCATTCTGAAGAGGTGCACCATGGCGCTTCAGAAGCCTTTGTGGGGCAGGTAGCTGTTCTCAAGTTTATATGAAGCCACAGTCAGGAGAGAGTGATTTTATCTTGTCACTTAGAATGGATTCAAAGAGCATATTTTTCTCTCGCAATTTTCATTTGGGTGCAGTTAACTGGATTTGGGCTGGGTCATTTCTCACACTTCAAAGTCCCTGCCTTTCCACAACACTCTAAAGAAAGCAGCATTGACACTTTTTAGACAATTTGTTGGCATGATTATAGGATGAGAGACAGAAAAGTTATTTGTAAGTAACATTTTTTATAGGAAGTTGGTGACTCAGTATGGTAAAACCCCTTCAAGAGTCAGTCAGTCAGTCAAGGTATTCAAGTGCACTATTCTAAAGGGTGAAGGAATTCTGCTTGTTTGTTGCCCAATGTTTACTGTTTGCCTTACACAAAATCAAGTGAAGACTCTTGTCCCATAGGAAACTGCTAGCGCAGTCTATTAGCTAGTACCATGCAGCAAGCCCACTATTTGGAAAGGTTTCCCTTAGTCATGCTGTGTTTATTGCCTTGGAAGTGGAGAGGTGTGAAAGTGCTTTTCTGATTATGTATTGTCCTTAACAAGGATTTAGAACTTGAAAGTGAAACTGATGTACATTGCATTGAAATGGAAATAAAATATATTGCCTATAATCCCTTGTATATGTAAATATATATTGGCTAAACAGAATACTCAAATCCCTTCCATAACTTTTTCAACTAACATGAATGTGAGCAGAACTTGACAAGAATTCTAGTGATCAACTAGCAGTGACTGTTCTGCTCAGGCATAAAGTAACAGAACCCCATGCCAAGGTTTCTGCCCTCATTGTTTCAGGGAAGAGCAGTTGCTTTCCCAAACCACACTGCAACCTTCCTTTCATTAGTGGGACTCCCAAGGCTGGCCAGGGGAGAGGCAGCTACAGTTCTCAGAACAGAGCTTCATTGCTTTGAGGGAACAGCAAAGAATATGAACAATTAAGGGGCACCATAGAAGTTGTTCTCTGGAATCTGCCCCTCTTGCAGGTCCTGAAAAGGGTGTGATACTTGGCTGCTGTGTGGGAAGTTCATTTTCCACTGGCAATCATCACCTAAAATATGTGCAATACCACTGCCTCTGGTAGTACCAAGCGAATAAGGGCATTTCTAGCCCTTTTGCTTATTGATATGGGACAGTAGGAAAAAGGGGAATGTAAGACGAGAAACTGGAAGAACAACTCCTGCCATAGGAGGTTATAGTTCCAATGGTAGAGAACAAGGTTACGGGTTTTTGGTTCAATCCCTGTCATCTCTGATCAAAGGTAGCAGATACTGGTAAAGACTTCTGCCTGAGTTCTTGAAGAGCTGCTACCAGTCAGAGACTATTGGGCAGACAAACCACTGGTCTGACTCCATTTAAGGCAGCTTCCTATGTAAAGATGAAGCTCATTTAGTAGAGCGCAGCGGCATCCTGAACTCCCATTGTGCTGTTTACTGCTCATTTGAAGACTACATGAGGAAGGAAACAGAGGTGTAGAAGGTGAACAAATAAAGGGATGTGAACAACTGAAAGAGGTAAGTGCAGCAATGGAATTTCCCACCTGTCAATAGTAGTACAAGTAGTAATCATTTAGGAAAGAAGATATTTACAAAGATATTTCACAGCACAAAGTATATAGATTACCTCAGAGTATGCATTGGAATGAACAAGAACATCTAGAAATAAAGATGAACAGCTTATGAAGCAACAATTTAACTGCAGTGAAAGTGGAAATATGTTTTCATAGCCCAGTTGCTATCAGATTTTACCCATTCTTTTGACTATCTTTTCCAGAAGTATGGTAAATGGACAGTTTAAGAAGCTTCTGTCCAGGTAGCTAAGTGTACTGTTTAGAAAATACGCCATGGTCAATCTTTCATCAACACTGAAAGCAGAACACACAAGCTTAGTTTTTTTACACACAGAAAAGTTTACACACACACACCCCACACACAATTGTGCATGTAGCCACATGGAGAAACTTTGTGAAGTAGCTTCTTACACGAGACAGCTGTAGCCATCTTGTATAATCACAACTGCCTGTTTCAAGCTGCTAGAATACAAATGACTACAATTTTATGCAGTCAGTTCACAGCTTTTCCATGTGGCCAAGCATGCTATAGAGCAGGGGTATTGAACAAGGACCAAATTCCATTTCAGAGAAGCTCTTGGGGGGGCACATTCCAGTGGTGGGCAGGGCCAAAAATACCAGCTTATTTTAGTTTAAAGCTCTTACTGCCAGTAAGTAAGCCTTCAGAGGCATTTCAACCTTTTAGAATGGTAAAACCACCAAACTATCAGTGGTTGGAGAAGGGTGGGGGGGCAGGAGGAGGCATGGCCATCTGAGGAATCCTGGAGAGCCAGATTGAAACCCCAGGCGTAAGGCACTACACCCCTGCAATAGAGAAAGTGAGCCCAAATTGGTAGTGCAAAGTAGTATTCCATTATTAGGATTACCCAGTGGAACTAGACCTGGTTTCTTTATACCTGAGAGCCATTCATTTCCTCCAGTCTATATGCTGAAACACCTTGGGTAATTAATACCAATAAGAAGCACTTGAAAATCAAACTGGATCCTCAAAGGACAGGTGTTGCTGGAGTCACATTTATGGTTGCAGTAAACAGTTTCAATGGGTTTATCGGTATCAGTAGGAGCATTTCTTTCTAAAAAGGAAATATATATACACACACAGAAAGCAAAACATGGCTGACAAATCAATATCCACAACAGAATTTTATTTTTAAAAGCTAGTATTAAGAATGATTATCAGTGCTCTAAGCTGGGCTGTGGAGGTCAAAAGCAATAAAGAAGGGAGCCTGATGAAGTGTATAACAAGGAAGCAAACTGCAACCCCTTTATAGCAGGCAGGAAACCAGATACCAGTGAAATATTTAAACCTTCAAAGTTGCTTCAGGCTTTCAACAGCAAATAGTCCTCTCATATGACAGCTATGAGCCCCTTTCAGACATTACCTCAGGCTGAATGCATTGGAGGGGGTAGAGATGGAACCATGTCCTCTAGCCCTGCCCCCACCTATTCAGGTTTGATGCAGGTTCCTACATGTCCACAATTATGTGTGTGAAAGGCTCTGCCATATGATCAGCTCCCAATCATGTTGAAAAGCCCACATGCATTCAAGATGTACACATGCAGGAACCCCTTCTGTTGAACATGTGTTACTAGGCACAGTACACCCCTTCTCGTTCTCGCATGTTAAGAGGGAAGGTGTGAACAGGGCTGAGGTTGGATGAAATTCCAGCAAAATTACTTAAAATTAAATAGCATTATTTCCTCTGCCTCAAGTGTCTTTTAAGTGTCCTACACAAGTGCTAAAACTGTTCTGAGTGGTAGCAAGTAGTGACTGTTTCAGGAGAGAAGATATTTATCTAATGATATGACCTATGGGCTGTTTAATGAACATTTATTAAACCCCCATTTAGGCCCCTCCCAGATGGTAATATAAAACCTCAGCTGGTATTCCTTTAGTGTACCAATCCTTCTCAGTGAATATCACATGTTTAGCATGGCTCAGAAGTCAGGTATTTTACCTCTGTCCTCTGACACAAAGAGCCCATTTCATTAAAAGGAGATGGAACAAATATGATTCAGAAGTGAACCCCACCTGCATCTCAGCACAAAAACTGGGTTCTATATGCCAGCCTATTAAAGGTGTCTTTAAAAAACAAACAAACAAAAAACTACAACTGCTGGGAATGTACTAGAGGCCTTTCCAGGAAGTTGTCATGTCCAGTCACTCTCAGTGACAGAATTCACATCAACTGCAACAAGGGTTTATGTTTTAGCTGTAACACGCTACCTTGTGGAAAGTGTAAGGAATCAAATGGGAGATACTTGAAGAAGAAACATAGGTCCAACGTATACAGCAAACAACTGACAAACCAATGGCCATAAACCTTAGTTCTAAATCTCTCCCACAGCCCAAGAATTCTGGTCACAAAGCCCAGGACTGGGGCTAGTCAAAGGCTAGAATCATGGTATTTGGAGTTCCATTTGTCCCAGGGCAAGTTTGTACTAATTTTAGCCAGTTTTTCTCCAATACATAATACTTGGTGTAAGTGCAGACCAAGTTTCTACCTTCTTAGCTAGCAGGTAGGCACAGAATAATCCTCAGTGCTAGATTGGAGCATGCATAGCAGAAGGCTAGGAACAGGCTTAAGCAACAGCAACTGGGATTCAGAATAAAACCACATAACTCACTGCAACATACAGTGAAACAAGGAGAGGAAAAAACAGGGGAAGAAATGCAGTCACAGAACTGCCTGATAGTAAACATACCAAGAAACCCAGCACCACTCATCTTTCATCATGGACAGATAAGGATAACAAAGTGCTCTGGGACTACTACTGCCTGCAGTGCACATTGGCAAGCTGCAACCACATTTAAGTTCACCTTCAACAGCAAGGGATAATGAATTTGGCAAAGATGGAGCCTCGTTCCCATGATGGAAACTTCAGGTGTGTTGGAAGTATTAAGCAAAGGCTCAATGCTAAGGATTTTGCCAGCAAGGCATGTTGCCTGGTGATTCAGGGAAAAGACACATCAGACCAGTTCCACTATTTGGGGGATTACAAATAAAAAAATCCTGCAACTAAGTCAAAGTTCTTAGTTTTCAGAAGAAGAGGAAAACAATAAATGAAACAGTGAAGGAGGCTCTAAATTCCCAGATATAAAAGTATGGCAAGTCATCTGCTGCCATGCAGCATTCAGTCTGTGGGGCAGAGCTACTCTCCTTTGACGCTTTAAATAATTATGTACATCAAAGTCAGTCCAGGCTGGAGATGAAAGCTATTTCACCAAAGGGCGGGTTTTATCATCATCACTGCACTGGTGGGCTTTGTACTTTTTCACTTCAGCCATATATTTGGCCCACGCATCTCCTTTACTTGTCAAAACCTACAAAAGAAAAAGGGGAGGCAAATATGAAAGGTTACACATTGAGAATTCTTGCACTGAGAAGCATACCATATTCAGAGCAATAACTAAAGAACAGTGGTCTACACATCAGTCTAGGAGAGCCAGTGAGTTATAGAGCACAGATTGTTGTACTTTAATTGGGGAGACCCAAGTTCAAATCCTTGCGTTACTGACCATCTCTCAGCCTAACCCAGCCTTCCCCAAAACAGCGCCCTTCATTTGTACTGGACTACAACTCCCACCATCCCCATCAGCATGTTTCTCCTCTCACCCCCTCATTCATTTTCATTCTCTCCCTCACAAGTTTTCATTCAGCTCCCTAGCAGCTTTTCACCCACAGAAAAGATGCCAATTTTCCTATGCCTGGGAGGCCAGACCCAGCTGTAGCATCACTGCCAAATGTAGATGACATGAGGGCAGGGAAGCCTTTGCTTCACCTTCCACATTTGCTGAAACGGAAGCTGAAATTTGTCACAAGCCCCATGATGGGCTGTCAGTTGAACATTCCTAACATCTACCTTGAAATTTATACCAACTTACCTCATCCTCTGTCTTTTGTTTCTTGGCTACCACTCCTGTCTTCAGGGCTAGCTTGCTGCCCCCTCTCCGCTTGCCCACCTGGGTGAAGGGATAGAAGACTGCAACCGTTATACGAGCCTGGGAGCTGCAAGGGGAATGTTGCCCACTATATAACGGTATAGGGAGTCCTTCAATTAGATCATCTTAGCTCGCCATCACACCTGTCAGTCAGTACAGAGCTGCCGAGCGTTACCTACACCGTTGTGCTAGGAGGGTAAAAGGGCACCTTAGCAGTGTTCACCAATACATCTGTACAGTTAAGCCCAAACATTTTAAAAAACCCATAACAAGTAACAAGAAAGGGAAGTACTCTGAATTCTTTCCAGGTTCGCTATCTATTAACCATCACTAAACTTTCTCTCACACTCTCCTAAAATTAAACTTTCATTCACATGCCACCTAGTACCGAACTCAGCTGCCAGAATTCTGGTTGGTTTGCCTAGGTAGAGCCATACTACATCAGTTCTGACAAAGATACTTTGACTGCCTATCCACTTCTGAGCCCAATTCAAGGTGCTGGTGCTTACCTTTAAAGTCCTAAATAGCTTGGGAGCCAAATACCTGAAGGACCCTCCTCCCATATCAACCTGCCTGTGCATCAAGATTAGAGGAGGCCCTTCTCGATGAATGCACTTCTCTTGTAGAAGAAATATGGAGACAGGCCTCCTCTGACCTACAAAAGAAAGGGCCCTCTCTGCAATGGTGCCCCAACTTTGGAATGCCTTCCCACAGGAGGTACACCTGGTGCCAACACTATTCTTTTCATTGCCAGGTTAAAACCTTTTTCTTTGCACAGGCATTTTTTTAAAATTAAAAGTGTTATATTTTTAATTTTACATTTGTATTTTTTTAAACTGGTTGAAACAGCTTTATAGCTCTCAATCTTATTTTTTATGTTTTGATTTTAGGTGATTTTATTGTATTGAATGTTTAATTTGCCCTGAAATCCTCTTCAGGATGAAGGAGCAGTAAATATATAAAATTAAAAATAAAACATAACATCACAGTCTGGAATACACACAAAGTGGTTTGCTTTCCTGATAATTATGAGGGTAATCAAGTCAGCAGAACCACTCTTACATCAAGTTCAAATAGCTAAAGAATTATGGCCTTTTTATGCGTCTTAGGAAGTGCTATGCATGCTAATGTCATTCTAGAATGCATGATTCCCACCCATACATCAAGAAACCTAGATTTCTAACAGCACCCACAGCTTAAGATTCCAAGTTTCAGCTTTTATTTTGAAAAATGAGATGTCTACTCAATTGAAGACAGCTTGGAAATAGATGGGCTGTTTCTTCTAGAGACTGAGAAACAGAAGAGGGTTTCCTATCGCCACCAACATATGCGACAGCTCCCTGCTTCCCTTATAGGCCATGAAATACCAACAGCCCATGCCACTAAGCTCTGCCTATTCATTTCCCCAATAGTCATACACATTACACACCCAAATACTTTCCGCACCTCCATATTTAAATCAAAACTCTATTTAGAAAGACCCACACTTTGTAAGACAGGAAACAAAAGTTGCTTATTTTGTAATGCTTAGGCTGCTAAGCACACCTATCTAGGAGTAAGTCCCACTGATCTCAATAAGACTTCTGAGCAAACATGCATAGGATTGGGCTGCTATTCCACTAGAATGCAGGGTAGGCTCCCTTCCCCATACCCAGTTATATTATTAAAGTTTGACCAGGAGAGAATGCAATCACATTTCCAGTCTTCCCTGGCTATTGTGAATAAAATGGTAGCCGCTTATTTCAGAATTACCACACCAATAATGATAATGAGAGGAGCTCATTTCTGTTCCAAGAGCCATGCTGAGGGCTTTAAAACTATGCAGAAAAACTCCTCTATACTAGGTAAAGAAGCCATTCCAGCTACACACTTGTAACAACTGTTTAAAGGAAGAAGAAAAAATCCCCTGGTTCACTTTCAGAAAACATCCATTTTCATATACTACCTAAGCACTAGCAACTTATCTCTAGACCTACTTTATCTTAACGCACCCCGATTCCTTTGCCTGTAACAATAATACAAAGAATTATGTTGTGGTATCTACTTGCAGATCACAAGGACTCATTCCATATATGTATTGCTTCCAGTTTTAATCAATTCTCTGTGTTCTCTGTGTCATGATTGGCAGTTTTTGGTCCTCAAAATGAAGACTCATTAGGGGCATTTGCCATCAGTGATGATGTTGCACCTTGCCCTTTTCCTTCTCTTCAGGCTATAAGCAGGTACAAATTAATTAATGTCTCAAATTAAGATTCTGCGTAGCAAAACAGAAAGAGAATTGTAATTTTGTTGGAATATCTCAGCTCTGGCTACTGAATAGCTTGACTTCTTGAAACAAGGAGCAGTAGGCAGTTCTGTTGTGGAGCAGGAACACAGCTACTTGGAAATTAGACACACTGAATTTAATGTTACTTCTAAGCAAACACTTTTAGGATCAGAAAGTAAAAGGGATTTTGAAGATTGTTCTATAATCTCTCACACCAGGACTGATTCAACTAAAATAGTATTAAAGCATATACTCTTCACAAATAACAGCTTCCCTATACCTTATCAGAGACAATGCTTACAAGAGCATCCTGGAGTTGCTTGCTTCTAGGTCCACACTCATTCCAAAAAAGGAGCAAAACATTAACTTGCACAGCAATGACTAGCACTGAGCACAGCACTGCAGGAGTCAGCAATTGTTTTTTAAATGCAGTTCACATCCTGCACACATCTATGCCTTAGACTCTTAGAGAAAACTTGTATGGGTGGGTGGGTTTAGGTATAAGAACTAAAATACCACACCCAACCCACAACAATTTAGGTTTAAAATTATGGCGTGCATAACGGGACCCTTCATAACAAGCAGCCACTTTACTTTACTGGGGGAGAAGACAAGCGAGAGCGCTCAGGAGAAGGAACTGCCTATCAAGCATCTATTAAGGGCTGTCAGAAAAGAAGGTGAAAACTGGACTACCGCTAACAAGAAAAAACGGACAGAAGACACCGACGCCTCGGTCCTTTACAGGCGGCGGGGGATGGGGAAGAGACGGAAAGAGAGGAGACAAGGGAAGGAGAGGGAAGGTCAGTGCCCGGATCCCTTACGAAGCTAAGGGCGCTCCCGCTCCGCTTCTTTCCCGGCGGTTCGTGTTCCCCGGGCGGCTCCGGCCGTGATTCGGTCTCTTTCTGCTTCTCGGTCCCAGCTCCCCCCGTTCCCGGTCCGCTCCTCCCTCCCGCCGCAGCGGCCTCTTCCATGCGCCGCTTGAAGAGCTCCAGGAAAGAGCCATCATTGGCGAACACGTTCACTCCGCCCGGTCCGGCCGCCTCGGAACCTGGGCCTCTTCCTCCGCCGCCTTGCGCCGCCGCCATCTTGCGCCGCCCTCTCTGCTTGAGTATACACGCCCCGGAGCACGATGGGAAACGATGACAATGCCAGCCGCCGCAAAGCACGACGGGAAAGCTGAGGAGCTTGGACAGGGAAAGCCAATGCTATTAGCCTACGCACGTTGAAGATAAACGTATTGATATATTAGGCGCGCTGCGTTCTTGCGGTAGAGGACTGACAGCCTTTCTTAACCAATCACAAAAGATAACAGCGGAAAAATTAACGATTAAAGAGTAATGTCGTCTACCAATCAGAGGTAGTGAGGCGGGAGTTTCTGCTGCGCTGAAGCCAATTAGGAGAAGAGCTGTCAGCCAATCCGCAGAAACAAGACGAGTTTGGGCAGAACCATAGCAGCCGGCTAGGGAGGGTGCAGTTTGTTTTGCCTTTCTGTGACGCACCGACTTGAACTCACTATATGAAGGGAGCTTAAAGTAAGGCGAGGTAGGATGCGCGTGTGCTCCCCGCGAAGGAGTGAAGGTTCCGAGTGGCAAATCTGAAGTCTCCCTTTAAAATGGTATAGCCTGGCGTCTTGTCACGTGATTTTGTTCCAAGATGGCGGCGGTGACAGCGGCGGCGGCGTCTGGGTTAGCAGCTGAGGCGGACGAATTCGAGGATGCGCCTGACGTGGAGCCGCTGGAGCCGACACTAAGCAACATTATCGAGCAGCGGAGCCTGAAATGGATATTCGTTGGAGGGAAGGGTGGTGTCGGCAAGACCACCTGCAGGTGAACTAGCCGAGGAGGCGAAATACCATTGCCGTGGGAGGGTGGCTGCCATCACTTTTTCTTTCTTGGCAAGGCTCCTGTTCCTTTAAGAGTTGTGTGAGAGGGTAGAAAGAAGCGCAGCTACCCTAGCGCTGAACCTGTATGCTGGGAAGGGCTCCGCCTGTTGTATTTCTGCTTCTCGTTGAGTTGTTAGAGGCAGAAGAGCCCGAGTGGGGTGGGAGTAGTTGGCAACTTAAGAATAAGAAAACAGGATTCTCTCCGTGCTGGGGGCCTGGAGAATAGCCTACCAAACAAGCAGATTGTGTGCACATATGTGCCATTCCATATGGGTGTCACAAGATTTGGGCTATTCTTTTGACTGAAATTGGACAAAAGGTTAAGAGGTTGTGTGCCCTTCTTATTCTAATTCATACTTTAACGATTCTCATTCATATCTTTGCAATTTCTAGGCTAAGTATATTAGCCTGCTTGATGTGTTGAAGTTTGAGGCAGCACAGAATGTAGTAACCTACGTTCTGATATATTTTGATGGAGTATATCTGCATTGGATCCATAGTTTTCTAGGCACAACTTTCAAATGCTAGCTTTGTTCTATAAAACCCAAAATGGCTTGGCTTAAAGCTCAGAGCCAGCCTTCTCTCTTGTACCTAACCTACCTCACAGGGTTGTTGTGAGGATAAAATCGAGAGGAGGATGATTATGTAAGCTGCCTTGGGTTCCTTGCAGGAAAAAAGGCGGGGTATAAATAAAATAAATAAAAATTAATAAATAATAAATAATACCTCATCACAATCTTTCAGCCCTGCCAACAATGAATTCTTGATTATAGTTTTGGGTGCAAGAAGAGGAATTCTTGATGGTAGCCTTACCATTGTGGGATATCTCTGTCCTAGGGACTGCTGAAATAATACGCCCGAACTTAAGACAGAAATATGAAAAGCTTTGGATGTCTTTTGGTGTCTAGGGCTATGTTTTAAATATCTGGGCTTCTATTATATTTTTTAGTTTGACCTGTTTGGTTGCTCATAATACACAGATTTTTATTATTTTCTGTGGCTTTTTGGGGGGGGGGGAGATTATAGCCTGTCTTGAGAGTGAGGAGTGTGGCAGGCTAATAGTGCAATTCTCTATATGTTTATTCAGAAGTCAGACCCATTGAACCCAGGTAAGTGGGTGTTGAAGCTGCTACCTTATGCACACTTGCTTGGGAAAAAGTCCCATTAAACTTAATGAGCCGTTTTTCTGAGTTAACATGCATGGAATTAAGTTGCTACATAAAATAAACATAGAGTAGGCTTGTGAGTAGCTGACAAGAATTTTTTTAAGGTGGCTTAGCAGGGCTACATTAGAAAATTGTTCTTTTTGCCTTTTAAAATGATAATGTCTACTGCAATGGGTAACATTGGTATGTGTTTGGGCAGGTGAGCTAGTAGAACATTTAAACTGATAATTCTGTAAGCTTATTTGCAGCGCTGAAATAGAGGCAGATGAGCCATGCAGGAGGATATACTGTTTTTCTCCGTTTATTGTAACCTTTCTTGCTTCCTAATGTTTACTAAATATCCATGGACAAATGTTCTTGGAAGTCCCTTGCTCATAATCTTCCCAAGTGGACAAATCTAAACTGTCTGGTTAAAGCTGTAACAGATGAAGAGCTTATGCTGTCTGTTTTTGTCCCTGTGTTATGTTAATAACTGCACATTGCTTCACTTTCTGGACCCAGCTGCAGCTTAGCTGTGCAGCTCTCCAAAGTGCGGGAGAGTGTCCTCATCATCTCCACTGATCCTGCTCATAACATCTCGGATGCCTTTGACCAGAAATTTTCCAAGGTTCCCACCAAAGTAAAGGGCTATGATAACCTTTTTGCCATGGTGAGTGTGCCTCTAAGGAGACTAGGTAGTCAAAAAGCTTGTTGTGTAAAATTTGTCCTTGTGTGCAGAGAAGGGTCTGGGATAGGATTGACAACTTTAATAGCAGCTGACACACAGAAATGAAGCAAGTAAAGCTTCTAGCCACTTCATCTCCTTTCCCCAAAAAACAGCTTTTTCCTCCTATATTTTTGTGTCTTGGGTTGTGAAGAGGAGTATTTGATAGACCGTCTTAAATATCGAGGCATTACATCAAAAATGCCAGTAGCTGCACCCTTGCAGTCTAATGAGGCCAAAAGAAAGGGGTAAGGGGGAGAAAGGAAGGAGATGAGAAAATAGATGTGAAAAACTTAAATTAACAGATGGGTCATCAGGCACTGCTTAAAGTAAGAGAGGGATGGGTATTAAAGATAGAAGAACAGTACAAGTAAAAAAAATACATCCCAGTACAAGCAATCCTATTCTGAGATCCTCAGCTCAGGTTTTCTAGACTTAAAATCCTCAGGGTGGATCACAGTTGCTCTCCTTAATTCCAGTATCTACTTTTTCACAGATCTGGGTAGGGAGGCCATGGTATAAATGCTGTCACAGTACTTCCTGGGTAGAAAAATAATATTTTATGCACATCTAGTTTGCTAGTAAAGTCTGAAAGGGGGAAATTCTAATCTCTCATCAAAAGTTGGGACAAGAAGCCTGCCTTGAGGCACCTGCTACTACTTCAGCACGGAGCAGTCCATGGCATAGACTGCCAATGGGCATAATATTGGATTGTGGAAGTTCCTCTTCATGTGCCTAATGCCTAAGATCGGGGACAAGAAAGAGCTGGAGAAGATGTGGAAAGGGGCAACTAAAATGATCAAGAGGCTGAAGCAATTCCTCTATGAGGAAAAGTTACACGGTTTGGGGCTTTTTAGTTTTGAGAAAGGTGAATAAGGGGGTGGACATGATAGAGATGTATAAAATTATGCATGTTGTTAAGAAATGGATAGGGAGAAGTGCTCATGGTATGAGAAGAAAGAACGTGGGGTCATCCAATGTAGATGAATGGTGGGAGATTCAGGACAGATAAAAGGAAGGACTTCTTCACACAGCACATTATTAAACTTTGGAATTTGCTACCACAGGATTTAGTAATTCCCTTTTAAAGCCAATTTGGATGGCTTTAAAAGGGAATTAGACAAATTTGTGGAGGATAAGGCTATCAATGGCTGCTAATCCTGATGGCTGTATTTTTATATCCAGTATTGGAGGCAGTATGCTCCTGTATGCCAGTTGCTGGGGAACACAACAGAGAGGGTGAGATTGAGCTCGTGTCCTGCTTGTAGGCTTCCCAGAGGCATCTGGTTGGCCACTGCTGGACAGAATGCTGGACTAGATGGGCCTGTGGTCTGAGCCATCACAGGTGGTCTTAGGTTCTTAAAATTGGCTGTGGCAGCTAGGAAAAAACCTGTGCTTGCAAAACACATGCTCTGTTTCTTAAAATAATGTTAAAATTTAGATAGTGATACACTTCCATTTGTTTAGTGGTGGTAGTCTTTGGACTTTGAAGATATAAATGATGTGAACATATAGGGCAAGATTCAGCCCACTTTAAGCACTTCTAAGTCCTGTTGATGTCAGTGGGAGAGCTAGGGATGTGTTTAATGCTCTTGCTTTGAAACCAGTACGACGTTAGTGTATAACTTTTACTGCATCTAGCCCATCATGTATATTTAAACATCTCGAATATAAAAGGTCATCCTCAAATTATAAAGAAATCAAGTGTGTGGCAATTTTGAGTCCAGCTTCTGTGCATATACATGTAAGGAATTGTTTTACCCATCAGGAATTCTAGTTCTCCATTCTAAGCATTCTCCTTGTTGAGTGTCTAAATGGCATCGCTCTTGCTTTGTGAAGGTGATACTGACACGTTCTGTCCATACTTGGTTTCTCAGGAGATTGACCCTAGCCTGGGTGTGGCTGAACTTCCAGATGAATTCTTTGAGGAAGATAACATGCTGAGTATGGGCAAGAAGATGATGCAGGAGGCAATGAGTGCCTTCCCTGGTATTGATGAGGCCATGAGCTATGCTGAAGTGATGAGGTGAGAATTGTCATCTGCGGCGTCAGGCGCACTATCCCCCTCTTACCTGTATGAGGCTCATATTGGGAAGCAGAAGGCCAAACTTCAAATGTTTTACTGTGCTCACCATTATGAGGTTGAGGTTAGCAGAAGTGAAAAAATGCCATCTGCAGGTATAGCCAGCATAGTATGTTTTATACATGTGCAGAGTTCTCATATTTGTGTGACTTTTGCATCTTTTATTGTGCTATACCAACTTTCACATGTTTTGTTACAGATTCACAACACGGATTCCATGGTTTATATTGAGTGTTAGTCCTACTTAGAGTAGACCCATTGAAATGGATAGGACTTAAGTTAGGCCACCATTGGGCACAACCCCATATACCGAATTTTTCGCCCCATAAGACGCACCGGACCATAAGACGCACTTACCGTACTGTACGTTAAAAAATATGTTTTGGAATCAGCTGTTCCGCGGGGAATCAGCTGAGAGGCAGGGGTTTGCCCTGCCCCGCCCAGGAGCCCTGCTCTTCCCCCAGACCAGCAGAAGTTTAAAAATAAATAAATAAATAACTTTTGGAGCCAGCTGTTCCGCGGGGAATCAGCTGAGAGGCGGGGGGCTTGCCCTGCCCTGCTCAGGAGCCCTCCAGCTCTTCCCCCAGGCCAGCAGAAGTAAGTAAAAAAAATAAAAATAAATAAAAAACAATATTCGCTCCATAAGACGCACAGACATTTCCCCCTATTGGGGGAGGGGGAGTGCATCTTATGGAGTGAAAAATACACAATTGTCTCCAGGCAAAGAAAGCACTAGCACTCTTTGAATATTGGTGGGTATAAGTGTGCTGGGGGGAATACGACCACAAGGTGGAATTGGGAGCTTTGCTAAGTCCAATACCACTTCCTGTACGGTCTTCATGTTGCACTAATTGTGAAAAATTAGGTTGTCAGGACTGTAATGGACCTACTAGAGTCCATATAAGAGCCCAGGTTTCTTAGATTGTAGTGCAACTGCAGCCATGGTTAGATCAGATTCCTGGATTCTATGGCTATATGATAGAATAACATCTGTGGTGGACATTCACATGTGGGGACATAACATTCTATTTGTGAGAGGGGGAACTGCAACTGTATTTCAGTCGGTGGCTGTGCAACTAGAAATAAGAGGTATGGTGAGGCCCTTTTTAGTCTACCCCCAAAAAAGGAAGATGAGGCTGCTGATACATCTCTTTCTGGCCTGTACAGGTTGGTGAAAGGGATGAATTTCTCTGTGGTGGTGTTTGACACAGCACCCACAGGGCACACGCTACGACTGCTCAATTTCCCAACCATCGTGGAGCGGGGACTGGGCCGCCTGATGCAGATAAAGAACCAGATCAGTCCCTTCATATCGCAGGTAAAAGGGGACAGGAGCCTGAAGCATGAAGCTTTCCTGTCAAAAAGGCTGTGCCACATATCTGTTCTAAGTTCCACCATGTGGTTCTTTCAGGCTCTTGCCTGGACCCCAATTAGTCTTGCAACACTCAGGAGCAATGTAAAATGGTTGGTGGTTCTCATTTTGTTAAGTTGCTTATAGGGTTTGGTACCACTACTTATTGCCCATAATTTGCTGGGCTTTGTTATTCTGGGTTTTGCTGATCAGCAGGTTTAGCTTCCCACCCCCCGCACACACACACACTTTGCCTGCAAAGTTGTGCAGGGCATTTAGTGATGATTTGCCCTCTGTTGGTAGAGACCCCTCATTGAAGCTCCCTTTCCATTTGTTTTTCACTAGATGTGCAACATGCTTGGCCTGGGAGACATGAACGCTGACCAACTGGCCTCCAAGCTGGAGGAGACCCTCCCTGTCATCCGCTCAGTCAGTGAGCAGTTCAAGGATCCGGCAAGTATACTGCAAAGATGGAGGGAGGATGTGGTTTCAGAGCAGTGGATGAACTGTAGAGGAGGAGCAAGTGTTTTCCCCAGGAAATTATGCAGGGGTGTTGTTTGAATTATCAAGGAGATAAAGGCTAATGGGTGAGACTCCTTGCCCTTGGCGAAGGTGGCTGTATGGCACTATAGTATAAATAAAAAATGTGTTATCACCACTTCATTAAATTTAATTTTGATAAGTTTAAGCAAAATTAAGTTTATGTTTACATCCTCCTTGTTTTCTTGTCGTTTTGCACAACTGTTAATGGACTTCTCAAATGTAATATGATTTTTGTCAGTTCCCATGCACCCCGTAGTTCCAGTCGTTCGTTGACATACTTATTAGTTCATACACAAGATCAAGGCAAAAGGCAACTTCTTTTAGAACATAAAATTTTACTCAGTGATTGGAAAGGAACACAGAACTGTAGTTATGTTTGGAAGTAGTCGGATATGATTTCCTACTTAGTTCATTCCAGGAAATGGCAGCAAGATGAGGTCACAACTAAATTTTCCAAATTAAAAATTTCCCAATTAGATGGTGGAAACATTCCCATGAAGAGTTCCACTCAGAACATTCCTACTGGTGGAAAGCAGGAGGAGGTGCTTTTTTTCTGCAGCCCCCTGTGCTATCTCCCCCACTGTTCCGAAGGGTCTCTGGATGTTCGGGGGCATAGGGGACTGCAGGAGGAAGGATGAGTTGGCGAAGATCATCTCCCTGTTGATGATGAGTGGATGAGTAGAAAAGCTCTGCTGGATTAAAAGCCTCCTGCAGTTGAAAGAAATCCTGTCCACAGGAGGCTTATGCTGGATCTAACCCATTGACAACACTGCATCTGACAAGTTGGTGTGTGACGCCAGTCAGAGAATTCAGAGGGGTGAATTCTCTATGCTTTCTATTTATGCAGTCTTTTTTTTTTTAAAAAAAGGTCCCTCCTGCAAAAGAAATTCCCTGGGAGGAACCTAGTGCCATGTCTGATGCTAGCACAGTAGATCCTGAGTGAAGAGGAAATCTTGTGTTCAGTGAGGCAAGATTCTTGGTCCCTAGTGTTGTGGCATGTAGTAGAAGCTGGAGGTTCCCATTGGAATCCCTACTATATAACTGCTCTGCAGAGGCTGCTGCTTAACTAAATAGCAGATCCTGTCCAGGCTCTCAAATGTGGGGTGTTTAAGGGCTTGCTATTTACAGAGCCCCAGAAAAAAGTGGTTCCTCCTACCAGTAGGGGGAGTCAGTGGATGACTGCAAGTAATGCAATTACTTGCATTGTATCTATAAATAAAGCTGATTTGTATCTGCGTGCCTTGCCTTACCTGTACAACTGTAGCTGCAATCAATTTGATCACAGAATCCTCCAGAGTAAAGCTGGTACCTGCTGGGAAGAATGAGTCCTGGAACAGGGATTTTCTTACTATATTGGATTATTAGGGGATGTGTCAAGAACTTCTAAGAGAGGACTATGCCATAGGCACCCTCCTTCAGAACATTGAGAAAAGTCTGCATTATACAAGTTTAGATGGGCTTTTCCCATTTATTGACTGGAATGCTTTTTGGAATTTGTGGTAGAGCTGGAGTTCACCTTTAATTTCCAGCTACCTAGTTCAGGCTTCCTTAAGCAGTTAATCTGCTTCACTGATGTTGGTACGGTCCTAGAGATCAAGCAATGACTGGGTTCGCACGATATGACAACCTATTGTGGGTGCCAAACCACGGTGGGTTGTCGTGTCATGCGAACATGGACCACTTCCCACAGGGTGGCTTCTTTGAGGGCAACAAGCCACCCTGAGGATCCATGGTTTGTTCTAGGGGTTGTTGAACCCACAATGGGCTGTTGTGTCATCCGAACCTGGGCAACTGACCCCATCGTGGGTTGTGGGAAGCAGCAAGCAAACCACTCAGTAAGAGTGGCAAAAACCCTTTGCCGGTCTTGCCAAGCTCACCTAGGCCACCACCAGTGATAGCTGCCCCACAGATGCCCAGGCGGCATGGTGGAATGACCGTCACTGGCTCAGCATCCCCAGCTGCAATTGTGAGCCCTTTATTGCTTGCCACAGCTCTTTTTCCCTTTCCCCCACCCCCGGAGATAGCTTTTCACGATTTCCGAGGTGACAGCAGCACATTGGAGGGACTGTCACTAGTTTGCCACCCCCTTTTTTTAGCGCAAGAAATTTGCGTCATTTAAAAAAAATTAGACTGGCGCAAGTGGGGAGGTGCGCACTTGTGGGGATCCAAAATGGAAGCCTCGCCTGGGCAATGTCCTGGGAGGTACCTGCTGTCAAAATGCAGCAGGACCAACCATGGACATTGACCCAGAGAGGCAGAGATTTATTTTTTACTTTGCGCTCTCTTGATAGCTGTCAACAGAAAGGAAAGCCACAAGTGAAGTTCGCTCGCGAAACAGGGTGGCAGGTAGATTACCCCCTTCATGCCGAGATCCTCTAATTTTTTTGGTTGGACCCAACTCTTCTCAGTGTCCTGCACCTTTTCTACTCTTTCCTGAGACTCTGGGTGCTCGGTAAGGTGGAAAAAAAGCGAGCCACCCCATTTACAGGAGCACGGAGTTTTGACAGCTGCCAGACTTGGGCTTCCTTTTAAAATGGTTTTTTTGACAGGTACATATGCATATACATATGTATATGTCCCTGCCAAAAACCCATCCAAAAAATGACAAAAATTTGCACAAATTTTTTGCGCTTTAAAAAAAAGTTGGGGTTGAACCAGTGACAGCCCCTCCATTTTGGAGGGCTCTCACTGTCTGTCAACTTGGAGAATGCGAAAAGCGGGGTGGGGGAAGGGGAAAAAAGCCACAGCAAGCAAAAAAGGGCTTGCAGTCACAGTGGGGAAAGGAGACAAGGTGACTTTAGCCACCAAGTCCTCTGGGATACTGGCTGGAGGGCCAAGGGGGAAGGAGCAGGAGAACAACCCACAGTGAGCCTGATCGTCTGCAAACAACCCACCGTTGGTTATTCACAGGGTGGCTTACCGTGGTGTGTGAACTCGCCCATTATGTCAGTTCTAGTCGATTGGACCTCTGTGGGGCTTTCTTTTTCCAGCTGATCATTCTGGCTTTTGATTGCCGAGTATGGGCCACAATTTTGGAGGTGCAACCGCTATCTAGAGAGGAAAGCATAAACCTTTAGCAGTTGTTCAACCTCTGAATTTCGCCTAGTGAAAACTGTTACATGCCCTGACTGCCCTGGTTTTTCTGCATTCTTTTCTGACCAAAGTGCTCCAAAGCTGCAATCAAAGCTGATATTTGCCTGACAGAGGAGCAGGAATGCTGGGATTGCATGCCTCCTGGCCCTCCTTGGAGCTCTACAGGATGCTACAGAACCAATCTACCTCAAAGGCATGGAAGAACGTTACCTTTGTCTTTGGAAAATGCTGCAACCCCCACTGTGGAGAACCGTTCTAGAGAAATCCCTATGAATATTTACCTTCTGTGGGAATAGCAGCCTTTTCCTCTGAATCATAATAGAAGACGAAGAGGCTTGTTTTCTAACTACTGGCTTGGCAAACCTTTCCCATTGGCAGCATGGAACAGACAGAGTGTTGTCAACCATGTGTTACAACAGAGGCATTTCTCTGATGCAGGAATGCTCTATTGCATCTTCGTATTTGGTTCTGGGGCAAGAGATGCCTGTTTGCCTATTTCTCATAATGGAAGCATTCCTTACCCTTTGATAAACATTGTCAATCCCAGTCACACCTGCATTGCAAGACTCCTGCCTGCCTTGTAAATTATTTGGAATTTTGCCTTGTAAAGATGGGGAAAAGACTTCAAAGGAAAGGAGATCCAACATCAAATGCTCTTGGGAAGAATGTGCGCATTCAATAAATCCCGCTTTATTCCAGGCCCTTGGGGAGCTTTATATATGGCGGTGAGGTGTATTGTAAGATTTTGCATGATAGAGGAGGTGCAGACTGGCAGTCCTGCATTTTGTTACTGGTTTTGCCACTAATTGTGCAAGTGTGTGTGTTGTAGACCGAGCACACTGTGTCCAAATGTAGTTGGAATTAGTGTTACATGTGCAACTTAACTGAGCTAACTAGTTTAACTTTGCAAATTGCCACTCACCTGGTCACCTATGGTGAATATATGCCCTAGATGACCACGTCCCCAGTCTCATTCTGGAGAGTATGCACTGCAGTTCACTCCAGCCTTAAAATAATCTTAAGGCTGGAAGGAACAGGCAGCCACATACATAACTTCTACTCACCTTTTCGGTCCTCTTCCTCCTCCTGACAGAGCTGCCGAGAGGGAGGATGCCAGGGCTAGCATGTGCCTGGGTACTTTTCTGTGTTTCAGAGCTAAGAAACAAGGCAGAGCATTTGAGTGTCTGGCTGCTGTGCGCCCTTCTCTCTTTCCCCTTCTCTGGTAGGAAGGAAGGAAGGAGGTGAAAGAAGCAGCTGCCCAAGTGCCCTACTGTATGCTCTTCAGGCATTCTGTTAAGCAGGATGAATGACACCTGCAGAGGGGCAGAGAAAATATCTCTGCTTTCTGAACTTTACCTGAAAGTACAGAGAGAGGCAGATGAGGTTGCCATGGCACTGAGAGAGTAGTAGCTATTTGAGTACCTTCCCATCTGCTCCACAGCCATTTTTCCCCTTCTGCAGATAGAGGGGGTAGCTGTAAAGCACTTGTCAGGGTGCTCAGGTGGCTGCTAGCCTGGGGGGATGTGGTGCTTACGGAGGGTGAGCGGCTTCTGCTACACTCCCCTCAGTTTTACCTTCTGGCACTACTCCCTCTATGCCTGTGAAAGATCCACAGTGGGGGAGGGAATGGAGCCGCAAAGAAGAGGGTGGAAAAGGGGGTTGTGCGGGAGGCAGGGAATAGGTGACCATACCCTGCTATTTTATTTGTATCACCAAGCTAATGCTATCTTGTCCCCTCCCCAGGAACAAACCACGTTCATCTGTGTTTGCATTGCTGAGTTCCTGTCCCTGTATGAAACAGAGCGACTCATCCAGGAGCTGGCCAAGTGCAAAATCGACACCCACAACATCATAGTCAATCAGTTGGTCTTCCCTGACCCAGAAAAGCCATGCAAAATGTGTGAGGCCCGGCACAAAATCCAGTCCAAATACCTTGACCAGGTATGGTTAGAGGCAGTTATAATTTCCCAGTGTCCTTGGGGCGGCGGGTAGGCATAAATTTGAACATATGAGGCTGCTTTAAATCAAGATAGACCAGCAGTGGGGAACCTTTGGAGCGGATACAGCCCATGGGGGTTCCCCATCTGGCCTGCCAGGTCCCACCCCCTCTTCCAGCCAGGAATAGTTCTTATCTCCAATCAACTTCTGATTGATCAGAGATAAAAGCATTTCCCTATGTGGGAGAGGGGTCAGGGCCTGGGGAAGGAAGTAGCTGAGTGATTGAGTCCTACTTCCTTCCGAGTCTTGTCCTGCAGAGGCTTGCCCTGCTTCCTTGGTATTTGGATGCCATTTGGAAGTGCTGGTGAGTGATTCTGTCTTGCTTACTTGTGAGCAGTCATGCAGGAGGCTGTTGTTAGGGCCTCTCCCCACCTATTCTATTCAAACAGATATCTAGCTTTTTGAATCCCCACCTCTGGTATGGTAAAGAGTGATGAATCTTTGGAAATTTTTTTTTTTTAATTTATTGTTTTTTTGAATCGCCCATCCGACCAGTCATCCAGCCACTCTGAGCGATGTACAGTCCAATAAAATACAAGAAAAAACAGAGTGTAAAACACAATTAAAAACAGTACAAAACTTAAAAATCCTAACCCACCCCATATTCCTGCCCGAAAAGCCACGTTTTTAATGCACGGCGGAAGCTAATCAAGGAAGGGGCATGGCGGAGGTCACTGGGGAGAGAGTTCCATAAATTGGGGGCTGCCACAGAAAAGGCTGTCTTCCTAGTCCCCACCAGCCTGGTTTCTCTGGCTGATGGGACAGGGAGGAGGCCGTCTGGGGCAGATCTTGTAGAGCGGCCTACTTGATGCTGGAGGCGCTCCTTGAGATAAACTGGACCGGAGCCATACAGGGTTTTAAAGGTCAACACCTTGAATTCGGCTCGGCAAACAACTGGTAGCCAGTGCAACTCTTTGAGCACTGGAGTGAATGGCTGAAGTTTTGCTATTCTGCTTTTGCCTTCAGCCTCAAGATGCCTGGCTCACAACATTCTCAACCGTTGTCCTATGGCTTGTGTTTAGCCTCTCTACAGGGCTGCAGATATCCTGGTGTCCAGTAGCCACTGGCACCTAAAAAGTGGGCCTGGTAGCTAGATGGCTGAAGAGGGTGGGAAACAGGTTTCTCATTGCTCCTCCTCCCATGTGTGGTACTATATATGGTATCTGGCTCCTCTCTTATCTTATGTTCCTTTAGATATGGAGATTTTTCTCTTCTATAAATTCTGATTCCATGTTCTGTCCAACCCCATTACCACATTTTTTAAAAAAATGGATAATAAGAACAAGAGACGTTTCAATAGTAGTTTTGGATAGTTCTTTTTGACTGCAAAATTGATGCTGATGCAAAATGGGTTCTCAAGAGTGAATATGGTACACTTTGCAACCAATAAGGAGAAAGTTAGACAGGAAATGCTGCTGTGATTCTTTCTTGATTCCTAGCAGGAAGTTTGTGACTGTTGGGTGCTCCTTTGACTATTGTTCTGTTCTTTCCTTCCTCCAGATGGAAGACCTCTATGAAGATTTTCACATTGTAAAGCTGCCACTCTTGCCCCATGAAGTGCGAGGGGCCGACAAAGTCAACACCTTTTCAAGTCTGCTACTGGAGCCCTACAAGCCACCCAGTGCAAAATGAAACACTTCAAACTGACTTCCACTTACTCCTCCCCACCCCCACCATTCCATGCCTGCTCTTTCCCATCCCTTACCTGCTGGAACTCCTCCCCTTCCAGTGGCCTCTCATCTGTGTGATTGACAGGCTTGTGGTGGGGTAGGAAGATGCAGCATTTGGCGTTTCCACTTGTTTCTGCCCTGGTGCTGATACTTACCTCCTTGGGACACCCCCAAAACCAGCCACAACATTGAATCCATTCCCCTCACTGACCAGCTAGCTAATTTAAACCTGGGTCACTTTTTTGTTTCTCTGTCACTCTGGCTTCTTCCTGGATCATATCTCCTGGGGTTGATGCCATTCTGGCTGAGATCCCAGTCAGGTGTTGTGATGACACAGAGACTGTCAGTCCATTTACAACACCATGGCCATCCATGCTAATGGGAAGTATGTAAATAAACTGTAAGGGAAATGAGTTTGCTGCTGTTCATCAATCAGGGTGCCATTTTCACTTAGATTGGGAATTCTTGGAGGAGTGGGGGGGCACTTCGGAGTTCTTCAGCGGGTGTCCTTTGTCATGGAAGCTTAAAGCCTCTGGAAAAGTCTTCTACTTAAAAGATTTGTTTGCATAAGGGTATGGAAGGGTTGAGGACGAGGATGCCTAGTCTTGCTTGACTAGCTTTCTGATACTGGAAAATAGAGATGTGTAAAATAGGGATTGGAATAGAGATATGGGAGTTAAAGAAAATACGGACTCCTAATCTCACTCGGGTTCCTAGTCCCCTAGAGACCAGTTCCTTTCACACATAAAAGGTCATGGTATTAAAGTTTCATGACATGTATAGTCTAAGGTGTTTGTGCGCGTGCCTGTGTTTATATACTGGGTGGTCTCAAAAGATACTACTAAGGTTAGCAAGAAGAAAGATGCTCTGAATGGAGTAGGGTTTAATTGGGATACAACAGACTCTGGCAGAGCTGGAACTACTGCTTGTTGGGTTGTAGCTGTGCTTTCTCAGAGTTCAAAGTGTCACAGTGTAGGATCAGTGGTGAGGAAAAAGCTTAAATACCTGGTTTCATTCTAGGACAAACTGGAAGGGGCAGTGACTAAAAGATGCAATGGAGCATTTTGAGAGAGATACCATGTGGCAATGGTGGGTAGCAAATCATTTCTATGATCCGCCATTACTACTTTGGGCTTTAGGAGGCATGCTTTAGGAGAGAGCCAGTGTGGCGTAGTGGTGAGAGTGTTGGACTGGGACTCAGGAGATCCGGGTTCTGTTCTCCACTCGGCCATGAAACTCACTGGGTGACTTTGGGCCAGTCACTGACTCTCAGCCTAACCTACCTCACAGGGTTGTTATGAGGATAACATGGAGAGGAGGAGGAGGATTATGTAAGCCGCCTTGGGTTCCTTGCAGGAATGAAGGCGGGGTATAAATATAATAAATAAATAAATAATGCTTCTATCACCCTAGCCTAGAAGCTTGCCCCACGCTTGGCTGAGTTAAGCGTAAGCTGATTGCCCGCTAATGAAGTACTTTCCATCTCTGATTCTCAGCAGTCTGGGGAATATAAAAATCCCCTATCTAGAGCGTTCCCCAAGGCAGATGGCTCTCATCTGTGTGATTGACAGGCTTGTGGTGGGGTAGGAAGATGGGACTTTGGGACTTCTGGTCCTTTGTGGACAATGGTGTGTGCTTGTGCACATGCCCTTATGGTGTGCTGACTATTCTATGTAATTTTCAAACCCAAGGGATTTAGAAGCCTGTTGCAGGTGTTTAAGGATAAGCCTATTTGATCTGGGTTTATGATCCTCAAGGCAGGGTGCAATGGAATCTTCTCCTGGCTTCTTTTTTATTCAGAGTGCATGACAGTGAGATGGGAGTGTCCCGGGTCCCAGTTTTCCCACAGAACCAGACCAACATCTTGTTCTCTCTGCCTTCATTTCTTTGCCAGTGGCAGGGACAAGTGTGGCACTGCCTTTCTTTCCAAATTTCTCAGCTTCATAATCGGAGCAAACACTCATTGCCTAACTAGTACATGAAAAGCACAATTGCTGTAGAACGAGAGTTAGGATTACATACTGATTAACCCGATAAACTCTAGATGGCTCCTCACCAGGTAGATATATGCAGGCCTGACTGTGACTCCTAAGAAATCCCCCTTACAGTCCTGCTGGAAAACAACATATTAATCAGTTAGCAATTCTGCATAGTATCTGAGGGCTGCATCACATATTTTTTGTGGAATTAACACTGGAGGAGTGGTGGTGGTGGTGGCGGCGGCGGCGGCGGCGGCAGCAGCAGCGGCTGGAGGGAGATGCTAGAAGTGTGTAGAATGTAATATATTTTGTGTAACCCATTATTCCAATGGGAAGAAGCAACTTCTATCCTTCTAGGGAAGAAAATATCTGGAAGTGGGGTTATGTTTCGGGATGGGCCTTAGCTTCCAGGTAGAACTCAGGCTTTTCCGAAGGTCTCAAGTCCCTGGCATCTCCAGTTAGCAAAAGCAGACTGATGGTGGTGTGAAAGATCTCTTGCCTCAGACCCTGGAGACCTGCTGGTCGGAGCAGGCAGTATTTTGCTCTATGGGCAAATAGTCTGACCTTCCTGTGTCCACCTATGTGTATTTCTGTTGGAATGAGTGTCTGTTGACTATCAGCATGGGTGGGTCTAGTGTGCTGTTTTGCAAAACACTATTTACACCATTTTCCCGAACTTAGTACACTGTGTGTAGGAAAGAATAGCATCAAGTTGTGCCTCCTTAAAACGGTATCCAGGGCTCGGGCAACTATAAGGAAGTTAACTCTTACACACCATTCCGGAGTGATTGGTTCAATGTCCCACAACTGTACATTCTTGAAACTGAGTAGGTTATTAAAGCAAGCTGAGAGCCCTGTCTGAGCTATCATTCTTATGGGTCTTGAAAGGCAGCTTGCCAGGACTTTTGAGTGGAAAAGATAGTTTGTTGTTGTAGGCCTGCTTCTACTTGATACCTCAGGGCTGCATTTTCCCCAAATTAAAGGCAGACTAGGTAGCTGGAAAACCTCATTGGCACCCAGTGCCCTTGTGCATAAAGGGTCTTTTGTATTTTAAATGAAGAACTATAAAAGAAGCAATAACTTGACACTGGATACACAAAGCAGGCTGTTGGGGCTGGATGCTCAGGCAGGTTCAAAGTAGAAGCCTTCCTCAAATGTTTTAGCAATGTATCATTTCTGGGAATGAGGGGAATTCAATTGACTTGTGTTTGTGTAATGTCCTGACTAAATCTCAATTCACTTATGTCCAAATAGCAGCTATCAATTTTTAAAATTTATTTATTTATTTATTTGAACTATTATGCTGCTCCTCAGCTAAAACAGCTCCCAGTGTGGCTTTCATACAATCAATTAAACAAGATAGTCTCTGCCCACAGACTTACAATCTAAAAAGACACAACACACAAGGAAAAAGGAATGGGGAGGAAAGAGGGAAAAGTTAATTCTATTAGCAGGGCTGGTGGAATGTCCCTGCTCTCCCTCTCATCTCCCTCAGTATGAGAAAGGTATAGATAAAACCTGCTCCTGTCCCATTCTAGCCAGCAAAGATGGACAGAAATGGGATCATGATTTATAGTAAGGACATCGGCAATATATTTTAAAAGGGCAGCCAGCCGGTTTTTATTCCTGCCGACAGGATCTCATTAGGGTCCATAGCCATGGGGTGGACCTGAGCAAGAGTAGGATGAAGTTCAAGTCTTTGGTCTGGACATCACAGTATTAAGCAAAAAGTGCATATCTGATCAATAACATGCCCCTCTGCATGGGCTCTTGTTGCTGTGACAAGGTAACTCCCCTTCCTGAGTTAGAATCATGATTTCTACTATACCTGCTGCTCTAACGAAAGCTCGCTAGTGTGGAGGTAGTAGAACCTAGAAGTATTACCTCTCCACCTCTGCCTGTTTCTTCCATTCTCCATGGAGCTGTAGTATCTTAGCCCTTGTGGTTTGGATTACGTATTTATTTTATTTAAGCTACTTACATACCGCTTGATATCATAAGATCTCTAAGCGATTTACATAAGAAATACATAAAATACAATATAAAAACCACTATCAATACAATGTAATAAAAACATTACAGAAACAGTAAAACAGGGTAGGGTCTAGGAGAGATACATATTAAAAAAATCTTTTGTGGCCTCTTCCTGCTTTGGATCTAACTAGGAAGTCCAACTGTAAAGGGCCCTGTGTTTCCTGTACAGTATGCACTATTAAGTATTCTACCTTCCCTCCCACTTCTCTGTTGAAACAGGTGCTAGAGGAAGGGTTGGAGCCATAGCCTTCCCCAACCGGGTGCCTTCCAAATGATTTGGACTTCAGCTCCCATCAGCTTTAGCCAGCAAGGTCAATGGTCAAGAATCCTGGTAGTCCTCTAAACATCTGGAGGGCATGAGGATGGACTAACATTTTGGGGTAGATTAAAATTATACTTTGGACTGGAATGGGGGAGGTAGGGTTAACATAGCACCCGTCAGTGGGACATTTGTAGGCTAAGCTCACTGGCCTGTCTTGTCGTGTAAGAAGTTTATGGATGGAGCTACCCTACATGGTGCTGCTATCCCCTTTTCTCTAATCCAGTTTTAGGTTCTGGGCAGAGAGATATCTCAAAAACCCCTAAGTCCTCAAAGCTCACTAGTTAGCTTTCAAAGTAATCTAGGCATTCCGAGAGGCAGAAAGAAAGTGTCCCCAAAAGGAATCGAAGGTTTTGTCCTGGCACTGAAAGTTTTGTTTCTGGCAGCAACAGAGGAGTTAAACTTACAAACACAGCCTCCCAACTGTAACCAAGTTTCCAAAGTATACTGAAATCATACCTTATATATCCTCCAAGTGGATGTCAAATGCCCTCTCCCCCTTCCAACTGGAGCTAACAAATTTGCTAGATGGTATACCAAGTTTTGAAGCTAAAGTACTTGGAGGTACATTTTTATGACATGTTCAAAAAATATATATTTATGGGGGGCTGAAAGCGAAGAGTGTGTTTGGAATGCAAAGGCAGAGGAACTGATAGCAATTGAGTTTCTTTGCAGGTGCTTTTATCTGGTTACTCACATAAGGTAAAGCAATGGTACCTATTTTTATCTTGCAACTGCTAGATAATATGCATGGGCAGGTGAACAAAGGCAAGTTTTTAAGGGCTTTAAAAAAAAAACTTCTAGGCGAGGGGCAAGCCTCCCACCTTTCTTGAGAAATGTTGATGTTTAGCAGCTGCTACAAATGAATTCATCTGCCCGCTCAGTGCCAGCGTAGTCCTGTCCTGTTCCTCCCCATCTCCCGGAACTGGCTGCTGTTAGCATGCAAGCTACATGGTTATAAAACATCACGTCTTTCTTGTAGGTGTGTGCGCGCGGCCGCATATGTGTGTTGTTAGGCTCAGACAGATGCCCAGGGGTGGTGGTGGTGGCGGCAGCAGCATTATGTAAGCTGTGCTTTGGCGCTGTCTGGAACTCATGTCTGCCCCAGCAAGAGGTTGGGGAGCTCATTAGTACCAGCGGCTCAGCCAAGCATCTCAAACCAGCACAGCACGGCCACGGGCAACAGCTGTACTCTTGCGGGGGGGGGGGGGGGATGCTGTCCTCTGTCAAGCAAAACAGCTACAGAGATTTGTTAGTGACAAAGTTGGAGGTGAGTGCATTTGGCTCCTGTGGCACAAACATGTTGACTCCTAAGCCTGAGGCTCAAAGTTCCAAAGTGTCTTCTTAATTAGAGCTGATTATGTGAATGTCTTCACTGTTAATATATACAACTAACTTAAAATACACCATGTAAGCATACTGATAACATTTTTCCCCCCACATAGTGAGGAAATGCATAACTTTCCCAAGCTTCTCAAACAAAAAACACCAAAAAGCAACACAGAAGAATACAAGGTTCCTTGATCTCCCAAAATCACTAAAGATCGGAGCTATTTCTCTTTAACGTTTACGGTACCTGGCACATTTTACCATGACAATAAAGAGCCAGTGAGATGTGGCATATAGCGTTGGTTGGACTTGGACTGCACAGACATCTGTTCAAATTCTTGCTTGGTTGTGAAGCAGCATTGCATTGGAAAATCGCTGTATTTTGGCCTAACCTCCATCACAGGGTTACTGTGAGGATGAAATGAGAATAATCCCACACCCAAAACGTGTGGAATACACATGTTAAACATGTAGTTTATAATTAGTAGAGCCCATCCTTCCTGCACAGTATTCATTTTTGCTAGTTAAAACTGGTGGCTCACACCTTGAAAAGCCAGAGATGAATCTTTTCAACATTTGTCCGCAGATACTGTTTCAAATGCGCAGATTCTGAAGCCTCATGTTTAAAATACTATGCGAAAAGGGAAGATATCAATCTCACTTGTATCTACGCGCACATGTGTTGAAACGGTCATGTGGATTAGAATATAATGAGTTGTAAATACTGGAGTGGATCTAGCCTTACTCAAACTTCGAGTAGGCTCAATGTTGCCACCTGTATTTGCACTGGGTGATAGGAACTGCAGAAAGTGCAGACAATCCAAAATCTCCCAGATTTGCATTTACTCATGTTGGGGGACAACAACCCAACAATGTGAAGTTCAGATGAATTTTAGTGGCAAACCGCTCGGGAGGGTTAAAAGGACAAATTTTGCTCTAGTAGTTTCCCATTGGAATGCTGTGACAACCTGCTGATTGTTTTATCCTTACAAATGCAGCGGGAGGGGGGAATGGGTGGTGGAAAGTGTCCCCTGGACCCCCCCAGTTTCCCACCCCCTGCTTTATTTAATATGATCAAACTGCTTAGGCCCCACAAACATTCTGGTGGCTGATGTTTCAAGACTGTCTTTAAATGCAGCCCCATGTAGAGAATATTATACTAATCTAGTCTGAATGTAACCAGTGTTCATGTAACTGATGCCCAGTCTACTCCTTCCAGGTAAAGTTGCAACTGGTGAACCAGCCAAAGCTGGTAAAAGGCACACCTAGCCACTCTGCTCACCACCACCTCCACAGATAATGCTGGGTCCAGGAATACCCCCTAAACTGCGTACCCAATTCTTCAGGGAGAGTGCAACCCTGTCCAAAACCAATTGCTAACCTCCATCCATACCAGCAATTTCCCCCTATCAACAGTGCTTCTGTCTTATCTAAGTTGAGTTCATTGTTTGCTACCTTCCATCCCAGAATGGCCTCCCAGACACCTCTAACAGTACCTTTAAAAGGACATTGTAGAGCTGGATAAGGTGCAGAAAAGGGCAACCAAAATGTTCAAGGGGGTGAAGCAACTCCTTTATGAGGAAAAGTTTCAACATCTGGACAGTTCAGCTTAGGGGAAAAGGTGAGTCTGGGAAGACATGATAGAGGTGTACAAAATGATACATGCTGTGGTGAAAATAGGGAGAACTTCTTTCTCTCCCATAATACTAGAACCCGGGGTCATCCCATAAAGCTAAATGGTGGGACATAATCCCCGCCTTGACAGCTATGGACAGTCCCTTCAAAGTGCCCCAGCAGCACTTTGGAAGGGTTGTCCATGCTTGCCAAGAGTCTATCTACCTGTATACTTCCCTGCCATTTTTTTTAACCCTTTCTAAATCCCACTTGAAAAATGGAGCTTTATCTTTGACAACCCATTATGGGTACGACAACCCCTAGAACAACCCATGGGTTGTCAGGGTGGCTTGTTGCCCTCAAACAAGCCACTCTGCAGGGATCAGTTCAGATTCACACAACACAACAATCCATCATGGGTAGCAAGTGACAATGGGTTGTCATGTCATGCAAACCCAGTCTCTGGGTACCAGTCGCTGAGGAACACGAACAGGCAGGTGCTATTGTGCTTGTGGAATCCCATGGGCAGCTGGTTGGACACTATGTGAACAGAATGCTGGACCAGATGGACCCTTGGTCTGATCCAGCAGGGCTCTTTTTATGCTTAAGGTTTCCACTGCTTCCCTGGAGTTACGTAGTGTATAGAAACAAAAGGGTAGATCTGTCTATTGCTCTGCATTCTGGTGACACCTTCACCTAAACGTTCAACTGAACACTCCAAGCAGTTTCATTTAGATGTCTAAAAGCATGGGAGAGGGGCTGGAACCCTGAGACACTCCAAAGGGCAGCAGCGATGCGGGTGGAAGGGTGGTCCTAATATACAATCTAATGAAAATCTAATGCAAAAGATGAGCAACTGCAGATGACGAGTGTATTTTTTAAAAAACACCCCAATATTTCAAAAGCAGGCTTGAAAACTAGCATCAGCCAATTACTCTACAGCAGGTCAAAAACGCTGAATAGGCAAAGAAATTATTAGATTCATATTCTATAAAATACCATTTTTGCATATAATGTTTATTTTAATCTTAATATTTTAAACCTGTTTTACTGAGGCTTTGAAACTGTACTACGCTTTGATACATGGTAGCTCCTTTATTCGAAGAAGGCACACACTGGCGCCAAAGGCACATAATGAAGAGCGTGAGAACTTGGCCACGCCAGTGGTCCTTCTAGCCCGGTAGTCTGCCTCTGATGGCTGCCAAGATGGATATTTCAGATTCAGTTAACAGCACAAATACTCCATGCACTTCTAAACGTACACAGCCATAGGCATTTACGCACACGCACACAGTTGTGCATATCTACACACACAAACACACTGTTGATGACGAGTCATGTGAGGATTCGGCTGGAGCTGGTGGTGATGGCACAGGGTATCATGTTGCAAAATGCAGATCCTTGGCATTGAATCAGGGAATGACTCCAGATTGATCGTGTCTTGCTGCAGAAGGAGAGTGGGCTAACAAGCTGGAGCAGTCAGTCAGGAGCCAAGAGTATTGGGTTCAATGGCAAACTTTGCTTGAGAAGAGCAGGTGATGGGTTGCAATGGGTGGCTGCCTACTAGGGCTGCTCTGGCCCCAAGACTTATGCAGGTCAAGCTGGAAGGGTTTAGTAATAGACAAGGCTGGCCGTACTATTAGGCACAGTGAGACAGTCACCTCAGGTGGCAGACGCTGGAGGGCAGCAGCAAGGTGTTGAAGGGAAGAGCGGTGGGCCACACAACCTGCCATGCTTCCCTGCCTTTGAAGCTGTCTTGTTGTCCCACTGCCAGTGGCGGAGGGTCAGCTGCTAATACAGCTGACTTTTGTACATGGAATGGGAGGGGATGCCATCTTGTCCTTCACCTCTCAGGCAGCAAAATATCTTAAGCCAGCCCTGCAATGGATTCTTCCAAGCAAGCAGCAATCGCTTGACTTGTTTTAGTGGTAAAGATTGCAGGTGCTGTATAAAAGACCACCTGCTACATTCTAATTCCTCACGGACACACCAATCGACTAACACTTTATTCTGGATATGACTACCAAACTGCAGGAAAGCAGGTACATTTGGTTATCCAGCATGACTACTTTCGGCGGGTAGCAGCGCTCCAGTAAATCAACAAAGAGTCTTGTGACCCCCCTAAAGACTTAACAGGGCTACTGTGATCCACTCATAACTGGATTTTACTCTTGCCCTTCTCTCTCATGTTTCTTTGTAGTTCTTGCCATCCACTCCCCCCTTGGCAGCTTCTCTCCTGGTACAGTTCAATCTCGCTGTGGGTTGAAGATGTTTACAGAAAGCAGATGCATGCAATGGATTCAGTGTCGGCATCTTCATGTGCAATTCTTGCATGTGTCTTTTTTTTTTTTTTTAAGCCATATCCGAATGCTGAGCCTCAGAATTATGGGTTGCCATGCTGGCTTGATCACTTAGAAAAGTACTTATCTGGAGTTTGCATCCACTCAGCTGCTGGGGTTGGGCTCCAGCAGGTACCTGCCCAATTTACTGTATACCCAGTTTGAGCAGCTGCATGTCTCACAGCAGACTGAAAGCAGGAGCTGCGACTGCATGCAGATGATGGATCTCGAGGAGTTTCTGGCCATGCATTAGGTACAAAGAGGCTGCAGGGGAGTTGGCAAGGTTTGGGTTGTTTCTTGCTGTTGCCTGGATGGACACTGATCTCTTCTGGCACTCCTCTGAAGTGATAGGTCTCGATCAGGGGAGGGCAACTTGTCGGCCAAACCATCTGGAGGGCCACAACTCCTATCAGCCCTAGCCAACATAGCAAGTGGTGAAGGATGATGGGAGTTGTAGGCCCAAACATCTGGAGGGCGAGAGGTTGCACCTCCTGGTCTAGATCAAAGGGCAGGTGTGTCTTGAGCCAGTTTCATTGTCATGTCTGGAAAGGAACGGGCTGTAGTTGGTAAGTCCCTGTGGAAAGAGAAATTACCGTATTTTGGATGTAAGTGCAAGTCCTGTCTCAGCCACAGAGTTATGCATTGTCTTGAGCAAGCCACTCCCACTAGGCCTCAGCTCTCCATTTAAAATCTGGGAATAACAATGATTTGTTCCCAAGAGTGGTGGAGAAGGGATAAGGATGTTATTAACTTGTAAGCATTTGGGCAGAGTCATGTCAATTTCTTTCATACAGTGCCTAACTCCCTGAAGCACTCTATAAATACTGGATGAAATCCAATGAAGTTTTTCTGGCTTCCACCAGCAGAGCTGGGAGAGGGGCGATTCCCCCCTCTCCAATGCAACCCGACTCCCTGCTCACCCTCAAAATCTGCTGCACAGGGTTTGGAGCAGATTTGCAGGTTTGGGGCACTGCAGGGGAGAACAGAGCAAGAGAAAGTCTTGTCACACAGGCGGACTTCCTATTATTATTTATTAAATGAGCAATTAATAAAAGAAGTTAAGCATCACCGACCAATTTATTTCCTGCTTTCTTTTCTCCTCTGAACTAGTTTTCTCTGCAACTGTGCTATTTGCTTGGCTCTTCTTTGTTCCAGAAGCCAAACCTGGAGGGTGTTGACTTCTCAAACACAGCAAGAGAACATGGCTGAGTGGGGAGAGCGGTTCCATCAGGTTTCCAGAGGAGTTGGGGTTTATAGTGCTTATACAAACCAACAATGGGCAGGTTCTAGAAACATACAGGACAAAAAAAAAAAAAGTAGGATGGGGTGTTGACACAGGATTCTTGGGAGTAATGTGGGATCACATAGAATTAAAAAAAAAAAACTGGGCAGAAAGAAGAGATTGAAATCCTGCATGTCAGAAATCCATGCACCCAAGTAATCATTAGATTGCACTTCCCAAACTGAACCTTGAATGCAGAATCCTGTTCTGGATAGTATGTGTGCATTTTAAAATGGTAACATATGCTAAGCCCTAGCGATAGGGTAGGCTAGAAATCCAAACAACAAATAATCAGACCCGTGATTACTGTACTAACAACCAGCTCCGCATCTCTTCGACTAAACTCTTAACCTCTGGATTCCTTTTATATGTTGGCAACATCTTGTTTAGTTTGTTTCTGAGCACAATGCAAAATGCTGGTCATTTTGCGGTTAGGGACCAGGGAATGTAAAGGACTGCTTTCTGCCTCATAGATCTCTCAGTCTATGGAGATCTTTGGTAGAGACTCTGCTCCATGTCCCGCCACCATCATAACTGCAGTTGGGGGTGGCAAGGGATGGGGTCTTTTCAGTAGCAGCACCCAGGCTGTGGAGGTCTTCCCCCACCCCCGCTAGAGCAGCCATTTGGCCACCACCTTACAGGTGTTCTGACCAGTTAAAACTGCTTTGCATTGTTGAGCTTTTAGGTTGGAAGAAGAATAGTTTTTATTTTCTCCTACTTTGCTGTTCTGTTTGTATGTTGCTGTGTACTTGGGGTTGTTTTTGTGTGTGTTTTTTGTGTTGCTCAGATGTAAAATACCAAACCAAAATGAGCATACATTGATTTACATTTTAGCATTCTTTGATTCTTCTATTGCAATGTGTTTTTATTTCATGTTTTGCACTGCTTTGAAATCCTGGGTCAGAAAAACAGCCTTGAAACATGTACTAAATTAAATAAATGCCTGTTGACAGATGATCAGTCCAGCAAATAAGATTTGATCTTCAGAACTAAGTGAACTCCCACATCATCATCCGTGGCACACTTTTTCTGCCTCTCTACCACCGCTACCTCCCAAGTCACTGCTGAAATAAACGCTCTTTCTTCTCATGGAGCTGGGTGGGGCTCCGAAACGTAGTTCACTCACTAAGGCTGCAATCCTATACACACTTGGGAGATTTGCAGAGGGGAAGCCATGTTAGGCTGTTGCAACAAAAACAATCAAGAGTCTTGTGGCACCTTAAAGACTAAGGCATTTATTCTGGCATATGCTTTCCTGGACCTTGTCCACTTTATCAGATGCATCAGATTACTTGTAAATCTCATTGACCTCAATAGGACTTCTAAGTAGACATGCATAGGATTGCACTGTGATCCGACATGGAACTTGCAAGCCTTCCCTTTTTGTCTATTTTATTTTTATTTATTTTATTATATTTATACCCCGCCTTTTTTCCTGCCAGGAACCTAAGGCGGCATACATTATATTCTCCTCCTCCTCCTCTCCATTTTATCCTCACAACAACCCTGTGAGGTAGGTGAGGCTGAGAGTCAGTGACTGGCCCAAAGTCACCCAGTGAGTTTCATGGCCGAGCGGGGACTAGAACCCGAATTTCCCGCGTCCCAGTCCAACATCCTAACCACTACGCCACACTGGCTTTTATCTTGACATTTATGTTAATCTTCTACCTTTCCCCCTCCTGCTTACCTTTCTTCTACTTTTAACTTATTCCCACCACTTCCAGTTTCCAGATCTATTTCATCTCATGCCCTATGGGCTCCCATCCTGAATACAAACACACACACCTCTTACAATTGGGAGAGGAAATTGCTCTGCATCCTTGGTGCCTGGCCAGGATCCTTGCAGGCTGCTCAGCCCAGCCCCTCCCTTCCCTCCAGTCCTCCCTCCAGGCTGTGATGCATTGCCAAGCAATCCAAGAGCCTTACCTTTGGGAGAAGTGTAAAAGGTCAGTGCAGGATGCTGAGGGCTAGGCTCCTCAGTATGTCAAAACCTGTAAGGTCTGTCTGAGCAGCTTTCTTTCTTAATTTTTTTTTTGGGGGGGGATATCTTATCTCTAAGAGTTGCTTCTCAGGTGGAGTTTGGATTTGGGAATAATTGTTGAGGAGTATGTGCTCTTTGGACCTCTCTGCTCCTGCAATTGTCCTGAACTGAGGGTGAAGCTAACACAGCTGATAACCTCTTGCACAGGTTAGTGTGAAACTGGTTCCTTTAGGGCTTTCTGTGTGCCCTGGTCTGAGGAGGAGCCGATCCCTTTTTTTCCATTCTGCTGGCAGAGGTTTGGTGCCCATGAACACTGTTGCAAAATTGTGGCTTTAACCGCTAGCTATTGTATTCTGTGAAAGAGAGAATTTGAAAACTTTACTTACAGAGATTTGCTGAGTGTGGTGCAGTTTGTCTGTACGCAGGTTTGGAAACAGGGATGCAATTCTTGCTCTCTCCTTCTTTAGCAGTATGCAATCAAGGTGACAAAATCGCCTTGTCTTGGAATCATAGGCATCTATGCCACTACAGTCCACTGAACAGAATTTTGGTTTGAAATCTGGATAGAAATCTTATCTCATCAATGGACTTGCTGGACAGCCATGAGTGTAGTAGTGACTTTCAGCCTCAGTTTGCTATCCATAAACATTATAGTGACCTCTGGGATATTGTGACAAATGCATTAATAAGATGTTGATTTCCATCCTGAGAAAGGGGCAGGCACCACCTCATTAGGGGCTGTAATAAAAAGAGACTGTTGAAATTGCCTATAATAGAAACCTGGGATGAATTCTCAAACCCTCTTGTACTGATGGAAGTGTAAAAGAAGCTTCATGATCCAGTCCTACACAGGACTAACATGAAAGTATATTTAATCTTTTTTTCTATAATCAGTTCTGCGGCACCATAGGAATTCATAATCAGAATTGTTTTACTGAATTGGGGTAAGCCACCATGAGTGTCTCCCTTGAGAAAATTCCCAGAGGTGTAACTGTGTCGATCTGTTGCAGAAAACACAATAAAGCTTATGTTATAATCCATTTGCTGATTTTCAAGATGCTACAAGACTGGTTTGTTTTCTTTTGAGCCAGAAAGTAGAGGGTATAAATCTCCAAAATAAATAAAGGATCTTTTTAGTATATTGAGGCTTCTGCTCTTCAACTATATGGCATCATATATAACTTTTGTGTCAAGCAGACTGATCTACGAGAAACTGGATATTAAGGGTGGTGTCCAATGTTATTCTAACTTGAATCCTATTCATTTCAATGGGCCTTCTCTAAGTGGGACTAATATTGGATAGAACCCTAAGTTGGTTTGTATATTACAGTATATAAGAGCCATGTGGGTAATAATATTACTAGTGAACTATTTTAGCTAAATCCTGAATGTGATTGAAACTAGAAAACTTGTCAATTTTCTTTTTTCTTTTTAAAAGGTTGAGGGGTGAGGTTCTCTGCACCTCATTTTGGGGAGAGATCGGGAAATGCAGACACTATAGATCCTTAACAGGAGTATGTCTGGGGAAAAAAATGTGGGTTCCTTTTCAACTCTTTTATGTGTAATCGCTGTTTTTTTTGAGCATGCGAATTGCCTATCCTTCAGGATCTCCCATCCTTGGATGCCTCCCAGAGAGCTCTTACCTGCAGCTAAGGTGTTGATTTCAGTTTGATCCCAGTCTTTAGGAGAAAGTTCAGTTTCTGGGGCTTCAGCATAATCGCTCGCAGAGCAAGCCTGTTGGCTGGGATGTTATCAAATCCACTCCGGTTCCAAATAGTTAAATAGTCATCTCATCTAAAGTAATGTTTTTGCTTGAAGATGCTTTTCTCCCACGTATAGTTAAGTTTTCCTTCCCCCTCTCCTTTTCTTCTTCTTCTGGTAGTTGCTCTGAAAGGAAAGACAAACACGATCTTTGGGGATTTGTTGTCAGTTGAACCTTGGTGAGCCGCTGGCTCGATTCATACAATAGCCAGCTTTAGATCTTCGGTGGAGGGAAAAATGGGTTCCCAGCATTACTCATTAATGAAAGCGCTGGTTGAGATAGCCTGGGAAGTGGGGCTCCTTCAAAGGCCTTGCCTACCATTGTTAAACCAGGCCTGTTTGATTACAGTCCTGCCAGTGGGGGGATCCGATGTCTCAATTCCCCCTGGAAAAACAAGCAGGAGAAAAGAATCTCTCGGTGGAATGTACTGGGTTGACAAAGTATTACGTACTAGGCCGTGCCGGACCCCCTAGCTGCTGGACTAGGCAGGGGGTGAACGATTCATCCCCTCCCACCTAGAGACTGACCTGTCAGGCCTTTATCAAAGTACCTCTGGGAAGATTGACAGCGAGGAAGGAGTAGAAGCAAAAGGGCAAAGCCGCTCACATAACATTATTTCAAGTCTCCGTTACTATTCAGAATGGGTTGAAACCTAAGCAACCTAGACATAAAATGACCCCCAGATTTCGAAAGCTTGCACATTTATTGTGATGTTTGAGTTGGCCTAATAAATGCTATTAATTACAAGATATGGATATTGGAATGTTTCTTTTGGGCAATACGGCCTTTGCTTTTTGTGTGACCCCAAGTTTTCACAGGATGGTGTCCTGTAGCCTGCTGCTTATCATTTCATCAGATACAGGCAGTGATGCAGGGGAGCAGCGCCAGCATTTTTTGATTAGCAGGGATGCTGATTATCCGCCACCCTCCTCAAACTTCCCTGTTTCCTCCTGAGTTTAGCTGCAATCCTCACAGCAGCTGGGGGGAAATGGATTTTCCCAGCAACAATATATTGGTCCCGTTGTAATGCAAAGTATTTTGGGGTGGCTTAGTCTTGAATGGGCAATTAAGGCCTATTTGCTTTACAAAAGACCTGCTCCTGGGGGAGCTGAAAACAGCTAGAACGGGTTTGCTGATGTGGCTCAACACAGCTGCCTGCCTGCCTGCATTTTTAGCCTCTCATTGTGACTATGGGGAATGTCCTGATGAGCACCAGCACTTCAAAATTTACCACTACACCACTGGATGCAGGACTGTTGTCGGTAAAAAGCTCACATGCCACAACAAACCAGTCATGATGCTGTGATCTAGAAAGAGGATTCTTTAGGTGTCTAGCGCACTGATCCACCACCCATAAGCCACACCCTTGATTCATTGCTGCTTGAAACATAAAGCTCAGGGATTGGCAAGGTCACTACACTCCAAATAAGGGCTTGTTGTGCAAAGCCCCGCACAACCGTTGCACCATGTGTGTGGCTGCACTGCTTCCTGCTCTTTCAGTTTGGTATCAATTTGTGCAAGCAGAGTGTCTGGAACTGCTGTTGGCACATACCTTAAGTGCAAGGTGAAAGAGAGAAACATGCTCAGCGAAAAGCAGGTCAAACAAATCCTTTACAGGACCATCTTCTATCTGGTAACCTGTGTCCTCACTGTGGGAAGCTGTGTGGATCTAGAATTGGCCTCCACAGTCACTTACGGACCCATTGCTAGAGTTTACACAATTTTATACAATTTCCTTTTTATATAATCTTTTTGTAATTTTATCCTGGAAGACAATCTTACTCGGTCACGAGTGATCGCCTACTACTACTACTAAGTCTTTAAGGTGCCACAGCATTCATTTGACTGGCTGTTAGAGTAATACTGCTCCTTAGCGGAACCTAGTATTATATAAATTCTCATTATAAATAGCCAAGGATGTTGTGAATATGTATATTTGGCTCCATCTTAGGATCTTTGATTATAACTGATTTTGCTTCCGTGATAACATTGTTAAACACTTATATACAGACTCTCCCATTTGCACCACTTGCAGGTACATCCTGCTGGGAACAGTAGATCCAGATCTGTCCCTGTGAAAAAAAACCTCTGATTAGCCCTGTCAACCTGGCCCCCACAAAAAAACCTTTTAAAAGGAAGCTTGAGCTTTGACAGCTGTCAAAGCTCCATGCTCCTGTAAAAGGGGATGGCTTGCACTTTCCCATCTTCCTGAGCACCTAGAGCCTTAGGAGAGGGTGGGAAAGATGTAGGACACTGAGAAGAGTTGGGTCCAGCCCCCCCAAAGTAGAGGATCTTGCTGTGAAGGGACTGATTACTGGCCACCCCTATAATTGCAAGCAAAGATCACTCGGGGCTTTGCTTTCTCTTTATACCTCGCTTTTTGACAGCTGTCAGTGTAAAGCAAAGTAAAAAAATAAACCTCTTTGTAGCCTCTCTGGGTCAATGCCCAGAGTTGGTACCTGCTGTACTTTGACAGCAGGTACCTCCCCCCCCCCCCCCGGATATTGCCCAGTTGAGGCTTTCCATTTTTGGACCCATGGAACTGAATGCATATGTCCCTGTCCAAAAAAAAACCCTTTTCAAAGGAATTGGAGTTTCGACAGCTAGCTGTAAACTGACAGTTCCTGTAAAAAGGGGTGGCTCTCACACTTTCCCCCCTTCTTGACCACTTAGAATCTTGGGAAAGGGTGGAAAAGTGAGAGGACCCAGAGAGGAGTCAGGTCCAACCTTCCCCAAATCCAAACAACCCTTCGGGATCTCACCATGAAGGGAGATCTCACCACCCCGTTTTCACAAGTAAAGATCACTCACGGCTTTGGTTTCTCTTGACAGTTTGCCTTTGGACAGTTGTCAAGGCAAACCAAAGTGAAAAATAAAGCACTTGGCAGCCTCTCTGGGTCAATGCCCATATGGGGTGCCTGCTGCACTTTGACAGCAGACCCCCTCCCGGACATTGCCCAGGTGAGGCATGCCATTTTGGACTCATAGATTCATAGATAGATTCATAGATCATAGAGTTGGAAGGGGCCTACGAGGCCATCGAGTCCAACCCCCTGCTCAATGCAGGAAACTAGAGGAGGGGTCTCCCATCCAAGTCATAACCAGGCCTGACCCTGCTTAGCTTTCCACGCTCAGACAAGCTGAGCCAGCGTGAGCCACAGGCCTGTACGCACTTGTGCAAGTCTGACTAAATTTTAAAAAATGAAAAAAATTGCACACATTTGGGGCACTTTTTTTTTTAAAGGGGTGATGAGCCAATGACAGCCTCTCCAACGTTCCACTTGGGCACTTTGAAGGGGCGTTCACTAGCTGTCAAATCGGGGATCATGAAAAGCAATCTCCAAAAAATGAAAGAAATTGTGAAGGGAGGTGGGGAAAGCTGCGGTGAGTGGGGCTTTCTTCCAGGTAACTGCATAGGATTGTGCCCTGAATCTGGAACCATTTGCAATGCCCTTCCAATGTTAGCACACCTGAGTGCGCAGAGCTACTCTTCCAGTGGTAACTTTATTTCTATACCACATCAGTGTGCAGGGCATTTTACAGAGTATAAGAGGCCAAGTCCCTGCCCCAAGGAGCTTCCAGTGTAAAAACTGACACAGGGGAAACAACAAAGGAAAGAGAGGGAAATGGAGACGGGTAACTAGCAATAAGAGATGGTTTCAGTTACACCTGCTTTGGCTAGGCTACAGTAGGGTAGCCATTCCCAGTCTGGTGCCCTCCTGATCTTTTGGACTACATGTCCCATCAGCCCCAGCCATGCTGCAGTAGGGTATGGGAACTTGATCGAGCTTATTATAATAACTTTTATTTATTTATTTATTATATATTTCTACCCCACCTTTTTTCCTGCAAGGAACCCTGTGAGGTAGGTTAGGCTGAGAGTCAGTGACTGGCCCAAAGCCACCCAGTGCGTTTCATGGCCGAGCGGGGACTAGAACCTGGATCTCCCGAGTCCCAGTCCAACACTCTCAGCACTATACCACACTGGCTCTTTTTAATTGCTGACCCCAATTTGTCTATATTGAATTTAGTTAACAGATTTACCTCTGCGACAGGGCTGTGCTATCTACTTTATGTTACTTTGTTCTGCTCTTTGATGGTAATGTTTAATGTTGTTGCCCACTAAAATATTACAATTACCTTTCTGCCGTGGAAATTCAGACCCTAGAGAACAGGCCATTCCAGTACTCAACTGGGAGTGCAGGAGTGGTGTACATGCAGTTCTCTCTGGAATCTTTACTAGGTCAAAAAGTGCCAGCTTCTCTTCTTCAGGTATTTATTTACATTATAGCTCTTGCTACCCGTATTAATTGCGGGTGAATGTTAGCTGGAGTGGGCCATGAAGATCATAAGAAGAGTCGTGCTGGATCAGACCAACGGCCTATCTAGTCCAGCATTCTGTTCACACAGTGGTTAGCCAGCTGCCCGTGGGAAGCCCATAACCAGGTCATGAGTACAATAAAACCCTCCCACTCACGTTCCTCAGCAACTGGTATTCAGGCATGCTCCCTCTGAGACTGGAGGTTATATATAGCCTTCATGACTAGTAGCTAGCCATTGGATCATTCATTTGGATTCTATAATCATTTGTGCTTTACCTCCTGCTACCTCTCACATTCTTTGACATTCTGGCTTCACTTTTATTTTTATTTTTAAAGCACATTTCCCCCCCTTCTCTCTGTACTGTGTGTGTGTATTCAGGACTGGCGTCAAGGGTCGGCATGATTGGGCACTTGCTGAGGGACCACACCCCAGCAGGGTCCCACTGACAAGAGCCCCCTGGAGTTGCTCCTCCTCTTCACCGTTGCAGCAACCTGTCTGTCCACCTGCCTCTTGCTCTGGCCCAGGCAATGAGGGTGGTGAGAAAAAGGAGGAGGAGGAGATGCCGCTGCCTACTTGCTCACTGGCTCTTTGCCTGAAAGCAGGCAAGTGGGAGCGGAGCAATGATGAGGAAGAGGATGAGGAGCAATAGCAGCTGGTGACAATAAATGTTAATCTTTAAGCCCCCCCCCCACAAGTATCTCTTGAGTTTTTGTCTGCTGGTTGTAATACATAACCCTCTGGGAGGAAGAATCCCATTTCCCTGTCTCGTAGAATCCAAGAATGTTTGTTTTTAGAGAGCGTGAGGAGAAAGGAGGGCACAAAATGGCCCTCTTCCCACTGTCAGTAGCTACCTTGCAATGGAAAGATAACTTGAGACCCAATCTCCCTCCCATTTCAGGTCAGCAGTTTTGTGAAAGGGAGGGTGTCTGTCTGTCTAATGTATAGGATTTATATCCTGCCCTTCATCACAAAATGATCCCAGGGTGGGTCACAATATATCATCATAAATCCAAAAAAAACTCACAGCAACTGGTCTGTATCAAAACATTTCATAGATATCACTGGACCTACCAGACTTAATTACCATGCTGTTGTTGATCCAGTGACCAATTGTTAGCATTTTAGTTTAGTATGTAACTCCTGAACAAAACAACTTTCATTGGTGCAAGTGCCTGTCTCGAAAATGTTGCTGTTTACTGATGAGAGGCGGTTTATATGTTATGTTATGCCCATGCTATATAGAGCAGTTTTGCCAACTGTTGAAGCAGCAGCGCGCACGCCACACACACACCCATGGAAGTGTCATTTTGTGCACTGACAGGGAAGATCCCAAGGAAGACATACAAGGTGCCCCCCCCCAATGCTTCTCCCGCCTGTGGGAAGGAGTGCTGAGGGAAGAGGGAGCTCTCAATTAATCTGGCCCTAGACTCTCAAAGCAGGGGTCGCCACTCTGTGTAGATGGGCAGGATTGTTGACGCAGCCAGAAGCTTTCTCAGTTGCAAAGGTCTGTTGTGAGAAGCAGAGATGGTGCTGCTCCTGAGATGTTTGCAGTTATCGAGAACTAATTCTGCTTCTCCCTGCACTGCAGACCCACCGAGCCTCTTTCCAACCAGCCATGACGGTCACGTACACAGCCCGTGTGGCCAATGCCCGCTTTGGTGGCTTCTACAAGCTGCTGAGCCTCTGGCGTGGAAGTATCTACAAGCTGCTCTACAAGGAGTTCCTGGTCTTCTCTGCTTCCTACCTGGGACTCAGCCTTACCTATCGGTAAATAGGAGCAGGAGGAAAGCATTCTCATCTCTCTGGCAAACGCGGGTCCAGGTATCCCAGCATGGGCCAAGTGAAAAAGAAGGGCAGATCTTTTCAGTGTCAAAAAACACACACACACACCATTCAGGGCTCATAAAAAAAAAAATTCTAACCCACTGATACCTAGAACCAAACCACAGTGCAGTACAGTAATACCTTGGATTGCAAGCATAATTCAGTTCCGGAACCGTGCTTGTAATCCAAAACACTCTTATATCAAAGTGAGTCTCTGGCGGGCATGAGCGGGGCCGATTTCGGCCTGCTATGCCCGCTCGAGGCAAGCGGTTACATCCCTACGTAATGGTGTCCTTCCACTAGCAGAGCGGGCTCTGCTGACAAATGAAATTTCCCCTCCCCCTAGCAGCCCACCCCTGCTTGTCCATCCCCATCTGCTCTGGAAGGTTGGAAGACCCTCTGGATCCCACTTGGGAGCATGCCGGCGGGGGCAAGGAGAGGGCAAATGTCCATTGCACAATGTTGGATGTAACCAAATCTCTTGTTGCCTCTGGATGTCTTTAGATCAGGGCGTTTTTGCACAGCCCAGGCCGCAACTGTGGTCAAAACAGCTCTGGTTGTAGCATAACACAGTGGAGTACAATGGGGAAGATGTGTATAAATATGGCATCGCCCAACCTCACCCCCTTTCACAACTACCGTAATTACCTTGCTTCTGGGCAATCTTGACATAACCTGCATCAGTCGGAAGCTGTTTAAGGGAATGGGGTTGAAAACACACACATCCCACACTGCCACCACCCAGGGGAGCACTGTGTAGATATGTGTGCCCGCCCGTGCTTGCTATTTAGCTTTGCCACGTTAGAACTTGGACCAGCTAAATGTAAGTTGTCACGAGGAGTACAGCATGGCAACGTCCTCAGTCTTTCTGTGTTTGTTCTGCTGGCTGTACAGTTTCTCCTCTCCGAGTTCAAGTTGCTCTTCCCCAGTTTTCAACCCTAGATCATGATGATTACCGAATCAGTATTTATTGATATTTTTGGTGCTTCCAGGCAAGACTTTTATTGTGTGATCACCCCGCCACATTTGCAGATTTTTTCAGGGGGACTGGGCATCGCCTTCTTCTACTTGTAGCCTCCCAAGTTTCCCCATTGCTGCTTTCATCTTTTTCTTACTGAGAAAAATCTGTTATGGATAAAAAGATGGAATAGCTAGGCGATGCCTTTGGATTGGTAGCACTAGTAGGAGCCCTCCAGTGGGAAGCATCCTCTGACGTACGTAGTTTTGCATGCTTTGCTCTCCGGCTGACCTGAGGGGGCTCTCTTGAGATGAGCAGATCTGGACTGGCATCAGCTCAGCTCCCAGGTTTGGCAGTCATCCTGTTACGCACACAGCTCACTCCTAACAGAGGTGTGGGTGGAGTACACACCCATCCCTTTGCAAGACTCTGTCTAGCTCTTTGCATATTATGTATGGCAGGCCTCAACTCTGGCATTAGGGTGTTCCTAACACTCTGACACAGTCTCCCCTAACATGATGCCCTCTAGATGTTTTGGACTACAACTCCCAGAATCCCCCCGCCAGCATTCTGGGAGTTGTAGTCCAACACATCTGGAGGGCACCAGGCTGGGAAAGGCTGCTCTGATGCTTGTAGTTGCCCCGAGACCTATATCCTGTTCCATCGTATTGTTTTAAAACAGCCGTCACTTCCAGTCTTCCAATGGCCAGCCTGCACTTGCCTTTCAGACTACGTTGGGCTCTCCCCTTGCAGGAATGCAAGCAGGTGGATCTTGTTGCATCCACGGGTGCCAACCTGTGCCAAATTTACTCCCTCCTTAATCCTGCTCTCTTTCTTATTCCCACCTCCAGCTTTGTCTTAACCGAGGATCGGAAACGAGTCTTTGAAAAGGTGGTCATTTACTGCGACAACTATGCCAACCTCATCCCTGTCTCCTTTGTCCTGGGTGAGATGCTTGAACACCCCCCCAAGCCCGTATCCTAGGGGCGTGTAGGCTGCTGGAGCAGTCTCCTTATCTGAAATGCAGTGGCGGCTGGTGGCTCCACTGTCAGTGGGGCAGCGTTCCACTCCAGGTTGCAGTGTCTGAACTTGTAAGCAGCTATCCGTGGTGCTGAACCCATTCTGGGGCTAGGTCAGGGGGTAGAGTCCAGCGCGTGGATAGCTCCTTTAAAGTTCAGACTGAAACCCACTGACATTCGAGCCACCTGCCTCCCCTGCCAAAATGTCTAACCCAATGTTTTGCTTGCCGGTTGCAGGGGGTGGGGCAATACAGGGTAGTCTTGTAAAGATCAAAGCCCCCAAATGCTCCTGTTTTGGATTTGGGTTTGACTTCCCCCGTCCATTCTCTTAAGGCAGTGTTCTCCAACCTTGGGTCCCCAGATGTTTTTGGCCTACAACTCCCAGCATGCCCCAGCCAGCCCAAGGTTGGAGAACACTGCCTTAAGGCAATGGTATGGTAGAGGATGCCATGCTGTTGTTCCATCTGGAAACTGGGCAGAGCCTGGGTGATCTGCGTGTGCTTTAGCCCGTGGTCAGCATTCATGGAAAGGGCTGCCAGGACCAGGGCCGGTGCAAGGCAGTTTGGTACCCTAGGCAAGATCAGATATTTAGCGCCCCCCCTTCCCACTTGAGAGCGCTGTATTTTTTCCCCAAGGCGTTTCTGGCGTCCCCTTTAGCCCTGCGCCCTAGGCAGCTGCCTAGCTGGCCTAATGGTAGCACTGGCCTAATGGTAGCACTGGCCCTGGCCAGGACTCTAACCTCCCCGAAAGTGAGGCAAACGAACCCAGGCAGCCCTGTCTCCTTGAACCCAAATACGTTGGTTTTGACTGTGTTCACACAGCAATGAGGGAGAAGCACTCTGCAAATGCTCAGAGGAATGTTGCATATCTTAATAGTGAATCCAATTCTCTTGAGTTCCAGCTTATGCAGCCAAAATGTCACCATCCACACAAAAGAGGGAGGTATCAGCAGGCTTGCAGAAGTACCCCCCCCTCACAAAAACATTTTAGGGAGGGAAAAACCCAAAACATCCCTATGAGGACCTAGCATGCTCAGTTAGCACACAATACCAGCTGACTGTTGGCAGGGTGGGGGAACAGGAAATCCATGGGAAGGGGGAATGAAATGGAGTGGCTGGAAAACTGAACAGAAGCCCTCCATGCTGCAACACTTTGTTGCAGGCCACTCTTGTTTTTACAACTGTCTGTGTTTCCAGGACTGAGCTTTGGCTTTCAGAATATGTTCTGGGTCTTAGCCCTGATCCAAATTAATCCTTCCTGCTTTAGCTCTGAGACTCCCTGACTGAGGGATGGGGCTGAGTTCAAATGTAACCCTCCCCATCTTCTGGGTTCATTCAGGCTTCTATGTGACACTGGTGGTGAACCGCTGGTGGAGCCAGTACACCTGCATGCCAATGCCAGACCGCCTGATGTGCGCCATCTCTGGGAACGTGCATGGGACTGACGAGAAGGGGCGACTTTACCGGCGAACACTCATGCGGTACTGCAGCCTTTCTGCCGTATTGATCCTGCGCTCGGTCAGCACAGCCGTGTTCAAGCGTTTCCCCACCATGGACCACGTAGTGGAGGCAGGTGAGTGCCAGACTGGAAACCATTCCTTCCACTGAGCAGATGTGATGATTTATAGCAACCTTCCTCAACCTGGCTCCAGATGTGTTGGATTGCAACTCCTAACATCTTCAGGCAGCAGGGCCAATGGCCCTGCTGGCTGCGATTGATGGGAGTTGTTGTCCAACCAACACATCTGGAGGGCACCAGCTTGGAGAAGGCTGCATTAGTTACACCCCAACCATTCTGGGTAAACGTAATGAGAACGTGAGGACTGGACTTCATAAAACAAAATAATACCCACGGCATGACCTCTGTTGTATCTAACAGCCGGCTCGCTGTTTCTGCTTCCAGGTTTCATGACTCGAGAAGAGCGCAAGAAATTTGAGAACTTTAACACTTCCTACAACAGATACTGGGTCCCCTGTGTTTGGTTTACCAACTTAGCTGCACAGGCACGCAAAGAAGGCCGCATACGTGATAACTCTGCTCTGAAGTTGCTCATGGAGGTGCAGTTGGGAATCCTTGTCCTTGGACTGTAGACTCAAACTGGTTTAATAATTATTCCTTCTTCCCTAGGAAATGGTGGGAACTGGAGTTCTGGTGGGGTGCTCTAACAGAATTCTCAGCAGCCTCTTGACAAGCTGCATTTCCTAGGATTCTTTAGGGAAGCCGTGGCAATTTAACTGGTATAAAACCTTTGGAGTGAGGGGCTGTCTCTAATTCTGTCCCTACTCTGGAAATCTAAGAAATGCTGTTTGTTTATGCATTTGTATGCCTTCAACCAACTAGTATCCAGGGCAGCTTTCAATAAGAAATAACAATAATATCATACAAGATCCGAATAAAAACAGACGATGGAAAAAAATGATAAGGCCAGCAGTTAAAAGCAGTAAATTCAAATGGTTAGAGATCTGAGATGAGCATAAGAGGCCTGGGAGAAGAAAAAAGTCTCTGCCTGGTGCCAAAAGTACACCTGGTGCAAAGCAGGCACCAGGTGAACCTGTCTGGGGTGGGAGTAGCACAGATGGGTTTCTGCCACTGAAAGGGCCCCCTCCTGCCCCGCCCTCAGCGGGCAGGGGCATCTGGAAGAGACCCTCACTTGCTGACCTCAGCAGCCGGGCAACTGGCTATGGGAACAGGCTTTCCTTCAGGTCCCAAGCCATGTAGGACTTTAAAGGTCAACACCAAAACCTTGCATTGTACCCTGAAATGGACTGGAAAGCAGTGAAGCACTGGGGTAATGTGGTCCTAACGCTCAGTCCCAGCCAGGGTGCTTCCAGACATGAGCCTCCTTGCCGGTGCCTCTGGCTGTTTTTGTTGCTAGGAGTTTTGGAAGTCATGATCCACGCAGTTGGGATACAGAGATGGAGTGGGCGAAGGAGAAGGGAAACAAACAACCCAGGGATTGAGAAAACAAACCATGGCAGTGGGATCACATCATGCCATGGATGACTGTGGCCAGTCTCCCTCTGTCCAGGAAAGTTCACAGCTGGCACACCAGCCTGAGCTGCAGGGATGTTGAAGAGTCCTTGGTCTCGAGTCACGAGTCGAGTCACGAGTCTTTGGACCCGAGTCTCGAGTCCGAGTCCTTGGTCCAAAATGGTGACTCACGAGTCACGAGTCACTCCCAAAGCTGACTCCACGAGTCCCTATTAAAATCAATGGGGTTTTTTCCCAACAAAATAAGGCTACTTCAGATGTGTGGTTTAAATAAATTCTAGGCACAAGTGTGCCTTTTTATTTCAAAACTCTGCAACCGATTTTGGCAAGAACAGACCAGGCAGAAAAACCCAAAATAACCAGGCAGGCAGAGGAGGCAGGGAACCCCAAAGCAGGCAGGCAGAGGCCTTTGTCTTGGACAATTCAACTGTTGAACTGGTCAAGAAGAGACCAGGCAGGCAGAGGAGACTGGGAACCCCAAACAGGCAGGCAGAGGCAGCCAAACCCAAAATGTCTGAAAGGTTGCATTTTAGAAAAATGATTAAAAAAAATAAACTTGCTGTACTTCCTAAAACTTATCCATGTTGCATTTGAGGAACATGATTTTGTCTAAATGTTTGGCCCCCATTCTGGAACGGTGAGATCTCATCACAATTCCACCCTCACTGAACACCCGCTCCACTGGGTGTTATAAGCCTGGTTATTACTTGGATGGGAGACCCCTCCTCTAGTTTCCTGCATTGAGCAGGGGGTTGGACTCGATAGCCTTGTAGGCTCCTTCCAACTCTATGATCTATGAAATCTATGGTGATGAACTTGCTGGAGCCAGAAACACACTCAGAGCAGCCACACAGAGTAATCTCAGGTCCTTCTTCTGCCTCTCCCAAGTACGCAACACATCAATCAAAATAAATCTTGACACACTGTTGGGGCTGCACTCCTGGTAGCCGTCCATAGTGGCCGAGCAGCGGCACACCTCGCTTCCATGCGCTCTTCGCCGGCAATCACGCTCCTCTCCACTCCTTCTGGTACAGCCCAGGGATGTTGAAGAGTCCTTGGTCTCGAGTCCCGAGTCGAGTCTCGAGTCCCATTAAAAATATTGGGACTCAAGTCTGAGTCGAGTCAGAGTGGGGACTCAGTCCGACTCACGAGTCGAGTCCTTGAGTCCGAGTCCCCATCCCTGCTGAGCTGGTGAAAAGTGCTCTGGGTCAGAGGCTCCTTGGGCCTCCAGTGACAAACATGGATCTAGGAGCACCCCAAGACTATGAACTTGATCCTTTAGAGGGAGTGTGATCCCATTGACAATAGGCTGAGCACCTGACCCTCCCACACCCAGCTGCCTCATCTTTTCAGGATTAAGTTTCAGTTTATTGACCCACATCCAGCCCATTAGTGACTCCAGACACCAGTTCAGCACTTTCACTGCCTCATCTGACTCAGAGGAAAACGAGCGGTAGAGTAGGGTATCATCCGTGTACTGATTACACCTCATCCTCAGATGACCTCTCCCAACAGCTTCATATAGCTCAACCTTTCCCCAACTTGGTGCCCTCCAGATGTTTTGGACTGCAATACCCATCAGCCCCAGCCAGCATAGCCAATGGTCAGCAGTGATGGGAAATGTTGTCCAAAACATATGGAGGGCACTGGGTTGAGGAAGGCTGCTATATATGTTGAAAAGCATGGGGGACAAAATGGAATCTTTTGGAAACTCATAGCACAAATGTCACGGGACAAAGCAACAGTCCCCCAGTACCACCTTCTGAACTGGGCCTCCAAGTAGGAGTAGAACCATGTGAACTCCATCAGAGAGCCTATCTGGAAGGATACCATGGTCAGTGGTATCAAAAGCTGCTGAGGGGTCCAGGAGAATCAGCCGGGTTGTGTTCCCCATCCTTCTCGCAGCATAGGTCATCTATTGGGGAGCAACCAAAGCCATTTCTGTGCCGAAATCAAGCTTGAAGCCTGCCTAGGATGTCTGTTTGCACACCACCAAAAAAGAGGACAAGCATGACCACAAAAGAGGACATTGATTTGCATAACATGTTAAAAATATGTATAGACTCAAATTTAGAAAGAATTACTGTAACTTAAATAGAAATACAATCTATCTCACTATAGTGGGGAAGACAGTGACTTCTTGTTCTGCTCGGTCTGCTGTTCTGGTGCTAACTATAAATTGGCAACTTCAGGGCCCCTCCTCTCCTGGCTTCATATGGTTTTTCTTTATCTTTAAACTGGATGTGGACTGGACAACCCTTAAAACAGAGGATGCCTTCAAATAGAGGATTGTCCTCTGTAAAAGCCAGACTCAGACATTTTAGCCAGGCAGAATTTTTTTTGTGCTGCACATCCTTACGCTGTTCTCTCCCCCTTCAGGAGCTGAATCTCTTCCGTGGCAACTGCAGTATGCTCTACCACTATGACTGGATCAGTGTACCACTAGTCTACACCCAGGTGAGTTAAGGACCGAGAGCGTGCAGCAGGCTTGACTAGTTCTACTAGCAAATGGGTCTGTGTTCATCCTGTGAGCCACCTTCAGCTTCTTCCCCACCAGTCTGGACCAGATTGAAGGATGTGTGGGAACTTTTGCTGAACTATGTTGTCCATGTGCCTCTCGTCTTCTAGGGCTTCTAGAGAGCGGCACCACATCTTACCCCAGTAAATCTGTGTTCCCAACCTATGTTTACTGAGATAATGAGGGGAGGGGTACCTGCAAGATCTTCTAAAGGCAGAAAGTAGATCTCCAGATGAACTCCCAGCATTCCTGACTATTGGCCATGCCTGCAGGGGCTTCTGGGAGATGAAATCCCAAACATCTGGAGATCTACCTTCTGCCCACCCCTGTTCTAAAGCACATACTCAGGATCTCACCCTTTAGATCAGGGATGAGGAATGTGTGGCCCTCCAGATGTTGCTGGACTGCAACCTCCTTAATCCCTCACCACTGGCTATGCTGGCAAGGGTTGATGGGAGTTGGAGTTTGACAACATCTCGAGAGCCACATGTTTCCCTACCCATTTTAGATTAATCCAGAACAACTACCACCCTCTAGTTGTTTGCTTACAATTACTAACTCAGGTAATGTACTTTGGATCACTTGAGGTAAATTAAATACCTTTAACACACACTGAGTGCCTTTCTATATACACAACCAGAGTGATTAAGGAGCAGTAAAAAATGCATTGTTTCTACTCTTTGAACATTTTTACCCAGGGAGTAGTGGTTCTAATGCAAGTTAGTGACCGAGTATGGAATGAGGGACACTGTGCCATATTTATTAATCAAAACTGAAAAGCTGTGATCTTGTGTATGCATCTAAAAATATTAGAATCTCTATAATTTCCCATATGAACATGCATTAGAAAGTCTTCTACTACTATTCCTTAGCAACCGACAATGTGTACAAAAGATAATTAGTAGGGGTTAAGTCATAGATGAATGGTTAGATCCTGAATAATTAATCCGTATGATCTAATTAGGGCCAAGTAGCCAGGGATCCTAGATTCTGTGACTGGTATGTTGGCCTCTTTATCTGTTTCTTGTCCTGCTCTTGGCAGGTGGTCACCATTGCTGTGTACAGTTTCTTCGTTTCTTGTCTCATTGGGCGGCAGTTCCTTGACCCAGCCCAGGGTTATAAAGGACATGACCTGGATCTGTGGGTCCCTGTGTTCACGCTGCTGCAGTTCTTCTTCTACGTCGGATGGCTTAAGGTACGACAGGTTTGAGGTACATTAAGTCATATTAGGTTGTCGGGGTAAGGTACCGTATCTTCCACGGCAAGGAAGTGTTCAGGGGGAGAGGAAGGATCAGTGAAGCAGTGGTTGGGGGATTTTAAGAAGGTAGGTGGAAGGTAGGAAGAGGGGGTGAGTTTGCTTCCCTTTGCCATGCTGCTTGTGGAGTGGATCACAGAGCTTGCCAGGTGAGGGTCTTTCTCCTTACTGTAGATATGCACACCCTGCAGGTGGCTGAGCAGCTCATCAACCCTTTTGGGGAAGACGATGATGACTTTGAAACCAATCTACTGATTGACAGGAATTTCCAGGTAACTCTCCTCTTCTCTGCTCAGGATTGGATGAAGCGCCCTTTGTGAAAGAGATTAGTTTTGCCCCTCAATGTGTAGGATGACTTCCATTATCCAATAATTGCAAATCTAAGACTAGTTTCTAAATTCCAGATTCCCACATCCCCCCAAGGATACATAGGAGCACTGCGTCTCTGGCCTCCTGTTCTATGCCCCTAGAACAGTATTGTCCTGCTTTCCTCCTTCCTTTACAGGTCTCCATGATGGCTGTGGATGAGATGTATGGGGACCTGCCTCTCCTGGAGAAGGATCGGTATTGGGATGCTTCAAACCCTCGAGCCCCATACACAGCAGCCACAGTTTTCCTGTTGCAACAGCCATCATTCCAGGGATCTACTTTTGATATGACGTAAGGATTGTGCTTGCTGTAGAGCAGAAAAAGGGAACATAGTTTTCTGGCTTGGTGGTGGGTGAAAAGAGGATGATGACGGGATGAACCCTGGAGCAGTTGAATGTTGAGCTTTCTTTCTCCTCTTTGGCCTTACTTCCTGTGAAGAAAAGAGCCTTTGGGGGTTCCTACATGCACACACACACACACACACACACACACCCTCATGTGTGAACCGGCTAAAGGCTGGGTGTGTGTGTGTGTATGGTTCCTCTTGATAGACCCTGCCGGTGTCCCAAAGTCTACAGTGACCCGGCTTTCAAATGCAAATGTCATGAGTCATGAGTTCCCCTCCCTGCCTGGCCAGGTGAAGTGCATCATGATTGGCTGGAGGCAGTGGAGCTACAGGAAGGAGGGGGGGAGGGGGGGGAAGTATATTTCCCAAAGTGTGGGTTTTGTCTTTGTTCGTCACGTGGTTGCTGGCTGTGGAGCAATGGCAGCAAGCCAAGCAGAGGCCCACGCCTTCGGGGGGCCTCAGGATCAGACCCCAGGTAGCTCCTGGTGAAATTAGCTGACTGAGGGCTCTGGTAAAGGCAGGCCTTGTGGAGGACTACCCATCTCGGACCTTCGGGTAGGTGAAGTAGTCCTCCCGGGTGGCAAGGCTGTGCTGGATCCAACCCTGGAAGAGAACTGACCCCCAGGTAACAGAGAGTGTGCCTGGGAGATATAAGGAATCAAGTTTTGTTATTTTGTAGCTTTACTCTGTGTACCAAAGTGTGTCTCTCTAATTTCGTGTGCTTCTCTCATTTCCCTATTTTTGTTGTAAAATGCTACCTGAATAACCTTCTTTTGGTTTTTTACCCCACATGGTGTTTGTGGATTGCTCTGTGGTTCAAGCAACTAAATCCAGGTTACAGTCATAAAGGCAAGTCCCTGAACAGAGATTCAAGTAGGATTGCAGACAGCTGAGGCTGGCAATCTGGTACCTTGAGATCTCTTGGGGTCTTGGGTCCTTTGGGTAGGAAAGGGTGGGGGTGTGGCGGGTCAGCCAGCACCCCCCTTCCTCCACACTTCCTTTGTTATTTAGAGCAGGGATGGGCAACATGTGCTCCTCCAGATGTTGTTGGTTTACAACTCCCTTGATTCCTCAGTATTGGCTATGCTGGCAAAGTCTGATGGAAGTTGTAGGCCAAAATATCTTGAAGGCCACAAGTTGCCCACCCCTGATTTAGGAGAGCCCACACTTATCTCTCAATGCCTATGAAGCCCCCTACTGGCAAGCCTGAGACTGTGCAAACTCAGCCCCCCATTTACCACACCATGGAAACACCATTCCATTCTATAGCGGTGAGTCTTACAGAATGGGTGTGTGAGGGCAGTGTGAAAGATCCCTGTCCAATAAGCTCCAGTGCAACTTGTGGGGGCTGGGATACTGCTTTTGACGTCCTGTCCTTGGTTTCCAGGCTAGCCAAGGAAGACATGCAGTTCCAGCCTCTTGAGGAGATTGCAGAGGGCCTCGAACACAGCCGCCACGTACCCGCACACCTCTTGAACCGGCTGCTTTCCACAGCCCCTGCACCCGGTGGCTTTGGACGTCGATTGTCCCTGTTGAGGCGCAAGAACAGCTGCGTTTCTGAAGCGTCCACCACCTACAGTTGCCTCTGTCAGGACACACAGACTACTGACTGCTCTTGTGGGCCTCCCGGGCAGCATTTGCCCAGCAATAGCATTCACTTCAACTGTGATGGGGAGGTAGAACCTGGCCACGATCCTGCTGGCCATGATGCACACAATGATCTCCCTGAGGCCCAGGCTGATGGGCTGGGTGACCCACCTCAGAATACGCTAGGCCAAGAGGGTGCTGTGGCTAACCCCCAAGATGCAATGCCCCTTGTGGACATGTGTGTTCCTGACACAGCGAATGACTTGTCGCAGCCTCTCCTAGAGCATGGCTCTTCGGATGCCTCCTCCTTTCATAGCCCAAAGGAGACCACCAGCAAGGGGGGCCTTCCACCAGCCAGCCACCCCCACTGGCTACAGAGCCCAATTGAGGAGGAAAATGTGGTGTGAGTTGGGACTTCAGCCTCCACGGGTTGGAGTGGAGCCACTGCAAAGGGCAGCCTGTCATAGTAGTACCGTTCAATGCAGGGCCTGTAACTAAGCAACAGCAGAAATGAGACTGATGGAACAGCCTTTGCAGCCTAGGGTTCGGGGAAATTTTAATTGGGGACCTTTAAAAACTCGTTTATCTTGAATGCTGCCATTGGGAAAATGTTTTTGTTTAAAAAAGAGCCATGCCTCCTGGTGGGACACCTGGTCTTTGGTGCATTGTAATGTGGGGCCAACTCATAAGGAGTCAGGTGAAATATTGATAATCAGTCCCCTATTCCTCCCCTGCCCCACTAAAAATACTATTTTTCACTTGCTCTTGATTTACATCTACAGACACTTAAGGTGAATCTAGAGGGGGGAACATGGAAACTGATCTGCCCCTGCAGGTACCCTTCTATCCCAAAGCCACCCACAGCCAGTTCTGGTTACTGAATCTCATCCTTCCCTCTTATGCAGTCATTGGATGATGGGCAGAAAGGGGGAAGATACTGGTGACTGCTTTGGAGCTTTCTTCCTAAACCCCTCCATATGGATCTAACTTGTTTAAAAATCATGCTTTTATATTTTATTAAATAGTATTTTGTATAGAGTAATATTTGTGGGGAGTGTGTGTTACAATGGTATTTTTCAAGCCATCCCCATGTATCAAACACTGATCTAATCATACAGACTGTCAGTAGGGCTCTCTGGGCCAACAGTGAATTCCACTAGGCCAAAATTAGATCTCCTGGTTCAGAGCGATGCGCCATCTGGTCCAGCATCCTACTTCTGACAGTGCCCAACCAGATAGCTCTAGGAAGCTCACAAGCAGGGCATGAAGGCAACAGCCCTCTCATACTGTTGCCTTCTGCCCTGCATCTGGTAAAAAGTGGCATACTAGCACTGAAGAGAGCCATCATGGTGAAGTGAAATCTCTAATAGCCACTGATGGGGGAATAAATTTGTCTAATCCCACTTTCAAAGCCATCCAAGGCCAGCAACTATCACCCCATCTTGTGGTAGTGAATTCCATTCCATCTTCTGTGAAGAACTACTTTCTTTTTGTCTGGGCTGAACCTATTACTGATCAGTTTCAGTGGGTGACTCTTGAGCTTTAGCATTATGGGAGAGGGAGAAATTTTTTTATCTCTATCCAATCTCATCTCATGCATGTTGTAAAAGAAACAAAGGCAGTGTGTTCTAACTAAAGTTGCTAGCTTCCTTTTTTCAATACAGTCCTTCTTGCTCATTCTAGAGCAGCCTTCCCGATCCTGGTGCCCACCAGATGTTTTGGACAACCCCCATCAGTCCCAGTTGGCATGGCCAAAAGTCAGGGATCATAGAATACGTAGAGTTGGAAGGGGCCTATAAGGCCATCAAGTCCAACACCCTGCTCAATGCAGGAGAACAGACGTGGGCAGCCCAGGCAGTCACCCCTCCAAGCGCTGACCCGACTCATACCTGCTTAGCTTCAGCATGTGGCCTGCATTATGTGCTCTTGATGCCACCTGCAGGATGATGGGAGTTGTAGTCCAAAACTTCTGGGGGACACACAGTTGGGGAAGGCTCAACTAGAGCATGCCCAGAGGGAAGCAACTAGGTTGATGTTGGGTCTGGAAACAAAGTCCTATGAGGAATGATTGAAAAGAGTGGGGTATGTTTAGCCTGGAGAAGGGAAGATTCAGAGATAAGATAGTGGGCTTCACACTCAGAAGAGGGAGCAGACTTGTTCTCTGTTGCTCCTGAGGGAAGGACTAGACTAGGTAGAAACCGCAAGGAAGCAGATTTCAATAAAACGTAAGGAGAAATGAGTGAACTGTCAGAGCTGTTCAACAGCTCCTGCTAGAGGTACTTAAACAGAGGTTGGATGGCCATCTTTGATGGATGTTGTAGTTACAAAGATTTCTGCATTGAGCAGGGCAGATGAGCCAGTATGGCGTAGTGGTGAGAGTGTTGGACTGGGACTGGGATTTATTATTTAAATAAATAAATAGATGACCTCAAAGGTCCCTCCCAACTAACACTGTACAATTAGCAGCCATACTGATATTCGGTGTCCCTATTTTCCTAAGAAAACTTGGTCTTGCTGGTTTGCAATTTAATCCCTGTGCTAGTCAAAGATAGCACATGGACAACACTGGCTGGTTTTACTAATGGTGCACTATGTTAAAAGTTGACGTTACATGGGAAGACAATCACCACCCCAACAATTAGGGATGGCCTTCTTCTAATTTAGCTCAAGACTGCCACCTGCCTGTCAGAATAAACTTCTAGCCATATTAAAAATTACTAGACTTCAAGAAGAAAACAATGTTTATAGGTCAAGATGGGAGAGCAGAAGTTGGGTTAGACATGTCTACCATGGTCCTATGGTATGGGCCAGAGGGTTCAAGCAAATCTTGCTGAAGCTAACCAGGCCTTTGTCTGGGAGATCACCTGGGAACCCTGTGTGCAGTGCCTTGAGTTCCATAATGGAAGAAAAGCAGGAAATGGGCATATTACACCAAACCCATGCCAGCAAATGTGGAACTGGCTTGATTTTTGTTAAATTGATGTGGTTGTAGTACTAACATTGTACTCTCCTCTTCTCTCTGTAACCTAGTCCAGCCTCTCTTTCAAACTTATTCTATGTTTATACAAGGTACAATACTTGTTGATACAGGCTGCCCTAGAAGCTAGGTCACTTTGTAAAAGATTGTCATGGGCAACATAGCTCAGCAGCCTTTTTTTTTTTCCTTTCAAAAAGAGTGGCGCTGGACAAACAGCAGCAAGTTAGGCCTGATGAGGGATAACTGAAGTGGCCCCGCTACCCAGATTAAGTTATGGCCTGCAACATGCTCAGTTAAAGTACACACATTTAAAACAGTTTGAGAGAACAAAAGCTGCGAGTCCAACTGCTGAAGGATTGAGAGGAATCACATAAAGGCAACTGGTACTTATTTGTGCCTTAAAGCAGGGGCTTTTAAAAGGTAGGGCAGATGTGATTCTTCAAAACTGCTATTACCCTTAAACAAGGCAAGCTCCCTTACTCAAGTATTGTAAGCAAGCCAGGAATTCACTTTTACAGATGCTCCCTTGTCAAAATTCAAAAGCCTACATTACTGTGCTTCAGGAAGACTTTTCTCTAAAGATGCTCAACCCTGTGTCAGATCTTGCACATGTATATCCCTCATCAGGGCTGCTACCCTCTTTTGACCCCATCCCAGCCTGCTAACTGGACATGCTACCCAGAAATGAAATCTCATACTCCAGCTTGTTTTTCCCCAGTGGCAATAGTAGACAAACATGCTCCTTATGGGGTATGTTTTTATTCCTTTTTAAGACAAAATTTACAGTTGACATACGGTGCTACTGCTAGAACCTGCTCTGTCCACTTGTATCAGAGCAGCTGTCTGATTTTCTCTTCAGTAAGTGGTACTATTCCTTCTCTCAAGGTTTTTGTGTTCCAAGAAAATCTACCCTAGTTTTACATTAAGCCCAATCTCTCCATACTGGCTACTTAAAGATACTTAGAGCCTTTAGTATGTACTGCAGGGGGCAGCTGAGTAGTACTGTCTTCAATTTGGGACTTCTATTTTGTACTAGATCCCATTCTAAAAAAAAGTTAGCAATCCTTATGACAGTATTTAGCCAGCAGCTATGACTAACAGGGACCGTTTTCCATAGTTGGTTGCTTGTGTTCTAGAAGGACCTGTAACTGAGAGCCCCACCAGCAACAGTCACCCCACTGCTAAGGACAGTGAATGTGATTCTTTAATACCGTAGATACTCTGTTGCTGCTCCTAGGGATGCATCCCAATAGAGAATACACCATTTTGAGCAATGACTTACCACTGTTGCCAGCCTCTTCGCAGCAATACTAAACTCAAAGTAGCATTGTGCCTGTCTGTCAGGAAAGATTCTAGGAGGCACCTTTGAGTTTTAACTGGTGGTAGTGTACCATGTCAGATTTGGAAGCAGGTTGAAATACCCCCCACAAAATACCCCTTTCCCAGGCCCAACAGGGATGTGCACAATTGGCCTACTATACCTACAAGGCGGTGGGAGAGAAATCCCACCTCGAAATGACTGCATGGCTGAACTCCCACCTACTCCATTAAAGGCAGTGCCAGAAACTGGTATAAATTACCCTCCCAGAGTAAAGTTGCCCAAAAGTGCAGTGGTCACCACTATAGGAATAAAGCTACAGAAAAGATTTCATGGCCTTTTTATTTGTAGTGTTAAGATTCTATAGACCTATCCCTCTACATCACTGTATGCCAGGTATCTGTCCAATAAAAAAATAAAGAGGCAGAGGGACCTACCTGGATGAACAAGATAGCTTTACAAAATGTATCATTTACAGCATTAAAACTATGACCTTTACTAAAAAATAATAAACTTTAAAGAACAAATTTAAAAAGGACACTGCATCTTACAATTCCTCCCAGGATGGGAATATGATCCAAAAAGGAAAGACATACTAACAGGAAAAAACAGAATAACACCTTTTTCTTTAAAAAGCACCAAACTCAAAATATTGCTGTGAAGACAGTACAGTTATAGGTGTGCACACAAACTATCAAGGGGCAGGACCACAAGCTCTCCTCACCCCCTTAAGTCTAAAGCCAGTTTAGTGTTTGTACAGTTTCTAATGTTTTTTGCACCAAGGCCCAGTCCCTTCTTAGAAGGGAGCGATAAACCACTAAGCAAAGCTGTGTCAGATGTGCCTCAGGCACTGCTGTGGGGCAGGAGAATAGCTAGCTCAGGCAGGGCAGTGACTGTCCTTTAAAGCAGAGGTGGGCAAATGGTGGCCCGCAAGATGGTGGGTGAACTGTAACTTCCATCAACCCTAGCCAGCATAGCCAATGCTGAGGCATGATGGGAGTCCAATGTCTGGAGGGCCACATCCCTCCTTTAAAGGAGTCACTCTGCTCCTAGGACTAAGATCAGAACAGTCACCTCGTCCTTACACCTTCATCCCCAAAACACACCCAGAGAGATTCTGCTACCTTCACTGTTCCAGCAGAGGAAATCAGAACTACTAGGAACAGAAAATATCGTCTCAGTACCATATGGAGATGGGATTCCCAGGGAATTGAACATTTTTAAAATGGCAGTGATAGGGCTATGCTGAAGCCACATACAAAACCAAAATTTAAGAGGAGGGATAGTTTAGGAATGGTGGCGAAGGATGCCTCCCCATCACCCAGGGCACAGCCTTGTAACAGTCCCCAGCTGGGGTGGGAGAGGGAATAGGTAGCTCTGCATCTGCTAAGGTGAGTCCAACTCCTTGCTGCCAAGGATTCCTCTCATTTTAGAAACAAAAGCACTGTCAGGGAATTAATTTCAACAATAGCAATGGAAACTGGAGTTCCCAAAGAGGTACCATTGCATGGAGAATAGAAGCTCAGATTTCACCCGCTTTGGAAATGCTGCACCCAAAGCATACACTAGGCAGCTTTTTCAGTTCACGATAACTGAGAAGGCTTGTCTGCACCGATGTATCGAAGCAGCAAGGGCTGAGCTCGGCCCAAGTGGCCCCGTCGAGCATTGGTGGCCAATCTTTGCTGGGCCAAGAAGGACTGGACTGTTGGAGGGGTAGAGGATCGCTCTTCTGTAGCTCGTTGGTGCAGCGCCAGGCCCTGTAGCAGGAGAGAAGAATCTTGAGATGTTGACTTGTGCCATCAGACCCTTGGATAACGGATCTTCGTTATTCTTTTTCCCTGTGCACTGCAAACATCCCACGGCCTGAGTTCTGCTGGCTCTGCTGCCCGTTAGTGTGCCAGCCTCTGCCCTGCATTTATGTCAAACTCCGTTCAAACTCACCATATTATACCAGGCAGTGATGATCAGCTTTTCTTCTTGCTCCTGTTGTGATTTTGTCTTCTCAAAATCAGTCTAATATGAGAAAGCAAGAATGGAATATAATCCCTTTAAGAAGAAGAAAAAATCAGGCCTGCTAGCTACAGTTATAGATGAAGTAAAATAAATTATTTAAATATTATGAAGCATGTTACCAAATTGAGTACCCCAAAAGAAAGGATTTCAAGAATTATTTGGAAACTCGTCAGCTACCCATGTCTACTCTTGAAGATTATCAAGTCTGAGTAAGTTAACAGAGAAGACTCAATCTTATATTAAAAACCTAAAAAGCCACAGGATTAGATGGCTTAGAAGCCTAATTTTATCCAAATTCTGTTCTAAACCAGGGTGGACAACTTCAGCCTATGGGGTGCCCACCCACACGAAAAAGAGTGGAAAGAAGAGCTACAGCGCAGTACTATGGTGGTTCGCAAACTAAATGTAACCCTTTTAGCACTCTGTACTGGCTATGGAGTGCCAAACAGGCCAAGTTTAGCGTGACAATTTTTTTTTACATTTTATTTGGGGGAGGGCAGCGGAGGCCACATGTGGCCTGCAGGCCACATATTGCCCACCCCAGTTCTAAACCACCGCATAGTGAAGCGGGGGGCGATGATTCCAGAGAATTGGAACCAGGCCAAGATACTACTAATTTCTAAAGAAGGAAAGAATCTGCACAATACATAATCATATAGACTAGTTCCACTACTAAATGTAGACTATAAAATCATGACCCGTGTTTTAGCAAGTAAACGACATGATTGGTAAATACATACAACCAGATCAACCATGTTTCAGACTATAGAAAAAAGGGGTCATATTTCGAAATTAATAGACATTCTGCTCTAGCTTCCTATTTATAAAGGCTACATCACATTCCATGGTTCCACAAGTGGCCTGAATAGAGTGGGACCCCATGGACAGGAGAGTCAAATGCTGTATGATCCACTGCCAGGTAACATCTAGGTTACAATTGCACTAGGTTATCAAAAGCCCAGAAGCCATCTGATTTATCAGAAATTCCAGCCCCTTGACACAGCCTGATGTGATACTTCACCCAAGGAGACTCCCAAGGTTTAGGTAGGGCTGCAACCCCTTGTCCTTAGTAGAAGAAGTGGAGCTCACCTCCAGGTGGCTTATTTTCTTATCCTTTTCCTGCAGCTGGTTTTTCAAAGCCTGGATCTCCAGAGGAACTACATGAGGCTGCTGCTTGGGATCCAGCTTCTTGATGACCTGTGGAAAAATTGAGTCAACTTCCAAAATTACTAGGCTCTTTAGAAAGACTATTTAGCCACTAGGAAGGCCCTGAAATAGCATTCCTGACTGACCACAGGAGGGTGTGTGATCTATAAAGCCATACTGCAAGACTTCATCAGTATGTTTCCGTAGGCATATGCACAGTGACACAAAGCCGTAGGAAGACTTTGCTTACTGTGCATGCCTTGTCCATGTAGCGCTTGTATCTCTCCTCCATGGCTCTCATGTCTTCATCTTTCTTCTTCAAAGACTGCTGCAGCTCATCAATCTTCTTGGCAGCTGTCAAAAAAGGGAGGACATCAAAGTTGCCCAGACTTCCAAATTTGGATGGTGGAGAGAAGGAGAGAAAAATCTTCACCCTAAGCCAGTCTTCCTTTCTGCAGTGCCCTCCAGATGTTGGGGACTATGACTCCCAGCATTCCTCACCATTGGCCATGCTGGGTGAGGCTGATGGGAGTTGAAGTCCAAAACATCTGGAGGGCACCAAGTTGGGGAAGACTGTTCTTAAGCTATGGGAGATCCCAGGATTTCTGGGTAGCCCAACCTAGAGTCCCACTCTAGTACCAGACTAGCTCCTCTCTCACCTGGTACTAGAAAAGGCTAGGTTATGTAGCTGGGAGTCTAAAGCAATGGAGCCAGCTTCCAACCACTTACTATTGCTGTCCACTTTGGGCTCCAGTTCATCAAGGCATTTCTTCTTCTTTTGAAGCTCTGCATGGGCCTCGTGCAATTTTTCTCTGGCCAGGGGAGGAAAGAAATGGGAGTTAGGCGTGTGATTGGCTTGAAGAATAAAGGCCAGAAACCCAAAGGGTAAGAAACCAAAGCTCCGGTGTGGGGGTATGGAAGAATTGATATGATGCAAGAAGCATAGCCTCCTGGCACCATATCACTTCTTCCATACCCCCACACCAGGGCTTTGGTCTCCTACCCTTTGGGTTTCTGGACAGGCCCATAACAGGCCCAGAGATGCATCCATCCAATATAACCAAGCAAGCCTCTTGAGCTTTACATTCATGGAACCCTCTTTCCAACCCTGCCCCAGAGATTGTGAATGGATTCACTTACAGGTGTTCCTCCAGCTTCTTTTGCAGCAGAGAAGACTAAAAAGAGATAAAAATGACTGCTTAGGATTATGATTATGATTATGATTATTTATTTTGCTATACTGTTAGCCAGCAACGCTGCTTGCTAATCCATTCGCTAAGGCAGCAAGGAACAACCTGTCATGTGTTGTCTAGCTACTAGAGTGTGACCTAGTGCAAATGTATCAAACATTAAAACCTGTGCAGCTTCCCTGGTCCAATGCACAGAAGGCCTGGAAATCTGCATTCAAGTTATGCCAATCAGCTACATACATTTACTGGCCTTGAAAGCTTTATTCTGGCTGGGTGTTGGGGGCACTAGGAGTTCATGGTTTTCATTCAGATCTGTCATCATGAGCTAGGGAAGATAGGTTGGGATGCTGCTGGACTCAGAGCCACTTCGTTAAAATGAAGCAAAGGAATTCCATTCAGTTTTGCAGGCATGGGCACCTATATTGTCACTGCAGAGGGCAACAGGTAGAATTCGTAATATAAGTGAACATAGTTATCTGGTCCACAACAGAATCCTATGTCAAACCTCATTTCCTGGCAAAAGTCAGAGTCCCTTCCCTTACTCCAAGACCACTCAGGCTTCATCACCTAAGGGGTATCAAGAAGGGCAGGCAATCCAAAGCATGTCTTGCAGAGTTAAGTTTACTCGGGCTTATATCAGATATTCTTAAATGGTTCTCATTGCCTCTTTGCAAAGCTAACTATATCACATCACAGCAGATTGCTCCTACTGCAGTCACTTAGGGCACAATCCTATGCATGTCTAGACAGAAAAAAGTCCTACAACTGGCTGGGGCATGCTGGGAGTTGTGGGACTTTTTTCTGTCTAAGCACGCATAGGATTGCACCCTTAGACTTGCAAATTTGCAGACTTCAGACTTCATGAAATCGTATCTCCTCCCACACTTCAATCTTCTATGCTTCACATCTACCTATGCCCAAGAACATCATAGGCAGGGATGTATGTAGAAATCAAAATCCTGCATCAAGAAAAGCAGAGTTCTACTACCTGCAGATATGATACAAAAGTAAGCAAATTTTGTTTTCCTATACAATTCATTCTTCAGCTAATCATAGACACAGGTAAAGAGCTATGTAGGGAATTCAATCCTGGCCCTGGCTATTGGAAATCTTGTTCAGCTTCACTATAGCGACTGAGCTCTCACCAGGCATTACCCACATACTTTCAAGCTGGTCTTCACAACCATAAATGCTAGAAACTTTTTTTAAAAAACACAAATTAAGAGCTTCCATCTTCAGGAACTGGAATTCTGTGCACTTGCTACTATCATACAGGAAACACGTATCTTGATCTGGCGTAGTGGTGAGAGTGTTGGACTGGGAGTCGGGAGATCCGGGTTCTAGTCCCCGCTCGGCCATGAAACTCATTGGGTGACTTTGGGCCAGTCACTGACTCTCAGCCTAACCTACCTCACAGGGTTGTTGTGAGGATAAAATGGAGAGGAGGAGGAGGATTATGTAAGTCGCCTTGGGTTCTTTGCAGGAAAAAAGGTGGGGTATAAATGTAATAAATAAATCGGGCAAACCCACTGGGCTCCAATGCCCTCTGCCTCTGCTTCTCTCTTACCTGCTAGTTGCCTCTCCTCTCAACAATCAGATTATAACTCTCCCTTCAGCGATCCCAGTGTGGCAACAATCCTCACTTTGGGAAATGCCAAACTGAATGTTTATAGACAATGTTCGAGGTGCACAATGGGTTTTGCACTCTTCATCCCTAGCACTCTGGTGTCCTACATGCTGCCCCTTATTTCAGAAACAGTGGAACAGCTAGTGATTGTAGCGTCTTGCGCACATCTCTTGAGAAAAATTGTGGAGTACATACAGTAACTACTTTGCACCAGTTCAGAAACAGATCCAAACTACTCCCTCTTCAGAATATTAGTGTGCCATTTGGAACAGCAATTACCAACCCAAAGCAGCACCCATGATTCTCAGCTTCACTTCAGCACTGAGAAAACAGCACTTGTGTCCCTCCAAACCTGCAGAATTAAGGTCTCTTAACAGCTCTTGGCACCTGAACCCAGAGTAGCCTCCCTTCCTTGATGCACGGAGACCGAACATTAACATAAGAGAAGTGACAGTGAATTTGCAGCAGAGCAGGGTAGAAAATGGAAGCAACACAGGATGTGCAAGTACTTACAATGGCCTGGACAGGACAGCCAGCAAGCCAGAGGGGAGAAAGAGAGGGCAGTTAGCATAGTGAGATGTAAGGGGTGGGGGAGGGGGAGAGAAGAGGTCTGGTTAGGAGATCAAGGCAAGTTTCAGAACAGGCAACAGGGAGGAGACACTGAACTAGGGCCAAAACCACACTATAAGCCTCCAGACAAGCAATGCTCTCAGCCAAATAGCACCCCTTTATCCAGCATGGTTGCTCTGACTTAGCAGCTCCCAAGAGTGCAGCCTTGTGTGCACCATTTATCTTGGCAGTTCTATAATCTTAAGGAATCTCTGCCACCCACATTATAACAACCTTGTCAAGTAGCAACCACGGTTTTGAGACAGAATTCTCCCTTCTTTGCTGCTTTGGACCCCAAGGTAACGGGGAAGGATACACAGGAAATATACAGAGCTTCCCGCCTCATATACAAAAGTCAGAGAGCACACAATCCTGGATAAGATGGTGCAGCACCTGTATCATACATCCTGGCACAGAGTGTTGTTGTTGTTGTTGTTGTTTGTTTTAAACACACACATCTCCACTGTGCAACTGGCAGGTGGGTGAACACCAATTCCCATTACTGCCACCTTGTAAGGTGGTCAGCATTGAGGTGGGGAGTAGATGCACCTGCCTCTGTGAATGTTTCCTTTGACACCTCCCCATAAGCCCAACTCGAGGCCTTCTGGAGCCCATTCCCAGAGAGACTCACATCTTCTGCTTTGCTCCCTTGTTCCTGGAGGGCCCGCTGAAGCTCCTCCACTTGTGCCTTGAGCCCGGAGATCTGTTGCTGGCTCAGTCTGGATAGGAAAAAACAACAAATGAAACAGAGAAAGGAAAAACCAGCCACAAACAGTGACAAAACCCACGGCGTTATGAATACGGATTTCTCCCAGCAATAAGGCACTAGTAGTAGGGAGACACATCACTTAGTGCAATCCTATATGTCTTCTCACAAGTCTGTTGAATTTAGTTCAATGCAGCTTACCACCAAGAAAGTAGGTATAGAATTGCATCTTAAGACTGCAATCCTATGCACGCTGACCAGGAAGTAAGCCCCATTGAACACAGTGGGCCTTCCTTCTGCGTAGATGTGTATACGATTGACAGTGCAATCAGCTCTCCTGTTCCTGGAGACTCCCCCCCCCCCCCAATCCCTTCTTTAATGCATGAAGGGGAGGGAGAGGAGCAGCCTTGCTCACCATCTTCTCCACAGCCAATGATCAGGGATAATCTTGGCCTTGTTTTCCACAATGCAGGGAAGGAATGCAGTTACTGATATAGGCATGAATATGAGAAGAGAACGAAATGCTCTATATGGTGAAGCATGAAGTGAATCTCTAAACAAACTGTCAAGTACTGAAAGTGTTAAGTTGTCCTTGGGGCAGAAAGAACCAAGAAGTCAGCCTGGCTGTGTGCACCTGTGTGTGTGCAAGGCTAAAGTAATTAGCTCAAGGTCAGAAGCTCCAGGCAGTGAGCAGTTTATCTGTAAGCTGTGCTATTCCTCTGTTGGTCAGTGTTCAGCTTTCAGCTCTCTGCCTTGCTGTTTGGAAGACTGTGCCAGTTGCATGGGGCTCTATGCAACTGTTCTGTAAATAGTTATATTATGCTTGAAAGCCTCAGTAAAGGATTTTGCTGATGAACATCTGAGTCTTCTTGTTGTCTGTGAACACACGTTGGAGCAGCACATCTTGACACAAACACCATTATTTATTATTCTGTAAGACTCCTAATGAGGAATTATCAGTTGAAATTAGAGATGCTGGCAAAGCTTGCGGCAGCGGAGACTGGATACAAGCTTCAACGAGTCCTAATGCTCATCTCAAAGAGGCATAGAGCCCCAAGTACTCCTACCACTTGGACTAAAATATAAGCCAGAAATAAAAGCCTGGCCTATGCCACCTTCCAAGGCTGCAAAAGGACAGTTTACTGTGGGCAAGGCCTCTCCTGGTTGGAGGAAGCATTTACAGCTAGGGAGAGTGGGGGCTTCCAAGCCTCCCCAACCTCTTGCTGCCTTTAAGAGCTTTATGCAGACAGGGGAAGCCCTGCCAGGATCTCTGCTGTCCACACAAAGGTATCAAAGGCAGGCAAACTCAGTGCAACTTGGGGGTGGTGGTGTTCTCAGTCTGCTTGGGGCTTCTTTGCAGCCCAAGATCATGGATGCTGGCAAGCACCCACAATCTCAGCCTACAAATGACAGGCCCACAGCAGAGAAGAGGTCACGTGCAGTCTGGGTTCATGGAACCTTGCAGCCCTCCACAATTCCCAGATGCAAACAACTTTTCTTGTGCAACTTGTGTGTGTGTGTATGGTGGGGTGAGTTAAGGTGTCAGATTGGATGGCCTCAGAGATAGTCACTCAAAGCTTTTCCCCATTTTGGGGGAAATGCTTCAGCTCATTTTGGAGCCACTCCAACGTGAACAGAGAGGAGCTTGCCCATCACTAGTTAAAAATGCACAAGCTAGTAAGAAGCTTAGTAATAAAACATATGTGTTAAATTTGTATTAGATCAGGCAAAGAGTGCTTAAGCTCAAGTGCCTCCCACTTGAATATATACATGTGGCTTTATTCAATGGGCGAGCAGTAAGAATTGTCCCACTGGTTTTAAACAGCAGGCAAATATTAATGGAGTTCAAATGCTGAATGGAAATCTAGATTTCTATGCTAGAAGTGCCAAATTTAACAACTTGGAGTAAGCTATGCCAGTGTGGCTATCTGGCATGCCTGCTTCCAGTTAAGAAGTTGGTGACATAAGACACTGCGTCTCTCTTTTTGAGAGGTCAGAGAAGAAAGGCTGGGTCTCAAAGGTCTAGTCCTCACACAGCAGATAGTAAACCTTCCAGATCTTTCGGATACCTTTGCTGTGCCTCCAGCTGGTTTTTGGTGCGGTTCGATTCTTCCAGCAGTCCCTGCAATTCAGCCTGCTGCTGGCTGTACGACAACTCCTGCACACATAACATCTTGTTCTCATGCTGCAGCCGCACAATAGTCTCCCTAGGCACAAGAAGCAAAAGCATTAGGATTATCAGGTAGGGTAAATAAGAAGCAACATTATCTGATGCTATGGACTGGGGTGTGTGTCTGTGTGTGCGGCTGATTCCACACAGTTCACACTCAACTCAACTCTCATCCCCAAGAACTGGACTTAAGAGGCAGAATAGCTCCTAGAGAGGCTGCAGCATCTATAATGTAGCCATTGGAATGGGGGGGGGGGGCATTCCTATCAAAACAGAGCAATGCATATTGTGATAGATGACCTTCAGAGATTACCCTTCTATATTAACTAGGATATCTATAGAGAACATTCATTTCTGAACTTGATGCTGGAAAAGCCAGGCCCTGACTGGTAAGAAATAGGAGAAGGCTGGGATACAAGCCTAAGCAAACAAGCTGAAGGCATCCTTGGGACTTGCATTTTTATCTACAAGGTCAGGGGGGAAAAAGACACCTCCCCTACCCCAGAGAGTACCTGCCCCTCTTCCTCTGCATCAAAGACACCAGCAGTGGTGGAACCACTTCACCTTGCAGTCCTCCAGCTTGAATCTTCTGGCCACACTAACTTAAGCTTCCAACTGATGGAAGTAGTCAAACATTACCATGAAGAATAGTAAGCCCCTGATCTGGGCTAGCCCTCCTCCCCCCACCCCCCCGGCTTTTCTTCTCCCACCTCCAACACAGGATTCCTAGGGAAATAAACTTTACTTGAGTTCTGCTGGCATGATCTCAGCTGCCAAGTTATCCACAGGAGAAGCAATTTCTTCTAGCATTGTATCTGCAAGGGGTCGGGGGGGGGAGAAGAGAGAACAGGAGATTATTTTTACTCTGCCTTTTTGCAGAAAGGTGCAGGTTTATGGGGAGGAGTCAATTGTCCCCACATACTGTGTTGCTATATGTACAGCCCTCTAAGATGGGATTATTACATCCTCCAAATCACTTGATCCAGCCACAGTTGGACAGCTTGTCTACCTGGAATTGAAGCAATTAGTGCAGTTATGTGACCTAGCATGTTAAGCAATTGTGCTTGACGCTAGCATCTCCAATCATGACAGGAGGAAGAAGTCAGACAGGGACTGAATGCATGCTGGGAAAAGCTACTCAGGCCGAGATTAAGTTGGTAACCTCATATCAGGCAATGGTCAACAATACTGCAGGGTCTTCGCTACAAGTCGGTTCGGACACTCTAATGAAAGAGAGCAAAAGAGAAGGAGAAAATGTACATTCATGCTGTAGGCAAAGCCTTTTGGAAGATAGGATCGCTCAGCAAGGCTAGAATTCTTAATAGTGTAAAATCCTACCCTTCCAGCTCTCCGATGGCTGATACAATTCCAATAGCAAAAACAGCCATAACCAAGACAAACAATATCACAACACTCAATCAGAAATCAGACCTAAATTAAATCAAGGAACAACCTGATAAAATGCACATGTAAACAATATGGTCTTAACTTGACACCTAAATGTCGATAGAGAAGGGGTTAGCAAGATACCATGGGACAAGGTATCCCATACTCTGGGCATCACCACCAAAGCGGCCCTGACTTGCATCGCATCCCTCTACATTTCAGATGGAGCCAGGTTGCCTCTTCTGATGATCACAATGGGTGGGCAGGTTCCCTGCTTTCACTGTGGATCCGCATGTGTGAACAAAAGCTAAATATACAAAAGTTCACTGTAACCTCTGAACTATAAGCCCTTCTACACACACCCATCCTCCCCCCCATACAATCCATCAAGGCCCCCACCAGAACAAATATTGGGAAGTTTTCTTCAGCTCACCTGCTTGGTTTAGAAATTTTTGCTGCACCTGAGCACATCGTAGCTCTTCATTGGCCTCCCGAAGGGCATCCCGCTCTTCAATCAGCCTCTGTAAAAAGATTCAGGAATCACTCCAGAAGGGGGGGAAAAACTTAAGACATCAGCTTATATTAAGCTGTACTTTATTGTCCCAAGTAATAAAGTCTAGATGCCCCAACTCATACTCCCTCATTATTTCCCTATTCTTGTCACTAGATCTTCACCCCCAAGACAAGGGGAGCAGCACCCATCTTGAGAATCAGTCTTGCATTACCTCTTTTTCTTTTACCAATGCCTCAAACTTCTCCTTGAGGTTCTTGAACTCAAACTGCCATTTCTCTGCCTTCAAGGCCTCCTCTGCATGTTTGCTGTGGAGCTCTTGCACCTAGAGAAGGGAAGAATGGGGGTTTGCTGGGGTACTTCCTGTTCACCGACTCTTCTTCCTCCTCTTCCCACCACCTTCCTGCTCTGCAGCTATCAGCAGTGTTCTTCCTCATAACAGGTAGCCTGGGCTTACTTTTAGTACTCCTATAAAGCAAAATGAGACTGAACACAAGACTGTTCAAAACAACAGATCTGCTTGCAAGGCTGCAGCACAGATTCAGCTGCCAGTTCAGTTCTGGTCAAATGCAGATTTGTTTTGTTTTACTTGAGAGGTGTTGCTCTGTTTGGATACCAGCACCAGGCCCCGAGGCCCAATAGTGCTCTAACCTGTCTTTTGGCAGCTTCCAGTCAGACCACAACACTGTCCTCTTGCAATTGTTCTGACCTTACCCTTTGGAAGGCTTCCAGCTGCCCAGGCGTGGCCTCTGCCACTGCCTCACCTGTCTTTTGTGTGCTTCCAGTTGTGCACGCACAGCACTGGCACGCCGCAGCTCCTCCTCCAGTTCACAAGTGCGCTGCATGTAGACAGTGTTCCGCTCCTCAAGCAGCCGGACCTGCCGTCGCAGGTCACCCAGGTCTTCCAGCTTCTTCTTGTAGGAGTCTACCATAGCTTCCAGCCGTCCCACCCTGTCTGATGAGTGGCTGCAGCAAAAAAAGAATGGCAGAAAAGGGAAATGCTTTACACCTTTTAATATCAGAGTGACTTGAGTTGCCACCTTCTATCCCTCCACTTTTTATCCAATGAAGTAACACTACTGTCCATAGAAAGCTTCAATGTAAAGCAACAGGAATTACTGCAGCAAGGTCAGAGTGTGCCAAAGACTGGAACAATAGCGGATAAGAAACAAAACAGCCCATTCATCTCAATCCAATAGTTGTACATTCCAGCGTTCAAACTGGGGTTATCTGGTGCTTTCTCTTGCCAAATGGGTATCTAGCCCATGTACACTGGGCCTAGGAGACATGATCACAGTAGTGACTAAGAAGTGGAACAGAAGCCAGGAAAGAATGATACTTCGTATATTACAGCCAAGGTATATTTTGCAATATTACAGCCAAGGTATCAAGGTATACTCACCGCAGTACGTCCATTTCATCTTTAAGTGCTTGGGCTTCCTCTGCCAGGCTGGTCAGCTCCTCATTGCGGTGTTGCAGCTCCTGCACCTCTCTCTCTAGATCTTCACAGCGCACCCGGAAGTCATCCCTGCCATTTTCCAGTCTGGCCAAAAGACGTCTTGTTAGCTAGACCTCTTCTAATGCACTGGACCCCACTGCCTTTGGCACTGAGCCCAGAGGGCTCAATCCCCCACTCCCCCCAGTATCTGCCTTACCGGAAGTTCTCCTCTTGCAGCTGTTCTATCTGGGTTTGAAGCAGAAGCAACTTCTTGCCAGTGAGCCCAGCAGCATCCGACTCTAGAGAGCTTTTCTGCTCCCGGAAGGTCTTGTTCTCCAACACCAATGTATTCTTTTCTTCCACCAGGATGGAGATCTGAAAAGGGATTGGGAAGGGAAGACGAGTCAGACACTCTAGAAAGCAGCAGGGCCACAGAGCTCAGCACTGCAGCCACCAAGATTCCAGCATAGCCCATCTCAGCATGATGGGGAACCTAGCAGGGACTTTGAAAGCCCAACAGTCTGTGCAGTTTAACCTCATCCTACAAGTGAAGTGGAGAGCAGAGGAGCAGGAGGTAGAGGCAGAGCTCCTGAAGTCTTGTCTGCTGACCTCTTTGCCTTGCTTTAAGAACAGACCGTAGAGAAGCTAGGCCTCCCACCTTCTATCAGGCTGCCACATGAAGCCAAAAATGGTTTCCTTCTTGCTGCTGCTCTACCAGGTTTGTCCACAGACTGCTGCATCCCTGGATGTTGTGAATCAGGAAGCCATGCAGCTGGTAACAGAGTAGGATGGATAGACATTTGTATGTGCAAGGCAGTGTCTGTATCTGGCTTCCTAACCCACCCCACTCCCCACAACAGCTATTGAGACTAGCCTTGTCAGGATACTTCTTGCACCAACCAACAACTTGTGGGGCGGATTCTGACAATCCAAACAGGAGCTGCTAGAGTATGGCAAGGAAATGCTGGCAAGCAAGAACACTCACCCTCTCCCTGCAGTTCTAGCAGGCTCTTATCAAGGCTTGTGCTCCCTCAATGGAAGTGGAGGCCTTATTACACTGAGGCGCCTACCTGCTGCAGGGGTCCCGAACTGCTGCAAAAATTAAATCAAGGATGGGGAATGTGTGGCCCTCCAGATGTTGTTAGACTGCAACTCTCATGAGCCCTAGCCAATGATGGTGGCTGAGAGGAGTTGCAGCCCAACAACATCTAGGAGGGCCACACTTTCTCCATCCCTGGATTAAATGCTTCTGACTGAAGAGGCCACAATCTCAGCCTGCATTAGAATATACCCCATAAGCCTAAGTGAGTCAAAGAAATCGTCATATGCAGTTTAGAGTCCCTAGGTGAGGAAGTGTGCATTCATAGCTCTATTAGTACAGAGCCAGGAGGCTCTCCTAGCTCCAACCAGACACAAGGCCACTTCTGTTCCCAGTTCAAGCAACCCCTTGGGCACGCTCAAGCAGCTGTTAACTTGTCAGCATGGTACATGCTCATGCAAAGTTAGGCTGGCCCCAGCAGGCCCCAGCAGGCACGGGGCTTCACTGCTGGGTGAGCAGCTTTGTTATCATAGGCAAGAGCTTGGAGAGAGGGAGGGAGGACACTCACCTTCTTGAAGGGGGCTGCATCCCCAGGGACACTTTAGCACCTTGGAGGAGTAAAGGTGGGGGGGGGGGGTTAAGGGAGAGAGTTCAGCCTGTTCCTTCTCAGATCCCTCCCCACCCACAGTCTCCTTTTACTGCACTATCCAAAAGCATTCACAGTTACATGATGTGTATTTCAATTTAGCTCTTCTGCAAGACAGTGGTCGGATTCCCAGTGCTCATAAAGTGAAAGGAGGCCCAGAGTCACAGGCCACCTGACAGAGCAAACACAAAACTCAGACCCGGGGGCAGCCCCAAAACCACTGGCTGGTCTTGCTCTTCATCCAAAGCACCTGAAAACAATTGGGGGTGGGAGAGAGAACAGCTGTGCACTAGGAGGAGGAGGAGGAGGAGGGGCAGGTACTCACACACTACACTGCAGCCAAGCCCAGCTGGCTCCATGCTGCCCAGCAAGCCCACAACATTCTCAAAGAACGGCACCCTCCACTGCAAGGGGCTGTGGAGGGTAGGAGGACAGGTCCTCACTTTGCCTTCCCCAAGGCAGGACAGAAAATCAAGGGCCTGGAAAAAGGCTGGTCCAACCAACTCTGTGAACGTATGGAACACACGAAGCTGTACAATATAGGGGGAAATGTTAACCAAGAGACCAGTTCAGAAATGGTACGTCAGGACACCCCCAAAAGTCCAGTCCAAGATACACATTTCCCCAGCCATCGGGAATCACCCCAGAATGCACCGACCACTGCCAAGGACAGACAGACACCAGCAGACACCCCAAGCTGCCTGGCTTTCCCCTTTGACTGAGAGCTGCAGAGCTCATCTGAGCAGCCCCTGGTTGCCACCCCTTGAAGCACAGTAGAAACTGCCTTCCAAAGTCACCGCAAGCAAAGCTGGCTTCCATCTACAAGAACCCTGCGCCCAATAGGCACCCACCTGCTGTTCTAGGTCATGGCAGCGCTGGCGCATGTCATCCGTCTCCTCCAGGTCATCACTGAGGAAGTAGTACTTCCGGGACTGCAGGACAAAACAGACCAGTAATGTGGAAGAGGGGCAAGGAGTCAGTGAAAGACCATATTATCATAGACACGAACCAATGCAAGCAACTCAGACCAGCACAGGTCTAGTCTCCCATCTTCTCTCCACCAGAAAAGGGATGGCTCTCCGTTCCTGCTCAGCATAAGCCTACTGAATCCCAGGCTCCCAATCTCGCCCTAGGGGGCTCCCCAGAGGGCCATGGTCCTACCCCCTTTCCCCTGATCATCTGGTGGTTTTCCAGTTTTTGCACAGTCTCCCCCACCCCCTTCTAAAAGGTTGAAATGCCTATCTTATGGCTTAGTTACCAGCAGTAAGAGCATTAAGCAAAAGTAGGCTGGTATTTTGACCTCGCCCCTTTTGCTTGCAACCCTGCCTACCTTTGGAATGCCTAAGAGCTTCTCTGGAATGGAATCTGGCCCTTGAGATGAAAGAGGTTCAACACCCCTGGTCCACTGCTTTTGCATCATTCGAGTTTACTCCATCCACCCACCCCAATATACATCATCATGGGTACCTGGCTGTCAAAGTTCCCATATGTTTCTGAGCTCAGTGTGTCTGATGAATCTTTGGTCAATAGCTGCAAGAGAAGAGGGGAAAGGTTGAGAATCTGGCTGCATACAGGCGCCTCACATACTTTCCCAAGCTGTGTATCCTAGGAAGCAGGCATAGGTTAACAAGAGCACTTCCTAGCCAGGGAGATGGCTGTTGATGCCAACCAAGCACCCCGTTCCAGAGCCTAATAGCTTTATGCCAAGCTGCAGACCACACTCACCTCCTGTATTGCTGTCATAACAACGTGCTGCACAGACTCCTCCAGGGTCATGATCTGCTGGATGTGATCTGCAAACAGATGGAATTGGGCATTGAAGGCCACATCAGACTGCTCCTTTCCTCCTCTGTCCAATTCCCCATGCCCTTCCTTCCACTGGAATCATGTGGCTATAAAGGCCGGGGTCAGAGCCTCCGAGAGTGGGGCTAGAGGTTAGAGGGGGGGGGGCTTCAGGTGTGGAAGAAGGCCAGGTGCTAGCACCTGCAAAGAGCTCCTCTGTCTCAAACAGCTTTGAACAGATGATATCCCAATGGGGAACAGGAGTGAAGAAAAGAGAAGGGAAGTGAGATCCCAGAGAGAGAGAGAGAGAGAGAGAGAGAGGAGGAGGAGGCATCAGCATAAGCAGACCCTGCAGCCATATGAACAAGGCAAGAGGCAACACTAAATTCCTGTGAGCAGGATAGCAACACCCCAACAAATGGGACAGTCGATAGCTAGACCACCTCCCCTCCGAGACAAGATGCCTCTGGCACAATGTCCATGCAGCACCATGGTTACATCCCCCAATTGTGCTACTCACTTGCATACACATACCTTGCTTCCTCTCACAGCTGATGGCACAGCCTAGGACCAGCTGCAGCAATTTGCCCAGCTCAGCTGTGTCAGAGAGCTCTCCAACCAGGGCTACATCAGGCAGCAGCTGCTCTGGGACTTGGTGGCCCACGACCTGAGGGACATGCAGAGGAGAAAGCAGTAGATATAGCTCCTGACAGCCAGTGGACCTTCCAGTGTTCCTGCTGCCACCACCTGCTTCACTCAGCTCATGGCACCTGTTGGTAGCAAAGTCCGTGCCAGGAAGAACAGACGGCAAGGGCAGTTTGTATGGGAGCTGGAAAGTTGCTTCTAAGGATCTTTAATTTAGGCTTGAAACAAGCCCCGTAGCCCGTGGCAAGCAGAAATTGCCTCCAGGTTACCAAACAGGGCAGTTTTTTAAAGCTGCAAAAGCCTCTTTCAGGTTGTCAATGGGCCATGTGTTACTAACAGGTGGCTAAAAAAAAAAAAGGTTATGGGCTAGTAATTTTGGTTGACTTGTTTGCAAGGCTACCTTTGCTAGTGATCATCTACTATTGTTACATTTCTATCCCACCCTTCCTCCGAACACCACAGGGAGGCATACATAGTCTCCTCACCCCCTGCCTTTTATCCTTGCAACCACCATGTGAGTAGGTTAGGGCAAGGGGCAGTTGACCCAAGGTTACCACTCAGGGAGCTTTGTGGCTAAGCAGGGATTTGAACCCAAGTCTCCCCAGTCTAAGTCCTACATTCTCTCCACTACACCACCCTGACTCTCAATTGATTTATACTTTTATGCACATAGAAGTGGGGAAAGCACATCCATAGAACACCAGCAACACACTCAGCTCCATTTGGAGCAGAGCTATTTTACCAAAACTATGGGTATTGGAATGTTGGGCTGGAGCCATGAACCCCCAAGTTTCAGTGCTGGATTCAATATGGCCAGGCTGGGCAATTCTAGATTTTCCGTTAGCATTCACCAGCTCCTATGTTGTCTAATCAAAGTCCCTTAAGTTTTATACGAGGCTTGTCCCATCCCCCAGCAATGCAGGGATTCCTTACCACCAGGCCAGCAAACCCAGCCCAGGGAAGATACTCACATCCTGGGAGTATTCAACCACACTCTGCAGTACTTTCTTCAGGTTGCTCACCTGGGGACAATGTGGGAGAAAGATGACACAGAAATGCGCAATTAACTCAATTAACATGGACAAGAGAGCAGCCCCAGCTGCTATTCAGCAAGTGCAGGACCTCCTGAGATAGTAAACACCTAACCTGCTCTCTATTCTACTATAATCAAGCCTCACCGTACACCAGCTTTCTCCAATCTAGTGCCCTCCAGATGTTCTGGGCTTCAACTCCCATTAGCCCCGGACAGCATGGCCAATGGTCAGGAATGATGGGAGTTGTACTCCTAAACATCTGAAGGGTACCAGGTTGGGAAAGGCTGCTGCACACCTATTGAATTGGCTACCAGAGCCTTGAAAAGTAAAATGCACCGTACAAGAAGAGCTACAACCCCTCTACTGAAACACATTCTACACCTTTGTTACACAGAAACAAGACCATTGTTTTCTTCTGCAAATTGCCCTTCTAGGATCACACTTTGTACCTCCATCCCTCTTATGCTCTCAAGTCTCTATGTGCTGCAGCACACCAGAATTTCCCTGAGTTCTCATTTATGGCTCAGAGTTTGTGAGCTCCTGGCTGGTGTCCACTTACATGGCTGACCATCGCCCTTTTCCCCCTGCATTCACACAAAACCTAAAAACATGACTAGTTAATAATCCCCCTTCTACCCTTCTTTCAGTGCATTTTCCTGCCTTCTCCAAGCCCCACTGCGCTTCCTCCTCCTTTCCACTTTCTCTGAAGCCATACTTGCACAGCCACCCCACCCCACCCCACCAACTCATTTTCAACCTCCTCCCCACTCCTCTCTTTTCCTTGGAAGCCTCACAGTCAACCATTTAATTGCTGTATAACAGTGGTGAGGAACAACTTTCAACCTGAGGGCCAAATTCAATTGTGCAGAAGCTCTTGGGGCCACATTTCAGTGGTGGGCAAGGCCAGAGGCAAAAGCGGTGAGGCCAAAAATACAGGAAATACCAGTATATTTTAGCCTAAAGCTCTTACTAGCAGTAACTAAGCCTTAGGAAGGCAGTTCAACCTTTTAGGATGGGGAAAACACTGAACAAAGGCCAGGGAATCACTAATGATCAGTAGCTAGGGAACCACAGAGGGCCAGGCTGGGCCCCCAAGAGGGCTGGATTTGGCCCCCGGGCCTGAGATTCTCACCCCTGCTGTATTATAATCTCTCAATAATCTGTTTATACTGGAAAAATGGATTTGTCAGTGTTGCCATTCTATGGGCACCTTACAAGGCCACTCCACTTCTCAGAATTAATTATCCCAGTTATTGATGCTTGGTTATCTGTGTTTTGATTAAAACACTACAGGACAAACAGCAGCAGGCCTCCAGAAGAATAAAGCCAGGGTGACACTGTGGACAGCAGTCCCGCCGGGCACGCATTGAACCAGATTTCCCCAGTGTTCATGTTCTAGAAGGGCTTATTCCCTGAACAGAGAGAAGTATTCTACAGATGTGTTTGGAGACACGTCTTCCAGAGTAAGTGCGGCAGCACTGTTTTCAAGGTATTAATATGCGAAAATCTCATGGCAGTATCTGGGATTGCTACACATTTTGGCCTGTGGGACATCAATTCATCACATCCCACTTCATACCTTCAGCCTCCAGTTGTCACCAGTGTCATCTTTAATTCGCAGGAGCCATGTTTCATTGAACCAAGATGGGTCTCTGGAAAGGAAAACCACAAAGCCATTGTCCTCGATTGTGGAGGGAAGAAGTGAACTCTTTACAGCAGACCACAAGTGCTCAGTAACTCCAGGGTCTCCCATGGAAGTTCCAGGTGACAGGTTATACAGTGGCCATTAACGGTTGTGCTGGCCATGTACCTCACAAATCAAGACTTCATTCACATGTTCCCATTGTGACAAAGAGGATAGCAAGCCAAGTGCTCTCCCTAGTTGTTTATCCTTCTGTTCTACCCTAGCATCATCCTGTTCAGCTACAAGCTACTCATTAGAAAAACAACAACACTAAATCTAATATTTGGAAGCACACATTAAAGTTGTCAACTTGCAAATCAGGGCTGGGGAGAAGAGAGGAGATATTTGGGGGGCAGACATGAATTTTCTGTCAGGCTGCCTCATGATTAGCTTCAAGAGAACCCTTTAAGATGCTTCCACCCTCAGCTAGAGTCCCATGACACTTACATCTTGTGCAGCACTTGGGCAATCGTAACCCCACTGGCCAGATCCTCCTCCTTCGCACATGGAGATGGAACGTGAAATGTTTGCATCTGGAAGAAGCAAATCAAGTTGTTAAGTGACACCCTGATCTGAGGGAGGGAGGGAGAATACCTCCATCTGGGAAAAGGTGAAGCCCATTCTAAAACAGAAACAACTCTGGTCTATATGGCATTCTAGAGAGGGACACACCCAGGGCCGGTGCTACCATTAGGCCAACTAGGCAGCTGCCTAGGGCGCAGGGCTAAAGGGGGCACCAGAAATAGGGAGGGAGGGCTCAAGTGGGAAGGGGGGGCGCTAAATATCTGATCTTGCCTAGGGCACCAAACTGCCTTGCACCGGCCCTGGACACACCTGGAATCTTTCAGGATGGTTGGTGGTAACACTGAGCTCAGAAAAGATGCACAACTTTTTCTGGATAACCCTCATCTGATGTGCATATATGTATGGGAACTATGGAGTTACATGGAACATTATATCTGCCCAACTCAAGTGGCAATCCTATGCAGAGTTAGATGAGATGAAAGACCAGTGATTAGCTTCCAAGATCTCTATAATTTCTCAAGACAGTTAACAGAACTTACAATTCTAAGCCAATAGATAAATTTGCAGAAAGACAACAGTGCCATCCCCCACCCCCACACACAATGAGCTCAACACGAGTACTCCCACATGCCTGCCTGGCACTCATACACACAGTGAATCACTAAGCAGAGGCAGCCCAGCTGTCACGCTCACAGTCAGGACTTCTTTGAGTACAATGGCACAAAAGTCTCAGTAGCCACCTCCTCTTGAAGGAAGAAGATGCCCACAGAACAACTACAGGAAAAGTGGACCCTTCTGGTTCCTTGGCACTGCACAAGTCTGGCCTGGGGGTGACCTTGGCTCACTCTTGCAATATATACACAGAATCCCTTGCTTATTTGCCCATGACTTCCTTAATCACTACCAAATGCTTAAACAAAATATTAAAGTTCCTCATAATAAAACCAAAGAATGCTAAAACAAATAAGCAAGATCCCCCAATTTGTACTGTCTAGTCTAATTCATAGTGTTTGCGGTTTTCTGGTTATGGCACTAGACCAGATATTTTTCTTACCCACTTTGGTAATAAATATTTGCTCTAGATAGGACTACTTGTCACGTCCAATGAATTCCACAAATTATCTTGGGGGAGAAAACCCTACTCCCCCTTGGATTGTTGGGTACCTGATCATAATTTCATCAGCTGACTTAATTCTCAAAGCTTGAAATGCAAATAGGTTAGGGTATCTTTTACTGGATTAATTCCTTCCTATTAGTGATGTCTTTCAAGTTGCACAGAACTTTCATTCATGCAGGAATCAGATATTAATAAGCTCTCTTACTCACAGGAATCAAACACAGTGGTTCTTAAGGATGGGTCCCTAAATGTTGGACTATAAGTCCCATCACCCCCAGCCAACATGGCTAATGGTCAGTGCTGATGGACACTGTAGCCCAACAACATCTGGGGACCCCAGGTTGGGAACCGCTAGTTTAAACCAAGCCTGTATTTTAGGAAAGAGTATGCGTCTGTTTCTTTTTCACTTCTCCCAACTGTTCCTGTTCTCAACAGACCATGAGAAGCTTCAACCTTTTTGTTGAGGTACTGCATCCCATAAGCACAAACAGGTCTCCTACAAACTCAGATTCTTATACCTGACCTCAGCATGCCTATGAGTAGAAAGGTCACTCCAGCTAGGGACAGTCTTAGCAGCTCTTGCCACATAAAAGCATCCCAAAGTGAACTGTCTGGGAAACCAGGCTAATCTGCCTAATAACGGCACAACACATGGACAGCCATCTCCCCTTCAGAACTAGCTTGGCTACCATCTCCAGCCTTCTCATGCAAGGCTGACAGATGTCCAGTTCTCTCTCTAGGCATTAACCTGGTGACAACAATGCCACATTGAGTCTGGAAGTCCCACCGGTCACCTTGCAATTCAAAATTTCCTGACTATCCAAGTCCCATGAGAGGTCCTTTCCTGCTAGCAATGAGCTTCCAACAGCATTTGTGGATGCAGCCACAGGGCTATTGAAAACTGTTAGGGTTGCTAGATTCAGTGTGGAAGAGGACTCCTGAATCTTTAATACCTAGATGCAGGAGAGACAAATTTGTCATATGCAGCCTGTTGCTGCAGTGGGAGGAAAAGCTGCTCATACCAAAATCCTTCCTAACACAGTTGTTGCATAGTGAATCGAGGAACAATAATCCCAGTATTTTCTGCCCTGGGCTGAGCATAGGAACAGTTGGCATCTTTAGCCAACAACACATAGTAAGCTAGGGGGAAGGAGAAAAGAGCATTCGCAGTAGAAGAACAAGGTTCACTCACCACTGCTTCTTAGTGGTAAAAGACCAGAAGACAATCACGCTGGGCAGCCATTTTTAAAAAGCCAAGCTGGGGGTTGTTCAACTTGATAGTTTCCCAGCAAAAATAGTACATATTACAGTAATACCTTGGATTGCAAGTAACTTGGTTTGAGAGCGTTTTGCAAGACAAAATTTTTTAAAATATTTTAAAATTTTAAATATTTATTTATTTATTTTTTACTTGATATACAAGCGACGTCTTGCAATACAAGTACTGTAGTACGGCTTAAATTAAAAATCTCTACAACTTTTTTGGGGGGGATTTCGTTTTGATATAAGAGTGTTTTGGATTACAAGCACGTTTCTGGAACGAATTATGCTCTCAATCCAAGGCATGACTGTATATGTAAACAACACACTTAAAATGTGACAATACAGATCAGAGCACAAATAAAGCTTTAAAGAATTTTTGTATTGGCTTATTTGTGTAAGAAACAGCATTATAGAAAGAGTTTTCTTTCAGCAAGGTGTTGAATTTTCTGTCCTGGTGTATGAAACAAATGGACAAAGTCCACTTATTTCTCACTATCAAAGTGCAGAAGGTTCTCTATTATGCCTCTGTGCCATAGGCATTTGTTAGAAGAAATTCCTTTGAATTTTCTTATCAGAACATAAGTTAATGGACAAATGAGAACTTTAAACAAAGCTACTGTCAAGAGCTGCTAAATGGCCCTAACATAGGTCAGATCCAAAGATCAATTTAGGCTGCAACCCTATTTGAGTTCAATGGGAGTAAGTCCCATTGAACTCAATGGACTTTATTTCTGTGTAGACATTATAGGATTGTGCTGTTAGTTTTTTGTTTTTTTTAAGTAGGGAGATATTCAGCAACAGATAACCAAGGCCATGCCATCTGACACAATAATAACCAATTACTTTGTTCTTAAAGTTGGACAGAGATATGTGACAGAGATGTGTTGGCAGGTGTATATGGGCAGTTTAAGATATGCGAGTCTGTGTGTCTGTGCGGGGGGGGGGGGTTGGAAAGAGATTATATAGAACCAGGAAAAGTGGCCATAAATGCAGAGTCACGATGCGGCCAGGCGCGCCTACAAAAATAGCCCGAAGCTTTCTTGCAGACTTGTAGCATCGGGAGCTGAGGGAGCGGGGGCAGGGTTACAGCAGCGAGGGCGAAAGGTATAATAGCAATATGGATTTTGGAATGTTATTTATGCTCAACAAGGCTACCTTTGCTTTTTTTCTTTTCTTTTTAGAGCGAGAGAGGGATTGCAGGCGTTGAGACACCGGGAGCAGGTTAATTATGCCTTCGCATACGCTAACCAACAATTTTCTCTGCGCGCTCACAAATCAGGTGGTTATTAAAGGCGCACCCTGGGTGAAAGTGTCCCCCCTCTCCTTCCCTCCTCCCTCTTACGGTACATGTTTATGAGAGAAGGAGCTGTAAACCACGTCTGTGAAACTGTGGTAGGAGTAGAAGTGAGGATGGCAATACACCAATCCCGAATTAAAAGGGTGCGTGGTCTTGTGCACCATCTCCTCCCAGGAGAGAGTTATCCAAGGAGGGCGGCAGCGGCTGGGTTCGGAACCCATATAAGAGGGCACCTGTTGAAGAAGCGCCTGGGAAGGCGGCGGCGGAGGCTTCGTACGAAGGCTTCGTGTTAGCGGGGAAAGGCGGCTAAGGGACAGTGGGCGGCTATTGCAGCGCCCGTTGGGGCTCCCCCACCAAGGCGGCAGCAGCCGTCACCAAGCCCGCCTCCCGCGCCCCGTCTGCCGCTTACCCAAGTGAGAAGCGCCCCGCAACGCTTGCCCGGGCCCGTCTCGCTCATGGCTCCTTCACCACTAAAGCGGCGGCGGCGGCTGCACTCCGAGCGCCACGCCCCCTACCGGCCTAGAGCGGCCCTCGCGCACCCTGCGTGACGTCAACTCCTCCTTCCCCGACCCCGCCACTTGTGACTTGGGGCGGAGCGGCAGAAAAGCCCCGCCCACACCGCTGGAGACGCTCTAGGACGGAACGGCGCCAGGCAAGCTTTTATTACTGTATATGGCGACGGAGATCCTGTCGTGGGTGGGTTTGGTGAGCCACTGTTTAATTTCTAAAAAGCGAAGGGCGGGTGCTCAAGCTCCTCTGGGAGTTATGCCAGCCGCTCTGTTTCTTAATCCGACGTTTTGGGGACCAGATTGCGTGGGGTGGGGTGTTCATTTAGTGCAAATGCACTCTGCACATGCTCAGAGGCTCACTTTATTCCAACCGTTACATTGAAAACAAATTCCTGGGATTCTTCCATGTCCTGGGCAGTTCTACCTTCTACACCAAGTCACAACAGATAACCAAAACAGTTTGTATCATTATATTTTTTAACAATACTGTTTCTCAACGGGACAAGTATATTTAAATCGAATTGGGAACAAATGAAGTATCGCTAAAGAGGGCGCTGTGCGGGAGCAAATGCTTAGACTCTCGGGTGCTGTCAGAACACAAGCCCCCGCCAGGGGACAGCAACGTGCCTTGATTGGAGGTTGCTAGTACAGGAGTAAACGTTAGCCTTGCTTGACATGGGCGATGCCACTGTTCTCCACACTTGTATATATATATGTGTCTATGATTCGTGTCTATGATTCCAAGGAATGACTACCACGCCTACTGGCAGTCACTTTATATGGTCAATAAGAAGGCAGAAGAGCGTTGCTTATTCCATATCCTAGTTGCTGAGGCTGTCAAGGCTATTACATTCTAGAAGGCAAAGAACCAAAATGGTCACATATCACCCTTTAAGAACAGAAGAAGAGCTGTGCTGGATCAGACCAAAGGCCTATCCAGTCTAGCATTCTGTTCACACAGTGGCCAAGCAGATGTGAGAAGCTCAGAAACAGGGCATGAGTGTAATAGCACCTTCCTGCTTATGTTACCCAGCAACTGGTATACAGAGGTATACGGCCTCTGATACTGGAGGCAATATATAGCCATCATGACCAGCTGTCATTTGTAGCCTTTATTCACTGGCCTTCTCACCTCACCCTGTTTCTTCGCTCCCGCTGGGCCCCATGACTTTGCTCAGCAGCATTTATCAGGTTCCAAAAGCCACTCTCAGCTGTGTAGTTTTGTTCTGAAAGCTTCCTTCAGTCACAAGGTACAGTCTCCTGTTATTCAAGCTCTTTTGCTTATCTCAGCCTCAGTCCATAGTGGTGAGGATCTGGGACAGTAAAGACTGCAATCTTATGCACACTTACTTGAGAGTAAGTTCCATTAAACTTAATTGGATTTATTTCTGCATAGGATTGGGCTGCACAATGTGCTATAAACCAAATAACAGCAGACTTGGCAGCTACCAGACTTCGATACTTTTAGGTTAGTGCTGGGTTTGGGGCATTTAAAAAAAGATGTTCTCGTACAAGGGAACCCTATGGTCTTGGATGTGTAATATATTTATTTGTTACATGTGTATATCACATTTCCTCTAGTGTATGCAGAGTGGTGTTTTACTCTCAAAACTACCTTGTGAGGTAGGGCAGAGATAGGGACTTGCCCAAGGCCACCCAGCATGTTCCACAGCTAAGCAATGATTTGAACATGTGTTTCTCACATCCAAGCCCAACACTCTGTCTTTTGTGCCACACTGGCTGTTTCCCAGCATTTGGCAAATGTATGCCTCAACAAGAGAGCCTTGTGTTTTATTCTCTCATATCCCCTGCCCCATGCAACCGCTGAGATGGAAAACAAACTCCATGTGGGAAAGTTCCCAGCCGGGTTATTTTGGCTGCCTTAGGTGGAAACGTGTTATCGGCCTATGTGACTCAGGAGCAACTCAGACACCGTCTGCTCCCAGCTTCCCTTCCTGGGACAGTCTAGTATTAACCCATATAATGCTAGCAGAAGGTCAGTTCTTCACCAAGTTTGTTCCAAGACTGTAACAAAGGAAAATGGATTGGGTTTGTTCTTCTGCTTCTGGTCTGGGATGGCCTTCAGTTCTAACCAATAGCAGCAACCCCGCTATCCCATCTCCTCTCTGACAGCTGGTGTGGTGGAGTGGCTAGGAATGTGATTGGTGAACCAAGGAACCCTTGATGCAGATTGCACCTCTACTAGGAACTTACTTAGGCAAACCACTAGGAACTTACTTAGGCAAACCACTATTCTCTCAGCCTCCCACCTACAATATGAGGAGGAGGAGAATACGTTGCAAGGATTACTGAGATAGTGTGTGTGAAACACTTTGAATACTCCCAGAAAAAGACTCGGGAATTATAAGGTGCCTATCTCCCCCTAGCAGCCCCTTGATCCCAATTCTCAGTCCCATTCATTGCACTTTCATCAGCTTTGCTAGCAGTCTTCAATCCCAACAGGGTTGCCACCTGACTGGATTTTTTTTTTTTTTAATGGCCTGTCCCTATTTGTTTTTATATGGTGTATTTCTTTGGGCTATTTTTTTAAGCAGCCAATTCTACACATACAAACCTGCACCCCGCCTCTCCCTTGCCTAACCACTTTGTAATACTTCTTACTGTTCAGGCAAGTTCTGGCACCCTTTAAAGCTTTGTGTTAACAGGGAAACTTGCCCAGATCCACAAATGGAGTGTCTAGAGTGGGACTTTCTGGCAAGGATTTCCTAGTAGGCAAGGGAGGCGAAACTGCACAGCATGCCATATTCTGCCTTGCAAATAAGACTATCAGAATTATTACTCCATAACGTGTTTTTTTACTAGCCCACCTGTCTACACTTACTTGTATTAGTGATTTGTGGCATTAAAGTAACAACTTCTGTAAACATCCCTCGTTGGTTGCCTGGAAGCACTTCTTACCACAAGCAACCAGGTGAGTACGGGTATTTACAAGCTGGCATGAAACCATATTATTACTCCCTCTCCTCAAACACTCTCACACACCCTCACATACATGCTCACTTGTGCCCACAATTTTGATTGGACCCTTCTTCATAGACGAAGTAAACACACATGTTTTATAACAGCTCTTTATATGCAAATGTTTTATAGCATGCTATACAAACTTGGATACACTTTTCCATATGCTGTTCAAGAAAATACCTTCTGCATTCTAAATCAGTTGCTTGAGATGCCCTTCCACTCTCCACCCGTTTGCACAATATAAGCAAAACATATAATCAACACTCTTTTCGGTCAAACACACACTATGCACTAAACACACTGTAAATGCTTCATATGATCTATTGATCCCCACCCCCATCCCACAAGCTTTAATACATTCCTACACCCTCCCACCTACCCTCTGCACATTTAGACAATTCATCCTATCACAAACCCCACGCTACATATATCCACCCTCTCTATGCACATACACACACCCTGTCTCTGGCGTGCGGTTCCTTGGCAGCTGTTCTGCTCTAGGCACGTCCTAGTTGGAGAAGCCGCCCACAGTTGAAAACAGATGATTTCACAGAAAAGCAAATAGGGGAGGCAAAATTGGGAAGGAAGAATATTTAGGAATGGGAGACAGAGGTCAGGAAAAGGGTTCTTAGCTGTCAATATTTAGTTACTCCTGACTTTCCCTGTTTTGAGGCAAATGTCATCCCTCATGTGTGGAGTGGTGGTGCAGTAGTGTTGTGGGAACACCAGAAATTGGGTGCTGGATGAGTTCAGTTACACGATATACCCTGCTTAGCGTTGATGTACAGTTGCTTCTAAAGTGAGGTGTACTACCCAGTCCAACAATATGGAACAACACCCAGGAGCAGGAAGTGATTAATCCCATGAGGAGCAAGGAGGGAATTTCAAGGACCAGGAAGAATGGGAATAACTAGAATGGCAATGGGCCAGAACTTTAGGGTTTGTGGCCTAGCTCCTGCGAAACATATTGAACTGATACACATCTTGAGGGCCTTGGGGTGATGAGACTTTTGAAAAACAGGATTCTTCACTCCCCAGTGGCACACCAGGAGGTTGGGGTGAGTGTTGGGATGTATGCAGCAGCTCCTATCAAAGCCTATCAAAGAGACTATATACAATTTGCCACTATGAAGAATCCAAAAGAAAATTTCCAAGCAGCCAATGGATTCCACCCATATTTTTGCCTGTAAAGCGGGGGGGGGGGATATGTTAAACACACTACCCTCTGTCAATAACTAGATTTAAACTTGATGTGATTTTCTTTTGTGTGTTTATTTGTATTTGGAAAATTAATAAAATCCTTAAGAAATCAAAAAACAAAAAGAGAAATGGAGTCAGCCCTGACCCCCTCCACCTTGCTGGACCTGCCTGCTCAAGTATCCCTCCCTGGCCCTCTCAAGCGTCATCTGTTCCATCTGGTCTCTGCTTAGTGGTGGTATTCCAGCAACTGGCAAAGCTGTAAACAGGCAGGTAGAGAAGCCAACACCCTGGTGTTGAGGCCAAGTTGTTCCTACCTAGTCATTAACTCCCAGTTTGTTAATGGCCTTTAATAGCTGCTAATTACAGCCTTGGTTAGGGAGGGACACAGCCAGGTGCCAGTGTCCAGAGAGCTCCAGAACATATTTAGGGGCAGGGGATGCTGTAGCACTTTGAGAGGGTGGGTCATGGATGGTGAAGAAGCAGATCCTAAAGTAATGTGAGAATAAAGTAATGTGAGAATGGGGCAGGGTGGCGGGTTTGGGGGCAGCTGTCCCAGGAGACAACTGAATGAAGCTAGTGCAGCCAGGTCTCTGCTTCTGTTTTCTCACTGGGATTTCCCATTTGGCAGTGAGGGACAGACCAAGTCAATTTGGGGCTGTCCCAAAGGTAAGAACAGGGACCTACTACAGCAATGCTCCAGCAACACTGTTTTTTGCATTTCTGAACCGTTCAGTGCCCCTGTGTAGGTTGGGAATGACAGGTCTCAACTGGGGTCTCTGTAGGGCAGGGCATAGCCTGAAGGGAGAGAACATAGGGGCCTTGAAGCATTGGCCATTTTCTCTTGTTTTGAACAGGGTCATTATTCCCTCAGTCACACATTCTAGGAATGCATATAGGGTACCTTGCTTCTTGGTGGGTGGGTGGGTATGTCTTATCTGTTTGCTGCTTCCTTATACCCAAGAATTCAGATACATTTGGCTGCCACCATGAAGTGGGGGAGTATTTCTACAGAAAATAGTAACGGGGAGAGAGAGAGCATATAATGTACTCAGATTGCCAAAAAGACAGAGTGTATGGACTAGAATCAAACTCTCTCTGGCACACACATCTCTTCCCTCCTCCTAGCCCAACAGCTGTTCTCACCAGAGACCCCTCTCCTACCCTTGCCAGTGGCCACTTCAGAGCAGCCACGGCTCTGACCCCAGCTAGCACAGTGAGCCTTTCCCGGCAGGCAAGTGGCTGAGCCCATGGCCCTGCTGGGAAGGGAAGTCTGCTCTCTGTGACTCATACCCTGGGCGAGGCACCCCCCCCTCCCTTCATGACCGCAGCCACCAGCAGGCTGTAGTCCAGATAACAGTGGAGAGAGAGGTGCAACGGGAGGCACACACACACAAAGTAGCTTAGCCTAACTTTCCCTCCTCTCTTTAGGGATAACTCTCATCAAATACATGTGGGACCCTTGCTGGCAGTATCCTGTGTTGCAGGCAGTGTGTTTTTCTCAAGTACTGTGCACTACATGTTATGATGAGCATGTATAAGTTTGTGTTTAGGGCTGCTTGTGTGTGTGCAGGCAGTCTACTCTTGTGCATTTCTGTGGTGCGTAACCTTGAATGCATATGTGGTGTGTCCGTGTTACAGACACTGAGTATGGTGTATGCAGTATGTTGTGTGTTACTTTTTAATTAATCCTTTTCCTGTAATGTGGCAAGCAGTGCATGTGTTTATGTCTGGGGTGCATTGCATATATATGATTTGGGTTTCTAGGTAGAGATATATTACTGTAGCCCTATAGTGTAACTGTATGCTTGCGGACATGGATTCCTACATTGCTGGTCAAAAACTTTGGGCTGCGTATTTATTGTTGCATTGTGCTGCCTTTTGGATGTACGTATACATTTTGTTGCTGTGTAGTACCACACATTTCTGTTCTGTCTGTGAATACACAGCCCAAAGCTTTTGAATCGAAGTCCACAAACATACAGTTACAATATAGGACTGCAGTAATATATCATGGTATTTATTTATTTATTTATTATATTTTTGAATTGCCCATCTGGCCAGTCATCCGGCCAATATTTAGAGTAGATATTTTCATGGTTGTGTATATTTTGACTCTGGTGTATGTGTCACATGGGTTCTTTGATTGTATGTGTCTTCTGGGAAGTATTTTGTGTGCTTGTGTCTCCGTGGCTGTCGTGCTTGGTGCACCTGGGGCTTCAGTGCAGGTCAAGGCAGGTAATGAACCCAGTGACCTTGTTTTTCTTCACCCCTTGCTGTGCAGCGTGAAGGGAAGCAGTTAGGACTTGCAATGGGAGGAGATCAGACAGAACAGCCCAGCTAGCACAGATCCCCGTTCCCATGACAGCAAGAAGACGGTGAATTGGGACATATCCCCACACCCATTATGGCGCAAGGTTTGCTTCTGTCGCACGTCATTGCCATGGTAGCAGCTGCTTCCTGTATTGTCTGGCAGATCTCAGGGCCTCAACAATGAACTTCCTGTCATAGGAGGGAAGGAGCATCCTCACTGCCGGATGGTGAGGGAGGGGGTAGAGTTGGCTACTAGGGCATAGGCCTTCTTACCTAGAGGGCATCGAGTTCAGCCAGCCCCATAAACCATGTGCCAGACAAGATCTTTAGGCTTGATCAGCAGAATATCCACCTCAGGATCTTAACCACAGATCTAATAAAGTGACTGCAACCCCCCCCTTGCATAATGATGTTCCAACAGCAACACATATACCACAATGTGGCCCAACCTCCAGCTTAGCATCCTCACTATGGTATTCTATGCTGCTTTTGATAGCCCAGCTTCTGTCTTATAGATTGTCTCACGGCAGGGGGCAGGTCTGGTGCCAGTGTGGGGCTTGATATCCGAGAACACCCCCCCCCCCAGCTTCCCTCCCTTTCCTGGGCTTGGTCTAACACAGCTGCTGGGAAAGGGAGCGGAGCGGACGACGCAGGGATGGGGTGGGGTGTGGGGAGCAGCTCCCAGGCCTTGGAGTGCAGCCCAGTTTAACTTAACCCTTCCCTGGGCATCAATACAGGATGTGCCAATCTGTGGGGGAGGCAGCACATCCAACGCTGTGGGCAAATGGCAGTGATTCACACAGGATCCAGCCAGCCAGCAGGATCCCCAGCTGTATGCCATCACAATGTGGAGCAGGGATAAACCATGGGGGCAGGGCAGGAGAACGGGTCAAAGACAAATAAGTAGAAGCTGTGAAGCAGAGTTTGTTTTTGGGTCACTGCATGTGCTCCCTTAATGGAGAAGACCCCATATCCCCTTTCCCAGCTCTTGGGCACACAAATGGACATGGATTTAGTCTAACTTAGCAAGGAAAGTGATCTTGTATCCTGTTCCCCCTGCCCCATCAGCCAGTTCTAGCCATGGTCTAGTTTAGAATCAGAATGCATGGGGGGGGGGAATGCCCCACATCCCATTCCTCCAACGTTCAGTACCAAGAAGTGAACTGATGTCCTCTGCCAAACAGATGCCTAAAATCATGTTCCCATTGCTGCCACCACCACACGCACACACTTCACACCCATGGGTCAACCAGGTTCATTGGAAGCCAAGGTGGAATCACCACCCTTGAGCTGGTGGCACTCTGGACAGGGAAGATCCAAGATTCAGATACCCACACCTAAGCCAGCTCAGAGTGGCGGTTCCCTGCAAAGACAAGTCCTTAAGGGCCAGTACATCCATATGTTGCAGGAGATCTACACATAAGTGGCACTGCTACAAAATGACCCCTCCCCTTACACATTTCAGAGCACTATTTTTCTGACAGTTCGCAAGACAGAGCGTTCTCACTCAGAACTTTCCCCCGCCCCCCCAGATGTTTTTTAGTGCTCCCACAGGATCCAGCTCTCTCTCTCCCTCTCTCTGAAGGTAGCACTTCTTTTGCAGGAATATCGCATTTTCCCAGCAGCCTCCTGCAATATTTTGCCACGTGGAAAATACGATGTCAGCCCATTCCCACCCATTTTGATTGTGAGTGATGCGGGGGACATCATTATGCAAATGTTAAACTATGGAATTTATTACCACAAGATGTAGCAATCGCAGTAACTTGGACATCTTTAAAAGGGGATTAGACAAATTCTTGGAGGATAAGTCCATCAGTGACTACTAGGCATGAGGGCTATACATTATTTCCAGTATCTGAGGTGGTATGCCTCTCAGTACCAGTCGCTGGGGAACACAAGCGGGAAGGTGCTATTGCCCTCACCCTCGTGTCCTGCTTGTGGGCTTCCCTTGGGCATCTGGCTGGCCACTGTGGAAACAATGCTGGACTAGATAGGCCATTGGCCTGATGCAGCGGGGCTCCTCCCGTGTTCCTGAGCGTTGCAGGCACCTACTGGATATTGAAATTTACAAAACCATTGCCTATTTTCCTCCCTGCTGTACCGCTTAAGAACAGAGCTGTAAGCTGTCATGTAAAAATAAAATATTATCAAGGCTACACTATCTTCAGTGATGCCCAGTCATTTCATGGACTTTTACCTTTTTCTTCAGTTTTTAGAATTCTGTGCATTCCTTTTCCAGCACTGGAGCACACACCTCCCCTGATTTTCTTTAAAATCATAAATGGGACCATCATTGTCCTCCCTGGATGCCAGAATTTATTTATTTTTACTTCAAGAAGTGGCAAGATGAACTCCTACATGTAAGTGGAAGGGATGTGAAATCTGCAGGAATGTATGTATGTCCTTCAGCCAAAAAAGGCTCCCAGAGTGGCTTAGAAAGATCAGTAATAAGACAATCCCTGCCCTTAGGCTTACGATGTAAAAGGCATGGCAGAAAAGGCAAAGGGATTGGGAGGGAGGAGGGAAAAAAGCAAACTTGGGCACTATGTATTTAGTTACATACAGTTTTTATACTGACCAGATGGAATGGAAAACGGTTCAAGCAGAGGAGGAAGGTCTCAGATGAGCTGATTGAGCCGTCCTGCTTCCCTTTTCTTCCTCCCTCTGCTACAGCCTGACAGAGGGAGAAACCTGATAGAAATGTCTTCTCTAGAGAGCTGTTGGTGGCCATGGTTCCTTTCACTCTCTCTGCTACAGCCTGATGTAATGGCTGCTGCCAGGTGACAGATGATGGGGCAGACAGTCATGTGAGGCAATCCCAAAGCATGTACTTTGCTACACACCTTCTGTGTTGGAATTTAGTAACATGTGATGCAGGCTTACGTTGAAAATAGCTACAGTCATTGTGCATTGCTGCCAACACAAGATCACACCCTTGCACAGAGCAATAATTAATCCAGAATTACTACCACTCCAGGTTCTGTACTCACAATCACTAACACAAATCAGAATTGCTGCTGCATTGAAAAGGTGGAGAAAATATACTCTTTTATGTACTCTTTAATGATTGTGAATAGGAAAAGTAGTTATAGGGTATTAAATGAAGAGGTAATTAATCCAGCTGTCTCAAGTGATCTTTAAGATCTGCTTTCCACATGTGTTAGACAACTCCCATCCCATGCTGGCTGGGGCTGATGGGAGTTGTAGTCCAACACATCTGGAGGGCATCAGCTTGGGGACAGCTGAGTCTAGGGGCCTTTTCACACAACAAATTTGCATAGAATGAATACATGAATAGGAGGAGTGAGAGCACTACTTGTCCCACACCCAACCTCCACATGTTCATCCTAACGTCAGAACTGAGTCTACACTATGGACATGAATTTTGCAGAGTTCCAGATTGTGCATACAGAGCAGGCAATTGTACAAAATGTACACATGTGGGCCTTGTTCTGACCTTCCAATGAATGCATGGAGGTTGGGGCAGGCCCAGTGTGTGTGTGTGTGTGTGTGTGTGTGTGTGTGAGATCCCATGCCCTCCCTGTGTGTTCTAAACAACAGGCTAGAAACAAGGAGGGCACTAGGCCCCAGGATTCCCTACAGTTTCTCATAGTCATTTATGGTCCCCTCAAATATTATATAGTGGCACATATTCATGTTTGCATTGTGTGTACAGGCAATGGAAACCACAGGCAATTGAGGGACATGTCCACGTTAATACATGCATTTGTTGCATGCACACAGATATTTCATGTTTACATGTACATGTAAAAAAAAAGTGTGAAGCAGCCCTAACAGGAAGAAATAATTCAGAATGGATGTAGATTTTGTGATGGGGTGGGGTGGAGGGAGAGAGAGAGATTTTGGGATATTGTTGGAGAAGAAAACAGTCCCCACCGAGCTGATCCATGTGCCCCATCCAACTCCATCTGGCTCAGCAAGCACTTCCCTGCAGGGCCCCTCCCCTGCCTGTTGCAGCTGTGTTGCCTCCAGCTTGGAGCCATTTGGATTGTGCAGACTAAGCAAGGTCAGGCCAGGGGAAAATGTGGAAGCGACAGCCCTGAGGAAAAACTAGGGTGCTGCTGCAAGGGCACTCCCTTTGGCGTCAGAGCCTCCTCCGCCGAGCCATTCCAGTGCCAGTAGGTGCTGTGATGATTGGGGTCATGAGGGGATCGATGTCTTTTGTAATAGCAAGCTCAGGAGAAGCTTTCCCTTTTGTAAGCAGTTTGCCCCAGTCGATTAACATGGTGATGGGGGGGGTAGTGTTCTGGCAGGAGGCACTTCTCTGACAACACTGAAACTTGGGCATGTGCAGCCATTCAGTTTGAGTAATTCCAGCCACCTCATTCACTTCCTTTCCTAAATTGCCTGACAAGACTGTTGTGTGGCAATTAAGGAGCAAGCTATTCTCCACCCCAGAGGCATCTCAGGCCGCTGGTGATTCCTGTATAAACAGCTGCCCATGCCCTAGAGAAAACTGCAACTCAGCTCTCTGGGCAAGGCATCACTATTTAACTCAGTAATGCTCTTTAATATCTTCCGAGGCAAATGATACCAGAGACACTGCTGCTTGGTTTCTGTTTGCACACACTGGACTTCAATTTATCCACTCTGGGGCAAGCCAGAATCGTCCTGAATTATTTTATTTCCCTCTCTTAGGGAACTAAGAGAGGGAAAATATAGGCTATATTTTCTTCTCCTTGGAGATTATTGTCAGAGTCTTAGCCTCTTGCTGTTCCCCTTTTGGTATCCTCAAGGGTTTCATCATAGTCAGGCCTGGAGAGTTTTCTATTTATTTATTTTATTTTAAATTATTTTTAGGCTGCCTTTAAGGGCAGAACCCTCTCAAGGTGACATACAAAATAAAAACAGTGCAAAACAAATGCCATAAAATCAATAAATATTCAATAAAAATAGGTTTTACCAATAAAACCTGCAGCCCACAGACTATGGGAAGGCCAGCGAAAATAGGAGGTGTTCAGAAAAAAACAGTTCACCATCAGTTTTCCACAGGTTAGTGTAGGAAGTAATGGAAGCCAGGACTTCCAGGTTTCTAAAACAGACAGAAGGGGTACAGACCCTAACCATAGAGCTGGCAGGCTTCTTAGATGAGCTTATTCTTCTTATCTCCAACCTTTATGTGCCTTATCTGGTACCTTGGGGCCCTTTCTTTCCTATATACCTCGGTAACGTTTTTTATATTGTGCCATGCCAATAAAGAGCATTTCCCCCTAAGTCAGTTTTTACATTTCCCATGTTTATAATTTCAATGTAATTTATCCACACCAATGCAAGCATTCATCCAGTTTTAAAAATGTCTCTCTTCCACTTTCTATCCTGCACTAAGATCCACACATGCACACAAAGGAGAGTGGCTCAAAGTGCATTTGTCACATGTAGAGCCTATAGTATTTTCAGAATGGGCACATTTGCATGTCATGCTAAGCCACCCTGTGAATAAACCACACAACCCATGGTACGCCCAACAGACGATTGGGCTTACCATGGGTTGTTCTTCCCCCTCAGTCCTTCAGCCAGTTCTGGCACGTATCCCAGAGTCCTTCACAGCAGAACCTGTCTTGTCTCCCCCTCCCTGCTCCGACCGCTTTTTGTTCATCACCATCTTCCTTTTTTTCAGAGCCTCAAAGAAGCGCAATTGGGGTTGGGTTTTTAAATTTCTTTTTGGCCCCAGAAAATTGTGCAATTGTTTATAATTATTATTATTATTATTTGTTTTTGTTGTTGGTCTTTCACAAGTGTGCTCTTAAGGCTGTCTGACATGTGTGGTTTTGTCTGGTCAATTTCCTTGTCTGTTTCAGCTGGCTCAGGGAGCTGCCAAGTGCAGGAGGTAACAGACAAGGGAATTGACAAGGGGAGGCTACACATCTGCTAATTTGTGCACAGTTGCTAGGTCCAATTGCCAAGTTGTCAATTGAAAAGCACCAGTAAGGGGGTGGCGGGAAGCAGCAAAAAAAGGTGCACCAAAAGGGGTGAGGATAATATCTCCCCCTTAAGCAATGTAATCCTCTTGATTTTAAGTGTTGAACTGACAGTTCTCAGTACCCTCCACCTTTTCAACACTTCCCCAAGTCTCCAGCTACTCAGGAAAGAGGAGATATTAACTCCCCTCTCCCCTTTCACATCTCCACACATGGTGGGCTTCTCTTGTTTTCCTCATCTGTATTTTAGCGGCAGTTCATGTTAGTATTTTATTTATTTATTAGAAGATTTTAAAACTGCCTTTCTTAGAAGAAAGATGAATTCTTTTGCACACACCATGCATGGTGCAAAATGCCTAGCTATGTAACACACACAGCTCCAGCACCATAAAACATTTGCTGATCTGAGGTAAAGGAAATGTATGAGCTAGCTAGCTCTGTGTGTGTGTGAATACACACACACATAGTATGTAACGTAATGGCTAAGAAACTGAGTGAGGAATCAGAAAGTCCCCTGTTCGGATCTCACCTCTGTCATGAATTCACCAGGTGGCCGCAGGCAAGCCACTCTCTCTCAGCCTCCCCTGCCCCCCATGAAGAATATGGGGGATAATAATAATTCTGATTTAACGTACCAGGTTGTTATAAGGGTGACTGCTTGATAATGTGTGTGAAGCACTCTGAGCACTTCAAAGCACGATACAGATATTACATACTACTATTATTATTATTGCTGTTGCTATGCACTGGAAAACAAACCGACAATGTGCTGTTGCTTCCTTCCCAACCCTTGTATCTAGCAATGTGCAGTGTATATGCCTAGACAGATCGTTTGTCAGAAGGCTCCGATTAGCCAATCACATTATTGCCCTGGTGCACGGAGCTCCGTCAGTTTCTACTGGGGAGGGGGAGCACCCCTGTGAGGTTTCCTGAGAACACATGCCACTCTCACCCGGCCCCTCTCTCTGCATTACCATTTCTATAAAGTGGGCAAAAAAAGAAGTTTATTTGGATTTCCAGCAAAAGGAATGCTATCTCGTTCCTGCGCCTTGAAGTGCCCCCCACTTCCCGATAAGAGCCAGCATGGACTCAAATGTCATTTAATCTTGCCCTTCATACTAAATGTACAGTTCATGTCCACACATAAAACATTGCCGATCACACGAAGAGTGAACAGACTAGAATGCACAAGCATCCCCACATTCCCCTTCCCTGTAAACCACACGTTTCTGCCTCGCAAGTCTTTATCCCAATAGTACAATAGTACGTTTGCACTTTGCACGGGCTCAGAGGAATTGGGCTTAAGTCCTGCTTCAAATAAGCTCTAAAAAACTGCTCCACCCACCCAGTCTCATACCGTTCCGCCATCTCCGCTGGTGGTTTCAAGGCAAGCCTTTTCTATCTAGGACAAAAAACAGACCGTGGCTAGACTGTTCGGGTCGTTTCGTCGCGGGGGCGGGGCGGGGTAGCGGCCGGCTTGCGGACTCTGCATTAGTCCGGTGACTCAGCCGAAGACCAGCAGAAGCCGGTGCTACGGCGGGGAGGAGGAGGAGGAGAAAGAACGGCCACTTCGGAATCCCCTCCTTCAGGCTTCATTATTAACCCCGGAGTCATCAGATCGATGGAAGCCGGGACCAAAGGGGCAGTGTCCAATGTTAGGGCCTACTTAAAGTAGACCCATTGAAATGAGTGGGACTTAAATCAAGCCTGCCTTCCCCAACGAGGTGGGGTGGGGTGATCCTCCAGAGGCTTTGGGCTACAACTCCCATCAGCCCCAGCTATCAAGGACGAATGGTTGGGGATGATGGGAGGTGTAGTCCCAAACTGTCTGTGGGGCGCCAGATTGGGGACGGCTGAGCTAGAGTAACATTGGATATACACCCCGTAGCTGCGAAGGAGGGGAAAGGGCAGGAGACGCGCAGGAAGGGGGCGCAAGGATTCGTCTAGGCTAGGGCAGCGGGGAGCTCCGGCCGCGTTTCCCCGGTCGCCTAGCCGGGTCACCCTCCCGTTCCGTCCCTGACTCAGCGCTTTCCTGCTGCTGACTTGGGCTTTTTGGGGATCCCTCCCGCTCCACGCCGGAGCTGCTCGGTCGGAACTCTTCCTGCCCCCGCAAAAGGGCAGCGGGTTCACGCGGGCTGCGTGCGCCTCACCCTTCCCTCCCCTCCAGGATGTGAGCAGGGTTGCAGGAATGAGGCTGAACCCGTTGCGCCGGTCCCTGCCTCGAGGCCCCGGAACCTCATTCCCTAGCGCTGAGCAGGCCGGTCCCGGGAGCCACGATCTCTTCCCAGTGGGCTGGCCTGGTGCCAAATGGGGACTGCGCGTTGTTTTGGGCTTGGTTAGGTGGGAAGAGCGGGCCAGGAGCTCTGTGTGGTGGTTGTGGAATTTCAAACCTCCCCGCCCCCCGTTTTTTCTGATTTTTTTCCTGAACCGTTCGTTTGTGCTTAATGATACCTGGCTTGTCAAAGCTGGTGGGGACAGGTCCTTGGTGCTTTACATTCTTATTTTGCCCTCACCACACAGCCTTGTTCCCATTCTACAGAAAAGGAACTGAGGCTGAGAATTCTTTCCTTGCTCAAGGCGGCCACACACTATGCTGCAGCAAACCCGCCCTGTTTGCCAGCAGATGAGATGGTAAACCTGTGTCTGGTTATGCTCCCCACCCCACACTACCTAAACGTAGAAAACTAGTATGTCAGGGAGAATCATAGGCTAGAACCCTTCCTTTCTATGTGCTGTGATGATTATAATTATTACTGTATGATTCAATCATGTGAGCCCCCAACTGTACTCTGAAGTGGCACCATGCAGAGCCCTGGTTTACAATCTCACTTGTTCTTTGTAGGAAGTAGACCTCAATCTACATTGTGTCAGGGAGCCGTGCCAATTCCAGCTCTTTGGCAAGAGCACCCCTGTAGAATATAAGCTTTTTGCAAATGCGGGCTTGTTGCATTTCTGCCTTGTAATATTATCATTATCATTATTATTTTGTACACAAAATGATTTATTTGTACACTTGAATGTGAAATGGCCCTTAGTGAATGTTCAGATGCGATTCCAGGTCCCACAGGATAAGAGTTCAACGTTCTATCCACTGGTGTCAGTGTTCAGTTTATGATGCTGCTTGTGTTGGGCACTACGGGGGAGATATTGAGATGAGTTAGGGTTGGAAAGAAGTAAGGGATACTCTTGGTGGTAATATCCGGAGGACACCTTTTATGGTCTATGACCACTTCCTCAACCTGGTGCCCTCCAGAAGTTTTGGACTTCAACTCCCATCAGCCCCAGCCAGCATGACCAATGGTCAAGAATGCTGGGAGTTGTCGTCCAAAACTTCTGGAGGGCACCGGGGTTGGGGAAGGCTGGTCTATGAGATTGGGTGTTTCAGAATGAAAGAACCTTAAGGGATTCCCCCAAATCAAAGGACATCTGGCACCTCTGATCCCTAGGGGCAAGAAAGGCCTGGTAGTTAGAGGAGGAGGGGAGTCCAGGGATCTTTGGGGGGAAACAGCCTCTGACTCTGACAGCAAACACTTCCTCTCACTCTCAACCACTTCCTGAGTACCAGCACTTTGTTTTTTGCTGGTTGACTGTAGAGCAGAAGCAAGAAGGGGGTGGGTGGAAGAAAAGAAAAACCACACACTTGCAGCCACATGGCAGAGGAATGGTGGGCTAATATTGCTGTAAACCCTCTCTGATCTTCCACAAGGAAAGGTGGAACCCAGGAGTGGTGAGTTCCACTGCTCTGTTAAGCACTTCAGAGCTTGTAATTCCTAGCCCTCCCTTTCCCCCCCAGGAGCTAGAGCAGATTGCTGTGAAGCCAGAATGCCATCCCTGTTCTGCCACTGGCTCCCTTGAGTTCCTTGGGAAAGTCCCTGCCACTCCCTAACTCTCTTTCCCCATTAGCACAATAAAAATCCAACCATCCACTGTGCCTCCAACATGTTTAGGGCAGGGAGTTGTTTCTGATGATTTTATCATTGAGATCATTAATGAACGTGGCAGGATTCTAGGTTTTGGATTAAAGGCCTGAAGATAGTGACGTACTTGAAAAGAATTGCCAGGCGGATGGATTTAGCACTACTGCTCTTGGGTACCCAGGTGCTCAGCGGTCCCCTCCTAGAACTGTCTGGAACAGGCACAGGAAAACATTGGCAAAGGTTATGGATTCTCAAAGCAGTGGGGGGTGGGGAGGGATTACTGAGGGAAATCCATTCTTTGTGGTTCAAGGCTGGCTCTGACTCACCCCTGGGCTAGAAGCCTCTGTAGAGCTGACCTAAAATCTCCCATCTGGGATTTCTGAATCTCCTGGACCTCTCAACCTGTCCTCATATAGCCTGTCTGGTCCTGTGGTTTGTCAAGTTCTAACAGGTCTTTTCATACCTTTCAAGCGTCCCACCCTGACTGGAGCCCGTCCCCTTTTCTTACCTTGCCTTTTTTCTACTATGTGTTCAGATTCTTCTCCATGTCACTACCGCCCTGTTTAATGGGCTGTTGGAGACTGTGGTCCTGATTACCACTGACCTACCAGTGAAACTTCTTCTGGCATTGCACGCTTCCCTGTACCTTGCCAGGCAGAATATGTGATTGTTAGGAAATGTAACCATCCTGCTCCACAGGAGATGTCCCTCAGCTTCATGAAACCCCATGGAACACACTGTTCCCTCCAACAACGGCAACCTCCCTGTTTTTATGAAGACAATCCCCATCTTACACAGTGATTCACGGCTCACGTGGAACACTGCCGCATTAGGTAGCCTGAGTCCCACGGGTTGGAAAAAGCCTTCTACTTCAGATTATCTGCTCCATGGCCTTGAGCTTGTGAAATACAAGATTTGGCAGAAGACTCCAGATGTAGTGCTGGGTGCCAATAGGATTGAGCAGAACTGGTTTAGTCCAGAATATAATTCCCAGTTGGCTTGGATGATGGTCCCATTGAGGTGCATTGTGGTGGGGGTTAGTGCTGGGGGTGAGAAGAGATGAGTTATGAACTCGGAGCCAACAGTAGTGCCAGCTCACTGGGCCACGTGAATCTTCTGAACCCAGAGATCAAGATAGTGGGGCACTGTCAGTGCAATTCACTGGATAGAGCATTGGGACATTGAACTGGGAACCCTGGAATGGTTTTGGAACCATTTAGAATTCAATTCATTTAAAAGGTCCCTAGAAGGGAAAGCATTTGTTCTTCTTCGTGGTCTCTGTGCATCACACACATATGGGTTCTCTGCGCCTGCGCTGAGATCGTTCGGGAAATTCTATAGCTGAGGTGGATTGGGCAGGAGCCCCTCCCCCTGTGCGTGCTCCTTAGCGCGGCTCCTGCCCGTCTCCTCAGTTCCTCTTCGACCTCCATTGCGACTAGTCGTTGGGTTCTTCTCTCCTATCTCTTCGAGATCTCCAGCTGAGTTGCTCTTATTTCTAATTACGTACTCCTTTGAAAACTTTCTCCCCAGAAAATCTATTTCTTGTTAATCTTTCAATCTATACCTTCTTTTTAAAAATAAAATAAAATATATATCTTCAAAAAAAATCCTCACTAAATCCTCATCTCTCCCCCATCTTATCCCTCCTCAACTATAATCTTTTTTTCTAATCATGCCTCTCAAGGCAGCTTTCCGAAAATGCCAGCAGTGTGGAACCAAAATCCCACCTGCCGACAAGCACCCGCTGTACTTGCTTTGCCTGGGGCAAGGCCATATTATGGAGACCTGCCAGCACTGCCAGGCCTTTACAAAACAGGCCCGAAAACAGCGCCAAACCAAGCTGCGAGCTCTCCTCTGAGAGCAGTCTCTGTCAGCAAAAGGGCCTACTCCGGAGGAGAAACCTGGGGGATCCCAGATAGCCAAAAAGCTGACGAAAGACACTTCGGCAGCAAAAAAAATTGGCTAAAAAGGCCCATAAAGATAAGGCGGAACGCCTAAGAAAGAAAATGGTGGAGAAAAGCGGTGAAGACGCTGGGCCATCAACTTTGACCACTATGAAGGTCTCAGAGCGTACTGCTCTATTTATGTCAGCTGTGACTGAGGCTCAGGATCGAGCTACGGGACCGATTGCCCGCCAGTCTCCTCCGGCCTCGACGACGTCTCCTCGAGGCTGAGAGTCGGCCAACGGTTGCCACCTCTCGGTCGGAGGGAGAAATTGTGGCTTCACCACCGTTGGAACGACCTTGTTCGGGCTCAAGAGGTCCTCCACCGCAACTGTCACCAAGAGTGGAGCGGGAGGAACACCATCGATCATGGTCTCCTCGATACAGGAGCCATGGCTCACCGTCCAGAGCTTCCACCTCAAGGTCTGCCTCCTCTAGACGATGAGAGGATAGATCCTGGTCGGGCTCCTATTACTCTGAATCGAGATCGAGGAGTTACCGATCCCGATCCCGGGGTTCTCCGGACCAGAGAAGGTCGGACTATTATTATTCTCGCTGGTACCGACGCTCACCCTCTTCGGATCAACGTTATACCCGCAGGTCACCTACACCGCGTCGGGATACGGCTGTGTCCCGCGCGCCCGTCGAGGTGTTCACACAACCAACCACCTCGACCTTGACCGCCCAGTCAGTTCTCGTTCCTACTGTTGCGGTCCACTCCTCGTCGGGATCGGCGTACGTGTCGGACTCAGACTCCGTGGTCTCCTCCTCCCATTCCACTTCCCCAGACACGCAGGTGGAATCTAAGGAAGCGATCTCCCCATCGGAAGATATGGGCAGTTTCTCAGAGCATGTCAGCCGGATGGTGACGGCTCTGGGAGTTGAGGCCAAAACTGCAAAAGGGAAAGCTAAAGATGACATCTATGCGATCCTAAAGACCACCCAGTCAAACCATCTGCTCCTTCCTTTCTTGCCAACTTTACTGGAGACGGTGCAAGAAACCTGGAAGACTCCAGCCTCCACGAAACCAACAGCCAAGAGACTGGAGTCGATGTACAGGATCCAGGAGGAAGGGGCAAAATTTCTGTTTTCCCATCCAACCCCGAACTCGCTCATAGTGAAATCTGCGCAGTCTCGTGGGGGAAAACAGCATTCCACGCCGGCAGATAAGGAGGGCAAGACGCTAGACTCCTACGGCCGGCCGTAGGATCTACTCCTCGTCTTCCCTCGGCCTGAAGGTATTTAACTATGAGGCATTACTAGCTAGATACCAGATGTTTATCACAGAGAAGCTGGGAGACCTCTGTGATTATCTGCCAGACGACAAGAGAGACCAGGCGGCGCAGTACATCAAGGAGGCAACCAGTATCGGTGCTTTGCAGATGAACACTGCCCGCCACCAGGTCGACAGCCATGCCAGGTCGATGATTGGGTCCGTGACCTTGAGGAGGCACGCCTGGCTTCGCTCTACCAACTTGACTCCCGATGATAGAGCGAAGATCGAAGACCTACCATTTGACGGAGAGGGATTGTTCAACGCCACCATGGACGACTCTCTAGACTCTGCTCAAAAAGCCTTGGCGACAGCCAAAAAGATGGGTCTTGTCCGCCAGCCTCCAGTACAGCATTTCAAACCAAGGCGCTGGTCTCGTTTTCCTTACCCATCATCACAGTACCAACCATCCAGACAATATCGGGGTGGAAACCGTCGACCTCATGCTCCGCAGCCACAAGTGCCACAGCGCTCTTACCCTCAACAGCGCTCCAGGGGCTCGAGGAGAGGGGGCGACTTCAGGTTGACGGCGTCTTTGACTCCTTCGCCAGTCCGACCGAACTAGCTCCGCCACTTCGACCACGCACCATAATGTCGACCGCCATATCTCCACCACCTCAGGCAACTCTCTTCGGCTCTCGACTTCACCAGCACCTTCGGTCCTGGAGGACCATCATGATGGATCGTTGGGTGCTAAGCATCGTCGAACACGGTTACAGGATCGAGTTCAGAGTCCTCCCCCCCTTTCTCGGGATCAAGACCACCCACCCAACTCGGGTGCTCCTAGAAGAAGTTTCGAACCTCCTTCAGAAAGGGGCGATACAGCTGGTTCCCGCAGAAAACTTGGAGGACGGCCTATACTCCAGATACTTCATCGTCAAGAAAGAGGGAGGCAGACTCGGACCGATCCTGGACCTTCGATCTGTAAATCTTTTTATTCCATCGAAAAGATTTCGCATGGTCACACTCCAATCGATCCTTCCTTTACTTCGAAGGGGCGATTGGTTTGCATCCATCGACCTCAAGGATGCATATTTCCACGTCGCCATCCACGAAGACAGCCAGAAATACCTTCGGTTCCGAGTGGGAGATGACACCTACCAGTTCGTAGTTCTTCCATTCAGACTTTCCACCGCGCCGAGGGTATTCACGAAGTGCATGGCGGTGGTGTGTGCAAGTCTACGGACAAGAGGCATAACCGTCTTCCCGTATCTAGACGATTGGTTGCTGGTGGCGCCGTCAAGCTTGGAGCTTCAACACGCACTGGGAGAAACCCTCCACCTCCTAGACGAGTTGGGACTCTGCCTGAATGTAGAGAAGTCGGTCCTTCAACCAGTAAAGGAGATACAATACATCGGCGCAAGGCTAAGCGCGTTCGATGGTCGGGCATACCTACCAGATGACAAGGTGCGAAATATACTTACCCTCGCGAAGAGGGTCTCCAGACGGCCAATATGCTCTGCTCACACGGTTCAACATCCATTAGGGCATATGGCCTCGACGAGGCTTCGCATGCGACCCCTGCAAACCTGGTTCATCAAAAACTTCAAACCAGAAAAAGACAAACCTTCCATCCGCTTAAATCTTCCACGAGCCGTAAGAGAGTCCTTGAGGTGTTGGCAACAGGAATCGAATTTGAATGCGGGCATACCGTTCCATCCTCCGATACCGACCCGCATATTGACAACGGACGCATCGTTGCTGGGATGGGGGGCCCACTCCAACGATCACGTCGTGCAAGGCACATGGACGGCGATACAAGCCACCAAGCATATCAACTGGCTAGAGCTAATGGCCGTGTGGAAAGCACTACAAGCCTTGGAGCAACACCTTTCAGGGTGCCACATCCAAGTTGTGACGGACAATACCACGGTAGTCGCATACATAAACAAGCAAGGCGGCACAAGATCGACCCGCCTCACAGGCCTGACCCTGCAACTCTACGAATGGGCTCTACCTCGAAGGATGTCCTTCGTAGCAATTCACATCGCAGGGAAGTCCAGTGTGCTAGCAGACATCTTAAGCCGTGTGTCAATGCAATCGTACGAGTGGAAACTGGACAGGAAAGTAGTCAGTTCACTGTTCCAGCGCTGGGGTCGTCCAAGAATAGACTTGTTCGCCACCAGCGAGAACACGGCCTGCCCCATGTTTTGCAGCAGGGCGGCCTCAGATCCGAAGTCGATCACCGACGCTTTTCTACTGGATTGGAGCAACGGCTTTTATTATCTGTTCCCTCCAATTATGCTTCTGACGCGTGTAATCGCCAAGATATCGCAGGACAGGACCAACTGCATCCTGATATCCCCGTGGTGGCCACGCCAACCTTGGTTTTCACGCCTGCTCAGTCTTTCGCAGGGAGATTATCTTCCATTACCATTACAAGACAATCTATTAACGCAACACAAAGGCAAAGTGCTCCATCCCAATATACATTCTCTGAACCTAATGGCTTGGAGAATCAGATAACAAAAGATACAGACCTCTCCGATGCTGTGAAGGAAGTGCTGTTGGCAGCACGAAAGCCCTCCACAAGACTCTCCTATGCCAGGAAATGGACAACTTTTACCAAATTTGTATCGCCCTTAGGCAAAGATCCAATCACATGTTCGATCTCGACCGTCCTCAACTTTCTCCATGCACTAATGACCCGTGGTCTTAAGTTCTTGTCAATTAATTGTGGTTCTCGTATATCTAGCTGCATTAACAGCGTATAGAATGACTTCAACGGGGACATCTTTATTTGTGCACCCATTAATTAAGCAATTTTTAAAAGGTCTAAAAAATCTGCGGCCTCCAATCCGTGACATAATACCAGGATGGGACCTCTCATTGGTCTTGAAAGTCCTAACGAAACCTCCATTCGAGCCCATGGCAAAGGCGGACTTACGACTAGTGTCATTCAAAACACTATTTCTGATAGCAATTACATCGGCGAGACGAGTAAGTGAGCTACATGCTCTTAGAATAGATCCCTCTTACACAATTTTCCATAAGGACAAAGTCGTGCTAAGGCCGGATGTAATTTTTCTGCCCAAGGTGGTTTCTGGGTTTCACCTGGAACAGGACATCATTCTCCCTACTTTCTTCTCGTCCCCATGGTCACCGGCCAAAAGGTCGATGCACAGCCTGGATGTCTGTCGGGCACTGCTTTTTTACAAAGCCCGTACGGAATGGATAAGGAAAACCAATCAACTTTTTGTATGCTATGGTTCCCCGAAGTTGGGCTATCCGGTATCGAAACAAAGACTGCCCTCCTGGATAGTGGACACTATCAAACTTGCTTACCAGTTTGCTGACCGCACTTTGCCAGGATCCGTGAGGGCCCATTCTACCAGGGCTCTCTCGACCTCAACAGCATTTGGAAGAGGAATCTCCTTGCTGGACCTATGCAGGGCGGCGACCTGGTCTACCCCCTCCACGTTCATCCGGCATTACCGCCTCGACGTTCGAGCCAGGGAGCAGAACGCATTCGGCAGGGCGGTTCTCTCTTCGGTCACTATCTGACTACCGACACCGACCCACCTCCGGTAAGTCAGCTTGTTAATCTACCCATATGTGTGTGATGCACAGAGACGACGAAGAAGAAGGACAGGTTGCTTACCTGTAACTGTAGTTCTTCGAGTGGTCATCTGTGCATTCACACAACCCGCCCTCCTTCCCCTCTCGGTGTCTGCATCGAGTTCGATGGATACCAAAAAGGAAATGGGTTGGGAAATTAGATTATTTCACTCGATATCGAGGTATGTGCCAAGTTCGAAAATTTACAACATAAAGAAATGTGGAATGTCATCCTCGGTCCCGACGGTCACAATAGGCGGTCTCAGGGAACTGAGGAGACGAGCGGGAGCCGTGCTAACGAGCACGCGCAGGGGGAGGGGCTCCCGCCCAATCCACCTCAGCTATAGAATTTCCCGAACGATCTCAGCGCAGGCGCAGAGAACCCATATGCGTGTGATGCACAGATGACCACTCGAAGAACTACAGTTACAGGTAAGCAACCTGTCCCTACTCATTCTGACTCTTGAGTCTCTGGTGAGTTTTGTAATGGGCAAATTCACCCCCAAATCCGAATCTGTTCCAGGAATTCTGACTTCCCTCCCTTGCTTTAATTGGTTGACCATAATATGCACCTGGAATATCCTAATCCTTGCCTTTCAGCCAGCCAAATCTAAACCTTCATGTTCCAAACTCCAATCGGAGCTGCAGATAGATCCAGGAAACCAACCCAACCTTCCTACTCAACCCAAGCCTTCTGGTACTTATTTTCTCCCTGCTGTTGACTCAGTGGTTTTCCTGAGAAGGAAATTCTGAGTGCCATGATTTTCTTGCTATGCTCAGGATAGGGGTTTGATTGCCCCCTCCTCTCCATTAGAGGGGCAGAGACACCAACAAAAAAGAAAGACCAGTTGCACTTTCCATCCCAGCCCGTGCCATCCAATGCCGCTGTCTCGCAGCTGTGTCAAGGAGTATATTTATAGGAAGGAGAAGTTGAGCAGGCCTTAAAGTCCCTAAAATTCATGAGTGTTGGTCAAGCAGGGGAGGAGAAGAAACAAGAAGAAGGAAAGAGAATTCAGGGTCAGGAATCTTCACAGCATGGGACTATTTTCAGCGCTCCCCATCTCACAGCAAATTGCACGTGTGCAGTTTGTATGCAATGTCACAAAAGATCACCCTCGTTATTAATTCTGGATTATTTTGTCTGGCATAACTACAATTTCCTGGATCCTTACAATCAAACATATGAATTACAGTCTCTTCACTAATCACACACATGCACTAAAAGTATGGGTTATGCACCTATTCTATAACGATTCTGAATTAATTAATTCCATATACAGGGCAATGAGGGGGAAATCATGTGTATTAAAGTGGTCTTGAATATGAGAATCTGGGATCTATCCTGGGATTATTGTCATTGTCTAGTAGGAACATAATACTACAGTTATCTTTCCAGTGCTTTATTTCTTAAAAGAGGTACTGGAATTCATGCCTATCTGGAAATCATACCCACCCTTTAATTTTTATCACAGATGTCCAGCATCTGGTTGTGGTTTCATAGTGATTATGTATTCTATTATTATATGCTCCAAAGCTGAGCTTTGGCACTGAAAACAGGTTCCCAAGATAAGTCCTAACAAACCTTGTATGAATTGACACCCCATATAGGTACCTTACTTTACTTCTCTTCTCCTGCTGGTTAAAGCTTTGGTGCTGCTACATGCACTTGGAAACTTGGAAATTCCTCCATTTTTTAAATGAATCTTAAATCCATTTGCAAGGGAGTCAGCCCCATTCAACACAATGGAACTTACTTCCAAGTAAACATGGAGGGGATTGCACTGTAAGAAAGAAGGTGGGCTTGAGAAGGGAAGTCCTGTGCTCCTGGAACAATGTTTGGTAGCCTTTCTTAAAAATGCAGACGCTCAGGCACTTAAGCCAAACAGATGGCCATGGAGAACCCATGACTGGGCTCTCAACTGTGGGAGTCAAGATTTGGGATAAGAACAGTGGCTTGGGGAGGCGTACATAGGACTGAAAGACAAAGTGGAGACCTGAAAAATTCAAAAAAATTATTTTCAATATCTGGGCTATACCCATTGCTGATTCACATATTCAAACACACCATTCACAACTCATACTTGCAGCTGATCAACATTGTGGTATCTTACCTGCACTGCTTTCATGCCAGCAGCCCACAAGCCCTTTCTGTTTCTAGGCCCTTTGGGTTGATAATTCAACCTCTTAGCAGTTAGAATGTTCATGACCATTCAATGACACTTTTATCAACTCAGCTAAAGCTAAGGGGGTGGGTTGTTTTTTTTCCTGACATCCATGCTGTTGTGATATCACTGTAGCTCACCAATGGTTACAGTGATCTACAAGACAGCAGCCTGCATTTTTTCAAATTTGGTCTTTTAAAAAAAAATAATCCTTACATCTGGGCGTGGGTTGGGATTGGCAAATAAACTATTTCTGCCAACTTTATGTGTTCTGTGCTTTAATTAGGTCATTCATTCCGTCTTTTTTCCACCATGGCAAGTGCCTAAAACAGTTCCCACACTGTGTGTGTGTGGTTATGTGTCAATAAGATAAATTGTTATGAGTTTGGCTGTCCTGATTAGCATACATGTGCCTATTGCTATGTTTTTGCCTGACAAAACATAGCAGGCAAAATGAGGGGTGACCAGGAATGTAATGTAACAGAAAAGCTCTAATGATCCATAAGATCCTGGAATCTTTTGCCAACCTTGGGAATGTGATACCTATCAGACTTTGGAGGCAAGATAGAGAGGAGCTAGAAGCTGTTTTAGTTTGAATTTGAAGACATATCTAGGGTAGATAGAATTTTTGAGCTGGAAGCTGGACTAGAAGCAGCCAGGGGGGCTTTAGGGACCCACACTCTTGCGTTTAGAGAATCTGATGTAAGACTAGCAGTTTTGCTGCCTGCTGTAGGAATCTGTTTGCTTCCACTGTGCTCTGCATGTGTATTTGTAAATAAATTTGTAAATAAAAGAGAAATTCCAAAGACCACATACGCCTCCAGTGCTCTCTCCTCCAAAGGAAACTTATTTCTGAGCATACATATATAGGGTGGTGCTGCTGCCAACCTTGTAGTGCTACCTGACTTGGGGAAGTGGGGAGTGCATAACAAGAGTTGTGACAGACAGGTACTCTCATGGCTAAGAAGATCACGGGGAGCTGCAGGTTAGGACCGAGGGCAACCATGAGGAGGGGCAGGCAGGGTGGCTCTGCTTGGGATTCAGTTCAGGCTTGAGGGGTACTTTTTATATTGTGTTGCCTATAATTAGCCAACTCTTCTTGTGCCTTAGGAAAGCTCCAGGTGTGGCCAGTTAAAGGGCTTTAAAGTGCTGACTCAGGCTTTGCCACCCCTCCCCCTTTCTGTCCCTGGGATGCACTGGTCTGGCCAGTCTGGGCGCCAGGCCTCCTATTGTAGCAAAGCTTGGAGGCGACGCCAACCTGGCGCCGTACTCTGCCCAGCCCTGGTTGGCAGGGAGGTGCCTCTGGCCCAGATGCTCCTGCAGGGGCAGGTTTCTCCAGGGTGGAACGTGCCCGTGTGGAGGGAGGCTGGGCTGGAGACCTGACGAGAGGCCTCCTCCTCCAGGGAAATAGTTGACATACCCAGTGGCTTCTCTCAGCACTTCAGGAGAGCGAGGAGCCTTCCGGGGAATAAGCTGTATGGGCTCATTCCTTTCAGTCCTAACCAGCAACCCTGAACTCCTCTCTCTCTCTGAACTTGTGTTGCATCTGCAGGCAGCCCTCAGTCCTGCCCTGCCATCCTCATGCACAGAGATCCTGTGCCTCTTAAATACCTGCATGACAGGCATACATTCAATAGGAAAAAACTTCCCCACTGCTGGATCACTGTGCCAGGGAAAGCTGCACCAGCTGAATTTCTACCTGTCCTGAAGCTGTCCTGTAAAAAAAGGGGGGGGGGAATGTTGGCAACCCTGTATGTTCAAATGGCTGCATTGCTGTATGATTTCCTCATGCAAGTGTTGGGTTGACACTCCTTTTTTTTCTGGCAGGGCTCCTGTGCCTTTAATGGCTGCATGTCAAGGAGAAATTCCTGACCCGAACAGTGAAGAATAGGAACATCTTGAGAACATGATAGGACCCTAGGGACCCTCAGCACCAGTTTCTAGGCCCTCTTTCACTCCAGCTCTGTCTTGAAATGTGCATAAAGAATTTCTGAGCCTCTGGGTATGTCTGAGGAGAATATTTAGGGCTTCCTATTAAGTCCGCTTCTGAAGATAGCTTTGAAGGGCTGGGAAGCCGGTAGGAATGGCTCCTTTAGCATGAAGCTATCCCTCCTCCACGCCATATGAGCCAGACCCACAAGGCCAGCCCTCTAATAAGCCAAAGTGAGGCGGCCATCTCAGGTGGCAGGACGGGGGGGGGGGACCGGGGACCACAGCATACTCACCACCACCACCCCACCTACGCTTGACGGGTATGGTCTGAGCAGAGTGTGACTTCCAGATAGTGGGTGAAATAATACTAAACCACTCCATGCCTGTTTTGTTATCATCAGCAATTTCTTTAATACTGAGGGAAATGCTTTTTGATCTCAGAGAAGTATTTTTTTATTATTAATATGAACCTCAGGTCCTGAGCAACATGAGTCTGAATGAATAATTCTTCCTCTTTCCTTCCTGGCAAGTACCTATTGCTTGGCCCAGTGCTTCTCAAATAGTGGGGCGGGGCCCCTGGGGGGGTGCGAGGCTCCGTAAAGGGGGGCTCGCCTGATTGGCCAAACCCGCCCGTGTGACTTTTAGACCCTTTAAATCTTTTCTGCTACAGTTAATAAAGCTATTCTTTGTTGTAAATTGATCCACATTTCTTTCTTTTTTTATTCTCTTATACGTTAATAAGGATACAGTGTTATGCAGAGGTGTACTTATAACAATTTTATAGACAAATGATACTATTTACAGTCGCGCGGGGGGCGCAAAATGTTTTCTTCTTCCTAGGGGGGGCATGACAGAAAATAATTGAGAAGCACTGGCTTGGCCTAACCAACATCTCAGGACTCTTTTGGGGTAACTCTATGTATGCCGTTCTACTGTCTAGCTCGAAATCAACTTGGGGTATTGATGACTTGTAGTTGGTATGCTTTTTCCTTTTTTCATGGTCTCTGGCTTCAGATCAAATTGTTGATACATTTTGTCCGGAATGGATGCAGTGGGTGAGATGGGCACCATCTTGTCCTTTGCCTCGGGCAGGAAAATGTCTTGGGCCAGCCTCAACTACATGCATATGAGAGTGCATTGGCACAGTTCCCTGCTACTCTGTTTTGTGTGTATGTGTATGTGTATTTATTTATTTATTATATTTATATCCCGCCTTTTTTTCCTGCAAGGAACCCAAGGCGGCTTTCATAATCCTCCTCTCCATTTTATCCTCACAACAACCCTGTGAGGTAGGTTAGGGTGAGAGTCAGAGACTGGCCCTAAGTCACCCAGTGAACTTCAGTGCCAAATGGGGACTTGAACCCGGATCTCTCGAGTCCCAGTCCAAAACACCAACCACTACGCCACACTAGCGTGCTCTCTCTCTCTCTCTCTCTCTCTCTCTCTCATATATATATATATATATATATAGTAATGCCTTGGATTGCAAGTAACTTGGTTTGAGAGCGTTTTGCAAGACAAGCAATTTTTAAAATATTTATTTATTTTTTACTTGATATACAAGCGACGTCTTGCAATACAAGTGCTGTAGTACGGTTTAAATAAAAATCTCTGTACAAATTTTTTTGGGGGGATTTCGTTTTGATATAACAGTGTTTTGGATTACAAGCACGTTTCCGGAACGAATTATGCTCTCAATCCAAGGCATGACTGTACAGAGAGAGAGAGAGAGAGAGAGAGATTACCGGTATATATGAGAGAGAGGTACAAACAGTACTACTGCCATTAACACTATGTAGGTGTTTTCTCAGTATTGACAGCCTGCAAGCAACACTGTTCTCTCACCCCACTGTGTGCATCTGTGAGTGCACACGCACTAGCAAATAGCGCTGTTGATGTATTATCTGACTGTTTTCCGAATGGTGTGCAAACCCGTGCATCTGTATGAATGTGTGTTCAGTTGCTTCAGCTCTAGTTGGCACTGACAGTTGTATATATGTCTGAGAGGTGTGGAATGTTGGCAGCCCATGTTTGAGGTGACAGGACTGCATTGTATTGTTCAAGTTGTTTTGGTGATTGCCACATTGACCTTGTGAGTCTTCTCCTTCTCCTTCTCAGACTGTCATAGAAAGAACGAGCCAATCTTGTCCCTCTTTTTGGGACAAGACCATGATTCTACAACCTCACACTTGAGTACTGAATGAGTCAGCTTTTGGGGGATTATCCCATTGCCATCTTTGCCCCGGGGAGAGAAAGAGGATTGAGAGCTACAAAGCCATGGCTGCAACTGTTCCTGCATCTAAGAGGGATGCACAGACAATTTAATTGTAGTGCTAGAAACTTGTGTGTGTGTGTGTGTGTGTGTGGTGGCATGAGAGGAGGAGCTTACATTCTGACAGATGTGGCTGTCATTTTAACACATTGGCCTCTAACTTACATACAGCATCCCACTGAAACCACGTTAACACTAATCAATGGGGAGAGGAAGAGGCACCAAGGGTGGGTTCTCAATTTGACTTTGGGAGGAGGACTCCCTATGAATAGGTTCCCTGTTTTCTTTGCCTTGAACAAATCCCTTTCTTTTTTTTTAGGGGCGGGGGGGGGGAGGCAAAGTTTGCATTGTTGCAAGGGGTGAGTAGGGCACAGCCTTGGGATGGGCAGAGACAGGAAGTGCCAGGATTGGAAACTCCCTGCCCTTAGCACTAATCTCTAACCACTCCGAGAACCCGTAGCGTGGCCAAGCCCCTTCTCGCCCCCGGGTCTCTATTGCAATCCGAGTTTTTTCCTATTCATGTGGGGAGGGGAGTAAGGGTGGAGATCTGTAAAGAAATGGTTAGGTGGTAGAGTTCAGATATCAGCGCCAAAAACCACGAGGGTGAAGTGGCATCTGGGTGGTTGGGGAAGGAGTGGAAAGCAGGTGCTGTATCCAGCTCTAGAAGGGCAGTGGGGACTAGTGGTTAGGGAGGGCTGGGATGCTTGTCTCTTGTGAGCATTTGCCACATCTACCTTCTGGTTCCTGATCCTGAGTAAAAACTGAGAACTAGGACATTGTAGAGGGAGGTGGGTCTGGGTTGGGGCAATTCGGAACCAGATCAGTACCCATCATCCATCTTACAGATTTCCTGCTGACTGGCAGCTTAAGAAAGGATGTTAGTTGTAGTGTCCTGAGCTCAGTGCTGACCAGGGAGAGCATTTGGGGGGCTCCGATTCTGCTCCCTGGAGCCATGGCTGGCTCTGCTACTAGTATTTCTCCCCTGATAAGAGGGAGCCCTACCCCTGTGTCTGTTTTTATGACTGTCTGGAGTTAAGTCCAGAGCACGTTTGTTTATTTCCCTTAGAGACTGTTCCAGTAGGAGCCTTTGCGCGCACGTCCGTTTTTGAGAGGACAGCTCAGGCAGGGCGGTATTGGTTCCGGAGCCTGTGCGTTAGCACCCTTGATCCTCTTGCTTGTGTATAGGCGGGATATAAATTGAATAAATAAAAATAAAAAATAAAATCCATGTCCAGGTGCCAGCCGTCTCCTCCCACATCTGAGACTCTCCTCAAACGTCAGCAGGTTGTGACATTCCTCGCTCCTTCTGACACTCCGTGTACATCTGTACAGGCTGAACTTTATTAGGTAAAAATCCAGCATCACACACACACACACACACACACACTCCTCTACTTTGTTACAATCAGTGGGGAGATAGCTGGCGCTCCCTAGTTCTGTTTTTACACTCTTCCAGGCTGGGGTCCTGGGCATGTGTTTGCTGCATTGTGGGCAAAAGCACCTGCCTGCCCCTTCTCCACCGCAAACTGCACCTGCTGCCCTGCTGCTTTGCAAGCAGTTAGCCAGCAACCCAAGTCTTCTGTTGTGCATCTAGTTTGGTCTTTACTAAAGTGGATTAAAATCCCCGCTTCACTTATTCATTCATTCATTCATTCAATATTTTCGACGGTTATATACTGCCTTATTTAGTAAAATGAAAAAAGCTATAAAAGCTGTACACAATAATTTAAAACATTAAAACGACATAATTTAAAAGGCTATAGTAAAAAGATGTGTCTTCACACCCTTTCTAAAAGCCGGGGGGGGGGGCTAAGTGTAGTTTTTGGGGATTGCATTCCACAGTTTGGGAGCAATGCAGAAGAAAGCACTTTCACAAACAGGCCTCTGCAAGGCAATGATGCCCTCAAGAGGACCCCCCTCATGCAGATTTTAAGAACTGGACAGGTTCATAATGAGACAGGATCTCCCTTAGATAGCCAGGTCCGAAGAAGCCATTGCAACCAATGCAGGTTCTTCAAAACAGGTGTAATATGGTCCAGAGACCATGCATTGTTAGCAGGTTGGCTGCCACGTTTTGCACCAGTTGAAGCTTCTGGACACTCTTCCGGGGTAGCCCTGCGTAAGGTGCATTGCAGTAGTCTAAACGTGAAGTAACCAAGGCGTGGATAACTGTTGCCAAGTCAGGCCAATTGAGGGAGGATCGCAGCTGGCATACCAAGCGTAAATGCACTCCTTGCCAGCACCACCACCTGAAGATTCAGGGTCAGTGTTGGGTCAAGGAGTGCTCTTAAGCTACGGGCCTGATCTTTCAGGGGGAGCACAACCCCTTCCAGAATAGGTTAAATCCCAATCCCTGAATCAGGCTTTCTACTGACCAACAACACCTCTGTGTTTAACCTCAGCTTCTTCATCCTCATCCGCCCTCATAATAGTAAGAAGGCCTACTATTTTACCACACTGGGTATGACAAAGTGTTGGATAACGTTTTCCAAAGCAATAGATATCCCACATTCACTTATCTTATGTGTATGCTCATAGAGTAAATGGGTCTACCTCTTATTAAAGTAGGTTCCCCATAGAGTGTTTCTGCATCAAGGAGACCCCTTCAGGGAGCATGAATTTCAGTGGATACATAAATGCAGAGTACCGTAAATCCTTTGAAGTGCAGGCTGCTATAAATGGTTACATAATGGAACTCACCTCTGACAAATCGTGAATAGTGGATAGATCTTAGAATTTTATTTATGTATTTATTTATTACACTTCCATACCACCCAATAGCTGAATAGTGATATTACACTGGCGAAACAGCTGTTGTATCCTATACTGCTCATCCTGTGAGTGGGGAGGGGAAAGCAACCCAGAAAATTGCCCTGAGGTCCACCAATCAGCATCATTTCGGAGCACCACACACAAAGCGAAGGAAGGAGTGCCCACTCAACGGCAACATCCATACACCTTCCTGGGCAGGATGCCTGCAAAGCGCACACACAGCCCTTCTGGGACAAGGGTTCAAGACCTATTCAGAGAGGGAACGACTCCTTTGCCAAACAGAAAAGGGAGGGGCCAGGACACCCAACAAGGTGAGCCAAAGAGCCAAACTGACAGTAGCATCTTCCAGTGGCTCACTATATAGAGCAGTGTTCTCCAACCTTGGGTCCCCAGATGTTTTTGGCCTACAACTCCCAGCATGCCCCAGCCAGTCATTCGGCCACTCACCCTCTGCACGCCTGGCCAGAAACAGTCATCTCAGGAGCAAAAGAGAGGGAGCTCCTGGGATTTGAACCCCCATGGCAAACACCATGGAGGAACTCCCTAACCACTGACATACAGCAGCAGGCAGGAATAAAACACATTATGTGGCATTTGTGTCGTGTGTCGTCGTCGTGTGTGTCCCCCCCCCCCCGCCTCTACCCCCTCAGTATCAAAACAGAGACTCCAGGCACTGCAGGAGAGGCCTTGGTCTGGTGGAACAGCTTGTATTTTACACACAGGGGATCCCAGGCCTACAGCCAGGCACATCTGAGCCAATCATGGATCCCAACATGGCGCCTGTGGGCACCTTCAAGGGTGCCCACGAAGCTCTCCACACCCTGTCACTTCAAAAAAATTTTTTTTATTAAAAAATAAAATCTTTGGAAAATGTTAGTGCAGTTTTCTTTCTCTCTCTTTCTAGCCTCACTATTTCTATCCCCCTCGTTAGCTCACTGTTCCCCCTCAGCCTCTAGCCTTGCTCTTTCTCTGTCCCTTTGCCTGCCTTGTTCCCTCCCAGCCTGTAGCGTTGCTATTTCTCTCCCCATCTCTTTACCTTGCCGTTTCTCCCCCCCTCCCAGCCTCTACCCCTTTCCCTTGGTATTTCCTCCTCCCTCCCAGCATCAAGCCTCAGTATTTCTCCCCACTCCTGTAGCTCACCTTTGACTAGCCAGGCTCCCAAGGCAGCCATTATGTGACTAGCCGCAGCCTCTGTGGGAGGCATTTTGTGGTGGTTCCCACAGCAGTTTCTCGAATTCCCAATTGTGCCCATGGGTCCAAAAGGGTCGGGGGCCCTTGGTATAGACCAACAGTTTACATGTGGCAACTCACCTATGTGACCAATCCACCCCTTGCAGTTTTGACCAATAGCATCCCAGAAGGCCTCATTGTCCCTCCCTCTCCCTGCCAACTGACTAACTCATACACCTTGGCAGCAGCACCCATCCCTCTTGTGTGCCCCGAGAGGCCTGCCCCGTCACAGTCCAGGGAACCTGAGTGAGCAGAGAGAGGAAAGGGCCACGGTCCCTGAGCCCTGGAAGCTTCCTGTCCCACCACCAGAGTCCCACCCTGAAGCCAAATTGTACCAGAGTGGGGGAAAGGGATCCCTGTCTATCACTCCCTAGCAACAAAGAAGCAACATGTGTGGCAAAGTCAAAGTCTTTATTGAACAGCATCCAGGACAGAGGAGATCCTGAAAGGGAAATATACTTACGTGGGGTTCCCAACCAGTCACCTCAGCAGGGCTCCTGTGCCTTGGAGAGTGGCTTCACAGACAGCAGGGTAGCAGGTGCAGTGTCTCCCATGGCGCCAGCTCCATGTCAGCAATAGCTTCACCTGTTGCATAACTATCTGTCACAGAGTCTGCAAGGGAATAGGAGCTGGCCTGGAGCAGAGAGGTTAACAACTCCACAAAGGAACAGCCTGGAGCATCCTGGTCATGGCTCCTAGTCATGGGGTGGGCCTTTCTCCTCATCTGCATATAACAGGTTGTGGGATGGAATCACAGAAAGCAGCCTTATATTGCGTCAGACCCTTGGTCTGTCTAGCCCGGTATTGTCGACACTGACTGGTGGTGGCTCTCCAGGGTTCCGGGCAGGGTTTTTTCCTATTCCTGTCTGGAGATTCCAGGGATTGAACCTGGACCTTCTGCATTCAAAACTTGTGTTCTACCACTGAGCTATGGTCCTGCCATACCTGTGGGAGAGCAAGGGGACATGGAGAGAGCAATGAGTAATATTCAGCAGCTTGGAACACATAGTCCCTGAACTTGGATGTGCAGTAGGTGTCTGTGTGAGAGAAGAGGGAGCTCTGCCAGTGCTTATGCCTCAGCCCCCCCCCCCTCTACTCCATGTGGGCACAAGGAGCCTGCAGTGACTGTGAGTCTATGGTTCAGACAACATAGACTTTCATAGATCATAAAGTTGGAAGGGGCCTACAAGGCTATCGAGTCCAACCCCCTGCTCAATGCAGGAAACTAGAGGAGGGGTCTCCCATCCAAGTAATAACCAGGCCTGACCCTGCTTAGCTTTCCATGCTCAGACAAGCTGAGCCAGCATGAGCCACAGGCCTGTATATGATAACCTACACTCAAGGGTTGAATATGGGTTGAGTGTGGGTCATCATTGAACTGTGGGTTGCCATGTTGTCTGAACCCAGCCGAGATAACAAACCATGGTGAACAACCTACAGTTCACCACCCAGCAACAAACCATGGGTTCTCTTCATGGGTTGTTTCTGGTTAACAAGCCATGGCTTGTTAGTGCAGCTGGTTCCAGACGACACGATAACCCATGTTTCAACAACAACCCACAGTTCAATGACAACCCACACACAAGGCCGGATTAAGAGCATTATGGGCCTGGTGCTGAGGATTTTGGTGGGCCTTTTTATGGAAATAAATAAAATGAAGACGCAATTTTATATTAAAACAAATTAAATATTTTAATTACCATTAAAGTGCCAAAACAGTAACTCAATAAAACCGTTCATCACATATCGTTGATGATAGTACCTCCACGTTTTTTAACCTCTAGGGCAGTCTTCCCCAACCGGGGCCCTTCCAAATGTTTGGGGCCCCACCTCCCATCTTCCCCAGCCACTGGCCATGCTGCCTGAGGCAAATGAGAACTGTAGTCCAAAATATCCAAGAGGGATATTTGGTGAACTCTGTTCTCTGGGGTTTTTCAAAATAAAACTTAAAATGCCGCACAATTCCCCATGAAAGCGCATGTACACACACACACACACACACACACTATTAGCCAAGCACACACACACACACACACACACGTGCACACACACACACACACACACACACACAGAGAACTCTGTTCTCTGGGGTTTTTAAAAATAAAACTTAAAATGCCACACAATTCCCCATGAAAGCGCATGTGCACACACACACACACACACACACACACACGGTATTAGCCAAGCAGGTGACATTTTGCAGGCGGCAGGAGGATCAACACCCCCAAAAGGCAGACACATTCACATAAATAGAACATTCACAACAACCATTTTTAAATAAACATAAACCATCTTCCCCAGCCACTGGCCATGCTGCCTGAGGCAAATGAGAACTGTAGTCCAAAATATCCAAGAGGGATATTTGGTGAACTCTGTTCTCTGGGGTTTTTCAAAATAAAACTTAAAATGCCACACAATTCCCCATGAAAGCGCATGTGCACACACACACACACACACACACACACACACACAGTATTAGCCAAGCAGGTGACATTTTGCAGGCGGCAGGAGGATCAACACCCCCAAAAGGCAGACACCCACACCCACAAACACACAGCCCTTACGTTCAGTTTGGCTCACAAAAGAGGGAAAGCCCTTTTACAGAAAAGAAGGAGAAGGAGAAGGAGAACTTGCAGATCAAAAGTCAAACTTTTGAACCTTACCTGTGCAGAGGAGGGCCATCAGGACCAGCGGCAGGTAAAGACCATCCCAGAGGCTTGTCCCATAGCAAGCAGAAGTCATGGTGGAGATTTTGGAGGCGGGTGGGCAGAGAGGGGTCGCTTGACGGAGCAAAAACTCAAAAACTCCTGCAGCTCATCAGTAAGGGTCTTCCCAATTTCCCCCAAATTATTTATTTAAAAAAAAAAAAAGCAGCCACAAGCCCACAACAAAAAGCCAGGAAGCTTTGCTTGACCAAGAATAATTGTGTTCTTCTTGTTGCTTTGTTTTTGTTTTTTTGTTAAACTAGCATTTGAACAATTGAGCTGCGAATCAGAAAGATCTTTTGCTCGAGGCTGGAGAGAGAGGTCCCTTCTAAATCTGAATATTACAGACCCTAGCAAGCCCCCCATGTGCTAGAAGTTCTCACAAAGAAATGTAGTAACAGTGATTGAAATGCAAAAAGCGACTGAAATGCTAATTTGAGAACAACAGTTCTTGCTAGGTCTTGCCTCAAGCCTGTAATGTAGATGTGCTTAGAACACCTTTCTAATCTTGAAAAAATCATTAATTATGCTGAATGATAGTGTCCCTATAATTGCGGGCCTGTTTTCTGTTAAGGGCCTGGAGCTGCCGCTCCAACAGCCCCTAGCTTAATCCGGCCCTGCCCACACACAACCCACACTCAACCCTTGAGTGTGGATTATCGTATTGTCTGAGCCCAGCCTATGCGTACTCCTTCCCCCTTTGAGTTTTCAGTGTGTGTGGTGACGGCTTGTTCTGCTCCTTCCGGGCTGCAATCTTGCAAGGGACTGCATAGGTGTTGTTGTTGTTGTTGTTATTTACAGTATTTGTATACCACTCCACATCAAGCAGATTCCAGAGCGGTGAACAATAAAAAGACAAAAACAGATAAAAGAAACAAAAACAATACATTGAAAACAGAAACAAAATTCAAAGTGACCTCGATAGGCTGGAGCGCTGGGCCGAAAACAACAGAATGAAATTTAATAAGGATAAATGCCAAGTGCTGCACCTAGGGAGAGGAAACCAAATGCAGAGTTACAGAATGGGGGACACTTGGCTCAACGATACTACAAGTGAGAAGGATCTTGGAAATGTGGTGGATCACAAACTGAATATGAGCCAGCAATGCGATGTGGCTGCTAAGAAGGCAAATGCTATTTTGGGCTGCATTAATAGAAGTATAACTTCCAAATCGCAGGAAGTGATAATTCCCCTTTACTCAGCACTGGTTAGGCCTCATCTTGAGTACTGCATCCAGTTCTGGGCACCACACTTTCAGAAGGACGTAGACAAACTGGAGAGGGTTCAGAGGAGGGCAACAAGGATGATAAAGGGACTGGAAACAAGGCCCTATGAGGAGAGACTGAAAGAACTGGGCATGTTTAGCCTTCAGAAGAGGAGACCGAGGGGAGATATGATAGCACTCTTCCAGTACTTGAAGGGATGTCACGCAGAGGAGGGCCAGGATCTCTTCTCGATCATCCCAGTTTGCAGGACACGGAATAATGGGCTCAAGTTACAGGAACCCAGATCCCACCTAAACATCAGGAAAAATGTCCTGACTGTCAGAGCAATAAGACAATGGAATCAACTACCTAGGGAGGTGGTGGGCTCTCCCAATCTGGAGGCATTCAAGGTGCAGCTGGACAGACATCTGTCAGGGATGCTTTGACCTGGATTCCTGCATTGAGCAGGGGGTTGGACTCGATGGCCTTGTAGGCCCCTTCCAACTCTATTTTTCTATGATTCTATGAAAACAAGCTAAAATTACACTGGTGGTTGAAGAGCAGAGAAGGCTTCCTGGAACAAGGAGGTCTTCAGCAGGCACTGAAAGTAGCACAATGTTGGAGCCTGCCTGACATCTAGAGGCAGGGAGTTCCACAGAAATGGAGCCACCACACTGATGGCCATTCTCCTGCTGGACCCCAATCGGGCCAAAGGTCCACGAGGAACCACCAGGAGCATGCCATCTGATGATCTCAGCGACCGGGCAGGTTGGTATGGGAGGAGGTGCTCTCTCAGGTAACCTGGTTCCAAGTTGTTTCGGACTTTGTACACAAGTACCAGAACCTTAAACCTGAACTGGAAGCGAATAGGTAGCCAGTGAAGTTCCTTCAGCAAAGGAGTTGCATGCTGAAAAGGGTCAGCTCCCAACAATAGCCGAGCTGCTGCATTCTGCACTAGCTCCAGCTTCCGGAGCAGCCTTAAGGGCAGCCCCACATCGAGTGCATTGCACTAATCCAGTCTTGAGGTTACTGGCACCTGTATCACTGTGGCCAAACTATCCCTGTCCAGGAGAGGCCGTAGCTGGTGAACCAATCGAAGATGGTAAAAGGCACTCTGAGCCACTGCAGTCTCTTGGGACTCCAGCGACAATGATGGATCTAGGAGTACCCCCAGACTATGAACCGGATCTTTCAAAGGGAGTGCAACCCCATCCAGAACAGGCAATGAGCCTATCTCCTGGACTCGGGAACCACTCACCCACAGGGCTTCCATCTTGCCAGGATTCAGCCTCAGTTTATTGGCTTTCATCCAGCCCATCACTGAGTTCAGGCACTGATCCAGGACTTGCACAGCCTCTCCTGATTCAGTTGTCACAGGGATATAGAGCTGTGTGTCATCAGTGTACTGATGGCACTTGGCTACAAATCCCCTAATGACTGCTCCTAGCAGCTTCATATAGACGTTAACAAGAGTCGGGCGTGACTTTGATTTATGGCCAGAAACTATTGGAAAAGACAGAGTTGGTAATAGCAACCCGAACGGACTCTTACTTTTGTCTATATGTGCAGAGCATAATCTCACTATTACAAACACGCTCTTTCAACAAAAGAATAAGTTTAAAACATCATGGCAGCACCCACGGTCAAAGCACTGGCATCTTCTGGACTATGTAATTGTCCGTGTTAGAGATCGCCGCGATGTACTTCTTACTAGGGCCATGGTGAGTGCCGACGACTGCTGGACAGACCACCGACTAATCCGGTCCACAGTGGTTATCAACATTGCTACCCAACGTAGGCTTCAAGGAAGGAAACCAAGGCATAAAATGAACATCCACGCCCTTCAAGATCCTATTAAGCAAACTCGTCTTCAGTCACTTCTTAAGGAACATCTACCTACGGAACCTCCTGACAACATTGAGGACCATTGGTCTAAGCTGAAAACCTCCATTACTGCAGCTTGTGAACAAACTATTGGATATGAAACTAAGAAACATCAGGATTGGTTTGATGAAAATGATAATGAGATTAAATATATAATTGACCAAAAAAGGAAAGCCTTCCAAATATGGCAAAATGATATTAACTGCGCTGCCAAGAAAAAAATCTACGCTAGCGCAAAGGCTGAGGTCCAAAGAAGAAGAGAACTTAAGAACGCTTGGTGGAAAAAGAAAGTTGATGAAATTCAACAACTTGCAGAATCTCATGATGCACGGGGCTTTTTTAAGGCCACAAGGGCCATTTATGGACCAAAAACCTATGGTACAAACCCTTTACAATCAAAAGATGGCACCAAACTCTTAAAAGACAAAGAGTCTATTGCACTGCATTGGAAAGAGCATTATTATGATCTTTTAAATCGTAAATCTAAGGTGGATAATGAGATTTTTTCGCAAATCCCGCAAAAACAAATTAGAGAGGAACTTGCAATACTCCCCACTTTGGATGAAGTTATAAAAGCCATTAATCAAATGAAGAATAATAAAGCTAGTGGACCAGATGGGATTCCTGCTGAAATCTTTAAAGAAGCCCCCCCCCGAACTTGTACAACATCTTCATAAACTCATCGAAAAAATCTGGATAAGAGATCCCAGAAGACTTCAGGGATGCCATAATTATCACCCACTTTAAGAAGGGTGATAGAACACTGTGGAAACTATCGGGGCATTTTTCTCTTAGCTACCGCAGGTAAAATATTTGCTAGGATTCTCGCAAACCGTCTTCTATCTATTTCAGAAGAGATCCTCCCTGAAACTCAATATGGTTTCCGCCCCTCTAGAGGGGCAGTAGACATGATTTTTACTGCACGTCAGCTCCAAGAAAAATGCCGGGAGCAAAATCAACCCCTTTATATGGCATTTATCGATTTGGCTAAGGCCTTTGATACTGTAGACCGTACAGCTCTCTGGACTATCCTTATGAAAATTGGATGCCCCAATAAATTTGTGAATATCTTGCGACTTCTCCATGACAACATGACGGCTACAGTCTTGGACAACAACGGCTCTCATGGTGCTCCATTTAAAGTGGGATCAGGTGTTAAACAGGGATGTGTTATCGCCCCAACATTATTTGCTATTTTCATCGCCATGATTTTACATCTTGTCGAGGGGAAACTTCCCACTGGTGTGGGAATTATATATCGAACAGATGGAAAGCTTTTTAATCTCAGCAGGCGGAAAGCAAAAAGTAAGGTAATTACAACCTCCGTTGTGGAACTTCAGCATGCTGATGATAATGTGGCCTCCGCACACTCAGAGGATGATCTCCAAACTATCCTAAATGCTTTTGCAGGAGCATACGAAAAACTTGGTCTCTCACTTAACATCAAAAAAACCAAAGTGCTTCATCAGCAAGTGCAAGCTTACCCTTTGGTGATGCCATCTATCCAGCTTGGCGGGACAATACTGGAAAATGTCGATCATTTTCTCTATCTTGGCAGCTATCTTTCTGTTACAGCTAACATCGACAGTGAAATCCAGCATCGTTTGAGCTCCGCAAGTGCCGCGTTTTCTCGAATGAAACATAGAGTGTTCGAGGATTGGGATATTTGTAAGAAGACCAAAACACTGGTTTATGAAGCCATTGTATTGCCAACTTTATTGTATGCCTGCGAAACATGGACTATCTATAAACGTCACTTCCACCTCCTTGAAAGATTTCATCAACGTTGCCTCCGGAAAATCCTGCAAATTACTTGGGAAGATAGACGAACAAATGTCAGTGTACTGGAAGAAGCAAAGACTACTAGCGTTGAAAAAATGATCCTTCAACGCCAACTTCAGTGGACCGGTCATGTTGTTCGAATGCCTGACTGCAGTCTCCCAAAGCAGTTACTTTATTCCCAACTCAAGGATGGAAAGTGGAATATCGGTGGTCAATATGAGGTTTAAAGATGTTCATAAGGCTAATCTAAAAAAATGCAATATAAACATCGAAAACTGGGAAGCTCTGGCCCATGAACGATCTAAATGGAGGTTGGCCTTTCACAAAGGTTCTATGGACTTTGAAGAAGCCCGAGTGCAAGGTGAAAGGGAGAAACGTGCTAAGCGAAAAGCACGTCAAATGAATCCTTTACAGGACCATCTTCCATCTGGTAACCTGTGTCCTGACTGTGGGAAGCTGTGTGGATCTAGAATTGGCCTCCACAGTCACTTACGGACCCATCACTAGAGTCTACACAATCTTCTTTAGAATTTCCTCCTTTTATCCTGGAAGACAATCTTACTCAGTCACGAGTGATCGCCTGATGATGATGAATCAACATTGGGGGCCAGATGGTACTCTGCGGAACCGCAAAGTGCAATTGCCAAGGGTCCGAGGAATAGTCACCCAATCTTACTCTCTGAAATCGACTCCACAGTTAGGACCGAACTGGAAAGGGTTCAGATAAGGGCAACCAAGATGATCAGGGGACGGGAAACAAAGCCCTATGAGAAGAGACTGAAGGAACTGGGCATGTTTAGCCTTCAGAAGAGAAGACTGAGGGGAGATATGATAGAACTCTTCAAGTACTTGAAAGGTTGTCACACAGAGGAGGGCCAGGATCTCTTCTCAATCATCCCAGATTTCAGGACACGGAATAATGGGCTCAACTTACAGGAAGCCAGATTCCACCTAGACATCAGGAAAAATTTCCTGACTGTTAGAGCAATACAACAATGGAACCAACTACCTAGGGAGGTAGTGGGTTCTCCCACACTGGAGGCATAAAAGGTGCAGCTGGACAACCATCTGTCAGGGATGCTTTGACTTGGATTCCTTCACTGAGCAGGGGGTTGGACTCGACGGCCTTATAGGCCCCTTCCAACTCTACTATTCTATGATTCTATGAAACCACTGTAAAACAGTGCCTCCAATACCCAACCTGTGGAGTCGATCCAGGAGGATACCATGGTCAATGATAGTGAAAGCCGCTGAGAGATCAAGTAGAATTAACAGGGTCGCACTCCCACTATCCTTCACTTAATAAAGGTCATCCATCAGGGCAACCAAGGCTGATTCAGTCCCATAACCAGGTTGAAACCCAGACTGGAATGGGTCTAGATAATCAGTATCCTCTATGAGTGCCTGCAGTTGCTTCGCCATGACCCTCTCAAGAACCTTCCCTAAGAAAGGGGTATTTGCAACTGGGCAATAGTTATCAAATACCGTTGGATCCAGAGTGGGTTTTCTCAGGAGTGCCTCCTACTGCCTCCTTAAGGTCAGCAGGAACCACCCCTTCATGTAGGGTGTTGACAATACCTATGTGGAAAAAGAAAATCTGGGACACAGCAATTAATGAAAAGTTGACACAGAAGTTAAGAGTGCATAGAGGAATAAAGAAAAGAGATAATTTTAGGAAGGGCTGGCAAAAACTTATAGACTATATGAAAAAAGAATCGAATAGAATACCCCTGGTAGAAGCTTATAGAAATCTGTGGGACTCATGAAAAGAAGATTATAAAGGAATGAAATAGGATAAATCAACACACACACTGTGTGTGTGTGTGTGTGTGTGTGTGCACGCGTGCGCTGTGATTGGGTGCCGAGTTCTGCCATATCTATGCTATGTTCTAGCAACTCTGGAGGGCTGGGTGGTCATGGACATGGGGGTGGCTATTTTCCCCCCTCATCCCAGTGACTTCAATGGGAGGAAAATTTCTTGCATCAGGTCTGGGGCTGATGTAAACTTCTGCAAGAGTGTTGCCATGATCTGAGGGAGTATAGGATATGATGGAAGTCTGATCCTCTCCTGTGCTGCCCTCATCCTACACTGGAATAGAAATTGAGACTGTAATATGGAAGATGAAAAAATTGACATTCACCAAGTTGGGGGAGGGATTGGGGAGGGATTATGTATTACTAATATGTTTTGTTTTGCTTTCTACATGTATTTTTTCATTTGGAAAATGTAATAAAAATTTTAAATTAAAAAAAATAATCTTGCAAGGGAAAAGTGCTCATGAGTGTTTGGCCAGCAGTGGCAATGGCTGGAATGGAGGGCTTGGCCTTTGCCACAAGAGAGTCTACCTGCCTGTAGGGGCAAGTCCCTCTGTGTGTGGGAAACCCTTCTCCCTGTTGGGGAGACAGAGCATTAGAGCAGTGCAGTTGAGACTAGGCCCAGTATTCAGATATAACAAAAGGGGACACTGATGGTAGGAGAGAGAGAATGGGAAACAGTCACAACAGTTCCACTTTGCAGCAGGGCTGCCCTCTTCCCTTGCTTAACTATGTGGGATGCTGTCCTGCCCCCCCCCCCCCCCAGTTGTTGGAGTGGAGTGTGGGTTGCTGTTGGATGTGTGTCTGGAATCTTGAGATGATGCAAGGGTTCTTCTTGACTGATAAATGTTAGCACTAAGCTTAAGATCCTATGCGTATTCTGGAGACAGACTGATTTGTGCAAAGTGCTCCTTTTTGTTTTGTTTCAAAGTGCCCTTTCTCCCTAGTTCCCCTCACCAGGGTTTTCCTTTGGGAGCTCTACGTGTCCCTCACATGGGGCCAGAGAGAGAGTCCCATGCTGCACACCCTATCACCTGGGTAATAGGTTTGCCATGTGGTTTGCCTATCATGTGGTTTGCCATGTGGGATTTATAATATATACTGGTGTGTGTGTGTGTGTGTGTGTGCACGCGTGCGCTGTGATTGGGTGCCGAGTTCTGCCATATCTATGCTATGTTGTAGCAACTCTGGAGGGCTGGGTGGTCATGGACATGGGGGTGGCTATTTTTCCCCCTCATCCCAGTGACTTCAATGGGAGGAAAATTTCTTGCATCAGGTCTGGGGCTGATGTAAACTTCTGCAAGAGTGTTGCCATGATCTGAGGGAGTATAGGATATGATGGAAGTCTGATCCTCCCCTGTGCTGCCCACATCCTGCCCATGACTCCATCCCATTTTGGCTCTTCCACCAGTGTATCTGCACCAACAGAGCAGGTGAAACACCCCACCTGCATATATTTTGTGTTGGCCATGTATCTCATGTTCCGCTAGCATAGTGGGGTTTCTCCCAAATCCTACAGCCCCTAAGCTGGTATAACCCGAGTATGGGATTGCTCAGACGCATTTTTCTTCATCTTCTTCTGGTTTCACATATGATTCTGTTTGTTTGGTGTGTGTTTTCTTATTGTAACAGTAAAATTAAAATATACATTTAAAAAAAGAGGGTATCACATGAACATATACAGAGGGCATTTCTGCCAGACTGAAGAACCATAGCATACATTTGCTATTAGAAGCTGAAGCTTCCTGTTCATAGATATTGTTTTCCAGAGAACCTCTCTTTTACACAATGAGTCACTGTGTCAATTTACTGGCACCAAATATTAGATATCAAATAATAGTTGTAGGCGATCTGCGGGTCTAAAAGCAGGACATAAGCCGAATGAATGTATTTAAAGTATTGAATATAAATGCTCATCAAGAGCAACATGTATATTACAGAACAGCAAATATTCACATACTGTTAAATATCAAATTAAACCTGGAAGTTGAATATCATAAGTGAAATATCGAACACGATCTCCTATCAAGTATCAAATGCAAGCTAGCTAAAAGTGGGCTAGATGGAACAACTATCAGGTTGATCCACAGCTGGCTACAGAATCAGACTCAAAGAGTGCTTATCAATGGTACCTTCTCAAACTGGGGAGAGGTAACAAGGGGGATACCGCAGGGCTTGGTCCTGGGCCCAGTGCTCTTCAACATTTTTATTAATGACTTGGATGAGGAGGTGCAGGGAATGCTTATCAAATTTGCAGATGACACAAAATTGGGTGGAACAGCTAATGGAAGACAGAAACAAAATTCAAAGTGATCTTGATAGGCTGGAGCACTGGGCCGAAACCAACAGAATGAAATTTAATAGGGATAAATGCCAAGTGCTGCACCTAGGAAAAAGAAATCAAATGCACAGTTACAGGATGGGGGATACTTGGCTCAACAATACTACAAGTGAGAAGGATCTTGGAATTGTTGTAGGTCACAAGCTGAATATGAGCCAGCAATGTGATGTGGCTGCAAAAAAGGCAAATGCTATTTTGGGCTGCATTAACAGAAGTATAGCTTCCAAATTGTGTGAAGTACTGGTTCCCCGCTACTCAGCACTGGTTAGGCCTCATCAGAACTGCATCCAGTTCTGGGCACCACACTTTAAGGACGTAGACTAACTGGAAAGGGTTCAGAGGACAACCAAGATGATCAGGGGACGGGAAACAAAGCCCTATGAGAAGAGACTGAAGGAACTGGGCATGTTTAGCCTTCAGAAGAGAAGACTGAGGGGAGATATGATAGCATTCTTCAAGTACTTGAAAGGTTGTCACACAGAGGAGGGCCAGGATCTCTTCTCAATCATCCCAGATTGCAGGACACAGAATAATGGGCTCAAGTTACAGGAACCCAGATTCCACCTGGACATCAGGAAAAATTCCTGACTGTTAGAGCAATAGGACAATGGAACCAATTACCTAGGGAGGTGGTGGGTGTGGGCTCTCCCACTCTGGAGGCATTCAAGGTGCAGCTGGACAGCCCTGTCAGGGATTTCATAGATCATAGAGTTGGAAGGAGCCTACAAGGCTATCGAGTCCAACCCCCTGCTCAATGCAGGAAACTAGAGGAGGGGGTCTCCCATCCAAGTAACAACCAGGCTTGACCCTGCTTAGCTTTCCACGCTCAGACAAGCTGAGCCAGCTTTGACTTGGATTCCTGCATGGAGCAGGGGATTGGACTCAATGGCCTTATAGGCCCCTTCCAACTCTACTATTCTATGATTCTATGAAATATCAGACACCATCTCCTATCAAGTATCAAATGCAAACTATGCATGATGTGTGCTTTTGTCATCCATAGGTATTGCCTTCCAGTATCATCAGGGAATGTTCCAATACTCTCTTGGGAAACTCCTGGGGATTCATCCTGGCTGAGGCGTAATGCCGTGTGTGTGTGTGTGTGTGTGTGTGTGTGTAAGCATATTTGTATGACACTTTCTCCTACAGAAATGATCAAGGACAGCTCTAGCATAATTATAGAGCCACATAGGTGTTTCCAGCAGTTGCTAAAGTTCTCCTGAATATCTTTTCTTTCTGTAGGAGAATGTTGACATTTCAAGTGTGACAGTTTATTGGGACCTGCTGTGCCTCTTGGGGATAGGAGAGCTGCTCTGTCCTGCTTATTTCCCCTTCCTCCTTTGGAGAATTCAGTGGGGGTGGAGGTGGGTGTTATATTTAGTGCTTCCTATCGAATGATCCCAAAGGGCTTTCCACAGATGGGGAAGCTGAGGCCGCAGTGGGGAAGTGAGTCACTTGGCTTCACATGCTGAATCAGTAACTGGCCCAGGAATAGAACCCAAGAGCCCTGACACCAAACTCCTCCCAAACCTAGACGTCCTCATTCCCTTATCAGAAAACATAACCAGAATTGCTTTCATCCATGTGCAACCCAATCCTATGGTATTTTTCCTGCAAAAGTCAGTCTCAAATGGGACTTACTCCTAAGTATGCACGAAATTGCTTAAGGCTGCAATCCTGTGCGCAGTTACCTAGCAGTATATCTAGCTAAATACAGTGGAGCTTACTTTTGCATAAACATACATACAACTACAAGTACACTGTTAATGACCTCCTCCTATTTAATCTCTATGGCTGCAATTAGAGTTGCCAACTGACTGGGGTGGGGTTGGGAACAATAATCTGGAGAGCAAGACTTCATTTGTGGACTTGAATGAAGAAGGGGGGTTTGTATGGAATCAAACACTCCTTGAGTTAACTCAAACCAGGCCATTTAGGGCTACGAAGGTCACAATCATCCCTTTAAATTGTGGTGGGGAATCGGATACTCACAGTGACTTAGATCACTGCGGCATCAACTGCTTAATAAAAACAGAACTCAAGTTTAATGAATAAACTAAATAATGGTAAGCCATCTTAAGGGCTCTATGGAGCCATGTAGCAGGGTAGAAATGGCAAAATAACCACATTCTGAAAAGCCATTCACCCAGTGGGAATAACTTACTCTTCACCTGGTGAAACAGCTAATCAATCATAGTATATATAATGCACAATTAGTAAGTTAGGCAGTCACCTTAAGTGCACTGAAGAGTAAGTCCTATTGATTGTCATGTCTCGAGGCTTGAAGCCCTAATGAAGAGCAATTGAGCAATGTAATTAATATACTGAATGCCAGATCAGCACACAAATGAAGCGGAGACTAGTAAACCTGCATTCAGTCATTAATGTTGGAAAAGTTAAACGGTGATTTTGTCTTGCACATATTGGATGCAGTCCAGCTCCATTAAAAGCAGGGGATCTTTTGCCAGCGACTTTAATAGGAGAGGAATTGTGCCTTTCATTTGGAAAGCTCAGAAAGGATTGCATTTTTTAAAAAACTTGGATGCAATGGCTGATATCTGATTCAAACGTTCACTGCGGTCTTAATAATGGACCAAGAAACAGGTGGGAGGGAAATTGGTTGTTTCTGAGAATCACACTATTGAAAACCTGAGAAGAAGCCAGAACAGAAGCCCATGTTGCCTGGAAAGCTGCTGCCAACCAAACATCCTCAGATCTGCACTGCATCTCAGCCACCTACACTTCATCGTTTTCATAGTGCTCCCTCCTGCCCTTACTGATTGCGCATTCAGACTGACAGTTCTACCACATTCATGTGGCAAATTCAGATAGATTTTTAAAAATTGTGTTGCAAAATACAAAACATGGTTAAATGATTATGCTCCTTCATCCATCCCCCATCCCTTCCCCAAACATCTCCATGCCAACACCAAGAAACTCGTCATCCAGGCTATACACTCTGCCCTGTTCCAGCAGCTGTCCTTTCCATGGTAAAAGGGGGCTTCAGGGGCTGAGACTGTGATCTACCTTGAGGAGCTATGAAAGACTAGATGCACCCAGGATGTGGAGAACTCTTCAGGCCTAGCTGGGAAGAGGGGTTCCAGATGCCATTCCCTTCAATCTGTAGTCAGTCAGAGGCCTCCAGAGTGGACAAACCATGTCCACTATAAATAGCAGAAGCTGAGTTTTCCCCTCTTCCTGGACAACAGAGCACTATTTCCTTGACTCCAGCTTTTTGTGTATGAGTTCCAGCTCTTTCTGGATGTTTACCTTCCACTCTCCATTCATCTTCTGGTTTCCTTTGCCCCACTTTCTGTTCTAGTTCTTCCCAGACTCTGGACTGTATTCTTGGTTATGACCTGTGTTTTGGCCATAAACTCTGCCTGCACTCTGAGCATCCTGGACTCTTCTCCTCAGCATTATCATCTGTGGTGGTCCTGATTTATAGAAATGTACCTCTAGACAGGCCTGTGGCTCACGCTGGCTCAGCTTGTCTGAGCGTGGAAAGCTAAGCAGGGTCAGGCCTGGTTATTACTTGGATGGGAGACCCCTCCTCTAGTTTCCTGCATTGAGCAGGGGGTTGGACTCGATGGCCTTGTAGGCCCCTTCCAACTCTTTGCTCTATTTATTTTATTTATTTATTTATTATATTTATCAATCGCCCATCTGGCCGGCCACCCGGCCACCCTGGGCGATGTACAATCAAAATACAATAAAACACAATAAAACATAATAATTAAAACAATATAAAAAATTCTCATTAAAAACCTAACCCACCCCATATTCCCGCCTGAACAGCCATGTTTTTAATGCACGGCGGAAGCTCATCACGGAGGGGGCATGGCGAAGGTCACTAGGGAGCGAAGGTCCCTATGAATCTAGACTAATCTGGCCTCGACAGGTGGGGCCTGAAATCACCAAAGTACGACTATGAAGTCTGTAGAGCAGGGGTGGGCAACCTCTGGCCCTGCAGATGTTTTGGCTTACAACTCCCATCAGCCCTAGTCAGCCAATGGAGAGGGATGATAGGAGTTGTAGGCCAAAACATCTGGAGGGCCACAAGTTGCCCACCCCTGTATAGAGACTACATAAGTGCATCATCCAGTCCCCTTTTTAGCCTCAGGTTTCTCCCTCTGCACACACACACCCAACCACTATACAATGCACTCTAAGCCGTTTCTTTCTTTCTTTCTTTAATTGTATCACACTGTGGATCAGTAACCTTTATGACCTGTGCTTTACAAGACAAATGATCACTCAAAATTAAACAAAACCCCAAGCATGCCATTTTAGTCATATGGAAAATCCATATTCCGGCTTACTTTTTATTTGTACTTCTCAGATTGCATGTAGTTTGAAGAAAATGACCACATCCCCCCCTGTTGATCTTTAAAAATGAGTTGTTTGAAGGCTTCACCACTGTATTTTATACAAAGTCTGTAGGGGAAAATCATAGTGTTGCATGTCTTGAACAACAGCAGTGGGCTGTCTGCTGAATGGCGCAATAGCCGATTAAAAAATGGTGCACAATGAGAACTACAGCAAGGCTAAGCAGGGTGTTTTAGGACCATGCCGCAAAGGATAGCAAAGTACACTGCCTGATGCAGCGTCACAGGTCAGATATTCCTGTCCTTTTATTGCTGGGCTGCCCCAGCGCAGAAAAGTGCCTTCTGCATACTGTGCTTCTTGTCTCTTTCGCCCTGCCCCCATTATGCAAGCTCCCCAAGGCTGGGTACCTTTTAGACGCTTGCCATGCAAGGGCGTGTTACCTGCCGCACCCTAACCTTCACCCTGCTGCATGATGCCTGGGTTAAGCAGCAAACAAAGGCAGCGATTAAAGGGCAACGCCAGAGGCTGGCACTTCCTGCTGTGGTGCCTGGGAGGAGAGCAAAATCCAGGGTTGACCCTCATTCCAGCCTGGTGGCGCCTGCCATGTTTGCCCACTCTGGCAGAAAGCCAATCTTGATCTCCTCCTTTCATCACTCCAGACTGCTGCATTATCATTCTCGACATCACCTGTGGCACTGTAGTTTCCTTTCCTTGGGAGTCTGCCTCCCCCTGCCCTCATCCTGCTAAATTTCGTTCCACGCAGCTTGCCTTCTATCATTTCCACAGTCTCTGCACACACGGCGGGTTTTGGATGTACATCCAGGTGACAGACAGGGCATTTAGGGACTTTGAGGAAAACCAAGGGAAAGTGTGCGGGCGCAGTCTGGTGTCAGGCTATCAAAGCATGAGGCTCTCTAAATAAGGAGGCAAGGCCAGCTGGAGAAGATGCAAACCTCTCCTAGACCAGGGGTGAAGAACCCTTTTTTCTGTCAAGGGCCACATTCCTTTAGAGCAGGGGCAGGGAACCTCTTTCAGACCGAGGGCCTGAAATTCAATTTCGGAGCAGCTCTTGGTGGCCACATTCCAGTGGTGGGCAGGGCCAAATGCAAAGGGGGCGGAGCTAAAATGCCAGCACATCTAAGATGAAAGCTCCTGCAGCCAGTATCAAAGCCCTAGGACAGGCATTTCAACCTTTTAGCATGGGGGGAAATACTGCACAAAAGTCAGGAAACCACTCAACACTTGTTGGTTGGAGGAAAGGGGGTGGAGCCAGGGGGAGGGGGCATTGCCATCTGAGGACACCCGGGAGGGCTGGACTGAGACCCTGGAGAGCCAGATTTGGCCCAGGGACCTGAGTTCTACACCCCTGCTTTGGAAGTAATCCCTCAGAGGACACCTGCTGGTAGTGGGCAGGGCCAGAGCCAAAAGTGGGCAGGGCCATCCCTTTTCTCTTTTGGTCACCCCCTTCTCTTTCCCTCTTCCTCCCTGCCCAGTGTGCTGCTAAGGGAGCAACATATTACTCCTGCCAGAGGTCTGAACTGATCGCTTGCAGAGGGCTTCTGAAATTAGGCCAAGGATGGCAGGGTGCCCATATCTGTCGTAGACCTAGACAATGTTCTGTGTGTGAACTCGGCCAGGAAGAAGTCTGCTAATGCACACCGCAGTGGTGAAGAATTTGCCCGTAATTGTGCTGTTGGGTAATGTCATGCTTGGCCCTGGTCTGACCCAGGACTCCTTCTCCTCGGATAAGGAACCAGCTGGCGTGCAGTACAAAGACCTTATGGGGCAGATGGGGCCACCTGATTCCAGCGATACCCACTTCCAAGGAGGGTCTGCACCAGGCTTGGACTGGGATGGGAGGAACCACAGAAGGGGTCCCCGGTGCACCTGCGGCAGATGCCTTGCCTGTAAAGTCAAGGGGGAGGTTGAATTGCTTCCCAGCCCCCAAGAGCGCCAATGCCAAAAGGTGCATGCGACCACCGGTGATGAAGCGCATGCCTCAATGCTCAAAGGAATCAGGCTCCTCATGAGTAAGGGACTCCTCGGGAGTAGGGAGGCCCTGAAGGCTTGATTTACCAGTTGCTGCTGGGCCTGGGCAGGGTCTGAGAGACCAGTCTATATTAGCTCTCAGTTAAGGTCTGCTGGTTCCTGGACACAGATCTTTTTGACCTTGCTTCCACAGTGACTGACTTCCTGTGCTATGGGCCCCTGTGATCCTGCTAGACCTTGCTGCTACAATGATGTTTGCCCTTGGACTGCTCCACCATGCTTGGCTCCATCTTCTCCTTAATATCCTGCTTTTTTGGACTGCCCAGAAACCTGGCACTGTTATTCTCTTGGCCTTGGGCAGCCCACGATGGGGTGGCACAGCCTCGCTTTGACCTGTTCAGAGGCCAAGACTGGACTCAGCCTAGGAAGGACAGGCAAAGGGAAATTGGTATTGCCTATTTTCATTAACTTGTTTGTTTGTCTATGGTTTTTCTTTGGGCATTTTCAAGATTGGCTTGATTAGAGTCAAGACCCACCAGGGCTTTAGCCCAGGAACCCTTATCCAATACCAGGGGCCAGCCAGCCCAGGGACATGTGAAATCATCAATAAGCAATCACGTGTAAAGAGCCTTTCCTTCACCACTGAGTAGTAATTATCAGACATTACACATCGTGGACAAGGAGGAAGGACTTCCAGGAGAACCTGTGCCCCATCACCTCTCATTTTAAAAATTAGGCACTGCCTAAAATATGCCACACTCCACTGTGGCCCTCACCCCAGCCTTTTCCTCTTGTGCTCCTTGATGAGAGGCCAGGTTTAAGAGAAACATTTCTTGTCAGAGTTTTGTCCTAGTTACACTTGAGGAGGCTCAGAAAGTTTTACTTTGTGCTCGAAAATTCCATTATCACACTGTGCATGAGAATCTCTTGACTAGCAGTCTGTAGCTTTTAGAGACAAAGGAGAGGCCTATCGCTTGGGAGAGAGATCTTGTTTATGACAAACAGCTGTTTTTGTACCAGATAAACTATTAACCTCTGCCATCAGTAGTACTGACTGGGAATCCTCTGCATGCTTACTTGACTCCATTAAAGGCAATATACAAACAACATGCAATGTGTTTAAGGGCGAAGATTCAATCACTGATGTCCAGTATAAGAAGAGTTTACTATATTTGCCGTGGAAAAGTGCCATGAACTGATTAATGCTGTGTACATATCTGCATGTTTCCTAGTCACCTTCCCTATCCCTGTACAGCCATCTAAGCCTAATTATGTAAATAGTCACTTGTTTATGTCCCCAAGCCAACTTCATGGCTACAAAGTTATGGCTCTTGGGGCAAATCTTGGCTGCAATTAGTCAGCTCATCTCCATTTTCAATTCAGTCCCTTTGAAAATACATCTACAAAGATCACCAAGACTAAAGCTAATGGTTTATACTTGGGTAGGGGGTAGTTTGTTCATATATTAGACCAGGCAGGAGAATGTGGACTATCCAGGTTCTCCCAAATATCTGGGTTTATGTGGATGTGTGTGTGCATGCGCACCCATGTATATGTTAAGAGCCGAGATAGAGAACTAAATGTAATACGACCTACCCCACTAAGCTTGCTCACTTTGCACCTTGTACTTCTAGCTTTGGGTATATGGGTACGGTCAGGGTTGGTATATCTTGTGTGTATATCAGAGTCTTTAGGTGTATGTATTTGTGTGACCTCTCCTCAAAACTCACCTTTTCCATTAAGACTTTAGTTTAATCCCTTTTCATGCCCAGCTACTGCGACTACTCTCATCCTTTGCTACTACTATCTCTCCCACTCACTCCCCCTTTCCTCTTTTTTTCTTTTCTTCCCCACTATCAAAATTTAGGTTGGAAAATCCTTGGGTGTAGGAACTGGTCCTTTGTTGTTGTTGGTGGTCATGAAACTCTGTAAAGTGCCATGTACATGTGGTATAATAATAATAATAATAATAATAATAATAATAATAATAATAATGTTATTATTAATAGTAATGATGCCACCTTTATATAAATGTAAAAAATTCTGAACGTTGGTATACATTGTGGGCTTTGGTGTATGTGTGTGTGTGTTTTCTTCTTTTCTAGAATCTGAATGTGGTATGCAGATCTCTCTAAGGTTGTGCACCGGCATTTGTTTTGAACATGGCAGGGTGTAACTTTGCTTGAGTTATGTCTTAAAGTGCCATTTAAGTGTTTGCGGTTTGTCTATACAACTTTTGCATTTAGTATGTGATTATTCAAGACATATTTCTATACTACTTGTGTATCCATGCATGAATCCATGTCAGAGTGTACATTTAGTTCCCAGTGTGTTGGATGAGCTATGTGGGTGCAGTTATACCTTCGTCAATTATGGCCAGGAGCGCTTAAGTGCCCGGAGAGGTTGAGTTTAATTGTGTCGTGTTAGAGGCTGCTTCATGTCACAAAACATCTACATGGGAGGCATTTCTAAGAATTAATGGACATGCGTGTGATTTATCTATATGCAGAACACAAGATAATTTTTTTTAAAAAGAAATGCCTATGCTGGGATTTGGTAAGGTTGGAAGCTCTCCAAACACTAGAGAATCAGCTGGAGCATTTGGTGCTTGGGGAGACATATTTACGGTATCTGGTTCACCTTTCTTCCAAGGAGGTCGAGTTGGCTTATCATGGGACATTCTTTAATTTTATCCTGGCTCACAATAGCCCTGTGAGGGAGTGACCTGCCAAAGACCAGCGAGCTTAATCTCTGAGAGGTATTTAAACCTGAGTTTCTCCGCATCCATCCCACCCACCCCACCCCCGTACGCGCGCGCGCACACACAGACAGGCTGTCAAGAACCTTTTCGATTAAAAAAAAAAAAAGGTAGGAACTCCCCCAGACCGTTTGTAATGTATATTTGTAGTGTGTATATCACCTTTCCCGGCGGCTAACAGCGCGATCCTATACAGGTCTACTCAGGAGTATGTCTTGAGTTCAGTGGGGCTTACTCCCAGGAAACTGGGTATATAGGTCGCAGCCTAAAGCACGTTGGGCGATCTCTTGTTCTGCGTCTCTGCCGTGCCCCTTTCCACCACCCACTCGCCCGCCGCGGCCGCTGCTACTGCGTGCGTTTGTTTCTGCGCTCCCAGGTTGCCCCCACTCGCCCCCGCCCAGCGCCACTTCTCTGACGCGGATACCGTACAACCCTCCCCCCTCCCGCGGGCTGTTTACTGGAGCACGAGCTGCCGAGCAATGATCTCAGTTTCCCCCTTCGCGTGCGCTGCGGTGGGCGGAGCAGCTCAGGCCTCCAGCCAATGGCGGCGCGCTTCCGGCGCCGCCGCGCGGGCGGCTGGAATAAAAGGCCTGGGGAAGCGCACGCTGCAGCTGAGATAACTCACGATTTGCACCCGTGCGCCGGACACTTCTCCCCTTTGGCCGGTACGGTACTTTTTGCTTCTCGGGGAGGGCTCGAAGCCGGAACGCTCGTACATCGGGCCCGCTTTCTGTGGGGGACAACCGTGATATCATCTGAGCTTAGTCAGGGCGGGTGGTTGGAGAAGCCGCCGGCAAGACGAGCCTTTTCTGCTGTGCGTCTCTCGCTCTGAAATCTGGAAGTGAAGCTTGGGGAGGGAGGCGGAAGCGCGCTCTCCTCGCTTTGGGAGAAGACTCGACCCACGCCCCAGGCAGGCAGATAGGGAGAAGGCCCTTCTTTCCTGCGCGCCCCGGACGGTCCTAGCCCGGGTTTCCACCCCCTCCCAGCGCGCGGCTGATGTGCACGAAGATGGAGCAGCCTTTCTACCCTGACTCCTTTTTCTCCGGCTACAGTCAGGACTACAAGACTCTGAAGTCGGGCATGGCCCTGAACCTGTCGGCCGAGCCGTTCCGCGGGCTGAAGTCCCAGCTCCCCCATCACCTCCGCGGCCAAGAGGACGGCCCGGCGGGCTACTTTCCGGCCTCGCTTCAACAGTCACAGGCCGAGACCGGCAACTCGTCGCTCAAGCTGGCTGCCCCGGAGCTGGAGCGCCTCATCGTCCAGAACAGCAACGGCGTGATCACCACCACTCCCACGCCGCCGGGCCAGTACTACTATCCGCGGGGAGCCACCGAGGAGCAGGAGGGCTTCGCCGACGGCTTCGTCAAGGCGCTGGACGATCTGCACAAGATGAACCACATGCCGCCCCCCAACGTCTCGATCGGGGCGGCGGCGGCGGCGGCGGCGGCGGCTGCTGCTTCGTCGGCCAGCAGCGGCTACGGGGCCTCCCTGCCCCAGGAGCCGCCTCCCGTCTACACCAACCTGACCAGCTACAATCCCACCGTCTCCCTGAGCAGCTCGTCCAGCTTCCCCAGCGCCAACCTCAGCTACATGCCGCAGCCTCACGGCTTGGCCTTGGCCCACCACACGCGGGGCTTCAAAGAAGAGCCCCAGACAGTGCCGGACGTGCAAAGCCCGCCCGTGTCTCCCATTAACATGGAAGATCAGGAGCGCATCAAGGTGGAGAGGAAGCGGCTGCGCAACCGCCTGGCCGCCACCAAGTGCCGGAAGAGGAAGCTGGAGCGCATCGCTCGGCTGGAGGAGAAGGTGAAGACCTTGAAGAGCGAGAACGCGGGACTGTCCAACACGGCCAGCGCGCTGCGGGACCAGGTAGCGCAGTTGAAGCAGAAAGTCATGAACCACGTGAACAACGGCTGCCAGCTCCTCTTGACGGCCAAGATGCAACAGACCTTCTGATGAGGGGTGGGGACCAAGCCGATCCCTGCCGCCTCAAAGACCTTTTTTTGGGGTGGGTGGGGAAGAAGAGAAGCGGACTTGTAACACAAAAGTTTACACGGAACCGGACTGATGCCCCGAGTTCCCCAACTCTTCTGTTCTAAAGTCCTGTTTTCCAAGTTGTTATGTCTGTGACTCTCAATCTGGTGGATCCAGAACTCTGATCTATGCTGAGTGTGTATGAGGGTTTTTTTTATATCTGTATGTGAGAGTGATTTTGTGTGTGTGTGTGTGTGTGTGTGTGTGTATTTAAAAACAAAAGCCTTTTTTTCTTTCTCTGCTGCATCGCTGGATGGTGCAGTAGAACCGGAGGTACTCTGGATGGAGCCAAAACTGGCCTTCTGCTTTCTTCCTTGTGCCAGTAGAAAATGAGACAATCTCTTAATTTATAATTGAAACAAAAGGGACCAGAAAACAGGTTGACAGGGAAGTGATGGAATCTCTGCACCTCTCTTCCCCAAAAGGCCACTGCATGGACACAGGGGTCACTGTGGAGGGAGAAGGGGGTTGTTTACTACTTGTGCTCTTATTTCTTTTGAGTCCTCAAATTCATTCCCCCCCCCCAAGATTGTATTTGTGTGTTTTTATTGAAACTATTTAAGTAAACATGTTCTAACTACTTTCTGTGTGCCTCTTTTAATATGCCACAAATGCTCTCCCATAAATTATCTTGATTTGTTTGCTTTCATATTGAAAAATGGGGGCTTTCATTTTGTGAAAGACACTGTCAGTTTCTTTAGGAGTAGTTTTAACTACCCTGGTCTTTAGTGTCTATAAAGCTTAGGGAGTGGTTTCGTTTTTGTTACACCTTGGCAACAACTTAATAGCCCTGCTCCCTGTTTATGTGTGTTTGCTAGTTGTAATGGGCTTATTCAATGTAAACCTAGGATAATTGGGGCACATCATCTTCCCTGTTGTCTTAACTACATTTCCTACTTTTCTCTTCAACGTATTTTCCCTAATCAATCAGATCTGAGGTTTTTGTACATGCCACGATATTGTGCCTTGCGCCCTCTCTGCAGTCATTCTCCCGAGGTTTTGTGGAGTTGGCCACTCCGCCCCCCCCCCAACCGCTTTCTTTTTGATGTCAAACTCTGAGCTTTGATGCAAAAGCTCTGGTGCTTAGGCAGCCCGCTTGAGTCTCTCTCCCTTTCTCTAGCGAGGGACGGGAAGGAGGAGGGGCCCGCGCAAAAGCCCCGAGGGGTGGCCTCCCACACGCCAGCTTCACTTCCTTGATCTCGCCAGCTCTGACTTCAGCTCCAATGGGCGGGGCCTCCGTGCCCGAAAGGAGGGGGCTTTTTGCGTTGACGCAGAGGAAGATGGCCATATATGGTCAGTTTCTGCCTAGTGACGTTTTTTCTCTGGTCGGGCTCCGTTCCGGGAACCCCCGCCCACGTTGCCAGGCAAAGGGCCTTGGACGATGTCAATTTCCAGCCAAAGAAGGAAGGGGCTGATTAGGGCTGGGAATGTCCCAGGGCGCGCTGCGGACCCACAAACCCCAGCGGGGCGGGGCGCGGTTGGGGCGCGGAGGCCACGCAAATGCCTTGTTCACACGTTTATCCTGTGGGGAATGACACACACCAAACGTAGGGCAGGGTGTTTTTGTGTGTGTTAACTTTCCCATCACAGCAGTTATCACTGCCAGTAACTGAAACTGTTGCAGACCTGGCACTACCATTCGCAGTCAAATTGGCTTTTCAAGCTCAAGGGCCCTCTGTTCGGGTTCCCAGTGCTTGTGCTAGTGGAGGGAGCTTATATTGTCCTGGCTTTTGGAGGTTTCCTTTTGTAACCAGCTTCTGTAAATGGAAATAGAGGAGAATAGTAACAAGTCAATCTTGCCTTTCCTTCAAGCCTCTCAACAACCATTTGAAGGATGTTAGACAGCTGAGAGAATTGGGGGGGGGGGCTTAGGCAAGTTGCTAGTTGCTGAATAGATGACTAGCAACCTAGGCTTCTCTGTCTCAAGCCCAACATGGGTGTGAATGAAGAGGCAATATCTTGCTAATGTTCTGGCTGTGCTTAGATGCTGCAGCTTACGCTGGCTCAGCTTGCCTGAGCGTGGAAAGCTAAGCAGGGTCAAGCCTGGTTATTACTTGGATGGGAGACCCCTCCTCTAGTTTCCTGCATTGAGCAGGGGGTTGGACTCGATAACCTTGTAGGCTCCTTCCAACTCTATGAGCTATGAAATCTATGAAATCTTAATGGGTGCTTGCCCCAAGAGTTGGAGCACAAGTCTTCCACTCCTGTGGAAGGGTTGGAGCAAAGCAGTTGCTAGCCAGGTGCCCCCCCCCCCCCGTGGAACCAAGAGAGGAGCAAGGAGCAAGTTAAAATCCCAAATCTAGCCAGAGTGAGTGGCAAAGCTGTGATTCTTGTGATTCAGAAGAATATTGCCCCTAAAGCTGGCCCTTAAAACACACACATTCTACTACACCCAGTGTTCCTGTCCTAAATGCCATGGAAATGGAGTGGTTGGTCCCACAGGCAGTCTCAGACAGGAATGGGAGGCTGGCTCAATGAATGCATAATTCTTTAGGGGAAATAGTTTCAGGTCAATGGGGCCATAGTGGCAGATGTGAGTAGATAGCAAGGGTGGGTGTGGTGTGATGTAGTGATTGTGTGGAAGAACAGGGTTTTTTTTCTTCTTAAGGGACTTTCAAGAGGTTTCTGTTTTTCTGTCTTGATGTTAATTTGGGGGTAAAGCAAAGGGGACCAACAGAGCTGTGTGAGTCAAGAACGATAACCTATATAAAATGGGTCTACAGTTCTGTTGTGCTGCTCTCCCATTATCCCCCTGAGTTGCTTGCCTGTAAGTCCCAGTCTATGAGCAGCTGCTGTTTCAGTCATGATCGTCTGTAAGCTGCTCAACAAAGCACTGTGAAAGTTTTTTTTTGGGGGGGGGGTCCTTGCTTGCTTGTTGGCTTAATTAAAGCAGTAACCTCTGTTGACATCCCTCACTGCCCCTGTTGAGAGAGGTGGGAAACGGTTCTGCCAGTCTGTGAATATGTTTTGACTACCCTTTTGCCTTGGTGTCATCAAGCCAATGCCCCTTACAGGACTGCAGAGAGAAGAAAGAGTAGGATGAATGGGCTACAAAACACAGGGCAGTATGGTTCCTCAGACCACTGAATGTTACCTGTGGTGTTGGCTGCTTGTAGTACAGCCCTCTTATAGGGCAGGGGTGGGAAACATGGTCTCCAGATATTGTTGGGACTGCAATAATTCCCATCAGCCCTAGCCAGCATAGCCGATGGTGAGGAATGATGAGTGTTGCAGCCCAACAACATTTGGAGGGACCACACATTCCCCATCCCTGCTCTCTAGGGTCCATGAATCTCCCAAGCATTCTGTTTACGTGGCATGACCTGGCTTGAGATCCAACAGATGCCTCAGCCTCAGACTGCTGGACATGGGCGAGTGCCATTGTAGGCAGGCCAGGACAAGGGAGCACATGAAGGCAGGATGTGGGATTCAAATTTTTCTTCCCAAAGAAGAATGCTGGCCCTCAACCATTCAGCCACAGAGCAAAAGGTCAAGGTGACTCAGAAGAAAGTTAATGGGATGTGGGACCTTAAGAGAGCACTTATAATCAACTCGCAAGGGCGGAATGAAGAAGGGCACTTTGGATCATCCACTTCCTGCACTTGGGACTACACACAAACTTCATTACAGCAGATCTCAACCTGCTGTGGCTGCACTGAAGTGACCAAGCCACCTTCCTCAGTCCAATGGTTGAGATGCAACACTGCAGATGACAAAGAGAAAATGGTTTTGAGCGAGGGTGGTGGTGGGGTATTTCTCGTATCACTGGTGTTGCTGCTTAGGAAAGGAGAACTGTCAGCTAGCATCCTCAATCTCTACATGTAGTTTCTTCAAAGGTGTGAAACACAAGTTTCAGTGAAAATAGTTACTAGGGGGTGGGAGGGGTGGGGGGAAACCAAGCTCTTTATAAAAGCTACTAAAATGCCTTAGCAAGAGAGTCCAAATAATGTGGTATTTGGCTATCTAAATTAGGAATTGAGATGCAGATAAAACCGTGTTTTAGGCATTTAAATTTTATTTCAAATATTTAAAATATTAAGAGTGGAATTCTATGCATGTTTGGACAGAAAAAAGTCCTACAGCTCCCAGCATTTGCCAGTCAGCATAGTTGGCTGGGGAATGTTGGGAGCTGTAGGACTTTTTTCTGTCCAAACATGCATAGGATTTCGCACTAAGTCAGTTTTAGTTCTACACCCTTGGTTTTTTTCTTTATAAAGGTGATAAGTTGCTTTGGATCTCATTGTGGAAGAGCCCTTGAGACAATGACTGGGTTCAGACAACACGATAACCCACACTCAAGGGGTTGAGTGTGAGTTGTTGTTGAACCATGGGTTGTTGAACTGTGGGTTGCTATTGAAACGTGGGTTATCCTGTTGTCTGAAGCCAGCTGCCCTAACAAGCCATGGTTTGTTAACCATGAACAACCCATGAAGAGAACCCATGGTTTGTTGTTGGGTTGTGAACTGTGGGTTGTTCACCATGATTTGTTATCTCAGCTGGGTTCAGACAACACGATAACCCACAGTTCAATGACAACCCACATTCAACCCTTGAGTGTGGGTTATCGTGTTGTCTGGACCCTGTCAGTGAGTTAAGAGATCTACATTTTAACCATTCCTCTAGAGGAGGAGAGAGAACCTGAAGTGGGGGATGGGGGGCAGTAGGACTTTTATTTTATATTCCTGCTTTTAGTGGGGAAAGGGTGTGTGTAGATAAGCCTAGTTAGTCTGGAATGAGTGAGATTAAGATATAGGAGCCCTACAATCAGATCGCATCTCTGGAAGGAGTGATGGAACTCAGGCAGGAGTGGGGAATGTGTGGCTCTCCCGATGTTTTGAACTACAACTCCCATCTTTCCTGACCACTGGCCATGCTAGCTGGACTGAACTGAAGTCCAGCAATATCTGGAAGGCCCAGGTCTAAGTGATGGTAGAGATCAGGAGCCAGGAAAGGAAAACAGCAGGTTGAAGGAGATCTAAATAGGTCTGGTGAGTCAGGGAGATGTGAGAGGTCTGGCTGGCTGATGGGAATAGCAGTCGAGCTTCCTGGGTTCTATTTCCAGCCTTGGGTAGGGAGCATAGTCTGATTGTGGTGGGTGTGGTAGAACGTTAAGGGGAATGCTGGGTACCAGAGTGCCACTAACTCCCTCATTGTATTCCACATCCTCCTCCTCTACGCGGCCTTCTCATGGGCTTAACAAAGAATGACACTACTTGTTATCATCCGGGGGTGGGTGGGCGGTGGGGAAAGGTCTTTGCCGAACCTGCCTGGGATTATTGTCAAGAACAGCCTGCTGTTCCCAGAAGCACGAGAAGCTGATGTGGAATGGAATGTGGCCGCAGTGCGTGCCACAGCTGAAGGCCACAGCAGAGCATGAGTGTTGTTGTGAGACACAGACAGCACTCTGTCCCTAGCCTCATGTCATACCTCCAGGCAAAAGGGGAGCAGGGAGGCTATTGTGGTGTCAGCTTCCGCCTCCAGTTCATGTCTAGGTTGTTGAAACCAGAGGGCCAGGAAGGTAAAGAAAGGCACTAGGGATCTGTTTAACACTCTGACATCACAAGGGAAATTCGAAGGACGTAGAAGGAAAAACGGGCTACCAAGGACACACGTAGCAGCATAAATACAGTGAGACAAAAATCAGAAAAGCAGAGACAAACCAAGTTGCAGCCAACAGGGGATATTGGGAACAATAAAGGGAGGGTGGTTTCAATAATAGTAGCCAACACAGGACAAGGTGATAGTGAATTTGCTGCACAAGAGACTGAGAGGTAGTGTGTTGTTTTTAAAGGCAGAGTTGCTCAATATGTATTTCTGCTTGTCTTTACAAAGGAGGAAACTGTGATGAGACATTTAGTGCTGACAAAAACAAGGACAGGTCAAAAGTTAGGATGATGGTTCAAAACACTTGGGCAATCTGAATTGTTGGATCCTAGCAACATTTACAGAAGTTAGTGGGGCAAATCTCTGAACTGCTAGCTCTCCTAACTGCAGACTTATGGAAACCAGGTGTGGTCCTACTAGAGTTGTATTTCTTTCAGCATTTATCTTGGTTTAGGCCAGACTCATACATTTTGCATTTTTTTTAGGGGTAGCAGCTTCACTACATCATCTGTTTGGTCCCCTATAATTTCCTGTTCTTTAATGCAGTGTATGTATGAGCGCCCAGGTTTCCACTTTAGTTTCAGAAGGAGCTCCATTATGCTGTCCTCCAAAGCCTAAGGAGAGAATGGGTGAAGCAGAAAATAACATAACTAAGAATGAGTAGAATGTGGGAGAGTGGAGAGAGAATGCTGTTTTCCTGGTTCCAAAAAAAGCTGGACAACTGGTGCCCTCCAGCCTTTCTGGACATCAGCTCCCATCAGCCCCAGCCAGAATGACCAGGGATTATGGGAGTTGTAGTCCAATTTGCCTAAGCCTGAGCTACAGTGTGAGAATGTACATGCAGTCATGAGTTTTATTATCAGTTCTGCCCTGCATGCAAAACTGAGCCCTCTCCTCCCTTTGTGGCTCCACCTGTCTGTGTTGAGTTTTCAGCAGCCACCTGGGTGGATGTCATGTGGGCCAAGAAAAGGTTCAGGACTGTCTGAGGCTTTGTGATGCTGTGCCAGGTGGACCTGTTCAACCTTGCCCTATGGTGTAAGTATCCAAGCTGTTCAGTCTTTGGCTTAAAAACATTCTCTCTGTCCCAGAGCTACTCAACAGCACTCCCTGCTGGCACAAGAGTTAACTACAGTAATTGTTCGCCTTTGCTGGAGCAACCCTTCATTCATATTGATCAGATTTTGCCCCCCTTTTCAGAAGAACCCAACAACTTTCCTTTGAAGTAGAACAGGCAACCATATTGGCCAATTAGTACAAAAATGCGCAAGGACAGCAAGATAATATTTTTTGTAGGAACAATCATGGCTGGCAATGTATTATGCAAATATGTAAATTACAACATGGGAAGAACTGTATCTCAGTGGTACAGCACACGCTTTGCATAAGGAAAGGCCCAGATTCAGTCACTGGCATTCCCAGGTATGGCTGGAGAGGCTCCTGTCTGAAACCCAGGAGAGTGACTGCCAGTCATTGTAAGCAAGAGTGAGCTAGAGAAGCGAACAGTCTGCCTGGGTAAGCCACTTCCTTTGTGAACGCCACCAAGAAGTACTGTTCATGCGGTCTTCTGGACATGGTGAAGAACTGCAGCGCAGATGACTTGCATACAAGTGAGAGTGGAGGGAGGGGACCGGACAGTTTGGGAAGAACTTGCTGCAAATTGAAGAGATGCAGGGCTGTGTGAAGCCAACAAGAGGCCCCCCGTATTGTGGGTCAGGGATTCACATTTTTCTCTGCATTCTACTGTCACATTCCATGGAAAAAGCCAAGGTGGCATAACTTTCACAGGGGAAGAAAGGTAGCTCATCACTCCCTTTGCATATTCTTCCACTTCAGGCATTTCTCTCTCCAGGGTTTACAGCAGTGCTCTCCAAACTTGGGTCCCCAGATGTTTTTGGCCTACAACTCCCAGCATGCCCCAGCCAGAAGTTGTAGGCCAAAAACATCTGGGGACCCAAGGTGGAGAACACTGGTTTACAGGATACAAGTCATGTTCAAAATGTCATTTTTCTGACCTAAGGCCACAGAATTAAACTGGGACTGGCTGATTTAAACATATAAATACATACACCAGATAATGGTTGTGCCATGTAAATATACACCAGAATTGCTATCCCTTTTCCACCCTGATCATGGGAAGGAGAGTGGAAACCAGTGGCATAGTGGTCCGTTCTGGAGTGCAAGTGCTCGTCATGACAGTCCCCAAAGCCACACCCCCAAGGAGAATCCAGAAATTGTGTCTGTGTGCTGCACATACATACCAAGGAGTAGCAGTAGAGGGCATAATACCCAATTTACTAGGATGAGCTGACAGTCCTAAAATAGTGAGCTGGGAAAGGGCAGTGTAGTGGTTAGTATGTTGGACTTTGGCTGGAGGGAACTGAGATTGCATGAGAATGGGAAAGACAGGTACACAACAACCTGGTTTACATGATCAAATCACCCTACCATGGCTTATTTAAGCCTCAGTGGGCTGCTGCAAGTGTGGGCACCATTTTGCATAACCAACCAACCCCCCCACCCCGCCCCTGGGGATTGTTAAGTCATCCAAACCCAGTGGGGGTGGCTTATGCAAGAGTTAAACAACCCTCGCATAACCCTAAAACTCTACAACAGTCTGTGTTCAACCCTCGTCCAACATGTCCCTAAACAGCATAAGACCCCAAGCTCAAGATTTTCCAGGAGTCCTTTTTCACAACACCATTTGATCTCAGCCATCTGTCAGGGATGCTTTGACCTGGATTCCTGCATTGAGCAGGGGGTTGAACTCGATGGCCTTGTAGGCCCCTTCCAACTCTACTTTTCAATGATTCAATGTCAACAAACCAGCTCTAGTAGTTTTTGGATCCACAAGGAGGAGGCCTTTTGTAAAGTCAGCCAGCAGAAAGTACTTTGCATCACAACAAGGATAACTCACTCACTCCAATATATTGTTGCTGGGAAAATCCATTTTCTTCCCAGCTATTGTGAGGATTGCAGCTAAGCCTAACCTACCTCACAGGGTTGTTGTGAGGATAAAATGGAGAATAGGATTATGTAAGCCGCCTTGGGTTCCTTGAAGGAAAAAAGGCGGGGTATAAATATAATGAATGAATGAATGAATGAATAAAATAAGCTCAAAGAGAAAAGAGAAGGGGGGCAGAGGTGGCAGACTGATGTTATTGTCCCTGCTAATCAAAAGGACCCAGTGTTTTGACCTTGTGAATCCTGGAGGCACTAGACCACTGCTAGAAACTCACAGGCCAGGAAGGACAGTTAGGTAGTGCCTTACATTCTGCCCAAAGTGAAGCAGCTGCAATAAGGTAAAGGGCAAATTAAGAAGGGTAGTAGTTCCAATGCAATGGAGAGGCGGAATACTACCTCTACAGGAAACTGCTCCTCCTAGTCAAAAGCAGCAGTGGCCCTGCCTGACAGAAGTAGGCAGTGTACTTCTAATTCCTCTTAAGTTATACCAGATATTTTGCTTAGTACTTGCTCATATTAAGTGGAAGAGGCATTTGCCAAATTGGGGTCCTTCCTATGCTGTTATTGCTTTTTGGTCTTTGAAAGTGCAATGTGGGCAAAACAGATTACAGAGCATTTTGCCTGTGTGCATTTCATGTTAATGTTGGCAGACCAGGAGGTATAGAGCTGGATAAAAGTTGCCAGGATATGTCTCATTACAAGCCTGGCTTTAATGCACATACATCTTTGAAATGACAAGCTTGACCAGTGAAGCAATAGCATCCCCTAGTGGCAGAACATGTACAACAGGAATATAAACAGAAAAGATCTCCCTTTCAAATTAGAGGTAGCATTTCATAGATCATAGTTAGAAGGAGCCTACAAGGCTATCGAGTCCAACCCCCTGCTCAATGCAGGAAACTAGAGGAGGGGTCTCCCATCCAAGTAATAACCAGGCCTAACCCTGCTTAGCTTTCCACACTCAGACAAGCTGAGCCAGCGTAAGATTTCTATTTCTAAGCCTAGAAAATGCCCTTTAAACCTACCAATGTCCTCAAGCAGGTATGGTTTTGATCAAAAGATATTACAAACATATACCTTAAAGAGCAGGTAGCATCTTATCTATACCCTCACTTATACAAAGCTGACTGTATCTCGGCAATCCTGAATGGGTATCCTTTCAGATGTTCTAATGTGGGGCCATTACCCGAAGGATTGTCTCCTCCCATATATACCTGCCCAGACCCGAAGATCGTCCTCAGTTCTTCTTCAGAAGCCCCCACCAAAGGAAGTGAGGTGGGTGGCTACTCAGAAGAGGGCCTTTTCTGCTGTCGCACCCCAGTTGTAGAATGAACTTCCCAGAGGCTCGCTTGGCACCTACGTTGTACTCTTCCTGGCACCAGGCAAAGACCTTATTTTCCCAGAAATTTCAGTCTTTTCGGCTCTGTCATTTTAAATCCTTTACTGTATTTGTACTGCTGCTATATTTTACTTTGGCTTTTACTTCTATTTTATACTGTAGTTTTAAACTTTGTATATTTTATGTTGTATTTTATGGTTTTAATTGTTGTGAACCGCCCAGAGAGCTTTGGCTATTGGGCAGTATAGAAATGTAATAAATAAATAAAATAATGAAACGTGCTTTCCCTACTTGAACAAGCATTGTGGGTCCTTTACTTTGCCAGGGTGTCCATGAAAACGCCATTTCTGCTTTGTTCTAGACACACAGTAATATGGTTAGTGCCATTATCCTATCGAGTAGTCAGCAGCCTAGAACAACTATCTAGTTCAGGGCTCTCCAACCTTGGGTCCCCAGATGTTGCTGGCCTACAGCCCCCAGCATACCCACAGCCAGCATGGCTAATGGCAAGGGATTTCTGGAGCTGTAGTCCAGCAACATCTAGGGACCCAAGGTTGGAGAGCCCTGATAGTTCATATACATTTTCAGCCATCACTGCTCCAGAGCAAAGAGCACATTAAGTGTTTTAAGTAGAGGGCCTTTCACGTTAAGCCACAAGCAGACATCCCAGATTCTGTACCCCAAAATCTGCTTGGCAGTATATTATAGCTGCCCAGTTTGGACTTTTAGCCTAGAGTAAGATGGTCACCTATGCTGGGGAACTGGTGGTGCTCATTGCAATAGCCTAGTGAGTCTCTATCAAGTCCACCTATTCACATCAGTTACATGTGAATTCTGGGAGGGACTAGTCCAGTTCATGCGATCTGCAAAACCAGCTTCTACAGGCAGCTGGGGTGGGGAGAATCCAGGTACTGTACCTTAGGACTAGATCTACGAAAGCACAGGATGGGTTCTCCCCCCGCCCCCCCAGTCTTCACATCACTGTGGTAAACACAGATCCTGATTAACAGCTATGATCAGACTCCTTCATTCTGCAGCAAAGGTTTTCCTGCATTAAGCCTGCCATCGGGAGTACAAACCTCCAACTGCAGTTCAATCATTTTTTCTTTTGTCTGGAACTGAGAGCTGATCCAAGTATGACCTTTGCTATGTTACGTTTGCCACAGCACCCCTTGCAAAAGGGTTAAACTCACTATAGATGGGAGAGCAGCGGCAAGTCTGTTCTCAGCAGTCTAGAGCCCAAACAATTCATCTAAGTGGCAGAGGCAGTCCTCGAGACAACATGGTGCCTTAGACGTCAAACCAGCACTTCTTCCTCCCTCCTGTTCATCTTAACTGCAAGACACCTGCAGCAAGCCAACACTTCCCTATTTTTCTTAAATGCATTTAAAACATTCACTCTAGCCAGAAAGGCTCCCTGAGCAGCTTACAAACAATTAGCAAAACTGTCCATGACACAAAAGGAAGAGGGGTTGGGGAGGGAAGGGGGGAAAAAAGCAGCAGCAAACTCAAGGCACCAATTCTTAAAAGTCAATAGTTCTTATAATGAAGAGCTAGAATGGAAACACTTCAGGGAGAAAGGCAAGCTGGTCTCTTAGCAGAAGTGATAAGAGTGGCCCTGCTTCCCATCCCTCTCTCTGCTGCAGCCTGAAAGAACCTAAACTACCAGTAACTTTGAATGTCCCGATAGTACCTGAAGCTCATCACTTGGAATCTTAAGTTGCTCCTCTGTTCACATAAGGGAGGGGGCAATTTCTGCCAACTCTTCCCGCCCCACATCATCTGCAGCTACTACCCAACATATCCCTCCACCATTTGCAAGTCCTCCAGAGCCCACAGGAACAGATTTTCAACAGGTGGGGAATAGCCCTATTCTGTGAAAGTAAACTCCTGTTGATCCAAGCCCTTGTGAATGTGTGCAAATTATCTAGAAAGCGATAGCCCAACGTCAGCTGCCACCGCCACCAGCAGTTTAGGCTTCATTTCCCTCTCCTGCAGATGGCATCGGTTCCTCTAGTCAGCCATGCAATAAGCTCTATCCTCTCCAAACCTTACCCAAGGGCCAGAAGGCAATTACATTGACACACCCCAGCAAAACTGACTTGCTCTCTGGCTGTTATGTACTCCTCGACAGCAACGGCACGGAGAAGCGCATGCTCCCTCCATTCCGTGTTTTCTTGCATGTGCCACTTCCACATCACACTTAGTTGTCTGGATTCTCTTCCGGGGTGTATAGGGAATTTCATCTTTATATAGGAATTTGTGTGTATGTGGGGGGCAGGGTGTGTGTGTGTGTAGATTCTCATTTTCCACACAAAACCCAAGGGCAAGCACAGTAGAGTTAATCTTGTTTAGTGACTGTATAATAGCCTTTGCGGAGTAGGAAGAAGCTCTTCCCTTCTCTCCCCAGCCCCTATTTGAGGTGGTACTTGGGGATTGTGTTCTTCATTTTGGATACTGGTTGCCAGATTCTTATTTCAGAATATTTTCAGCAGGACCAGAGACATCAGGCAAGTCCCATCAGGCTCATTTTAATCACCACTTTTATTGAAGCATGAACACAAGGATGCCTTACTCAAAACGCATATTCAAGCTAACTTCTATGGACGTTTATTTACGGGAGACTTTTGTAGCCCAGCTCTCCCAAAGAGTGCTAAATGGGGAAGACTCATCACGAATAATCCCTTCACATTGGACCAGGTGCCTTCAGTAGCACGCGGCACTCGTGCAAGACAAGAAGCCTACTGCTGCTTGGCGAAGAAGGCCTTGCTGTCTTTCACTGTGGGCTTGATGGTGTCACCGCCAGGATGCCAGCCAGCTGGGCACACTGTAGCAAGAACAAGGGGAAACGTCAGAACAAGTGAAGAAATGCCTCAAAATTACAGACCAAGCAAGCTTAGGGCGACAAGACCCCCAAAGCAGCAAAAGGTACCTTTGGACACATCATGGATTAAAAAGGGACAGAACTGGCTACTGGAACTCACAGCGAGAAAAAGAGAGAGAGAGAGAGAGAGAGAGGAGCCTAAGCAAAGTGCCAGAAACTCATCACTGGTAGCCCACCCAATACCCTCGTCCTTTCCCGAGCCTCCCTTTTGAGGTATTCTATAGCTCGCAGCACAGGGCCCGGCCCTTCCATTATGCAAAGTGAGGCACCTGCATGAGGCGGCCTGCTGCAAGGAGTGGCAGACAGGGCTCACCTCACCTCCACCACCCTCCTGTCCGGAGCACTGTCTTTGCCCTGGGCTTGTAACAGCACTTGGTGCTGCTCACTGCTCCTCGAGGAAGGAGGTGGATCTGGAGGTGCTGCGAAAAGCCGCCCCCCACGCCTCTCCCCTCTGCTTCAGACTCCTGTTCCAGAACAGAGTTGGCCAAGCAGTGTCTGCACCCAGGAGGGATAGGAGAAGGCAGAGGCAGCAGTAGTGCAGCGGAGCACTCTTGCCTCTTTTAATGCTCTCGCTCTCTTTCGAGATGCAAGCTGCAAGTGGTAGGAAGGAAGTTCCCAGGGTCCTAAAGACCAGTTAGCTTTCCCTTCCCCTTTCTCCTAGTGCCGGTCCATGGGAGGAGGCAGAGGTAGAAGCAGAAGCGGCACAGTCGAGCTTGTTCTCTTTCTCTGCTCTTTTTGCAAATAGTGAAACAAAGGCCTTTCTTGCTGCTTTTATTTCATTTTCTAGTTCCTTGCCCTGTCCCTGCAAGCAGTTTGGAGAGGAAAGGGGAAGGAGGACACTCCAGGGGTGCTAAAGAGGTGTTAGCTTTCCCCTCTCCTTTAATCCCCCCCCCAAAAAAACACACATTTTCTCCTAGCAATTGGGACACATCCTTCCTGTGGTGTGTACTTTCCTCTAAGATGAAACTATCCTGGAAGTTGTGTTCTGCACAGACTACACAGTGGCAATTCGGAGTGTATGCTAAAGAATCTCCCCCTTCCCACTGGCAGTTGGGGAAACTTGCGCCAACTTTGCAAAAGAGGCTGAGGCCCATCTCCTGCTGTGCAGGAGCTCAAGTCCAAGCATTCCCGGAGAACCCACGCTGTAGCTAACTCAATCTGATATGTATCTACTCAGAAGTAACTCACTGAGTTTAATGGGGCTTACTCTCAGGTAAGTGGGTGTAGGATTGCAGTCTTGGGAGTCACAAAACAGCTGTTTTGTGAGAAAGGAGCCCAGGTTTTCAGGGGGCAGTATCAATGCAAAAGAGCTTAAGAAGTAGAAAATTCTGCTCCTCCCTACCAAATGTCTACAGCCTTGAGACGCCTCCTCTGAAACCAGTCCCGTCTACACTAATCTTAGAGTAAGCCCATTCAAAGCAATGGAACGGTTATTTCTAAGTAAACACACGTTGGATTGCACTGTTGATTCTGGAGTGGTGAACAATAAAAGGTAGAACAGATAAAAGAATAAAACGGCATGTTAAAAACAAAATCTATAAAATTGTGGCTGGTTAGTTCAGGAAGCCTTCCTGAAATAAAAGCATTTTCAGGAGGTGCCAAAAACAATACAATGTTGGCGCCTGCCTGACCTCCAGAGGCCGGGAGTTCCACAAAAAAGGAGCCGCCACATTGAAAGCAGAGTGAGATGGGCTCTTTGAGCAGCTGATTTCGGGTGTCAAGAAAGGGCAGCAAAACTGGTATTTACTTATTATTGTAGTTTTCCTCCCAGGGAGAATTGTTTGTGGGATATCCTGTCTCAGATGCCAAAGCAATTTAGCCATCCATGGGCCTAAGGAAGGGGGCACCATGTGCTCTTCTGCCTCAGGTCAGCCCTGCTGCAACAATGTTGTTAGTGCAGCATTTGGAGTACTTGCACAGATGACAAAGGGCTTAATACTTCTTGGAATACAGCTTGCTACCCCCACCTGTCTTTCGTTGGAGATGAGCCCTGCTGGATCAGAGCAATAGTATATGTAGTCCACTGATGCGCCCGCCCACCCGGACACTTTTCTTGGTGACTGCCAAGGTGCCCTACCAGGTTTTGTTTTGTTAATTAACACATTTTCTTACCAGCAGCTCGAATTGCTGCGAGATAGGTTTATGTTGGTGCTGGAAACCACTGGTCCAAAGGAGTTGTTTCATGTGTTGGGGGTCATACCCCACCCCTGCCGTGTACTCAGCCTGTGGGGCAGGTTACTTGTCCTTTGCCAGGCTTCCCATAGCAGCCATTTTGTGTGATACCAAGGACAATTTCTCAAGTTGTCAAATGGGCCTATGGCTCCAAAAGGTTGCCTGCCTCTGACCTATTCCAATAACCTGTTTCCCAGTGTGGCCAGCCAAATGCCTCCCGGAAGGCAAAAGCCTTACACCACTGCTGCTCTGTTCACACACACACCCCGCCCACCCCCCCACACAGTGGTAGCCCATCTCTGAACATTTGCCCATCAACCAGTAGATTTTATAGATCACTGTACTCCTCAGCCAGCATTCTGCCCCTCCCTATCTCAGCCAGACTCTGCCAACTCATACTGCCAGGGGCACTTTGTGGAAGCTGTCACAAAGCCTAACACCCAACTAATGACTTGATGTTGCTGGATTTCTATGAACAGTTTTGGGACTGCCGACAGATTCTCAGCCGTCTGATTTGTTAGGGACAATCCTAGTTGAAGCAAGTGCCAATTTGGCTGAGAAATGCCCAAGAGTCCATAAGGACAGAAGGATCGGCACAGGCAGAGAGAGAAGAGATTCTTGGAGGTAAGGAAGCTAAGGCGTGAAGAGCCATGAGAAAGAGGATAGCACATGCAGTGGATTGACAAAACCACAAAAAATCATGACGGGCACACAGGCCTGAGGAGAGCACGGAACACTCTACGGGAAGGACTAATTAAAGGGAAAGGCCTCACAAGACTGGAGGCCAGGAGAGACTGCTGATTTGGAGGCGGTGGGGAGAAGAGGCAAAAGTGTTAGGCAGGGAAACTAGCTTAGAGATGAGATTAGCTAGAGGCAATAGACACCTGTGTTTGAATGTGTAAAGAGACACCTTGGGTGAGTGCAGCAGGGAGTTAGAGCGGAGTGAGGAACCTCTTTCAGCTGGAGAACCAAATAAATTGCAGAGAAGCTGGGGGGGGGGGATTCTAGTGTGGGCGTGGCCAAAGGCAAAGGGGGTGGGGCCAAAATACAAAAGTACCAGCCTGGTACAGCTTAAAGCTCTTACTGCTAGCAACAAGGCCTTCTTGGGAGAGACATCTCAACATTTTAGAACGTGGGGAAGAAACTGCACAAAAGCCAGGAGACTATTAAATGATCAGCAGTTGGGGGAAAGAGGGCGGGGCCTGGGGAAGGGGGCATGGCCCTTTGGGGGACCCTGGGAGGCTGGGTTGGGAGCTCAGGAGGGCCAAATCTGGCCCCCGGGCCTGAGGTTCCCCACTCCTGAGGAAGCAGGGCTGAGGCAAAAATCTCATTGGGCCATCAAATGGAAGAGGCTGTGTAAGTGGAGCAGGCAGGCAGACAAGGGAAAGTGGATTACTGTGGGCCAGGGAGCCCAAAGGGTATACATTAGCCACATTTACATCCTGAAAGACTCCTGTAAAGGCTCCTTAAAGTTGCATTAAAAGGCTCTTCTAGGTGTAGTTTGTACCCCAAAATGGATCTGTGACAGGGCACAGGCCATACCTTGCAGAATTCTCTTCAATGCAACTCGCTAGATCAGCCTTCCCCAACCCGGTGCCCTCTAGATGTCTTCAATTACCACTCTCATTAGCCCAAGCCACCATGGCCAATGGACAGGAATGATGGGGAGTTATAGTCCAAAACATCTAGAGGGCACCTCGTTGGGGAAGGCTTCACTCGACACTGAGGCCCTCTCAAGTGTAGAACTGGACATCCTGAGGGGAAGAGAAGGTGAATGCAATTTGAACAGCAGCCAAACAAGGAGAGGCTGGGCTGGTGCAGCGATGCCAATTCTTACGAAACAGCTAATGAGTGTCATCAGGCTTTTCTTTAGCTCCCTTTCTCCAAAAATGGTACTGCCATTCTTGACTTTAGGGGAAACACAGCTGCAGACTGAGGGCTAGACAGTGTCGCTCAGGCCTCGCCTCGCTCCTTCGCAGCACTCTAACCCACCGCAGATCTTCCTCTTAGCTTTGTGGTTTGTTATATTGGGCTAAGGCAGTTTACAGTAGAATGTTTTGTGGCCTGTGCACACTCATCTTCACCACCACCACCACCACCCTCAGTTCGGGCTACCAGCACTAGATCAGATGCATCACACCTCTAACTTCTTTAATATACCATGGTCTGCCTTAGCCAAGTATTCTTTGACAGTCGCCCGATTTTTACACAGAAATCGGTCCAAATTAGAGGGGATTTTTCTTTCTGTTTAACCTATATTTGGCTGAAGCTTTATTTATATTTGTTTCTCTGCCTGCTGTTACTGGATCCACAAGCCAAGGTTGCTGCACCAACTTATAGTCATTTCATGTTCTTTCGTGAAGCCCTCTCCAGGATATGGCATGAAGAATGAAAGGGCACCAACTGTGCCATGAATGGCTCTAGGCCAGGGATCTCCAACCTTGGGTCCCCAGATGTTGCTGGACTACAGCTCCCAGAATCCCTTGCCATTAGCCATGCTGGCTGGGTATGCTGGGAGCTGTAGGCCAGCAACATCTGGGGACCCAAGATTGGAGAGCCCTGCCCTAGGCAAGAGCCTTCAGAAGTGTTGCCAACCCATGCATCTGGGAAAATTCACCTCAGACGGAAGGTTTTTACTGCAAGGCAACCTCTCAAGTTAAAGCCATGTGTGAGGTACCCAATACCTTTAATTACAAAAGGCGTTTTGTACTATATTGCCTGCAGGCACAAACAGACCCAGTTTTGCCCCCTTAGGAAGGGCAGGGCACAGCAGAACAGTTGCAGATCTACAATAACTTCTAGAGCAATACTGACCCACCTTTCTGTGTTCACTCTGTTATCTCACACCGTACCCCTTACCTTCACCATGCTGGTCTGTGAATTGGAAGGCCTGAACCAGGCGTAGTGTCTCATCCACAGAACGCCCCACGGGCAAGTCATTCACTGTGATCTGCCGCAAGATACCTTTATCGTCAATTATGAACAAGCCTCTGTGGGGGAGAAGGGCAACCATTACACATTTACCATGATGGAAGCGCCGATCTTCCTTTCTAAAAGGACAGGGCCATGGCAGAGAAGAGGAACCCTACCTGCACTGGAACCCACATCCAACTTCTACTGCCTTTATCAGTAGCACCAACTAGTACCAGGACCAAAGCTGGATTATGGGAATTTTGAACCTTCGCACATACAGACACCGCAAATTAAAGAGCTAAACAGGAAGCAGGCTGAGGCAAGGACAGGTGGTCTCCATAGGTTCTTCTCGCTAGAGTTAGAGTAGCTACCTTACTATTCAGAACGAGAGCCAATTTCCATACATGCTAAGGGCCACAACTCCACACCTCAGTTAGTGTGGGAAAGCTTTTCTTCTTCCTGGTCAGGTTACTACTGTTTGGATGACATGGACCCTGTTGGATAGGCCAAACTGATGACCAGGGTGGTTATCAGGCCCTACAGCATCAGGGATGACTAACCTCTTCAACCAATCACAGGACTCAAAGCACTGGAGTCAGGAGCTAACCGGGACTTTTAAGTCAGCCATGCTGAAGCTTTGCTACTGAAAATAAAAGGGATTGCTGCCTGCCAAGATGCTAATGGCCACAGGCCCTTAAAGTCAGATCCAGAATTAAAGTCAGCCCTTGACACTTCATACCTGTATGCAATGCCGTCATTCTCCCTGAGGACTCCATAGTCGTTGCAAATTTTGTGGTTGACATCTGCCACCAGTGGGATATTTGTGGAACCCAAGCCGCCTTCCTTTCTTGGGGTATTGATCCTACAAGGAAACGGTCATCAGTATCTGCAACGTTACTGCATCTATCATCTAGATTATCTGCAAGCCACTACTCTAGCCACCTCAGATTTAGAAATGGTAGAACTAATGAAGCAAGAATGTAACACCAAGTAGTTCTCCCTAGCTTTTTGCACAAGTCTCAGCATGGGAGTCCCAGACCAAAGCTGTGTCTAGAAACTGGGTAAGCCATCTTCCTCCTCACTAGAAATCTACATTCTCAAGGGAGACAACTGGAGGCACTCTCAGATCAGCAGCAGCCTGTTTTTCTGACCCAAGGAGGAGCGGATTGCTCTGGACACCCATTTAGTGCTCAAAGCTGATCAGGCCCCAACGGCTATCTGTTTGGCGAGGTGGATGACAAAGCTCTAGCAACAGCCACGTTTTCCTAGATAAGGCTGGTGGAGACCTCCACACCCTTCAGTCAGTTAACATCTGCCTAACGCATTCCCAGCACTATATCCACAGATAATTCTTGTGACTTGCGTGTCACATCTAGCCCTCTGTCTAAGCAGAACATGAAGCTCGACTGAACCTGGACTGTGCATGAAGTCCTATGGCTCATTCATACTCATGACACATTATGGCAGAACTAGTACTCTAAATCAGGGGTGGGCAGAAGGTAAATTGGGAACTACTGGTAGATCTGAGTGATTTGCAGTCATCAACAAGGGTTTCTGATTCCCAAATGTTCGACTAAAAAGCTTCCACACACACCCCACTTAAATTAGATTGCTGAAGAAATACGGGGTAGCCTACAAATGGATTTTTGTGTGAAAGGACTTGTGAACTTTGTTCTGACACTCATCACGAATTCCTGGGCTGAGCATAGCCCAGGAATGAGCCTGTTCCTTAATCCTTAGCATATGTCCACCAGCCTGAGCCACTATTTTGCACCTGGCTCCAGTTGGTGGATCTCGGGGTCCTAGTAAAACAAAACAGAACCCGCAAACCTGAAATCTGCGCATCCCTGTTCTAAATAGAGCTAGAGATCTCCACGAATCATCTAGACCGTCAGAACATGCTCTTCAGGATGTGCAGTTATTCCTTTCCCCCAGTTTCCTATTCCTAGCCAGCCTTTAGCATGAGCCTGTACTAGCACTTGAGCACTAGGAAACTCACCAGGCTAAGTGGGTGAACTGAGAGTCAACAGAGGCACCAATAACCTCACAGTTGATCTTGCGGAACTCCTCAACTCGATCACTGAAAGCTACAACCTCTGTGGGACAGACGAAGGTGAAATCCAGTGGGTAGAAGAAAAGAACCACATATTTGCCTGTGTGAAAAGAAGGCCACTGATCAGCAAAAGCACCGCAACAGCTAAGAGTCGTAGTATTTGATCCAGAAGCCTTGCCTGCTCAGCTTCTCTCAGGTAAGTACCGTATTCCTATTCAAGTTTATGTAAAAAGGGGCAGTGGGGGAGGAAGACCTCGAGTTATCAGCACAGAATAGTCAAGACATGTTTTGTGCCTAGACCAGGGGTGGGCAACTGGGGGCCCTCCAAATGTTTTGGCCTACAACTCCCATCCACCCTAGCCAGCATAGCCAACAGTGAGATGATGGGAGTTGCAGTCCAACAACATCTGGAGGGCCACGTGCTGTTCACCTCTGGCCCAGAAGATGCCAAACAGTCACCCTTCCTCCGAGGAAAAACAAACACATGGCACTTTATCTGCACTCCCCAACAGAAGAGAAACTGTGAATAAGACACCATGGTTAGTATCCTAGTACGACTTAAGAGTACACCCATTGAAATGAATGAGACTTAAGTTAGCCACAAGTAATTAAAGTCCCATTCATATCAGTGGGTCTACTCTACATAGGACAAACATTGGATACTATCTCATGAACCTCACAGCCATCCAATCCCTAGCCATTGGGGCTCAGTGATTCAGGGGCTAGTGATTCTACATCACCTCGATATAGGCTTACTGTCTCTTCCCTGATGCTTTTTTGCTCCCAAATCAGGGCATAACAGGAAGGTGGCTCTTAGCTGCTCCATACCCAGCCTCTTTACCAAGGTGGGTATTTATATTTATAAATTTTGGGTATTTATATCATAACTTTTCTATGAGCCCAAGGCTTCTTACAATAACAAGAAACTCACTGAACATGCAATTACAGAGGAACAGAAGCAGTGGTATCTCTTACCTTTGTAATCTGACAACTTTATTTCCTTAATGGCTCCATCCACCACTGCTGTGGCATGGAAGTCTGGAACTGGCTTCCCAATATGAGCTTTACCAGAGGCCATTTTCTGAAATAATCGTAACAGTGCAAGGCTTAAGTTGGCTACTGGACTCAACCCCTGGGACAAACATTTAATACAGAATAGGTACTATTTTCTTCCTTCTGAGAATTTAGAAGGAGGTAGCACCATTTTGTCTTAGAACTTCCTCCAACTTTTGCAGCTTCCAGACAATTAGAAGCTGTAACCTCAGAGAAAGAGCAGACTCTTCCAATCCTGCACGGTACTGTGCAGACAGAACCGCAGTCACATGTGTCAGTCTGATGAACAGTAGAATAAAATACTTTTCAACTTGAAGCAATCCCTGAAGAACTCAAGATCAGGCAGCCATGTGCCCTCATTCATTTGAGGAAGAATGCAGGATGTGTCTTGGTTCAAGTGATCATTTCCATCTTGGAAATTATAGGAAGAAACATCTTAGCATGAGCAAGTGCTACCAAACCATTAGATAGCTAGTAGACATTCCACCCACTTTTTAAACCTATTTGAGTTAGCTTAAGAGCAACCACCTTGGGGGTTCAATTAGACAAGCAGTTTATCCAGCATATCAGTCACAGAAAGTCAGGAGGTGGTCGTATAGCACAGCCTTCCCCAAACCGGTGCCCTCTAGATCTGTTGGACTAGAGCTCCCAGCACTCCCGCCCAGCATGGTCAATGACTGTGTTGGCTAAGGAGTGTTGGGAGCTGTAGTCCAACAGATCTGGACAGCACCAGGCTCAGGAAGGCTGGCATAGCACATTCACCATCTTTCTGAACACCACTTCCCATTGCTTGGCAAAAGAAGGTGTAGAAAAGCGTGTGCTTTGAGGTACATTTAGCGTTGGCGGAGATCTGATGGAGTTTGTTCTCCCTCACCATTGTCATACTAGCTGGGGCTGATAGGAGTTGAAGACCCAAGCACCCAGAGGGTCACAGGCTGAGGATGCCCGCTTTACAGAGAGTTTATCCCATTACACCGATTCACTTTAATACCTTACTAATACGGGCTCCACAACTTTTCGCATAAACCAAATCTCATTATTTCACAACCCCCCTCAAGGGTCTTTTTGCCTTTTGGCAAAAGACCAATATTTTGGGTGTGTGCATGGGCACGGTAATGTAGATGCAGCTTTTACCATTATAAACCTGAGCTGCTTCCAAGAAGTAGCATGTTTGGACATGATTATTAATACTAGGAAATTAAAAGATAGAACTAGAAGCAAAGTGCAAGGAGTACATGTCAGATATTGTAGGACGCTGCCATACCTGGCTTCATAGCAACATCACTGAAGACATGAACTAATCTATTAAGTTGTGCTCTCGGGCAAGGCTAGAGACAAATGGAGTTTGTTTTCCACAGCCACCACCACAGAGATAGTATTTCAACAGAATGTAAAGCCAGGCCAAGCAAAGACTAGCAGAGCACAAGCTTTAAGAGGTCCATTCTCCTTGCCCTGTAGTTCAGGTCACCTCAAGGCAGTCCTGCGTTGCAAGCAGGGACAGGGACCAAGGTAAAGCCAAGCATATTTATACACCACTTTCCAACCAAGATTGACTCCCAAAGCAGTTTACAATTCAAGTTTATCAGAAGACACGTGCTCCTTCTCCTCTGCTGCAGGTACAGAGAAGAGGATGGCCGTTTGCATCTTACTAGACTTGCATGCTCTTTTCTGCATTTTGGGTTTCTCTTGCCATAGCCTGCTTGGCTAGTCGATTCCTTCAATGCATTTCCACTAAAGCCAATTGCTGAATCTTCCAACAAAGTAGAAGAAAGCCTCAATCGGTATTCTGACTACAACAAAAAGCTGTCCTGCTCCAATATTTCTACACAATGAATCTTCAAATACTGCAGCATCTGTTAGGGCCAGATGCAATGCCAAGAAGCTGGTGATGTCCATTGCTGGAGTGGAGATGGTGCAGGAGTGTCTTCGATGTTAGTCCCAACTCACCCAACATTCCAGCTGTTCGCTGCCCTATAACACTGCTGGGCTCTATTGCATCCCACCCCAATAAGAGCTACCCTAACAAATCGAGCAACACAAATGACCTTCCTGGAGAGGGACCAGTAGCTGTTAGGTGGAATGTTTTGTATTTACCAATAGGTTGCATATTTAAGATGGTGGCACTGTTTCTGTAATACACTTTGGCTAACTGCAGGGAATCTCGTATGTAGTCCCTACCTAAGGGCTTGCACAAACATTGCTCACCAGTTACTGGAACAAGCCATTAGAGCACCCAGCATTTTAAACTAGTGTATGCATTTGCCACTGTTGTTCTAGTGACACAGGAGAAAGTGGGATTGTGTCACCCACATGTGGCTCACGCTGGCTCAGCTTGTCTGAGCGTGGAAAGCTAAGAAGGGTCAGGCCTGGTTATTACTTGGATGGGAGACCCCTCTTCCAGGTTCCTGCATTGAGCAGGAGGTTGGACTTGATGGCCTTGTAGGCCCCTTCCAACTCTAGTATGTATGTATGTATGAGCAGTTATTTATTTATTATATTTATACCCCGCCTTTTTTCCTGCAAGGAACCCAAGGCGGCTTACATAATCCTCCTCTCCATTTTATCCTCACAGCAACCCTGTGAGGTAGGTTAGGCTGAGAGTCAGTGACTGGCCCAAAGTCACCCAGTGAGCTTCATGGCCGAGCAGGGACTAGAACCTGGATCTCCCGAGTCCCAGTCCAGCACTCTCACCACTACGCCACACTGGCTCTCCAGTGCAGTTTATGCAGAAGCCTCACTTGTTAGGAGCCAAGTCCCTTCATCTTATGATCTCTTTAGAATCATAGAAAAGTAGAGTTGCAAGGGGCCTACAAGGCCATCGAGTCCAACCCCCTGTTCAATGCAGGAATCCAAGTCAAAGCATCCCTGACAGATGTCTGTCCAGCTGCACCTTGAATGCCTCCAGATTGGGAGAGCCCACCACCTCCCTAGGTAGTTGATTCCATTGTCTTATTGCTCTGACAGTCAGGACATTTTTCCTGATGTTTAGGTGGAATCTAGGTTCCTGTAACTTGAGCCCATTATTCCGTGTCCTGCAAACTGGGATGATCAAGAAGAGATCCTGGCCCTCCTCTGTGTGACATCCCTTCAAGTACTGGAAGAGTGCGATCATATCTCCCCTCAGTCTCCTCTTCTGAAGGCTAAACATGTCCAGTTCTTTCAGTCTCTCCTCATAGGGCCTTGTTTCCAGTCCCTTTATCATCTTTGTTGCCCTCCTCTGAACCCTCTCCAGTTTGTCTACATCCTTCTTAAAGTGTGGTGCCCAGAACTGGACGCAGTACTCAAGATGAGGCTTAACCAGTGCTGAGTAAAGGGGAATTATCACTTATATGATTTGGAAGCTATACTTCTATTAATGCAGCCCAAAATAGCATTTGCCTTCTTTGCAGCCACATCGCATTGCTGGCTCATACTCAGTTTGTGATCTACCACAATTCCAAGATCCTTCTCACTTGTAGTATCGTTGAGCCAAGTGTCCCCCATTCTGTCACTCTGCATTTGGTTTCCTTTCCCTAGGTGCAGCACTTGGCATTTATCCCTATTAAATTTCATTCTGTTGTTTTCGGCCCAACGCTCCAGCCTATTGAGATCGCTTTGAATTTTGTTTCTGTCTTCCAGAGTATTAGCTGTTCCACCCAACTTTGTGTCATCTGCAAATTTGATAAGCATTCCCTGCACCTCCTCATCCAAGTCATTAATAAAAATGGTGAAGAGCACTGGGCCCAGGACCGAGCCCTGTGGTACCTCACTCATTACCTCTCCCCAATTTGAGAAGGAACCATTGATAAGCACTCTTTGAGTCAGATTCTGTGGCCAATTGTGGATCCACCTGATAGTTGTTCCATCCAGCCCATTTTTAGTTAGCTTGCTAATCAGACTTTAAGAGAAGTCAGCTTGAACTTCCTTAGAGAAGCGATATCCCAAGACTAGCAACAGGAAGGGTTTTTGCAGCAGCCAGACTTTATCAGAGTTCCTCAGACCAGCATGAGGCGTTTGCGTCAAGTTGGGGGATTAACACTCTCCCGCTGGCTTAGAATGGGCGAGGTGTGTGCAAAGCCCTTGTTTGGGTAATCAGATCTGTAGTTACTGGCACAGCCACTTAGAATAAAACCTTCAGTCTGTAGTCTTCTTCCATCTGCCTCTCCTCTTCTCAAGTTTTCAGTTAGGACAAGACTCTTGGGAGTCAGAATGCACACCAGATGCTTTTATCTTTCCCCCATATGCGTGCTACTTGAGACAAACATTCCCAGAAGGTCTCATTTCATTTGTCTAGCCTAAAAACGTACTGCTTTTCATCATGCTGGAATCCATTCTATCTCTACTAACCCCTTTTGAATAGCCATGCCCCGTTTTGTTTTGTTTTTTAAAGCAAGAGCTCCACAATTTTAAACTCTGTTCTCACGACATTTCTAGACTTGGGAGCTTTGCTCGAGAGCCGTTTTGTTCTGCACTAAGCAAGGATAGAAACAACATTCAGGACGAGGCCAGGCTAGAAAGTCTCACACCGCTTGAGGATCTTTGGGCGGGGGGGGGGGGTCGGAAGAAGAGAATTAGTGGAAGAGAGGTGGTGGAGGCGAAGGAACCCTGGAGGCGAATTCCAGGGGGGAAACAGACGAAGACACGCTGCTTCCCCCACCCCACCCCCTTCTCTCCCTGTACTGCTTGGAACACAAAGGAGAGTCCTGCTACTCGTATGCCGAGGACACAATGGGCGGCATTCAGAGAGCCTTCGAGAGAGAGAGAGAGAGAGAGAGAGAGAGAGAGAGAAGCAGCTTTTGAAAAGGAGATTTAGAGGATAACCGATGAGAAGCACTCTTTGCACCCCTGCCTTATCCCAATGCAAGCCCCCTTCTGTGGTGTGAGGCCATTTTATGCCTTTAAAACAAAGGCGCAAGAGGTATAGATGCCAAGACTAGGAACCAGAATCCCTTCAATACAATGGATACTAGAGCACCAATCTCAGATAGAAAGGGATTCGACGCCGTTATTGCCGGCTAAAGGCTGGGGGGGGGGGGGGCAGAAAGCGCTGTAGGCCCTCAGCCCCATTGCAGGCTTTGCAGGGCTCGAACTCCATGCCCGAAGCAACAACCCCGCACATCATGCCCCGCGCGAAGCGCTGCGAAGCTCCACCGCCACCCCTACCTCTGTGTGCACGCACAGCCGTCAGCAAACAGCACCGAGCAAAATTCAACCGGCTCCCGACGCAGGAGGCGTGGCGTTGGTAGAAGGCGCCGCAGTTGCTGCGGTCTTTTATACCCGGCGTGCTGGAAGTGGGCCGGGTTATGATGCGCGAGGGCGGTGCGTAATCCAGACGCTCCCTCTAGTAACGCACGAGCATGCCTTGCTCCTTTGGATTTGGTTTGGGAACAAAGACGTCCCGCTGCCAAAAATGCGATCATGTCTGCAAGGCGAGAAATCCAGCCGTGGGTTGTTATATCTCCTCCCGCCCCACCCTTCCTGACGCGATACCTGTTTCTTTAACAGCTACACGAGAGGCAGACATTCAGCAGGATACACTTTTGCTTTACCAGGGGCATAACAGGCAGGAATCCAACAGGCGAGCCTCCTAGCACTGAATCTGCACGCCATGGGAAAATTACACTTCTTGGGAGTTCTGCCTCTTGCCAGAAAAAAGGGGGCAAACAACCGTACATTGAAATCATTCATACTTCTGACGCCCTTTGTATGCTAGTCCTGCACTCATGCATGCACAGGCAACTCCTTCCTTCGGTTCTGCCCCTTGGACGCTTCATGTTAAATTGTCCGCGCCCCCACCCAGCATAGCTTTATGGTCTGCTGTCGCTGTGAACTCAGAGCTATGGAGAGAGAAGCCATAGCTCAGAGGTCGAGCACATACTTTGCATGAAAAAGGTACTAGGTTAAATCCCCTGCTTGTATCTCCAGCGAACAGGATCTCAGGGAGGAGGGCCGGAAAAACAAACATTCTTCCGTGAAACTCCGTCAGCCAAAGTAGACAACTTTGGGGCCAGGTGGATCAATAGTCTGATTCAGTTGCCTTAAGGAGAGACATGATGATGACCCACCAGGGACAGACGGTCCACCGCCAAAAGTGCTTTAAGGCCCTTCCAAAGTAGAGAATAAAAGCCAGGAGCCTTGACTAATTGCTCGGCCAATCACCCTATTCTAATTACTAATAGGATCTCCTATTAGCAGGGCTTTGGAACGCATTTCTAATAGCTGCTCATCCGTAGACTCTCACATCACAAACTACAATTCCCAGAAGGCCGTGCGCTCCAAGTGCTTCCCCTTCCCCCACCCGATTTCCTGTGTTGGATTTCGCCGGTGCTTGACCAGGGCGCGCGCGAATATGGATCTGAGCGCCTTCGAACGGGACAACTCGGAGAATTGTTTGTTGGACTCAGCGGTGCCTGCCATTTGCCGGACCGAGCCCTGCAGCCTGGGAATCGATGAGGCAGGCAGGGGTCCAGTGTTGGGTACGGGCCCGATTATACCAGGGGAAGGGAAGAGAGGAATCCTTGCAGAGCTTTTAATTCCAGTACTGGATCCATTCCTAAAAGCATCAAAAGGGGTGGGTAGGTGGGTGAGCTACGTGTTTATCCTTAAGACTGGCGTGCCTTCATCTGATCCAGTGGATTGTATGGATTTCCCAGGTGGTCGTGGGCATATTGCCACCCCTCAGGCTCAGCGCCTTGTTAAAATGGGAATACAGTAATAGTAAATAGCCTCAGGGAGTGATTGTGAGGATAAACTAGATCAGGGCTCTCCAACCTTGGGTCCCCAGATGTTGCCGGCCTACAGCTCCCAGCATACCGAGCCAACATGGCTAATGGCGAGGGATTCTGGGAGCTGTAGTCCAGCAACATCTGGGGACCCAAGGTTGGAGAGCCCTGAACTAGATAGAGACTGCAGAGCATTCTTATAGAAATGGTAGTTGATACAACCTTGATGTGCAAATCTTGTTCTTCCAGTTTTGTGCCACTATGTGTCGATTCAGACCCACAAATGCCCTGTTGTGCCTTTTTTCTTAGCTGCCACCCCAACACCCCTCATGAAGAGCTCATATGAATGTCATGTGATCTCATAGTTGCTGTAGGAGAGGCTTCTCTGGCGGATTCCCCCTTATAGAGTCTTCTTTTTCTTTTTAAATTTGTTTTTATTGAATTTTCCAAAACAAAAAGAAATGGTATTTGGCTTCCGCCACCTTGTCTGACAAACATTACCAATCCTTATCCAATCTAAGTTTCTTCTATTTTCACAGAAAGAATTTCTGTCACTTTACCAATATTCAAAAATCAAAACCCAAAATTATTAAGTCACCTTCCCTCCTCCCCAAAAAGTCCACCAGAGGTTTCCAGTCTTTCTTGAATGAGGATATTTTTTTTCTCTAATTAAATAAGTCAATTTCGCCATCTCTGCTAAGTCCAACATTTTCAACATTGCTGCTTCTTTCCATTTTTGAGCGTAGATTATTCTTGCTGCTGTCATCATATATTGTAATAATGTTCCATAGTCTTTCTCAAGTTGTAAATCCATTATGCCCAGTAAAAACATTTCTGGTTTCAATTTAATATTCACTTTTAAAATCTTTAGTATCCATGTGTGTATTTGTGCCCAGTAAGTTTTCACTTTTTTATATGTCCACCAAACATAAAATGTCAAAATCATGAAGGAACATTTCCAACATACATTTGACACATTTTTATACATCTTAGCCAATTTCACAGGAGTTAGGTACCAACGATACATCATCTTGTAAAAATTATCTCTAAGATCAGTAAATTTTATACCTTTAGTCCACATACGTTCCCATTGTTCCATCATTATATTATAGCCGAAGTTCTTTGCCCATTTAATCATACAATCCTTAACTTGTTCTTCTTCTGTCCCAAACTTCAGCAGAAATTTATACAATTGCGAGTCAGCTTTTTCCTGTGACTGTAATTCCAATAATAGTTAAGGTGCCATGGTGGGACTTTTTCTGTCTAAACATGCATAGGATTGCGCCCTTAGTGTTGAAAGGCTTAGACTGCTCAAAGTATTTCACATATAGTATCTTGTAAAGTAGGCCAATATTACATTATATTGTAGGCGAAGACTGGGTCGCTTGTACTGGCTTCTGCTTTCTTCCCAGGTCCCATGGTCTATGGAATCTGTTACTGTCCTGTGGCCCGGCAGGGAGATCTAGAAATGCTGAAGGTAGCAGGTAAAAAAGAAAAAGGAGTGCTCGGTTGGGTTTGTAATGCTGTGGCAGTGAAGCTGTGTAATAGATGGGAATTGGACAGAAAGGGGAAAGGAAGTGCCAATAGTTCTGCTGGGTCATCCCCCGTAACAGGTGTCAAACACAGCCCAGTTTGTATTTGTCCCAGACTGTATCTCTTTGAGTTTGTTTTTTCCCTTGCTTATAGATTCCAAGACACTGACAGAAACCCAGCGGGAAGAACTCTTTGAGAAACTAGATGCAGCCAAAGATCTTGTAGGCTGGGCCCTGCACATCCTCTCGCCCAACTTCATCTCCACTAGCATGCAGAGGCGGTGAGCTGGGTGGGGGCAAGGCAGCCTGCCTTAAGAGACGGATTAAGAAGCCACTAGAACAGTGATGGGCAGAAATTAGATCTCCAGATGTTTTGTACTTCAGCTCCCAGCATTCCTGGCCATGCTGGCAGGGGCTTCTGGGGCCTGAAGTCCAAAACATCTGGAGTTCTCCCTTCTGCCCACTCCTGGACTAGACTAGCAGTTGCAAAAGGATGGCAACGTTTCCCCAAGATGATTGCTTTGTTGATCCTGCTTCTGCTTGGAAATCGAGCCCCTGTGCTGCGTGGACCAGAGTCCACAGTGGTGTCACAATGCATAATACTGGTGACCGCTTTCATAGATTTCATAGATCATAGAGTTGGAAGGAACCTACAAGGCCATGGAGTCCAACCCCCTGCTTAAGGCAGGAAACTAGAGGAGGGGTCTCCCATCCAAGTAATAACCAGGCTTGACCCTGCTTAGCTTTCCATGCTCAGACAAGCTGTTTGCCTTGGACCATTGTGGGGAATTGCCATCACTGGGTGTGTTGGGTAGTCACTATGGGCAATCTATTTCCGAGGACAGAGCAGGAGAAGAGGCCTGGAAACCTGAAGCCCCCCCACCCACCTCCCATCGTGTCTTGGAGCTTCTTGGAAAAGTTAGGCTGACCTCAAGGCTGAATGGGGAGGCAGCATTGCTGTGTGCTCCCCTTAAGTTGCGTCCTTCCTTTGCGTCATTCCATCCTTGAGACCCGCGCTTACTGCTGGGACCTCTTTTTCTATATTACTGGCTGTGGGACCCAACAGACCACCCTACTTCTGGCACCATGCAATTGCCAAGGAATTGGGATTTGAATTCCTGTTTGATGGCCAATGCAGCTGCCGCTGTTGCTGCTGATGTGCAAGCGGAGGTGGCTTTCTGTTTTGGTTGCCATTAACAAGCTGGTCCTGGTAAAAGGGGCAGTCTCTCTGTTTTCCAGACCAGCCCTTTTCTGATGCTTCGGGTTGGTGTTACTACATTCGTGAGTCAACACAGCTTCCTTTCCCTTGCAGAGCAAAGTACAATCTGAATGCGCTTTCACATGACACGGCCATTGGCCTGATCCAGCATGCACTGGACTCTGGAGTGCAGGTGGCGGAGGTGAGCCAGCTCAGCACCCCATGCCTATGTAGGAAGTAGCAAGAAATCCCACCTCTTAACGTTCGTTGTGCTTCCTTCCTCCTGTAGGTCTTTGTGGACACGGTGGGGCCAGCAGAGAAGTACCAAGAGAAGCTAAAGCAACAGTTCCCAGAGCTGGAGGTTACAGTGAAGCCCAAGGCAGACTCCCTCTTCCCTGTCGTCAGTGCAGCCAGCATCTGTGCCAAGGTGAATGCCAGGCATAGGATCCCTTCATCTCCACCACTCTGTGTGTACTGGCAGCTGGTGAGATGCATACATAGTCCATCAGCCCTAAAGCCAGATGGAGCGTCTACGTGCAAAAACAAAATACCTCTGATTACCAGGCATGGAAACCAAACAATAAGGGGTAGCTATCACTGTCGTGCTCTGCTTCCCTCGGGCAACTGGCTGGCCACTGTTGGTGACAAAATGCTAGACTAGATGGACCTTTGGTCTGGTGCGGGGAGGCAATCCCTATGTTCTTATTTATCTTTCCTGATGTTCTCCAGGTAGCAAGGGACCAGGTCGTAAAGGACTGGAAGTTCCTGGAGGATCTGGAAGATGTGGACATGGATTACGGCTCTGGCTATCCCAATGGTAAATTCCAGTCATTCTGCTTAGCTGGGGTGCAGGGCCATCCCTATGGATTTGCAGCCACAACATGTGGTGATGGCCTCTAGCTTAGGTGGCTTTAAAGAAAGATTCGACAAACCCATGGAGAATAAATGTTGCAGCGTGAAGTGCTCCTGTTCAGGGTTCCAGCCAACCATGCCCTTTTCCAAGATTCTCCATTCTACTCCACCACCACCACCCCGTTTTTCTGCCTCCGCTCCCCCCACAACAGTCAGCATTCCATGCTCACTGAGCATGTTCAGTCCTCACTTAGCTGTTTGGGGGATTTTCTCCCCTCAAGATTTTTTTGCCCCTTAAGGTGTTTTTTTAAAACTTTTGCTGTTTTCCCAAACCTGCTGATACTTCCTCCTTTTGTGTGTGGATGGTACCATTTTGGCTACATAAAGATCCACACTTGGAGAATGGGTTTGCGATTAATATATATATAGGATGGATACACACAGCCTCAAATTTCCAGTGTAGCATTCCTCTGAATACCAGCTACTGGGGAGAAACAATGGCTTTCATGCGCTGCTTGTGAGTTTCCCAGAGGCATCTGGTTGACTGTGGAACACAAGATACTGAACAAGATACGCCTTTGGTGTGATCCAGCATAGCTCTTCTTATGTTCTGATGATGAGCATAGAGCATGCAATTTTGGCAATTATGCATCTACATTTTGTTACATTTTTTTCTTCCGCTCTCATCTTTGAATTACATATTTAGTTTATTTAGCTGACTGGGGTTTCCCCATGAGATTGTCATTGTCAGTCAGATATTATCTTCTGCTACTCCTCCACCTTATTAGGGTGGGCACTTATGCTGCCGGGAAATTGCTCTTCTACTTATGCCATGTGATGACCCCTAGGACTAAATTTCCTGTCCCTGCAGCTCAGATGTGATGAGAGGAGGATGTAAAGTGACACGGAAGATACCGCACACATTGCAAGTACAGGAGCGGGTGCAGGCAGAACCGAGAGGAGTCCTAACTCCCATCATGTCATTTATCCCAACCTCTGTTCCTTTCCCAGAGCTAGCCAGGAAACATGGGAATCCAGGCTAAGACATAAGAACAGCCCTGCTAGATCAGGCCAAGGGTCCATTTAGTCCAGCGTTCTATTCACACAGTGGCTAACCAGCTGCGCATGGGAAACCCACAAGCAGGACATGAGTGCAACAGCACCCTCAACACCCTAAGACTCAATCTTGGAGCCAGTGTGGCGTAGTGGTGAGAGTGTTGGACTGGGACTCGGGAGATCCAGGTTCTAGTCCCCGCTCGGCCATGAAGCTCACTGGGTGACTTTGGGCCAGTCACTGCCTCTCAGCCTAACCCACCTCACAGGGTTGTTGTGAGGATAAAATGGAGAGGAGGTGGTGGATTCTGTAAGCCGCCTTGGGTTCCTTGCAGGAAGTAAGGCAGGATATAAATATAATAAATAAAATAAAAAAAAATAGAAGTAGGGACAACACTGAGTACTAATTTCATAGGAGTCTTGGCCATCCATCCTTTTTCTTCCTCAGATCCCAAGACTAAGGAGTGGCTCGCACAAAGCCTGGACCCCGTCTTTGGCTACCCACAGTTTGTACGATTCAGCTGGAGCACAGCCCAGATCATCCTGGAGAGCAAAGCCGTGTCTGTTCGCTGGTATGTGGGGAGAGAAGAGCGGTTGGTTCTTGGAATGATGGTTTAAGTTTAAGGTGGGAGATTAAGGGGACCACGGAGCATAGGAGGAAACGGCTGCTGCAGACAGTGGCATGTCATGGTTTCCTTCTGATAGTTTTCTGTGCATGGAAGGGAAAAGGCTTTCTGTAAGGCAGCAGTTGTTGGGAGGGCTGTCGGAAGGGAAATCGTGGCACAGGGGGTCCCAACAGTGTGACTGGTTAGTGAGTAGGAACATGGGAAGCTGGCCTATACCGAGTCAGGCCACTGGCTCATCTAGCCCAGTATTGTTGACACTGAGTGGCAGTGGCTCTCCAGGGTTTCAGCCAGGAGTTTTTCCAGCCCTACCTGAAGAAGCCGGGGAGTGAACCTGGGACCCTCTGCATGCAAAGCAGGTGCTCTGCCGCTGAGCCACTGCCCTTGCCCCTTACCTAGAGAGGCAGTGAAAATGGGTGGCTAGCAGACAGTGGGCCACGAGGTCAGGCTTCTGTGTTAAGTAGTGATGCTGGGGAGTGGGCTTCTTTGAGTGTGTGGGACCCTTTCCTTTTGAATTCCTTGATTTAAAGGGAAAATCAGCCCTCTGAGCAAGGCGGCTCCTGCCTCGCCAGATGCTCCCTTCGAGGCTGGCTTGCCCGGCTGACTCCCCCGTGCCTTGCTGCCTGCTTGATGATGTATGTGGGCTGCAGAGTTCAGGCCGGACTGGCTGATGCCAAAGGATAGTCACGACTGTCCTTGCTAATTCCCACAGGCCTTGGGAAATCCACTGAGCAGCTCCCCCACTTGAGTCCCCGGAGCTGCCGGCATCGTCACTGCCTTCCATCTTGGCAGACTGACTTTGGTGGGCATGCAAGATGCTACAGGAGGAGCTTGAGACTCAGCCATTCCCCTTTCCCCTAGTTAGATGGGGCAGGAATCCCGTGCTATCTTGTTGGGGGAAGAAGGACTGGATGTTAAGGCACCTATTTTCCATCTTGGCTCTTGGAAGCTAGTGAAGTTCAGTGGTTGTAGCAAGTGAACGAGGCTGGGATCCAAGAGCGTTGGGTGTACCTCTCCGGGGGGGGGGGGAAGACGTGGGGCATAACGTGAGAGTAGGAGGAGTGGGAGGAGTTGCAACACCCGGATCCTTCATTTCTCCGCTCCTTTTGCCTCCCTCTCCAGGGACGATACCGAAGATGACCCAGCTCAGAAAAGCGCACCGTCCCTGCTGAGCTACTTTGCCCGGAAAGACACCCCCAGCAAACGCCCCCCCCACCGCTTCTTTTATGAGCGCAAGCTTGAGACGGTGACTAGCCTGTAGGGGGAGCAGCAGAGAATTCCCCTTCTTGCTGGATCCATCATCTTGCTTCGACACCGCAGGAAGCTTTTCCACTTTGTCCGTTTTTTAATTGGAGGTTGTTGTAAATCCTTTCGAGTCACAGCTGCAAAGGGAGCGTGTGAGCAGAAGCATCACGAAACAGGTGCAGAATCTGTCTGGGAAAGGGACTGGGAAAGCCTCTCTCTGGAGGCCTTCGTACTTCGGTGGATGACTTCTTTTTAGTTAATAAATTGAACACTGCCCGTCCTGGCTCCTGGTTTTTTGAGGGCCCTTGGGCAAGACACCCTCAATGCCCCCCCCTTCCCTCAGTGAGCCTACTTTCTTACCACCAGCTGCTACTGCTCCTCATCCTCTTTCTGATCATTGCTATCCCTTGCTTAGTACTTTAGAGCAGTGTTCCCCAACCTTGGGTCCCCAGATGTTTTTGGCCTACAACTCCCAGCATGCCCCAGCCAGTGTAGCTGGCTGGGGCATGCTGGGAGTTGTAGGCCAAAAACATCTGGGGACCCAAGGTTGGGGAACACTGCTTTAGAGGCAGAGAGCCAGTGAGCAAGCAGGCAGTGACATCTGCTGCTGCTCCTTACCACCGCCACCACCACCATTACCTGGGCAGGTGAACCATGGTGAAGAGGAGGAGTAACTCCAGGGTGCTGTTGTCAGTGGGCCCCTGTTGGGACTGTGGGCCCTTGGCAGGTGCCCAACCATACCAACCCTGAAAACATGAAATACTGGAAGTCCTTTGTTTGCACAGTGATGGCTGCTGCGGCTAATAAAAGCAGACCAAAAAGGGACTGAGGTGCACCAATGCCAGAGGTGCCTGCAAGTGAAGGAACAGAATTTTTAGTGACCTATCAAGTAGTGAGTGATGCCACATAAAGCAAAGCAAAATCGCCCCTTCTTCAGCCTGGTCTGCCTGAGAGACACAATTTCTTATTCACTCCCGTATGGCAATCACAGTGAACTTTCATAGTAGGAGAACTCGAGCAGGGTTGGGAGTCTTTGTGCTGTTTGGCCTGGAAGTGGCTATGATCTGCACGTGCATACATTTGAGGCTGGGCTACTTAGAGCTTTTGTTAACGTGCAAGTAAAACTATCAGTAAAGCCTCCTTAACTAAGAATGTCCTATTTTCTTGCTTATGCCGTTCATGTCAGTCCATTCTGCCCAGTGTTCCACTTTTAGTTGTAGCCGTGTTCTGATGCTTCAGAATAGAACAAGGGTGCAGATGTGTGCCCTATCTATTATAGTATCCAAGAGTGTGAGGGGGGGGAAGTCCCTGGCTCTCATTTTAGCCATGAACTTACTAGTTGTCCTCTCATATGGGGATGACATTTACCTATTTTCCAGGGTGAGGGTTTATCTGACACACTATATAAATGCTAAACATTGTTTCTGCTGTTGCTTGATAAAATGAAGCTGCCTCCATCAAGGAGAGTTTTTTCTTTTCGCTGACCGTTGCTTTTAGTAAAGTTATCTCTCTGGCCCAGCTATATCTCCTCCCTTAACTCGTTCCACCCTTTCTCAAGTTTTGCACACCCTCCCCAACAATTGGTACCATCTCCTTGCCTAACACAGCTTCCCTCTCCAGGGAAGCCTGCCCGCACTACAAGCCTGCCCTGCACTTTGAGATCCTCAAGGGAGGCCCTTCTCTCAGTTCCACCAACATCACAGCCACACCTGGTGGGAACACAGGAGAGGGCCTGCTTGGAAGAGCCTCCCCCTCTCCTTTTCCTGCAAGAGCTTCCTCATGATCTGCTTCCTTACCAAAGCCTCTGCTGAACCAACCCAGCATTTCCTCATTTCAGTGGTAGGTAATGTTCTCCAGAAGTTTTAGATTGTAACTCCCATAATCCCGGACCGTTGGCCATGCTGGCTAGTGCCAATGGGAGTTGTAGTCCAACCATCTGGGGGGTGTTGGGTTGCCTACCCCTGCCTTATCTGCTTCTCAGGTGTCCTATCCTGATTTCTCATCTCTCTGAACAAGCTGCCCCCCCTCCACCTTCCTCCCCTGTGGGCAAAGGCTGTGTCACTTTTGCCATATCACTGTCTAGCAGTTTGAGCAGCATGCAGCAAGGCTATTGGGTACTTTTACACTAACAGTTCTGAGCAAGGGAGGGATAGGATGGGCAAAAATGTATCAAGTGGAACACCACCAAAAGATCTTTTGTTTTAGAGATATCCAGCAGCAAGGTCCTTACCTGATCACAAATGTTCTGAGTGTGTGATTGTTAACACCATAAATAGAAAATAAGACACCTTGAGGTACGAACAGAAAACTTGCCTCTAATGGAGCTCTCTTTCCTCTCTGTTTCCTCTAAGTTTGGTTTGCCATTCTATAGGGCATGTAGAGTTCTTTGCAGAGCTGCTCTTTCTGTGTTCTTGCTAATTGGCTAGGTTATGAGACAACTACATCCTACCTATTAATTTCTCTACAAATTCTTTTCACACACACGGCTGTTTTTAATTTTCCGACAAGTATTAATAGGTCTGAACCAATGCATAATGTACAGTTAGCAACAAACATGGCCAAGGGTGAACAAGCAAGAAGAACATGAAAAGGTCGCTGATAAAGCAAGGTGTGACTGGGTCTGTAGTGGACTGTATTACCATGGGAATTTGCACAGAGTTCATACTAGAGTACACGGGTGGGCTGCTTTGGTGAAATTCAGGGAGGGTTGCATAAAAGATGTGGAGGCGTGAGGACTCTTGGGCTCTCCAGCCCAACCCCTCCCATTAGATCAGGGCTGCAGAACCTCTTTCAGACTGAGGGCCGGATTCCATTTTGAAGAAGCTTTCGGGGGCTGCATTCCACTGGTGCGCTGGGGCCAAAATACCAAAAGGTACCAGCATGTTTTAGCTTAAAGCTCTTACTGCCAGTAACTAAGCCTTCAGGGATTCATTTCAACCTTCTAGAATGCTGGGGGGAAACCTGCACAAAAGCCAAGAAACCACCAAGTGGTAGGTTGTTTGGGGAAAGGGTGGCATGGCTGGATGGGGGGCGCCAGGCCTGAGGTTCTGCACCCCTTCATTCGATCCTTTTCTGACTAGAAGATACACTACATGGCACTGACCACTTCTCGTTGGATGCTATGCATTTTGTACAGAGTGTTCGAAACTTGGTTGTCCCTGATGCACACATTACATTATTCAACTTAAAAACAAGCTAGGATTCTGCAACCGGTGTGGATGATCTTCCCACCTGTGCTTGGCTGCATAAAAGTTAAAGCGAGTGCTGGGTGTGAGCCAATTTAACAGAGCAGCAGCCAAGTTACCGCAGCTTTGCTGAAGCCTGTAACTGTCAGTTAAGCCAACCATGTAGCTCTCTAGCCCCACCTAATGGCCAGTGGTTTTTCTATTGCCTGCTGCCTCCATGTTGAGCTCAACCAGTGAAAGGCCTTCCATTTTGGCTCCTCTCCTACTGGCAACTGTACCTGAAGCTGTGGCAGCAGTAGGGGCTAACTTCTCCAGTGTAGATTGCCGCACATTTCTTTCCAGCCCACACAATCCCTCGCACCTCAAGTGTGTTGATTCACCAGAGCCTCTGAGGGACTGCCATCGCCACTCCCCTTTCTGTGCCTGGCGGGGCCTGATTGAGAGCCACTCAGGCCAGCTCTTAGAAGGGCAGAGTAGTTGGATGGGAAGGCAGGGTGTTGGGTGTGAAGGTGTCACAGCAACTGCTCTCTAACCATGCCTATCTAACCTGTACAAAACAGAGAGCTTAGGGAAAGCAGTGGCCATGGGCAGGTTCCCAGGAGATGAAGGTGCTGTGTGGAGCGGAAGGGAAGGGTAAACTCTACCACTACGGCATGGGACCCGGAGACCTGCTAGGGTACCAGGCAGATTGGCTTCCTATGCCCCATGACCATATACCAAGTTGCAAAGAGCTAGACAAGATGGCAAGAAGCTGGTAAAGTGGAAGATGAGAGATTTGCATAGATCACAAGCGATCCCCCCAAGCCCCCGACAATCACAGGGGAGGGGGTTATTTTCCCCTGGGAGGGTGGCTGTCTTGGATCAGAACCCACTCCCACTCCCCTCCACATCTTCCATGAAGACCGAACGCTTCTGCATGTTCCTTCTCAGGCGCTGGAGCAGCAAGTTGCCTGCACAGATCCCACCGGGGCCAACACGGGCTTCTCTTTTGCTGCCCTCCTTCGTGGTGTCGGGCTCCTCAACGCTGTCACTGTCTTCAAGGTGGGAATGAGAGGTCGAGAACGCTGCGTCAGAGGCGGCCAGAGTCAGGCACTCGCAGGGATCAGTGCTGATGGTGAAAGAATCGTCCCAGATGGTCTCGCACAACTCCTTTCCATCCTTGTACATCTGAGGAAGGGGAGAGGTTATGTTGTTATGACTGTGAAAGATGCTTCCTTAGGCGGCACCGCTCTAATCCAGCTCTGCCTTGGCACCTCACTGGTGCAGATTCTTTGGGCTGGAAAGGCCAAGGAACCACCCTAGGAGCAAGGAGGGACGGGATGGGGCTGATAGGATACGGGTGGGCAGGTCTAGAACATGGGTGGGCAACGTCTGGCCCACAGAGGTTGCCTGTCCGGTCTGCGGAGGCTTGGGCTCCCTCTGTAGGCCACGTTCCCTGGCCTGGCAGCTACCAGGACTTTGAGGGGTGGTGGGGAGAGGAACTCTGCATGGTCTCGTTTTTGTTCTGGTAGCTTTTACTGAGTTCAGAGGAAGACTTCCCCCTTCTCCATGCAACTTATCCCCGTACCATCCACAGATGAAAAGAGAGGCAGGATGTTTAAGAGAATGTTTAGTTTTGCCAAGGACCTGATTGTTTAAGAGAATGTTTAGTTTTGCCAAGGAGTGGCCAATGGGGTTTTTTGGGGGGGAATGAAAGCAAAGTAGCGTGAAAACATTTTATGTTAATTCAGACACAGTATTCCAGGACGTAGGTAACCCGGTGCCCTCCAGATGTTTTGGCCTCCAACTCCCATAATTAGTCATGCTGGCTGTGGCTGATGGGAGTTGTAGTCTAAAGCATGGAAGGCAACCGGTTTCCTACCCCTATCCTAAGGATACTGCAGGGGTAGGAAACCGGTTGCCCTCCATGCTTTGGTCTACAACCCCCATCAGCCCTAGCCAGCATAGCGCACAGTGAAGGATCATGGGAGTTGGAGGCCAAATCATCCAGAGGGCCACAAGTTCCCTGCCTGTGTTAGGGAATCACAGAGCAGATCAGGGTGAAGAGCAGGATATCCGCCCACTAAGGCTCAAACCAGCAGGTAAGTGGGAGGAGAACCTGTACAGCAGCTTTCTCCAACTTGGCGCCCTCCAGATGTTTTGGACTACAACTCCCAGCATTCCTCACCATTAGCCATGCTTGCTGGGCTGATGGGAGCTGAGGCCCAAAACATCTGGTGGGCAGCTGGTTGGGGAAGGCTGCTCTAGGATGAGTCACTTGATGCTTCCGGCTCTCTCTCTTCTCTTTGGAACCTAACCAGATATGTCCTTGCCACATAAGAGAGTCTTTCTCGTCCCAGCCTAGTCTCAGCTACTACAAACGGGGCTGCCTGTGTTATCTCTGCTACTGAAGACACAGGTTCGCAGCTTGGGTGTACTTCTGGATTCAGCCCTGAACCTGGATGCTCAGGTTTCGGCGGTGGCCAGGAGTGCATTTGCACAGTTAAAGCTAGTGCACCAGCTGTGCCCATTCCTGGAGATGTCTGATTTGGTCACAGTGACACATGCCTTAGTTACATCCCGTTTGGATTACTGTAACACGCTCTACATGGGGCTGCCTCTGAAAAGTGTTCGGAAACTTCAGCTGGTTCAAAGAGCTGCTGCCAGACTGCTGACTGGGGCTGGTTACAGGGAACACACAACTGCTCTGTTACAACAGCTTCACTGGCTCCCAGTCTGTTTCCCAGCACAATTCAAAGTGCTGGTTATGACCTACAGTAATACCTTGGATTGCAAGTAACTTGGACTGAGAGCGTTTTGCAAAGACAAGCAAATTTTTTTTATAAATGTTGACTTGATAAACAAGCGACGTCTTGCAATACAAGTCACATAGGGATCTAACCGCTTGCCTCGCCCCGCTCACGCCCGCCAGAGACTCGCTTTGATATAAGAGTGTTTTGGATTACAAGCATGGTTCCGGAACGAATTATGCTTGCAAGCCAAGGTATTACTGTATAAAGCTCTATACGGCTCGGGTCTAGGTTATCTGAAAGACTGTATTCTCCCCTACAAGCCTGCCTGCACTTTGAGATCCTCAGGGGAGGCCCTTCTCTCGGTTCCACCAACATCACAGCCATACCTGGTGGGAACACAGGAGAGGGCCTTCTCAGTGGCTGCCCCAGTGCTCTGGAATTCCCTCCCCAGGGAGGCTAGGGTGGCACCCTCCCTGGTAAGCTTCCGGAGGCAGGCAAAGATCTTCCTGTTCCAGCAGGCATTTGGGACTATATATATATATATATATATAGAGAGAGAGAGAGAGAGAGAGAGAGAGAACAATATATATATATATATATATATATTTGTAATATTATTGATGATTTAATTCTATTTTTAAGTTTTGTATTTTTCTATTTCTGTTTTAATTGTATGAGTTTTAAAGGTTGTGAGTCACCTTGGGTCCCAGTGTTGGGGGAAAGGCAGGATACAAATAAATATAATAATAATCTCCTCCACTTTGTAAAGACCACTTCACGGCTTAGAGGCAGTTGCAGTGAATCCTCTGCCTGTTCATTGGGGCTGGCTGTGAAGAAGGGACTTGGTGCCTGGCTGCAGTCCAAAGAGAAGAGGCAGCCTGTTTGAAAAGCCGCATTCTCCCATAGGAGCATTCCTCAGTGTGAAGGACCGCCAGGATTTCTCTCCACACTCAGGAGAGGCCCTTTTCTCTGTCCTGCTGCCATCAGAGGCACATTTCGCGGGTACTCAAGAGAGGGCCTCCCTGGTGGCTGCTCCCAGGTTCTGGAACTCCCTGCCCGGGGAAGCCAGGCCAGCTCCATCCCTGTTGTCCTTCCCCCAACAGGCAAAGATATTTTTATTCAGACAGCCTTTCGGCCTCTAAGCTGATTTGCTGCTGAAGGAGGTTTTAATCTGGTGGCTATTGTTCGTTTCTTTCTAAGTTATATATTTTTACTGGATGTGTTTTCATACTTTAATTATAACCTGATTTTAATAGCCTTGAGCGCTATTTTTAGTAGAAAGGTGGGCTCTATACTTAATAACTAAAACAAAGAATGAGTCAGCATGCGACTTACTCAGACTTTGATGTGTTTGCTGTTTTGGTAATGAGTGTATACATCTATTCCCATAAAAATGCATGAATTTGAGAATTTATGCCCTGTGGTGTGGCTTGGTTTCTGAAGTGAGAGGTGATGGGGCTCACCCTTTTCAGGAAGTCATGTGATGGGGCCTCTTTCTAGAGAGACAGCCGGGACTGGCCGAGACTCTAACTCTGTTAGCTGCCCCGAGGTGCAACCTGACTGGCCACCAGCATTCAGCAGGAATTCGCTTCGCCTCCAGCGGTAGAGGCTGAGGCCTGTCACGCAGTTACTTGGGAGATCTCTCTCTCTCTCTCTCTCTCTCTTTCTCTCTGGCTCTCAGGCTCTCAGGGCAGTGCAGCACCCTGCCTTTTCAACTGCAGCTGGTTGGGGTGGGGGAGATGGATGTTTATAAGCCAAGAGGCCAGTAGAGAACCATGGACTAAGATTCTGGACCCTGAGGATGTCAATATGGGTAAGAGGAATTGTATACAGCAGCACACTGAATTGGGGGGCGGGGGCGAGAAGCTGTCATTCTGGTTTCTCCCCCTAAGGGCTGGCATCAAGGGTAGGTATGGTTGGGCGCCTCAAGGGCCCACACCCCAGCAGGGGGCCACTGACAAAAGCCCCCTGGTTTTGCGCACCCTCTTCACCATTGCAACCTGCTTTTTCACTTGCCTCTTGCTCTGGTCCAGACAAAGGAAGAGCGGTAGATGCCACTGCCTACTTGCTTGCTCTCTGCCTGGCAGGCAGGCAAGCAAACAAGCGGCAGCAGTGATGAGAAAGAAGATGAGGAGCAAGAGCAACTGGTGACAAGGGCAGTGAGAAGGTAGACAGACTCTCGGCGACCTGACTCGCACAACAGGGCGCGGCTCGTCATGGGTTATTTAACACATGATGAGCTGCTATGTCTGTAGATGCCACTTTATTTTTTATTTATTTTTATTATATTTATACCCCGCCTTTTTTCCTGCAAGGAACCCAAGGCGGCTTACATAATCCTCCTCCTCCTCCTCCTCTCCATTTTATCCTCACAACAACCCTGTGATGCATATCCAAACCCTGCTTGGGGTTGTCATGTCATACGAACCTGGTGAACGTGGGTTATGTGAAGGTTAAAAACAAGGGTTCTTTAACCCTCGCATAACCCATATTCGCCAGGTTTGCACAACACGACAACCCCCAGGCGGGGTTTGGAAATGCAAAATGGCAGCCACACGTGCCCACAACACGCCTCAGCATCTCCATAGGGTTAAATAACCCACGGTGGGCTGTCACGTCATGTGAACAGGCCCTCCGAGGGTGTCTTCCCAAAGCGCCATCCAAAACCTGGAGCTGGCACTGCTCCCTCTGGGGCTATCCAATTTATATTTAAGTGCCACATGTTTATTAATCTATAGGTCTATTAATCTATTGACCTTCCAAAAAAAAAAAAAAAACTTCCGACAAACATTTTAAAAAGACTTGCAGAACTATTGCTGGGATTAGGGGGTGATACCACCAGCACTGCTGTCCTCCATTCTAATTAACCACTCTGAAAAAGCTGCAGAGCACAGTGCAGAAATCTGTACAGAAACAGATTTCTGCACTGTGCAGAAAAGTTTTTCTGCCCAAGAGCAGAAAAATACCTTTAGACACCATCTTCAGCTTTGACTTTCTTCTTCTGACACAGAAGGCTGATGGCACAATGTATGTGTGTGCGCATACATATCCATCCATCCATCCATCTCAAGAGAGAGAGGGTGCATCTTCTAAACAGCATATCATTAAGTATATGTCACCAATTTCTACCGATTATTCCTACAACAGTTCTGAATTGATGTTATAGGTCTAAATCCAACACAGTTAGGCATGCTTAAACTCACTTAAATCAATGGGTTTAAGCATATTGAACATGCCTAACTCTGCACTGGATTAGGCCAACATATGGCTCGCCAGATGTTAGACTGCAACTCCCATCATCCCTCACCATTGGCTGATGGGCATTGCAGTCCAACAACATCTAGAGAGCCACACGTTCCCCACCCCTGGATGAGGCCATAGAAGGGATTTTTCACTATCAATGCAACCCACAAAGATGAATTACCAGCAAATGACATGCACAGATTACTTTTAAAAGGAAAACAGAAGAAGCAAAAACTAATGACACTTGCCACCTATATGCATATGTTTGGAGGCATGTTCTCTTGCCGCCTCCCCCGGCCCCATCATAAATGCTTGGATTTTACTTCAGTTACTTAAGCTTTTTCACTTGAAGGATGGAAACTTTATTCAAGAAAAACTCAAGGTTTTCTATAAAGGTCCTCCCACAAGTTGAGATAACAATCACATGTCATTGACAAAGCTCTTTCTCACAACTTGTTTGATTTCAGTAAAACTCCCATCAGCACTAACCGGCACAGCCAATGGTGGCAGTCCAGCAATGTCTGGAAGGCCCCATTCCTGTTGTAATCAGTGCCTCCCAAGAAAATCTGATTCCTGTTTCTTACACAAACACACACACACACACACACCTTCCTCCTCCTCTCAACCACATCCTAGTACAGGCAACTGTTTGCTGACTCGTGCAATCTCAGGCTGGAGATGAGGAGGAAAAGCAGCCATCTTGTGGTTCATTGTCCTCACCTGGCCATACGAGAGGCAAGCGTGACTGCAGTTATTTCCATCAGGTCCCCAGTGCCAGTCAGTAAGCCAATTACGAGCGCAGGTCAGGTCTTCCTTGCAAGCATCATACCTGAGGTGATGATAGGAGTGGGCAGTAAGGAAGACAGCTGAGTTCTTACTGTATGATTACGATTCCCACCTTTCCCCCAAGGAGCTCAAGTTGGTGTACAGGGCCCATGTCAAGGGTAGGCAAGTTTGGGCACCGGTCCGGACAGCCCCCCAGGCCTGCTCCTCCTCTTCATCACTGCAACCCGCTTGTTCACTAATCTCTTGTTCTGGCTCAGAGAACAGTGATGGTGTGAAGAAAGACCAGTAGATGCGATTGCTTGCATGCTCGGCAAGCAAGCAGATGGTAGAAATGATAAGAAAAAGGAGGAAGAGCAGCAGGTAACAATGCTGGTAAGGAAATAGACTTGCTGAAGGAGCAGGGCCCATTGAGGGTGTCTTGCCCAAGGGCCTTTAAAAACCTGGAGCTGGCACTAGGGAATGTCCTTCAAAAGGCTTGTATATTCCCTTGATATCCAGTTCAACTTTTGCACCCAGTTAGACTTCTCTGGCTTATTTATTCTGAAATAGAATGGGCAGTGTGCCAAGAAAGATGCAAGTTGCATAGATACTATTTCTCCAGTTAGTGTGTTGAACTGATGGAATATATGACATTGGTTCTTCGAAACATATAAAGGGCTTTTTAAGAGTCAGGGTGGAAAATGCATGTCTCTCATCCCTTGTAGGTCATCATCCCTTGTAGGTCTCATCCCTTGTACGCCAGTGTGGCGTGGTGGTGAGAGTGTTGGACTGGGACTCGGGAGATCCGGGTTCTAGTCCCCGCCCGGCTGTGAAGCTCACTGGGTGACTTTGGGCCAGTCACTGACTCTCAGCCTAACCTACCTCACAGGGTTGTTGTGAGGATAAAATGGAGAGGAGGAGGATTATGTAAGCCGCCTTGGGTTCCTTGCAGGAAAAAAGGCGGGGTATAAATATAATTAAATAAATAAATAAATAAATAAAATGACATAGCATTTTGTTTTATACCACCTACAATGCAATCACATGCATGTTTATTCAGAAGTAAGCCCTACTTTGCTGAATGGGACTTACTTTCCAAGTAAGCATTGACTAGGATCGCCATCATAGTTGGATTGCTCTGCATACACTTCGATACCTTAACCCAGACTTTCCCAACCTGGTGGTGCCCTCCAGATGTTTTGGATGACAACTCCCATCAGTCCCCGCCAGCATGGCCAGTGGTCAGGAATGTTGCGAGTAGTAATCCAAAACACCCAGAGGGCACCAAATTGGAGAACTTGTGTTAAGGACACAGCCATTTGCTGACATTCCCCAGTTCTTCTACCTCAAGGAGATGGCGTTCTTTCCCTATTTCTTCACCCCCACAGGACGCCCCCCTCTAGACAAGGAGGCTTAACTCACCATTGGTCACAGAAACTCTGGCAGAGGGGCACGGCCTGCACAGCTGTGGGTCTCCGAGGATGAGGCCACTGGGCAGCAAGAGGGGAGCAGCGGTAGAAACATTCCACTTGCTGCAGATACTCCTCACATCTGCAGGAGAGAATGAAGCACCAGTAGTAGCAGCAGTGAATATTGACACTATGACATCAGAAGGGCAGAGACTTCCCTTTAAAAAGTAGGCCAGGCCCCTCCCTATAGTTCCGCAGTCTTGAGAGTGGGTCTCAGGGGGGAAAAGTGAAACAAGAAAAAGGTTGAGTAAGGGTGCAATCCTGTGCATGCTGGCTGGGGCATGCTGGGTGTTGTAGGACTTTTCCCCTGTCTAAACATGCATAGGATTGTGCCCTAAATCAGCAGATTCTCCCTGACCCTACCCTGGTTGTTTGGTAACCACCAAGACTAGCTGCAGGGAGCTTCATAAGAGAACCCCCACCTATTGGGAGGGCCCAACTTCTCAGCCCTATAGGACAGGAGGCTTTTCCAGCAGGCTGCGGAGCAGAGGGAAAGAAGAGAAAGCAGGTTCATTTCATCGTCTCTGGAACATCAGCTGACTTTGGCCTTCCCTCAACTAGCAGTAACCATTCCATCAAGCGTCATGAAGTGTCTCCATCCTGCTGCTCATTATAAGAACTGTAACTTTAAGAACCAGTGCCTGAGCTTGCTTCTTTTGTCTTCCCTCCCCACCCCTTTTTCCTTGATTGTCATGTCTTTTAGATTGTAAGCCTGAAGACAGGGACTGTCCTACTACTGATCTCCATAAGCTGCTCTGGGACCCCTTTCTGGCTAAGGAGTGGCTGGCATAAAAATGCTTTACATAGGCATAGGAGCCCTGGCTAGCTTCCTTCTCCCCTGAAGAGGCAGAGCTCTGACCTGCTGCTGAGGTTTCCACAGCGGTTCCAGTAGATATCATTGGCTTTGGAAAGATCCTGGACAATCTTGGGTGAGCAACAGGCACCTGTGGAGAGAATCCTTCCGTCAGCATCTCCAGTCCTTTGGACCGAGATGGGCCACTCGGGTTCTGGTGATTTTACAGGTTATCTTTATTGTTGGGACTTGAAAAAGATACTGGGAGAGGATATATTGTGGAGTAATATCCTTCCTATCTCACGTTAGTGAGATCAGCCGAGTAGAGTCCCTTTCCAGCTTAAAAGAAGCTTAGATTTGGCTGGTGTTAGCCAGTTAGCATTTGGTAATCCAGGATGCTTTAAGGCAGACTGGATTTCCCTGGTTTTGCCCCCTTTTCTCTCCCTCAGAACAACAATCAGAGATACAATCTTGTAAAAGTTAAAAGTAACATTTACTCACTCAGATTATGCAGTTTCATTCAGGCAGGCTTAAAAGAGTTTCTTACAGTTGGTTACAAGTTCATTTGGAAATACTTGGGGTCTGAACTTGTGGAGTTCAGACCAGCAACTCTGGCTACATGCTGCTACAAGGACCATGTGGAGACAACAACCAGGTGGTGCCACGCTCACTAGAGTCTGAACAGAAAAGGAAGAAGCTGGGAGCAACACTCACTTCCTGTTCAGGCTGTTAATAATTCACTGAGTACCTTCTAGGAAAACCACCCTAGAAGGTATCAGTGATCTTAACCATTTCACCCAATTACCTGGTGAAACATTAGCCATAGGTTTTGACTGCAATTTTAGTTATCCAACATTTATTAATGCAGCACCTGCAGCTATTGCCTGATATGCTGGATCAGGTATGAACATTGTCACCATCACTTATCATGTAATGATACATAAATCCCCAGCATGCAATCTACAAGGAATTGTGGGCCTGATATAAACAAAGTTCTCTCTCCCCGCCAGGGCCGGTGCTACCATTAGGCCAACTAGGCAGCTGCCTAGGGCGCAGGGCTAAAGGGAGCGCCAGAAATAGGCAGGGATGTTGAAGACCCCTTGGTCTCGAGTCGAGTCATGAGTCTTTGGACCCGAGTCTCGAGTCCGAGTCCAAGTCCTTGGTCCAAAATGGTGACTCACGAGTCCTGAGTCCCGAGTCCCTCTCAAAGCTGACTCCACAAGTCCCTATTAAAATCCATGGGGTTTTTTCCCAACAAAATAAGGCTACTTCAGATGTGTGGCTTAAATAAATTCTAGGCACAAGTGTGCCTTTTTATCTCAAAACTCTGCCACTGATTTTGACAAGAACAGACCAGGCAGACAAACCCAAAATAACCAGGCAGGCAGAGGAGGCAGGGAACCCCAAAGCAGGCAGGCAGAGGCCTTTGTCTTGGACAATTCAAACTGTGGAACTGGTTAAGAAGAGACCAGGCAGGCAGAGGAGGCTGGGAACCCCAAACAGGCAGGCAGAGGCAGCCAAACCCAAAATGTCTGAAAGGTTGCATTAGGAAAATGATTTTAAAAAATAAACTTGGATTGTTACTGCAACTAGGTCCAGACAGCACCTGCAGGTGGCATCAAGCAGGGATATTGACGAGTCCTTGGTCTCGAGTCCCGAGTCGAGTCTCGAGTCCCATTAAAAATATTGGGACTTGAGTCCGACTCGAGTCAGAGGGGGGACTCAGTCCGACTCACGAGTCGAGTCCTGGAGTCCGAGTCCCCATCCCTGGAAATAGGGAGGGAGGGCTCAAGTGGGAAGGGGGGGCGCTAAATATCTGATCTTGCCTAGGGCACCAAACTGCACCAAACTGCCTTGCACCGGCCCTGCTCCCCGCACAGCCTGTTTTTTCTCCTATAGTCACTATCGCATCCTTCCCCAACTTGTCTCCCTCCAGATGTGCTGGACTACAAACCCCATCATTCCCAGCAACCATGGCTTTTGTCTGGGGCTGATGGGGGTTGTCGTCCAAAACACCTAGAGGGGCACCAGGTTGGGGAAGGCTGCTCTACAGGCTCTTTATGCAGCCCCACAAAGTTTTTCAGAAGGTTACACAGGCAGCGGCATCTGCCAGAGGCCCTCACTTGAGTGCCCTGTGCCGTCTGTGGGCACCAATGGTTTCACTGGTGCATTTTGCTCACACATGTTGGAATAAGCCACCTCAGAGAGTCAAGTTTTGATCAGCCAGGTTTGTGTGATAACTGCAGTCTCCAAATGAAACACACGTTATTCTCATCAGCCTTTCCACCTCCACCCCCAGAAAAGAGCTCATGCTCAAAATGTACGAGAAGGATGTGTTTCATAGATCATAGAGTTGGAAGGAGCCTACAAGGCTATCGAGTCCAACTCCCTGCTCAATGCAGGAAACTAGAGGAGGGGTCTCCCATCCAAGTAATAACCAGGCTTGACCCTGCTTAGCTTTCCACACTCAGACAAGCTGAGCCAGCATAAGCCACAGGCCTGTATGTTAACTTTTAAAAAGTGAATCCCTTGACACCTGCCAAGATCTGATCTGTTTCTTTGTTGACTCTGGAGTGTTTGATAAACCTCTTGATTTAGGGCCCTGAACCAAGAAAAAAAATCAGTGTCTGGATTCTATAGTGAAAAGGTTGGGGAACACTAATTTAGAGGCCCCTTATGGTAGCCATGTAGTTCTTTGCTTGGATATAGTCATGCACAAGAGAGAACGAAATAAGGCTCAATAGCTGCATTCCAATAGTTTGTTGGGTTAAACTGTTGTTATACAACATACTGTATATATTGTGCAAACCAAGTGTGCATGGTCATTTGGGTTCTATAGCAAAACAATCTTACCACATTGATTTTTGTTGAATGCAGTTGGCTGATGATTGCCATTTTGGCTCTCTTAATATGTTTTCGTGACAGACTGCCTGCCCGATCTTATGTAAAATATTACCTTAGTTAGTGCATGAGAAAAATACAAAGCTAGTAAAAGGTTGCTTGCAATTCCCTGTACAGAACTTAAGATCAACTAAACTTCTGCAGGACAATCTGAAGAGTAACTCAGTTCAGTGCAGGAGGGTTTTTATTGTTGCTGTTGTTGTTATTTTTAACAAAGCAATAACAGATAACCATCCCATTTGAGCAATTCTTGTTGCATAACAAACCTATGAGGGAAAAGATGCCACTGAGCTCAGTGGGCCATACTTTCCCATGACAAGTTTAGGAGCAGTTAATTTATTTATTACATTTATACCCCACCTTTTTTCCTGCAACAAACCCAAGGCAGCTTACATAATCCTCCTCCTCTCCATTTTATCCTCACAACAATCCTGTGAGGTAGGTTAGACTAATCCAGGAGGTCATTTTTGAGACATGAAAATGTTGTGATGCTATAGATTTAAGCCAGGCAGAGTCTCTAGGCTGTTTGTGCTTTCATGACTTTTCAGCCCACACACCCTATTCCTTTTATCATGTTCCTGGTTAGAGATAAGCCTGGAAGTTTGTTTGCGTCTGGCACTGCAGGTACTGCTGCCAGATATTACTATGAAGTGGCAGAAATGCAGGCTGCTCCAGCAGACAACTAACCAGTGAGACCCTCACAGCAGCTTGGAATAAAGGGGTCCCATTCTGACCTAATTTTTCCAGCGTTAATAGGGTTGCCAGCCACCTACCGTATATGACTAGCCCGATTCCTGTGCCTTGAACAGAAGTCTGACACATAGAAATTTAGCAGGTGAAATTTTTTATGGCATAGAGGGAGTACTAGGAAAAGCTTCGTCAGTTAAAATTCTGTGTATTGGGCTGCTATTAACCACTGGAGAAGTAGAAAGAGGAGAAAATATTTTACCACCACCACTACCACCCAGAAAAGCCCACGTGAAAGCGCGCACACACACACACACACTGGCCCATCTTCTCCTGTGGTGTGAAAGGCACAGGGCTGATAAATAAGGCAGCAACTCTATGTGTAGGCCTTGAGAGTCCTGTACCTGACACGTGACTCATGGGGCAGAGAAGAAATGGGGCCCTCAGTACTGGTGCATTTATGGAGAGGGTTCCTTATGTATTGTGTACTTGCTCACAGGCCTGGTAGGTGCCTGAAACATGGAAGGTTTTATCATCAATGCTAAAGACTGGACTCTCCATTGTTAGCCACCTTGAGTACCTTTTTTCTTGGTGGAAAGGTGGGGTACATATCAAATAAGTAAATAAACAGCTTAATGTCCATGCAGGAGGCAATTTTCAATGGGGATTGCAAGTAGGGAGGGAAAGGTTAACTCTCCCCTCCTCATATGTTGCAAGACAACCTGCCGCCGCAGACCCCACCCCACCCCACCCCACCCCAAATCTCTGCCTGCATGGAAATTAACCTTAGGAGAAAATGTTTTCCATTGGCTTGAGATGATCTGGGGCAGGGTGCAAATTAATTGAGGAATGTATTTTATCTGAGATTGTTTGGATGAGAAATTAATTGGCTGGCTTTGCCTCCTGTGAAATTTAAACAAATCCTAGTACGGTAATTATTTCTCCATTTGTATATATAGATATAAATCAACCTATGGAAATTTTATGCAGATTTGTATCCTGTGGCTCCAAATTTTTTACGTGCCCAACAACACCCCTGCTCTCCTGTCTACATAGGATGAACAGATGCAAAGAAATACCTCTAAGGCAGCCTTTTCCAACCTTGGGTCCCCAGATGTTGCTGGACTATGACTCCCATAATCCCTGACCTTTGCCCATGCTGACTGGGGATGGTGGGAGTTGCAGTCCAGTAACCTCTGGGGACACATGATTGTGTAGAACAGTGTTCTCCAACCTTGAGTCCTCAGATGTTTTTGGCCAACAACTCCCAGCATGCCCCAGCCAGCATAGCTGGCTGGGGCATGCTGGGAGTTGTAGGCCAAAAACATCTGGGGACCCAAGGTTGGAGAACACTGGTGTAGAAGAAGGGATTTGGGCACATGCCGCTTGCCATACAGGGAAAAGAGAAGTATCACCGGCTGAAATCCCCTCCTCTATCCAACACTTATTAAAGGTACAGGAACATAGTCCTACTTTGCATCTGAACATTCAATTTCTTTAGTTCCATTCACATTTCGTCAACTATAGGGAGGCTTGTTCATCAGCACTTCTCTGAGAGAGCTTCCTTCTCAAATCTGTGCGAATGCCCCCCCAAAACCCTTGGATGAGGGGCTCATAGATTCATAGATAGAGTTGAAAGGGGCCTACAAGGTCACTGAGTCCAACCCCCTGCTCAATGCAGGAAACTAGAGGAGGGGTCTCCCATCCAACTAATAACCAGGCCTGACCCTGCTTAGCTTTCCACGCTCAGACAAGCTGAGTCAGCGTGAGCCACAGGCCTGTATATCAACTCCTCACCTGTCCCCCGGTCTGCAAGCCGACCTTGTCACTTCACAGGCCCTTCCTGCCCTCAAGCAATACTCACTCTCCGCATAGGTCTGGCAGATACCCAGCTGTCCTTCTGGGCTCGGACTGGGTTTGTGTTTTCCTCCAGGCAAGCAGCGGTCCTCTGTGCCCTGAGCACTGGCACACAGCACTGTGGATGCCCAAGCCATGACCATTATCCAGATGGTGGTGCCACCGCCACCACCACCGCCACTCATGGCTACCTGAGAACAAGAGGGGGGTGGGGTGTTATTAAATCAGTTTGGATAGAATAGCTCTTCCTCCGTCTTCAGGCATGCCAGCCAGATGTTGCAAGATGGACTCCCCCTAGTCCGAGCTCCCACCAGTATTTCCCTGGATACACAATGCTTTCATCTCTGTCCCATTCCAACAACTCCCCTCCTCTTCTTTCTCTCTCTTGATAAGCCCCTGGAGCATCAGACCCACAGCCCTTCCCTTTGTTCATGGTTTGACTTCCGGAGTGAAAAGCCTCCTGCAGCTGCTGCTAACTCTCCCCCACCCCAGGTAATTTATTTATTTGTTTGTTTGTTTGTTTGTTGTATTTTTGGATCGCCCATCTGGCTGGCAAAACAGTCACTCTGGGCGATGTACAACATGATAAAATACATTTAAAATACATGATATAAAATATATTTAAAACAGTATAACTTTTAAAATCTTAACCCACCCCATATTCCCGCCTGAATAACCATGTTTTTAGTGAGCAGCGGAAGCTCAACAGAGAGGGGGCATGGCGGATGTCACTAGGGAAGGAGTTCCACAGTATGGGGGCCGCCACAGAAAAGGCCCTCTTCCTAGTCCCCACCAGTCTAGCTGCTCTGGCTGAAGGGACAAGGAGAAGGCCGTCTGTGCCAGATCTCGTTGAGCGGCCTACTTGGTGTTGCTGGAGACGCTCCTTGAGATAAACTGGACCGGAGCCGTATAGGGTTTTAAAGGTCAAAACCAACACCTTGAATTCGGCTCGGCAAGCAACTGGTAGCCAGTGTAGCTCCTTGAGCACTGGCGTGATGTGATCCCGCCGGCGGCTGCCTTTAACCAGGCGAGCCACCGCATTCTGTACCAGCTGTAGCTTCCGAACCGTCTTCAAGGGTAACCCCACGTAGAGCTCATTACAGTAGTCTAGGCAAGAGCAAACCAAGGCATGAACCACTGATGGGAGCAGGTGATTAGGAAGGTAGGGGCGCAGCTGCCGTATCAGATGGAGTTGATACAGCGCTGCCCGGCTCACAGCTACCACCTGAGCCTCCATGGACAGCTGGGAGTCTAGAATGACCCCCAAGCTGCGGACCTGGTCCTTCAGGGGTAGATGTACCCCATTCAGCACCAGGTCAACATCCCCTAGCCTCCCCTTGTCCCCCACCAGAAGTACCTCGGTCTTGTCGGGGTTCAGCTTCAGCATGTTCCTTCCCATCCAGCCACCCACTGACTCCAGGCACTTGGACAGGTAATGCAAGGCTATGCCAACTGGAGGCAACTCTTCAACACCCAGATTAGGACCAGCTGGCCTGCGTAATGCCAGGAGCTCCTGCACTCCCCAATTAAAGTTACAGCTTTGTTAATTAAAGCACTGGCCCATGGGCATGCCCCCATGATATCTTCTGGAACCCCCATCCATGGGTTTCCATGAATGCTTGCAAAGTGTTCTGAGATGCCCGGAAATGTTCTGGTAATTGGGCCCAGCCCAAGACACTGTGGTGCTTTGGGAGAAGGACAAGAGCCTTCCCCACCAACACCATTCCATGTACAGAAGCTGAATGGGCTGGCAGTTGAATCTTACTTCAACACTGGTGAACAGGACAGCATCTGCCATCGCACCCGAAGTCAGCAGGCAAGCTTAGGGGAGCGTAGGGCAGGCTGTACACCACATACAGCTCTGTCCTCCAACACCATGCTGCTGCTTGATGCCCCCAGCATCTCCTGCCCGAGGGACACACTTCACGGTGCCTAATGGTACAGCTGGCCCTGATATTAATATGGTTATATCTGCATATCCCATTGACAACTGGATGCAGCACTGCAGTAATGCCTCTCATCAGGCAGACATGTCACTTGCTTGCCTTGTCCTGCACTGATATTCACAGAGAGAGCAGAAGCCCCCTAGAGTAGGGGTGGGCAACTTGTGGCCATCCAGATGTTTTGGCCTATAATTCCTATCATTCCCCACCATTGGCTATGCTGGCTAGAGCTGATGGCAGGCCACAAGTTGCCAACCCCTGTCCTAGAGGTTTGACATGGAACACACACAACAAATACAAACTGAGAAAGGTAGCGAGAGATATTGAAGTTCATGGCACAGCGGCAGCTCAGCCACATTGCTCCACATGCAGGACTAGGGACTGTGAAAGAGCGAAGGCAGAGAGAGGAAGAAAAAGTTGTAATGGTGACAACAGAGCCCATTAGGCCCGGTTTCCAGCTCCCCTGCTACAGTCCGCCAGACCTTCTTTCAGATTTGGATTCCGGCACAAGCTCCCCCTGCCTGGCTTCAAATTTCTTAATCACTTCCTAGAAACTGAGCACTGCAGCCATGAAAGGGGAATGAGGCCCCCTTTAAAGAGCAACGGAAACAGCGAGTCCTCCATTTTTCTTCTAAGTTGTGGGTGCAAAGATTCCCTGCTGTTTATTTCCTGGCAGGGAAAGAACAGATATAGGATTTCTCTTCCAGAAGGAAATATTGGAGAGTGAAATGCATTTGATCCTCCATGCCCACTGCTGCTTTCACTGCAGTGCCTTTGAGCAAAGCATGCCAGAGGGCAAAATCTCACCATGGTGAGTATACTTTCAGTGCAAGGTGACCCGCGCCCCATCCATTCCTTTACTGTGTCCAATTTCAGTGAGGTGGCCTAATCTGCAACAATATGAGGCAAGATGCAAGTCTCGATCACCAACTCCCCAGAGAGGGTGTCACCTTGGCAGGGCCTTGCTATTGGGTAGAGTGAGGAAGCCACCTCAGGCAGCAGATTTTGGGTGCCATGAAAGGGCAGCAAATTGTTACTTGTTTAATTTGTTGTTGTTGTTGTTGTATTTTTACTGCCAGGGATGGAGAGAGGTGCTTGTGAGACTTCCTGCCTCATATACCATTGGCTGGCTTTGGGTACTATGCACCTTGACTTGGATGGCCGGGGACACCATTTGCTGCTCTGCTTCAAGCAGCAAAATCTTTTGAGCTGGCCCTGCACCTTGGGTCCTAGGATGCAGACTGCTAAGGGAAATTGGACCACAAGCCTTCTTTTCAAAACCAGTTTCAGATGAGCCAATACAGCCAGATTCATTCAGGCCTCAAGTCTAGGCCATGTAGAAAGTGTCTCTGTGTGTGATCCCCGGTGCCTGTCACAGGTATCTGAGAGATACCCTCAAATCTATCCAAGAAGTTTGAGGAAAAGGACTCGGTCATGTCACATGGACTCTTGGACTCATCCTGCCTTTTTTGAGGGAGAAAAATCCTGACACAAGAAGTCATATGCCCAGAAAAATTAGTAAATACTGTACTCTCTATTACATTCTATAAACACTCCTTCAAGCCCTAAAGGGATTCTCCAAAGTGTCAGTCAAACCCAATTTTAACTCTGGTTCATCTAGAAATGTTCAGTTGCAGTTGTAGTAACAAAATTTATGTTTATGTATTTTGTATTTTTGTTGTTCCCCGCCTCGATCTAGACGGAGAGGCGGGTAAGAAATAAAATAATAATAATAATAATAATAATAATAATAATAATTATATTTCACCCAGATGGGTCCTGAGGGGGTCTTTCCTACAGTTTGAACAGAATCTGCACAGTCCAACACCCCTTTAGTTGTACTGGGACCCTTTAGGGTGCTTGTAGGTGGAGGGCTCCTACTGCTATCAAAAGACATTGTGTAGCTGTGCCATCTTCTCCTCCTTAATGGATTTTCTGCAGTAAAAAAAGAAGAGGCAGTGGGAAAACACAGCGGGGGGGGGGGAGTTACAAATGGAAAACAGCTTCTGGACTCCCTGTAAAATTCTGTGAATGAAGCAGGGCAATTGCACAATAAAAGTCTCCTCTTGAAGGACCCCGGTGTTAGCGAAGCATTTGCGATCAGACTTAGAGATGTGGCTCGGTCATAGTTGTTCCACATATGGCCCTCATAATATAGTGTTATATTCTCCCTTGCCATCCAAGGGAGTGCCAGCTATGCTGGTTGGGGCATGCTGGGAGTTGTAGGCATTTTTCCTGTCTAAACTTGCATAGGAATGTGCACTATGTTAACTGTGGACTGTTAATAATAATAATAATATAATAATAATAATAATAATAATAATAATAATAATGGTTGTTGTTGTTGTTGTTAATATTATTATTATTATTATTATTATTATTATTATTATTATTATTATTTTTAAGTGTTCCATGGGTGCTGGACAAGTAATGGTAGTGGTGCAGCCAGGAGATGCAGACCAAGCAATGGAGCAAGGCTTCACCAACAGCCTCCACAGATCTCTTCCCTGCCCCCGCCCTCCAAGATATGTCTATAATATCCACGGGTTCACACATGACAGACCGGTGCTACAATTGCATTTTTTAAAAAAATCAGAGCCAGGAGGGGTGTGGAATCGCACAAAGAAGATGGGAGAACAGGGAAAACATTGGAATGTAACCATTTGTCAGTAATATCTGGATTCTCTATAACAGGGCTCTCCAACCTTGGGTCCCCAGATGTTGCTGGCCTAAAGCTCCCATGGCTAATGGCAAGGGATTCTGGGAGCTGTAGTCCAGCAACATCTGGGGACCCAAAGTTGGAGAGCCCTGCTCTATAACAACCAAGTGAATGACTGATGACAATGACATATCACTTCAAACACAGAGCTTTGCATATTTCTCTGTAAATTGCCTTTTACATTCCCAGTCTTTTCGCTCAAAGCCTTTCTGATGATCCTTACTCCATAAAATGCAAATTAATGAACTTTTGATGTGCAGAGTGCTTTCAAGTAATTATTTGCTTTGTCCATAGAACAACCCTATAAAGGGTAAGTCACCATTATTATCTTTCACACAGGTAAGGAACTGAGGCGGATGGAACACATACGGTGTCTTACTCTGGGGCCTTCCAGCAAGTCATAGATTTGAAGTCAATTCTTTCAAGTCTGTGTCAGCATTGTGTCTATTGGTCCAAAGCCCCCAACCTTTCTCAATCTCCTCATTTCTTCTCTAGAGACCCAAGCCCAATTTGGTGCTAGACATCTGAACGTTTAGGGGAGTGTATTCTCCAGTCTTCAGAGCATAAAGGCCTCACCCAGCACTAGCTGGGCCAACTTTCTTGACTGACATTGAACTGTGACTCTCAGATGGCCTCACTCAGATTCATCCTTCTTATTCCCTGGCAAGGAGCCTGGAAAATACTTGCGGCCTCAATCCCAATGAAGATTAGCAACAGGCCTCAAAGGAGACAGCTTCCTGCCCTCCCTCCTTTCCAGGGCCGGCCCATGATATTTTGCTGCCTGAGGCAAAAGACAAAATGGTACACCCACACCCATCCCTATCCATGTACAGAAGTCACTGGACTGGCAGTCAGTTCTTACTTCAGCATTGGCACTGGGATGGTGTCCTCACTCATCAAGGGTAGGCATCATCATCATCATCATCATCATCATCTTATTATTATTATTATTAATATTAATATCCCACCTTTTTTCCTGCAAGGAACCCAAGGCGGCTTACATAACCCTCCCCCTCCTCTCCATTTCATCCTCACAGCAACCCTGTGAGGTAGGTTAGGCTCAGAGTCAGCGAATGGCCCAAAGTCACCCATTGAGCTTCATGGCTGAGTGGGGACTAGAACTGGGGTCTGCCCAATCCCAGTCCAACACTGTAACCACTACGCCATGCCGGCTGTCATGGCTGAACACTACCAAGGGCCCACACCCAAGCAGGGACACCCTGACAAGAGCCCCCTGGACTTGCTCCTCCTGTTCCGCATCACAACCTGCTTGTTTATCTGCCACTCACTCTGGCCCAGATGACGGTGGTGGTGAGGAGGAGGGGCAGTGGATTTGTTCACTGACTGTCTGTCAAGCAGTGAAGCGGTAGCAATGACGGGGAAAGAGGATGAGGAGCAATAGCAGCTGGAGACAATGGTGGTGAGAAAGTAGACGCACTAAGTGCAGGTGTCTTGCCCAAGGGCCCTGAAAAACCTGGAGTTGGCACTGCACCTAAGGGCAGCAGGCTACCGTATTTTTCCGTCTATAAGACGCCCCCATGTATAAGACGCCCCCCACTGGGCAGTTTCGCAACCGTGCGGTTCTCTCCTTGGCTTACTTTCGTGTATAAGACGACCCTCAATTTTTAGTCTAACAATTTTAGGAAAAAGTATAGTCTTATACATGGAAAAATACTGTATCTTAAGCAGCACAGGACAGGCTGCATGGCACACACAGCTCTGTCATTCAGAAGCTTGCCCCTGCTTCATGCCCCCCAGCATCTGCTGCCCGAGGTGGCTTCTTCAGTCTGCCTAATGGTAGGGCCAGCCCTGCTCCTTTCTGCCATAACTAGTTGTTGGATGGCTGTAGTCAGTGAAGCTACCTTTCCTGAATAACCACAATCGTGGGTATGATGTTTTCCTCCTCCTCAAGATAGATTCACGTGGATACCCTCGAATAATTCAACCCTGTACCCATTAAACTATGAAGTATGCATGCAGCAACTGGGAGGAAGTCCCATTGAATTCAAAGGTACTTACTTCTGACTAGACATGGATCACATTAAGAGTGCAATGAACCAACATCTATTGATTTAGCAGCATGCAATTAGATACGAAGCATCAAGAATTCTGCAACGTTTACTTAATTGGTTAGCTTAACGGATTAAAATGAATCTTTTGATTAAATAAAAATATGTCGTGTGTGTGTGTGTGTGTGTGTGTGTGTATAGGGGACACACATATACATAATTTACATACACATATACATAATTTTATTTAATTAAGATATTTTTTTTTTATCAGTTAAGCTAACCAATTAAGTAAACGTTGCAGCCCGTGTTTATAGCTAGATCCCCCTTTAGCATATATACTGAAATGACTGCACCACTTCGCGACAACACTCACACACATTACAGTGCCAGCGGGTTCTCTCTATCGAACGATTCGACCCACGAGAGGCCCCGCTCCCACCCTTGGCTGTACCTACTGTGAACGTAAAGAGCGCGCTCCGCTGCGGCAGGGCGATTCTTTCTCCCACCTCCAGTCTCACCACATAAAATGTGACTATGCTCACCTTAGTCCAAGCCAGACAGTGTGGAAAGGATACGGCACCTCCTGATACCCAGTGAACAACAACAAAGCAGGAGCTTCTAATTTCCCGTTCCCCGAACTCCCTTTAGGTTCCCCTAAAAGACACGCAAGATCACATCCTTTCACTTTACAATCATTCAGTCGGAAGAACAAACGTCTCCATCCCATTCTCACGACCCCGAAACACGGACTGGAAACGCACCCCTCCCCCGCACTGCAACCACGCGTGTGTATTAAAAGCGCGAAAGGAAAACAACACCCACACTTGGGGTCGAATCCAATGTTAGTCTGACTTGTCCCATTCATTTCTATGGGTCTACTTCAAGTAGAACTAACATTAGATACGATCCCATAAACCGCCCCGACCGTTAAGGGGGGGGGGGAGATTGAAAAGGCTTGAAGGCTTCATTACTCAATTCCTGTCTGATCCTAAGGGAGCTTGTCCCAAGTGGCCAAGCTTTCGCCACCGCGGGACACGCGCGTCGGCGCCCAACACCGCCTCGTTTGGGCTGCGGGCTGACGTGTAATCGGAGCAGGTAGTTGCCTCCAGCACGACCCTTTGGGAACCATTCGCCTGGAGGCAAAAGGTTGTACCCAATGGGAGTCTAACTTAAGTCCCATTCATTCCAATGGGTCTGCTCTTAAGTAAGACTGGAGACAACCCAGAAGATCCCGGCTCCGGGGGGAATCTACGGCTCTGTTGTGGTACTCGATCAGGGCTTTTGCAGACGCCTCGCCTGCCTACCTGAAACCGGCGAGGGCTGAGAGGGTGGTCTTCGCAGGGCGAGGATGAGGATGATTCTCTCCCTCGTCTAGTCTCGTTCGCCCTTCAGGAGCCCCAATCTGCGGTCAGGGAGAATCTGGAGCAAGCTGCTGCTGCTGCTATCACCACTGCGCTCTGCTTCGGAGGAATGGAACTGAGTCTCTGCCTCCGGCTGCTGCTGCTGCTGCCGCTGCAGCAGCAATATACAATCCCCTTCATCCCTCCCCCCACTTCACGCCTGCCTTCCCCAATCCGCGCAAGACGCCTGCCAGCCCTCCCGTCTGCTGGGGAAGATCACGGGAGCCCCCAGAAAGGGAGTATGTAGGCCCTTAGCAAGCCCAAAAGTTTTGGGGGGAGGCGCACCAAAATTGTAAACTGTGGTTTAAAATATTTGTTTGCAAAAAAATGTGGGGGGCGAACTGGTTACAGGTGTGTGTGTGTGCGCACTTTATGAAGGGCAAGGGAGTTCGGCCAGGTAAAGTTTTCAGGGTTATTGCCTATTGTTGCAGCTGCTACATTGCCTTGACAGGGTGCTATTTGAAGGTGCTAGACAGTATCAAGAACAGGGCTCTCCAACCTTGGGTCCCCAGATGTTGCTGGACTACAGCTCCCAGAATCCCTTGCCATTAGCCATGCTGGCTGGGTATGCTGGGAGCAGTAGGCCAGCAACATCTGGGGACCCAAGGTTGGAGAGCCCTGGTCTAGAACAACAAATGGTTCAGGCACCACACCAAGCGATGCCTGCTCATTACTAAGCTCTAGTAATGTAGTTCCAGAGCCCAGGGCTGGCCCATGACATTTGCTGCCTGAGGCAGAGCAGAAAATGGTGGCCTTGCACTCACCCACGTCAAGGTGCTTAGTATCCAAACCCAGCCAAATTATTTTGGTACATGAGGCAGGACATTCCATAAACACCTCTCCTCATCCCTAGTAGTAGAAATCCAAGAACAACAAAGTAAATAATTTTGCTGGCTTTTTATGCCACCCAAAATCTGCTGCATGAGGCAGCCACCTCACTCTACCTCATGATAGGACCAGCCCTGCCATAGCCCAGTCCTAAGCACTAGCTGTACTGCCCCACCCATCCACCCCAGTGGTGCACAGGAGAGTCCTTGACCATGCAAGGCAAATAGATGGTGACTTTCTATAAAGAATGAGCCTGCTGGATCAGGCCCAAGATCAATTATGCTCACCAGTACAGGATGGAGATCAACTCTACACCATTTGCCCTCAGCATCTGCTAAAGAGTGGTATACTGCTCCTATGTATGGAGGCTCCATTTAGCCTGGTAGTCATTGATATCCATAGCCCATTAATCTGTCAAGTTCTTTGTTTTGTTTTATTAAGTCATCGGTGCTAGTCACCATCAGAACATCTTGTGGCAATGAGTCCCATAAGGCTAGTTTTGGCTTGTGTGAAAAAGGATTTCCTCTCCTGCCATTCAGTTTTATTGGAGGGAGAGAGAGAGAAAGGAAAATAGGTCAGCAGGTCTCTGAGCTTCTCTACATGATTCTCATAGACTGGGTTTTTTCTGCAGCTTGTGGTGATTCCTTCAGTGATCAGCTAGTAAGATCCACATGAAACCAGATTAAAGTGGGTGGTTAATTTCAGTCAGTCAATCAGCAGTATATGTATTGTAATAAGCCTTCACAGTGTGATTAATTTCTAAAATGAGGTCATTTATCTGAAGCATTTTGATCCTGCTCCTCAGCCAAAAAGGCTTCTGGAGCAGCTTACATTCCCGTCTCATTTCCCTCTGCTGCAGCCTGCTGGAAGATGAGGGTTCGAGCCTGCAAGGAAACCCTGTCCTAAGCCCAGGAAGTGAGATTTCCCCTAGTCACAGTCACAGATGTGTGGGTGCTAGTGAAGGGAATTCACTCTGCACATGCTCAAAGGTTCCATCACTTATACTCTCAGCGTCTCATATGTTCTAACCTTCACACCTGGCACTGAATGTGAATTGCAGAGCCCCAGTGAACACTGGTTCAGATTATGCCCGGAGGGCCCTAGACATACTGTTCAGCTTTTCCCAGTACCTGTGGGTATGACAGACAAGCTAGGTTTTGAGGCTTGCGGTGATTGCCTGGAAGCAGGATCCCAACCCACAATCATCTCACCATAGAATAATTGAAACAATTTCCAGGAAGCGGGAGAAAAGTTGTCCTGTGATTGAATCGTGATCAAGAAGAGTGTGGCTTGTCTCAGTATTGTCTATGGACCAGGATATTAGTACTGTTCCTTAAGGGCTTCAAGGCAAAAATTTAGCGTGGATGCAGTCTTGACCCCTTGATGGAGACCCCCATTGTCTAGGCATTAGACACTTTCCACATGACAAAATGGACCCCAAGCTGGCAGTGTCTCAATAAACACTGAGGATCCACAGAATTCAGAGTGAGCCATTGTGGGTAACCACTCTGGATGATATCGAGGGCATCCACACCCAAGCATACAGTTCACCCATATTTATTGTGGCACCTGTTTTCAAGTTGCAATTTGTCCAGAATACCTGTCCTATAGGGCCAATTTTGTTGCCACTTTTTGCATCCAATGAAGCTAAATGATGGGAGATTCAGGACAAACGAAAAAGGAAGTACTTCACACAGTGTATAGTTAAATGGCGGAATTTGTTATCACAATTCAATGATGGCCACCAACTTGGAAGGCTTTAAAGGAGGATTAGACAAATTCATGGAGGATAAGGCTATCACTGGCTACTAGTCATGATGGCTATATATTACCTCCAGTATCAGAGGCAGTATGCCTCTGTATACCAGTTGCTGGGGAACATGTGTGAAAGGGTGTACTCATATCCTGCTTGTGGAACCCATAGATTGTCCACTGTGGCAAACAAAATGTTGGTTTAGATAGGCCTTTGGTCTGATTCAGCAGGGCTCTTCTTATGTTCTTATGGTCAGATTCTGGTAATATGAGTCTGCATCTCTTATCAATGCTAGAACAGTGATTCCCAGTTGTGTTAAGACTCAGTGATCATTGGAATTTTATGCAGCTGAGTTGTGTTTTCAGGCTGCTGGCAGTGGGAGCTGAAGTCTGGCAGAAGAAATTAGGGGTGACATAAAATGTAATTAAAGATTAAATCATTAAAAAAAAAACATAGCAAGAGACAGTATGGACCAATGGACTGTGAGATGTATTTCGATATGCAGAACATAGGCTCAAGTCCCACTTCCACCAGGGTTCACTGTGTGACCTTGAGCACCAATATTTGCTATGTCTCATTTGCCCATTTATAAAATGTTAACAACTATGGTCCACCTCACAGGGTTGTTTCGAAACACAATATAGTAAAGAACCTAAGAGGTGTAAATTAAATAATCATCCATATATTTTATATTTTAAAACCATCAAATTTGATTGACTGTCCCCATCGCAAGCCTGAGAATCTTAATGGACTGACTGGGGGGATCTTAATGGACTGACTGTCATTAAATCTGCTTCCTTCTTTTATTTCCTAGAATGGAGTGAAGTCATCCCTGCTGTCTTCCCTTCCACATTTCAGGGGTGCCCACTCTGCTGCCACTGCTGTCTTCACCCTGCCTGAGGTGAGGACATCTTACTGCATTTGAGTCTGATTCGCAAAGAGTGTTTGTCCCTGGGCCTGAGGAATCAACAATGACAACAACAACAACAACCCACAAACAAAAGAGAGACATAAAGATGCAGGCGAACCCTTCCATCCTCAATGGCACGTGAAACGCCTGCCCTAAGCCAAACTAAGCAGCCCTCTAAAAATAACAATTGCATAAAGTGCAATGGTTTCCTATTGCATTGTTGAACTGTGCCAATAAAAAGGGCAAAGGATTCCATATCTTTAGAAGTTTAGAAATTGTAGAAGGGAGGAACAAGGGAGGAACAGGAAGCAAGGTCCTTTGGTTTCTCTCATTCAGCCCTTTAGGGTGGGGGTGAGTGGGTGGGTGGAGTAGGTTATAACATAGCCTTCCCCAAACTGGCACCCTCCAGATGTGTTGGACTACAGCTGCCATCATCCCCAGCCAGAATGGCCTGTGAGTTGTAGTCCAACACGTCTGGAGAATGCCAAATTGGGGAAGGCTAGTAGTATAAGGTGTAATTGAAGGTAGCTGAGTTGGTGGGTAGTTGCACCAATCTTAGTGGCTGGGGTTTTGGGATGGTAGATGTTACCTTAGGGGCAGAGACTGGGGAAAAGGTGTCTGAGGCCTGCCTTGATTCATTTGGCCCTCATTCAAGTCTCCTACTTTTACATCCCATCAGTTTGTGTGACACCCTTGTATTTTAACTTCTACGGATATTACTCAGCTAATTTGGGGCTTTAGTGCACGCTGAGCCTTTTTTATTTTTATTTTTTAAGTATATTTAGTGATCCCGCGCAGTGTTCCATTACCCACAAGCAATCAAGGTCATAGGATTTATGCACATCTAAAGTTCCTTTCTGGACAATGAATTGATAGTGCAATAAATCTACATTGATTTACAGTGTGGGTTCCAGAGATACATATTTCCACTGCTGCAGGGATATTGCCTTTTCTCTGCTCAAAAAATGCTTGCTTAGAAGCCACTAGCAACAGGCAATAGAATCTAGGCTGGTGTCAATGTGCCAAGAGGGTGAGAGGGACTATTTGGGTCAGAGAGTGCTCAGAACACTAGAATTAGCTTGGAACACAGGATTTGCACCATAATCCAGCCAATGGCATCACAAAACAGTTGCTCACTTCAGACACACAAATGACTGAAGGCATATAAGACCCGGCTATGTAGAGAGCTGCTCAGTGGTACTTTGTTGGCAGGACATGCAATGCTAATTTAAAAGATGTTGACTTTGCAGGTGTTGACTAGAATGGCATAAAACCACCTTCCCCAATCTGGTGCCCTCCTGGTCACCACGCTGGCTGAGAATGATGGGACCTGCAGGGCACAAGGTTGGGGAAGGCTGACATAAAGCCATTCAAGATCAGAGACCTCATGTTTGGTATTCCGTATCCATACTGTATATCCTAGAAGACTGTTCCTGATCTTTTGATAAGTCACTTCATAGGGCAATGTTCTCTTCTCTGTCTCCCTTTCTTTTCTCCAAAGATGAAACACTATTTATCTTCATTGCTCTTTGACACATTAATGTGTTGCATGCTCCTTCAGAGTCTGAGAAAGCATTCTCCTCTATATTTGGGACACCAGAGCAAGAAATGCAGACTCTCCCCTGTCACATCGATTATGATGTTTACAATGCTTTAAATAGCTGAACAGGCAGGGGAAGAGGCAAGCTTGTTAGCTGAGCTGCAGTCCTTGCTAATCCTCAGGATGTCAGCTGTGTTGGCCTCTCTTTCACCTACCTTCTTTTATCTTCAGTGGGAATCACCTGGAAGCCCCCCCCCCCCATATGCCGGAATCAGCTGAATTCCCTTCTGGGGGAGCTGGGATCAGTACTGTAGCAAATGGCGGAGATGCCAAAATCTTCTTTCAGCACTCTATACCTGTAAGGGGGTGATCCGTGAAGTCCCTGATTAAATATTCCTTGAACCACAGACTGGGTTCACACAACATGACAACCCACCGTGGGTGACAATCCATGGTGGGTTGTCATGTCATGCAAACATGGACTGCTTCACACAGGATGGCTTCTTCGTGGTCAATAAACCACCCTGACAACCCATGACTTGTTGTTGGAGTTGTTTTACCCACGATGGGCTGTCGTGCTGTCCGAACCCAGGAGACTGACCCCATCATGGGTACTGGAAAACAGCCATATGAACCTGTAAAAAAACACCCATTGCCCTGTCAAAACCCCATTTTAAAAGGGACCCTGAGTTTTGACAGCTAGCTGTCAAAATTCCTTTCCCCTGAAAAGGGGGTGCAATGCACTTTTGCACTTTCCCAAGCAGCTAGAGTCTTGGGGGGAAGTGGAAAATGCTCAGGACCCTGAGGACAGTTAGGGCAAAAAAAGATGAGGATTTTGTCACAAAGGGGGTGTAAATCTCACCATCCCCTTTCGTGAGCAAAGATCCCTCATGCCTTTGCTTTCCCTGGACAGCTTGCCTTTCAACAGCTGTCAAGAGAAAGCACAGTTAAAAAAAACCCTGCTTGGAGACTTTCTGGGTCAATGTCCTAGGTTGGTACCTGCTGCAGTCTGACAGCAGGCACCCCACCAGATATTGTCCAGCTGAGGCTCCCCATTTTTGCATTTGCAGAACTGTGCACCTCCGCAGTTGCACAAGTGAGGCTATTTTTTTTTTTAATTACGAAAATATTCGTGTGCATTGTGGATGCAAGAAAAAAGTTTGCTAACCACTGACAGCACCTCCAATGTGCCGCTTCAGCACTTTGAAGGGGCTGTCACTGGCTGTCAAAACGGAGATTGCAAAAACTTGCTATCAGGTTAGAGATCGCAATCTCTGGGGGGGAAGGTGAAAGGGAGAAAAAATCCATGGCGAGTAAAAAAGGGCTCACGCAGGGCTGGATTAAGAGCATTATGGGCCTGGTGCTGAGGAGGGCGCGTGGCTGAAGAGGGTGCACGGCTGAAGAGGGCGCAGAAACGCTGCGCTCCTCTTCGCTGCCGCTGCGCCGCCCCCGCCAGGCCTCTGCCTCCGCTGCGCCACCTCCGCTGCACCGCCCCCGCCACGCCGCCGCCTCCCCACCCTCCCTCCCTCCCGCCGCCGCCGCCGCCGCCGCACCCTCCCGTCCCGCTCGCCGTTGCGCCTCCCCCCGCCCTCCCGCTCGCTGCCGCTGCGCCTCCCGCCGCCGCCGCCATCACCACCACCCCCGACCCCCCCGCCACTTACCTTCTCCGCGTTGTGTCACTTCCGGAGCCCCGCCCGCGTTGTTTTGGCGGGAGGAACCAGGGCAACAGGGCTTAAACAGCCCTGTTGCCATGGTTTCCCCAGCAAAAAACAGCGCGGGGGTCCCGTCGCGTCACTTCCTCCTCCTCGGCGGCGGCAGCAGCAGCAGCAGCAGCTGCCGCCAGGGCGGGGCGAGGGTAGGTTGGTGGTGGCGGCGCAGGTTTTTTTTTTTTGCAGAGCAGGGCTGCTTTGGAGGGGGGGGGGCGCTAAATATTATTTCGCCTGGGGCGCCAAACTACCCTGCACCGGTCCTGATTGTGGGCCTGTTTTGGGATAGGGGCCTGGAGCTGCAGCTCCAATAGCCCCTATCTTAATCTGGCCCTGGGCTCACGGTCGTGGCGGGGGGGGGGGAGCAGTCAAGTCGATCCCGCCATAGAGTCCCCTGGGATACCCATGGGAGGACTGGGGAGGAATGAGGAGAGGGAGGGGGCCAGAAACCCACAGTGAGCCTGATCCTCTGTTGGGCGCACAGTGCGTTGTTTGGCCAGCAACCAACCCACCGTGGCTTATTGCCAGGATGGGTCAGCATGACATGTGAATGCACTCACAGAGTGGTCTTGGGCAAACCATTGTTTCTCACCTCACTCATCTACATTATCGGAACCATAGGTCTGGCCTACCTTATAGAGAGGTTGTAAGGCTTACTGGGAATAATGTAGCTTGATATGACTGAGATATTCACGTAGCACACAGCAGAGATATTGCTCTGGAATCAGGAAGGAGGTTTTAGTTTGGATCTGTAAATTTGCTTCATATGCATAGCCTGAGCCTAGGTCAGCCTTGTCCAGCCTGATGCCCTCCATATCTTTTGGACTATAACTCCCAGCACTCCTGACCACAGGCCACGCTGGCTGGGGCTGATGGGAGTTGAAGTCCAAAGCAAGTGGCAGGCAGCAGGCTGGGGAAGGCTGGCCTAGCCATTGCTGGGATAGCTGACATCAGGGCTTCCCAATCTTTGATTCTCGACCAGCCTTCCCCAACCTGATGCCTATTAGAGGCTTTGAACTACAACTATCATCCCAGACCACTGACCCTGTTGCCTAGGGCTGATGGAAATTGTAGTGAGCACCGGAGCTACTCTAGGCTTTTCTGTCCTTGATCTCCTAGCAACAAGAATTAACAAGTTCCAAAACAAAAGGGCATTTAGGGTTGTAATCTGTATCTCCAGACACAGTGGAATGAAAACGGAACCTCACAGCCATGTATCTGCAAGTCTGGAGCATACACAAGCCTGACTGCACAACCCTATCTACTCAGAACTAAGTCCCACGGAGTTCATTGCAGCTTACTCCCTGGAAAGTGGGCATAAGACTGCTGCAGCATATGACTTATTTATCATCAGACTTTAAAAAAAACACATGAAGGGTGCACAAACAATAATTGTTGTAAATCGCCCAGAGAGCTTCGGCTATTGGGCAGTATAGAGATGATGATGATGATGATGATGATGATGATGATGATGATGATGATGATGATAGAAATGGGTTCCTTTGATGCATTTTTTCTGCGCTGGGCCCTTAGTAATTTCAGCTAAAATTTGCTACACTTTAGCTTTGCTTTCAATAAACAACTTGCTAATTTTAGCTTTATTTGCACCTTGTGAGATATTACACCTATTCCCAGTAATTCCTTCCTACTTTACATCTCTGTTAACATAAAGCTGATTCCTACCCTTTCGGGGGGGGGGGGGTTGCATTAATAACGCAAAACATGAATAATGCAAAACAACTTAAAGCGGGAGTGGGCAATCTTTTTTCTGTTGAGGGCCACATTCCCCTGTGATTAACCTGTTTTGAGGGGGCATGTTTGTGGTGGGCATGGCCAAAGCCAGCAGTGGGCAGAGCCCAAAGTGGGTGGGTTACCCCTTTTCTCTTTCTGCCACTTCCTTTTCTCTCTCTTCCTCTTCTTTTCCACACAGTGGGCTTCCAGTGATCAGTCTTGCCAGACATCCAGAAGACTTTGAAATTAGGGTGAGAGCTGCTTGTGTCCATAAGTGTGGAGGAAGGGGGGGCTGGCTGGTCCGCCACACCCCCACCCTTTCCTACCTCAAAGGAACCAAGACCCCCTGAGATCTCAAGGTACCAGATTGCCAGCCTCAGCTGTCTGCAACCCTACTTGAATCTCTGTTCAGGGACTCGCCTTCAATTTCTGTAACCTGGATTTAGGTACTGAACCAAGCAGAGTGACTACAAAACCCATGTGGGGTAAAACCACGACAAGGTTTATTCTGGTAGCATTTTACAACAAGATTAGGGAAATGAGAGAAGCACACAAAATAAAGAGAGAGACACTTTAGTACACAGTAAAGCTGCAAAACAATAAAACCTGATTCCTTAATATCTCTCAGGCATACACCTATGTTACCTGAGGGTATTCTCTTCAAGGGTTAAATCCAGCACAGCCTTGCCGCCTGAGGAGATCTACTCCATCTACCCACAGGTCTGAGATGGGTAAAACTCCCACAAGGCTTGCCTTCACTAGAGCCCTCATCCAGCTCATTTCACCAGGAGCTAACTGGGGTCGGATCCTGATGCCCCCCCCCAAAGGCTTGGGGCCTCTCTTTGGCTTGCCGCCATCCCCAATAGCCAGGGTAGCCGGTAGCCACGCGATCCAGGACAAAGACCAAAAACCACGCTTTGGGAAATATACCTTTCCCCCCCCTCCCCTCCTCTGCTGCCTCTTAGCCAATCACCATGCACCTCACCTGGCCAAGCAGGGGGAAGGGAACTCATGACTCATGGCTTGAACTACATTTGCATATGAACGCTTTCAGCCTGGCTCCTCCAGACCTCCAGGCGCCAGGTCCCATCTTATGTTTTATGTACCTTTCGCTTCCTCCCAGCCCCCTCAACTGGCCCCACTTGGTTTACACATGAGGAGGCGTGTGTGTGTGTATGTATGTGCATGCATGCATGCAGGAACCCCCAAAGGCCCCTTTCTCCACACGCTAACTATGCACACCCCACCCCCAGCCTTTAGCCGGTTCACACATGAGTGTGTGTGTGTGTGTGTGTGTGTGTGTGTGTATGAACCCGCAAAGGCTCTTTTTCTCCACATGCATGTTGCCCACCCCTGTGGAAAAAGCAGGAAAAATTGAATTGTTGTAATTGCATGCATATTCTTATTTTTATATCTAGACTACACTATGTTGTTACTTAACAGGTAAGAGTGGTGTGTGTGTGTGTGTGAGAGAGAGAGGGGGGGGGGAGAGAAACAGACAGAGGGGTATTTTTCTTAGTAATTTGTTCGGGTTTACAGTCAGGCTGTAAGAAGATAGGCACTTATGAATAGTTTACATAAACCTGTCATGCTACATTTATAGAGTAGCAGTCATTATCAGATGTGTTGATATTTCATAACTGCTTGGGGAATATCAAAACCATGTCAGGGGGTTGGACTCGATAGCCTTGTAGGCTTCTTCCAACTCTATAATCTATGAAATCTATGAAATCTAGAGGGCTGCTGTGAGGGATTGAGGCCTACTCAGGCTTGAGTTTGTTAAAGCCTGAAGGCCCAAACACTTCCCTCGAGTAGTGAAGCCTGAAGGCCCAAACACTTGGATGGGAGGGGGGAGTTTGAGAGTTTAAGTTACCCAATAGAAGTTAAGAATTAGATATCCTATTCAAGGTCACATGATTATAACCTTCCATTCCTGAGAAGGCTATATATGTGGGGTGTGGTCAGCTAGCAGTCTGTGTGTGCTGGGAGAGAGCTGGAAGCAGCAGCACAGAGACAGCAGAGAAAAGCAGAGAGAGAGAAAGAGAAACTGGCTGCATAGCAGATATAGGTAGTCTGAAGTATACTAGAGAACATTGGATTGTTTGTTTGTTTTATTTTATCATACTTGCTTTTGAATTATAACCACTCTATTAAGTAAATACCCAAATATTATAAGTAAAGTGTTGTTGTTTACCCTGGAGTTTGGAGTGACTTATTCACCACGTCTACAGCCTACACCCATGCTATTAGAAGCTGTAAAAGGACTTGATCTCCTGGAACTGGAGGGGCTTTGAGGAGAGGCATAGATCTCCCAAAGGTCAGATCAAGGGGTCCCTGTAGTAGCGGAACCTTGACAGATGGTGGCAGCGGAGCGATCCTGAACAGTGAGATTAAGCACTCCAAACAGAGATTGGGTTTTTTTTTACTAATAGAGCTGGCAAAAGCAGTGTATGCTTTAACTTCAGGACTGCGGAATAGGGACCCAGTGAGGCTAGTAAAATGAGCCAGTATCTCTCCATGAACAAAACTGCCCTGATAGAGCAGTGTAAAAAGGACAATTTGCCATGGGAGGAGAAAACAGCAGAGGAACTGAAAGTTATGCTGATCTCCCAGGCGGCAATAGGAGGAGCTGCACCCTCTAGCCCTAGTGTAACAGGACCCCAAACAAAAGAATGGGAGCTCCGTGAACAGGAACTGCGGCTAGTGGCAAAGCAGAAGGAAGAAGAAACCAGGTTAGAGTGGGAAAGGCTTCGTCAGCAGGAAGAACAACGCAACTTCAGGCCCAGAAAGAGCAACTTAAAGCTCAGGAAGAGCAACTTAAAGCTCAGGAAGAGCAACGCAGACATGAGGAAAAGCTGCACCAGGAGAAACTGCAAGCCCAAGAGGAACAACGCAGACACGAGGAAAAGGCGCGGCAGGAGCAACTTCAGGCCCAGGAAGAGCAACGCAGACACGAGGAAAGGATGATGCAATTGAAACAGGAGCAGCCTGTCAGAGTTACCCCGAAGGACTTCACAGCATACACCCCAGGAGAAGACCCACAAGTGTTCCTGACCACTTTTGAAAGGGCAGCACAGAAGTGGGGATTGCAGGAGGGGGATTATATGAAGTTTGTGCCTAATTTAATTAAAGGGGAGCTGGCAGAGATTTATAATAGCATGCCAGAGGGGGAGGCTGTTTCCTATGCTCAATTCAAAGAAACGGTGTTTAAAAGGTTCAGGTTAGGCCCTGAGCACTTTAGGAAAAAGTTCAGAGGGTTAACACCTCAGCCAGGTAAATCTATGGTAGAGTTTGCAACAAAATTAAAAAACCTGCTATTAAAATGGGTGGATGAAGCAAAAGCTGACAACAGGGAAAAGGTGTTAGAGCTTATGGCTCTGGATCAGTTTTATTTTCGGTTGCCCAGAGAAATAAAACTGAAGGTTAAGGATAAAGATCCTGAAACTGTAAACCAAGCTGCAGAAATGGCTGACAAATTGATTGAAAACCGGGAAGGGTTAGGCCCCAGGATTGAGTCTGAGAAGAAGGGGGGGAAATGGGAAGCCCCAAGTAAAAAGGAGTTCAAAAAACCTCCTTTTGATCCTTCTCACCCCAGAGACCGTGCCCGCTATTCGTGTGGTCAGACAGGCCACATCAAGAGTAGCTGCCCCAAGTTACAAGCGGTAACACCAGCTAACCCAGGTAGTCCTAAACCCGAACAAACCAAGCCACAAGGTGTAGCAAGCATTAAAAAACCTTATAATTGTGGATTTGTGATCACCAACAGGGAAGAGGTTAATAATCAGTTTAAAGAACCTGTTTATGTAAAGGATAAGACCATTATGGCAATGTTGGATTCTGGAGCTGATGTTTCTCTGATCCGAGCAGATTTGGTGACACCTGAAGATTTGGTACCAGGAATGTCTATTGAGATTCAGGGAGTGAATGGTCCCTCCTTTGAAGTCCCAGTAGCAAGGTTATCCATAGAATGGAGGGGATGGAGAGGTCTGTATGAAGTTGGGGTGATGGAACCTCCAACCCAATTTGCCCATATCATTGTGGGAAGGGATATAATGGGACCAGAAGCTCAAATATGTGTGGTAACCCGCAAGCAAAAGGAAAGGGAGGAACTTTCAAGACAGGACCAGGTAAAAGCTGATGGGGTAAAAGAAAAGGTACTAGAGGTACAACCCACAGTGATTCCGGAAGGTCCAAAACCAACCCCAGACCCTCCCCAAACCAAAACAACAGAACAAACCTCCATGCAACCTGTAGACCTGAAAGCCAGTGAAACAACTGAGGCAGGTGGTTCTGTAGAGGAGAAGGCACTAGAGACCCCTTTCCCTGATTTAAGAGGAGTAGAGGAATTCAAGCAGGGAGTCCTCAGTGATCCTAGTTTGGAGCCTCTGAAAAGAGTGGCTCTCCCTCAAGAGAGGCCCTTCTCTGAGGAAAGAAGGGAGCAGATTATTTGGGAGAAAGGATTGCTGTATAGGCTGTGGTTGCCAAAAACCCAAGAGTTAACCTGGGAACCACTAAAGCAACTGGTAGTACCTAACCAATTCCAGCTAAGGTTGCTGGAACTAGCCCATGATGTGCCATGCGCAGGGCACTTGGGGAAAAACAAGACTAAACAAAGGCTCATGGCAAACTTCTTTTGGCCTGGAATTGCTAAGCAAGTAGCAGAGTACTGCAGGTCTTGTGAAACCTGTCAGCGTGTGGGGAAGGCAGGGCATCACAGTAAAGCCCCTTTGCAGCCTCTGCCTATTATAGGAGAAGCTTTCTTCAGGGTGGGCATGGATATTGTAGGGCCTTTCACTAAACCCACCCGCAAGGGAAAAAAGTAGGTACATCCTCACAGTGGTGGATTTTGCCACAAGATACCCAGAAGCTGTAGCACTAGCCTCTATAGATGCTCCATCTGTAGCTGAGGCTTTGCTAACTATATTTTGCAGAACTGGATTTCCCTCTGAAATCTTGACAGATTGTGGGTCAAATTTCCTCTCCGAGATAATGGAATGTCTGTGGAAGTGTTGTGGGGTAAAACACTTGAAAACCACTCCTTATCACCCTCAATGCAATGGAATGGTGGAAAGATTTAACGCCACACTCAAAGGAATGATTAGAGCTTATGTGAACACACACCCAAATGACTGGGATGACAAACTGCAACACCTACTTTTTGCCTACAGGGAAGTTCCACAGGAATCAACGGGATTCTCACCTTTCGAGCTGTTGTATGGCAGAAGAGTGAGAGGCCCTCTTGATCTCCTGAGGGAAAACTGGGAAGGTAAACTCGTAGAAAACAAAACCTCAGTGGTGGATTATGTGTTAAAACTTAGACAAACCCTAGATACACTCTGTAAACTAGTTCAAGTCAATGTAACCAAAGCCCAAGAGGTGCAAAAGTTCTGGTATGACCAAAAGGCACGCTCTAGAGTATTTGAGGTAGGGGATCAGGTAATGATATTTCTTCCTCTGCTCAAAGACAAGCTTAAGGCTGCTTGGGAAGGCCCCTACACAGTCAGAGAGAAAATGGATGATTTAACCTATGTGGTGGTTAAAGAAAAATCTGAAAAAAGACCAAAGGTAGTACATGTAAATATGATGAAGCCACACTATGAGAGGAGTAGAATAGTTTTACAGGTGCAGAAGGTGCCAGAGGTAGTATACTTATGGGACAAGGTTGAAGCTATCAGAACCTGGGACACACCTACAACCAAGAAACAGGTCAGGTCATTCTTGGGATTTGCTGGGTATTACAGGAGATTTGTTCCCCATTTTGGTGAAATTGCTGGACCTTTGACTGATTTAACCAAGAAATGTAAACCTGACAAAATTGTGTGGACTGATGAATGTCAAAGAGCTTTTGATAGACTAAAGGACATTTTAAGCTAAAAGCCTGTGTTAAGAGCACCTGACTTTGAAAAAACCTTTATTGTAGCTACTGATGCCTCTGAGACTGGCATAGGTGCAGTATTGTTACAAGACTATGACTCTGTTAAACATCCAGTAGCCTACCTGAGTAGGAAGCTTCTACCCAGGGAGAGAAACCTGTCTACGATCCAAAAGGAATGTCTGGCAGTAGTGTGGGCTCTGGACAAGCTCAAGCCTTATGTTTTTGGGCAAGAATTTACTTTATGGACTGACCATCATGCCTTGCAATGGATACAAACAATGCAAAATACCAACTCCAAGCTTCAGAGATGGTCTTGGAAATTGCAGGAATTTCAAATGAACATTGAACATGTGCCTGGGAAGGAGAATGTGATAGCTGATGCTTTGTCTAGGAAATAACCAAAAAACAGTTGCCTTTTTGTGTAGGTTAACGTTTCACAATTCTCTTCTGTAAAAGGGAAATTGTTCCACTTGAGGAGAAGGGGGGGAAGATGTGAGGGATTGAGGCCTACTCAGGCTTGAGTTTGTTGAAGCCTGAAGGCCCAAACACTTCCCTCGAGTAGTGAAGCCTGAAGGCCCAAACACTTGGATGGGAGGGGGGAGTTTGAGAGTTTAAGTTACCCAATAGAAGTTAAGAATTAGATATCCTATTCAAGGTCACATGATTATAACCTTCCATTCCTGGGAAGGCTATATATGTGGGGTGTGGTCAGCTAGCAGTCAGTGTGTGCTGGGAGAGAGCTGGAAGCAGCAGCACAGAGACAGCAGAGAAAAGCAGAGAGAGAGAAAGAGAAACTGGCTGCATAGCAGATATAGGTAGTCTGAAGTTATACTAGAGAACATTGGATTGTTTGTTTGTTTTATTTTATCATACTTGCTTTTGAATTATAACCACTCTATTAAGTAAATACCCAAATATTATAAGTAAAGTGTTGTTTACCCTGGAGTTTGGAGTGACTTATTCACCATGTCTACAGCCTATACCCATGCTATTAGAAGCTGTAAAAGGACTTGATCTCCTGGAACGGGAGGGGCTTTGAGGAGAGGCATAGATCTCCCAAAGGTCAGATCAAGGGGTCCCTGTAGTAGCGGAACCTTGACAGCTGCATATCCAAGAAATCTGCTTTATATGCAAACACATTCATTTTTATTTGCACACACATGCAAAGTAGTCCTTGACATCAATAATATTGATGAAAATTAGATAAGCTAATGCCTTCTTCCTATGGAGCTGATTTCAGGATTTATATAGTCTGGTGGTGATTTTATTTAACTTTCTAGTAGAAAAATACTTTCTGAAAATGTAAAATATTTTAACACATCTTCATTCCAATCAATTAATATGTAGTCTGTTCCACTCAATGGAATCTAGCTATGACTTATTTAAAGGAAACCCTACTTTACAAATTTTCAGCCTGAACCTAAACATATCCCATTTAGTTCAATGGAATTTTCCCTAGTAACTGTGTTTCGGGTCACTTAGAATCATAGAATCATAGAATCATAGAAAAGTAGAGTTGGAAGGGGCCTACAAGGCCATCGAGTCCAACCCCCTGCTCAATGCAGGAATCCAGGTCAAAGCATCTCTGACAGATGTCTGTCCAGCTGCACCTTGAATGCCTCCAGAGTGGGAGAGCCCACCACCTCCCTAGGTAGTTGATTCCATTGTCTTATTGCTCTGACAGTCAGGAAATTTTTCCTGATGTTTAGGTGGAATCTAGGTTCCTGTAACTTGAGCCCATTATTCCGTGTCCTGCAAACTGGGATGAACGAGAAGAGATCTTTGCCCTCCTCTGTGTGACATCCCTTCAAATACTGGAAGAGTGCGATCATATCTCCCCTCAGTCTCCTCTTCTGAAGGCTAAACATGCCCAGTTCTTTCAGTCTCTCCTCATAGGGCCTTGTTTCCAGTCCCTTTATCATCCTTGTTGCCCTCCTCTGAACCCTCTCCAGTTTGTCTATGTCCTTCTTAAAGTGAGGTGCCCAGAACTGGACGCAGTACTCAAGATGAGGCCTAACCAGTGCCGAGTAAAGGGGAATTATCACTTCCCGCGATTTGGAAGCTATACTTCTATTAATACAGCCCAAAATAGCATTTGCCTTCTTTGCAGCCACATCGCATTGCTGGCTCATATTCAGTTTGTGATCTACCACAATTCCAAGATCCTTCTCACTTGTAGTATTGTTGAGCCAAGTGTCCCCCATTCTGTAACTCTGCATTTGGTTTCCTCTCCCTAGGTGCAGCACTTGGCATTTATCCCTATTAAATTTCATTCTGTTGTTTTCGGCCCAGCGCTCCAGCCTATCGAGGTCACTTTGAATTTTGTTTCTGTCTTCCAGAGTATTAGCTGTTCCACCCAACTTTGTGTCATCTGCAAATTTGATAAGCATTCCCTGTACCTCCTCATCCAAGTCATTAATAAAAATGTTGAAGAGCACCGGGCCCAGGACCGAGCCCTGTGGTACCCCGCTCGTTACCTCTCCCCAGTTTGAGAAGGAACCATTGATAAGCACTCTTTGAGTCCGATTCTGTAGCCAATTGTGGATCCACCTGATAGTTGTTCCATCTAGCCCACTCTTAGCTAGCTTACTAATCAGGATATCATGAGGCACTTTGTCGAAAGCTTTGCTGAAGTCCAGATATATAATGTCCACAGCATTCCCACAGTCCACAAGGGAGGTTACCCGATCAAAAAATGAGATCAGATTAGTCTGACAGGATTTGTTCTTGACAAATCCATGCTGGCTTCTAGTAATCACTGCATTGTTTTCAAGGTGCTTGCAGACTGACTTCTTTATAATCTGCTCAAAAATCTTCCCAGGGATTGATGTCAGACTGACTGGCCTATAGTTCCCAGGTTCCTCCTTCTTGCCCTTTTTGAAGATGGGAACAACATTTGCCCTCCTCCAGTCGTCTGGCACTTCACCTGTCCTCCATGATTTCTCAAAGATAATAGACAGTGGTTCTGAGAGTTCTTCTGCCAGTTCCTTTATTACTCTAGGATGCAGCTCATCAGGCCCTGGAGATTTAAACTCGTTCAGAGTAATCAGGTGCTCCTTGACCATTTGCCTATCAATCTCAAGCTGCAATTCTGCCCCTTCAGTCTGCACTTCAGGTTTGCCAGGGGGGTCATAGACCCTCTTTTGGGAGAAGACCGAGCCGAAGTAGGAATTGAACACTTCTGCCTTTTCTTTGTCTTCTGTTATCAATTTGCCATCCTCATTGCGTAGTTGAACCACCAGTTCTTTCTTCTGTCTTTTACTGTGCATGTATCTGAAGAAAGCTTTTTTTGTTGCTTTTAGCATTCCTCGCTAACCTTAGCTCATTCTCAGCTTTAGCCTTCCTGACACTATTCCTGCAGTTCTGTGCTACCTGCCTGTACTCTTCCCCTGTAGCCTGTCCTTCCTTCCACTTCCTATACGTGTCCTTTTTTGTTTTCAGGTCATCTTTGAGTTTATTGTGAAGCCACATTGGCTTTTTCTGTTGCCCTCTGCCTTTTTTCCTTGTGGGAATTGTTTGCAATTGTGCCTTTAAAATTTCCTTCTTTAAAAACTCCCACCCCTCCTGGGCTCCCTTTCTCGTGAGAGTCACTTGCCATGGGATTTTACTAATCATTGTTCTGAGTTTGTTAAAATTGGCTTTCCTAAAATCCAGGGTACGTGTTTGGCTACACTCAGCTTTTGCTTCTGTTAGAATCAAGAACTCTAGTATAACATGGTCACTTTCCCCCAGAGTTCCCGAAACTGCCACTTTATCCACTAACTCGTCTCTGTTGGTTAGAATCAGGTCAAGGATAGCCGATCCTCTAGTTCCTTCCTCCACTTTCTGTAGGAGGAAGTTATCAGCAACACAGGTCAGGAATTTCTTGGAGGGGCCATGTTTGGAATTTATTTGAAAACAAAATTTCTTTTAAATGAAAGAGGTATAAAACTGTGTTAGGATCAGAATAACAGTTACCGGTATACTGTATCCTTTTTGTTATAGCCCAAGTTCTCAGTTTTCCTAGATGCTGAAATAGATAGGAAGCTTCTTTAAAAGTTACAGTTCTATGTCTTGTCAGATTTATTTCCTACATTTCAGATTTTTAAAGCTTATCCTTGTGTTGACATACTTCTAAGCAGCTTTAAGTATTTTTTAAAGAAGTTTGGGAACTGATGCAACTGCTTATTTTTAAGCATTTTGAGCCCTCTAGTGGAGTCTATTTTGGGGGTCTATTTTTTGAAGTTGCAAAAAAATAAATTGTTGCAGTGTTAATGCAGCTAGATGTCTGTCTTTGTCTTGTCTTGTCCCTTTTATATCTGAATTAAGAAATATACAAATACCTCCAGGTTTTGGCACAGCTGTGGCAGACTGCACAGTCTGCAGTCTGCCACAGACTTGGTACAAGTGCAATGGTACTAAAGCGAAGAAGAGTTAATCCTCCGGCAATGAAATGGGTATATATTTTTTTGTTGTGTCCCAATTATCAACAATTTATTTGTTACTAATCTATAATATACCAGCTCTTTCAAAGGATCTCATAATAGGAAAAGGGCATTCTGCATTGTTTAAATATATCTATACTACAGATTACTGAAATAAGACAGACTCTGGGCATCTTCCCCTCACTTGCTACACTGTAAAATAATCCTAAAGGGGGGTTCTCAGTGTCTGGGTTCAGACAACATGTTACATGAGAACACATTCAAGGGTTGAGTATGAGTTGTGTGGATTGTCGTTGAACTGTGGGTTGTTGTTGAAACATGGATTATTGTGTTGCCTGAACCCAGCCAAAATAACAAACCATGGTGCACAACCCACAGTTCATAACCCAACAACAAGCCATGGGTTCTCCGTGGTTAACAAGCCATGGCTTGTTAGCACTGCTGGGTTCAGATAACACAATAACCCTGTTTCAACAACAACCCATACACCCTTGAGTGTGGGTTATCATGTTGTCTGAACTCTGAAACCAATCAATATTAAAGGGGTGGGGAAAATTGTGTTTGAGCCACACAAAGGACCAAGGGATGCATTGACAGCAGCAGAGCAAGCAAGGCACCAGATTAAATCATACTGCTCTATATGTTTTTGAAATGTTTGTGCATGTTTTGGCACATTTTAATGTTAAAAAAATGGGAGAAGATACAAAAGGAAAGCAACAAAGAATTGCACTCCAAGGGTTTGGAACATGTGGCACCTGAAGAAAAACTAAATGAAGAGCATAAATTTAGAGAAGAGGAAGGCAAGGGATGACATGGTAGCAGTTCCAAATACCTATAAAGCTGACAAAGAAAAGAACAAACTGTTTATTAGGGAGAAAATGCGGGAAGTCCAGAAAGCAAAAGGATTGAGTTGCCAAGCAGATTTGCCAGCTGAACTTAAGCATGTTCTGCCAGAGATAAATCCTAGGAGTTCAATGGGACTCGCAGCTTGTTAAGTGTGCTTAGGATACTTATTTAAGAACAGTTGGGCGTTGGAACTTATTGGCAAAATACCTAAAGTAACCCTTCCCTAGAATGTTGTATAGCACAATCCAGTCTTCAAGGGATTTAAAGGGATACTGGACACGTATGTTTCTTTGGAATGCTAAAAATGCTTAAAAAAAAACAAACCTAACTGACATCTACGGCCCTGTGTGGAAGAAGGAACGACGGAGGCTGGAGCAGGCCGAGGGAACATCAGGGCTTGCTCCAGTTGGACTGCCCCCCCCCCCCCACAGGGCTAACTGACATCTACAGCCCTGTGGGGAAGGAGGAGGAGGCTGGAGCTTCTTGAGACACAGAGAATTACAGAAGTAATAATTAATATTCCCCCTTCTTCCCTCCCATTCCTTTTTCCTTGTGTGTCGTGTCTTTTTAGATTGTAAGCCTGCGGGCAGGGACTGTATTGTTAATTGTTGTAAACCGCCCAGAGAGCTTCGGCTATTGGGTGGTATAAAAATGAAATAAATAAAAGTAGATTGTTGGACTACATAATTTAGTTCACAATAGAAAGCATTGCTCTTTTTTTAAATTGTTACTCTCAGGGAGAAACCTTGTCCATTGTTCAGAGAGGCATGTAACCTTAGCAGCTAAACTTTTTTTTTAAAAGATGACGCGTCCTGAATTCTTGCCTGCTTGCCGGCGGGTTTTTCGAGAGCCGGAATCATTTCAAAGAGAACGAAAGCGAGCGGCAATCTTAAGCACCCGCGCCCAGTTACTTCACCATGAATCACACCAGCCTAGGCACAGCAGGAATTACCATCCATCTTTCCTGCCTTTTCCTCCTACGGCTGCAGTCATAAACAACCTTACTAGGGAGTAAGCTCCATGAGACACAATGAAACTTGGCTCTAAACACGCATGACAGTGTAGGAGAAGCCCCCACTAGCATATAACTTCTCCCCCCCGAGGCCCCGACCCCCAAAGGAGCTGTAAAAACAACAGCCGCCCGCCCGATAACAACAGCTGGGAGTTGCATCCTTTGCTCCCTTTTTTGACATCCCGCCTCCACCACGGCGATTGGCTCCCTCCGAAGACTGGCGTGTGACGATACCGCCACTTCTTGCCCACGCACGCCTGACCGAAGTCTTAGTTTAGCTTTCAGCATCCCCTGAGCTGCTCGACTGTTCATTGGCCGGGCAGAGGAAACAGGAAGTAGCGTGTGAGCGGACGACGCAGCCGCAGGAAGTAGTTGAGGTAAAGCGGAGTAGAGACGCAGTGTGATCCGTGGTAAGCGTGGGCCTCTTCGCCTGAGGGAGTGAGCTGGAAAGAGAAATAAGGTGTGTGTAAAAACTGACGGGTTGGGAAGCTTTCGAAGGAGGTGGGGGGGGGGGAGTCAAAGAGGCCCTGGGCAAGCCTTGCTATGGAAGGTATACTGGGGGGCGGAGGGAATGAATTGGCTTGCCAAGGGAGCCGGGATTCTTCATAACTTTTTATCAACACTGACAGTGAAGAGGACTGAAAAGGACTTCTAGTTCCTGATATCCCTGTATTTTGGGTTACTTTGGGGGGGGGTTGAGTTTTGTGTGGAAAACCTCGCCAAGGGTTGCCTGCTGTGATTTTTAATGATCTATGCTAGCCTTCCCCAACCTGATGTTCTCCAGATGTTTTGAACTACAACTTCCAGCATTCCTGACTATTGGCTATGCAGGCTGGACCTGATAGGAGTTGCAGTCCAAAACATCTGATGGGTGGGGAAGGCTGGTCTAGTTGAATGGTTCTTGCTTCTGATGTGAGAGGTGGTGGGTTCAGTTTTCTGCCATGATGCCACCAGCCATGTGATTTTTTTAGGCTTGTTGCTCTCAAAGCCATAGTCTAGGGTCATGATCCTCAATTGGGATGTGAGAGGTTATTGGGTTCAATTCAAAGACAAGCTTGTGTCCTGGAGGAAAGTGGGGGCATGCTTTGTGTGTGTGTGTGTGTGTGTGTGTGTGAAAAGTATCTAAAAGGTGAATCCATTAAGTAAATAAAGAAAAGATAAAATATTTGGCAGGGGGATATGATCTTTGCATGCTACAAGCCAGAGGGATTTAATGTTTGGTGTCTCCAGTGGAGAAAAAAGGGCTGGGGGCCTGCTGGTAAGAATAGAAAGCCGTGGACTCATGGTCTGACTCAATATAAGGCAGCTTCATGTTTTAAAATTTTCAGTGACAGAAGAAGTTGCGGCCAGCAACAGTTTCTCATCATGCTGCTACTAAAGACATGGGATCACTGTTCAAAACCACTAATCTTGTGCCTTAGTCGTAGCATGGTGAGAAGCCATTACTTGGTGCAACTTCTCTGTCCCTGAAAATTTTAAAATATTGACATGTTTTAAAGCATTTCTACCCTGCTCTTCAGCTGGTAAGTTTCCCAGAGTGACATGAAGCTGCCTTATTCTTAGTATACTATAATCAGGGAAGAGAGTAATGGTTTGGTCCTTGATGGAATTTTCAGTGCAAGGTATGCATACAGCTTTGGTTAGGGTGGACTGCAAGTGTGCAGTAGGCATGAAGATGAATGGAATTAGTTGTAGCTAGTTCTCTGCCTAATCCTTGGCCATTTTGATCTGTGTTTATAGTAATGGGCCACACTGTATACGGTAATTGTTTTCCTTAATATAGTGGAAGAAATTTGCATAAAACCCCATTTTTTTAATACCCCTGCTTCATAGGGTATTGCTATAAAATGAAGTATTCTTTATATGTAAGTGCTTCAAGTATCAATTTTTAGGTGACTCTACAACTAGGTATTTCAGATTGCCAGCATTGTTTAAAGATTTTTAAGATGGCTAGTGTTGTACGTAATTTTTCTTTCTTTTTCTTGGGCAGATAATCGCCTTAGGAGGCTCAACATGGAGTCTGAAGATGCTGTTACTCCTGAGAAATTAGTTGAGGGTTTGAAACTCCCAGAAGAACAAAGGAGTCCTTCAGAATTTGGCTGCAATAATGCATATGTCCCCAAAATTGCTGAAGAAGGAGTGAGTCAGTTGCCTGACTCCGCCAGAGAAGATGATGATCTCTTCCATGACTGTAATGACTCGTTTGAATTGGGAGGGGCAGAGGAGAATCACAACAGTGAGGCAGATCCTTCAGCAAGTCCAGCAGATCCAGATGAAAAAGACCTATTGGAACTGGAGAAAAACATGTCAGAGGAAGAAAAACAGGTATGCTATAATAAACGCATCTTCCAGACAGTTTATTTATTTATTTATTTGTTTCATTTTTATACCGCCCAATAGCCGAAGCTCTCTGGGCGGTTTACAGCAATTAACAAGACAGTCCCTGCCCGCAGGCTTACAATCTAAAAAGACACGACACACAAGGAAAAAGTAATGGGGAGGGAAGAAGGGGGAATTCCCCCCCAAAGTAATTTCTCTATCAATATAAATGGTAGGTGAAAGAAAAGGAATATACTAATAAACTATACAGTTTATAAGATAACCACAGTTGCATACAGTCTGTGCTTATCTTGGAATCCTGAGTGTGTTAGACTCTTCTACACTTTTAAATCCATTTCAGTGCAGTTAGTCTTACCTGCACAGTGTCTATTTCAGTCCAAAACAGGATTTGAATAAAACAGCAGCTAAAAGTTAAATCACAAGTCGCACTGATTGATGGGCAAGCACTTCCAACGTAGAGAAGTCTTCCCTTGCAGTGAGATTATTTCCAGCGGCAGAAGTGCTTACGTGGTTTCCTACAAGAGGCATGGCTGTTCTTCTTTGGAGCTTGATTGTCTAGACTCCGGGATTTTTTTCTTTGCAAGCAGCCTTCACTCAGTTTCAAGCATATCCATCTAAAATAAAATGAACATCTAAAGCATTTTGTTAAACTTCCTGTTCAACAAAAGCAGTAGTGTTTCTGTCCGGCAGCTTTAAAGTGCAATGTGTGAGGGGAGATGAATTCTGAGGTTGGAATAATTGTTGATAAAGAGATTTAAAAATGCAGGTTTAAAAGCATTAAAAATGCTTAGCAGCTTTTAGGGTTCCTAACTGAAGACATAGTCGATCTGCTCTTATGTGGAAAGCTATTTCTCTTTATATTCATGTGGAAGAAAGATGTGTAACAGTGACACAGCAAAATGTATGTATAAGCAAGGTCTTTGTTTTGCACTTGAACAAAATTGCCTTCTCCAGCAAGGTATCAAATAACTTGTGTCTAGTAAAGCTGAACTCTTGACCTGTGAAATACTCAAAATAAGCAAATATGTATATATTTGCTTGGCATAATTCTAGTTCAGCTAGTCATTGGGAAGAGCAAGAAGCTACACAGGATACTGATACCCTGGCTTACTGGAGTTCCTATTCTCTTTACTGTGTCTTGTATGCTTTTAGCCATGGTTAATGATAGAAAAAATATTCTTGGAGTCACTTTTGTTCAGTTGTTGTTGCACATTTTTTCACTCTTGGTTATCTTCCCTGTTTTTCAGTCCTTTTCAATTAGCAGCAAGACACACCATTATTAGAGGTTATTAATGTCCAGTGAATCCTTGCTATAGGTGGGGGGGGGGGAGGAAATAAAGTGGTTAAAGCAGTAATACATGGATTGAATTGCTCCCTTAACCTTGCTGTGCTTGGAAATGTGTATTCTAAATGTTTGTGTAAAACAGAGGTTTTCTACAATTAAAATCTGCAAAGCTTCTTGGTAAAGGGTTTTAAAACATTAAGAGGACTGAAATGAAATTGATCTTACATATGGCTTCTGTCTGTATCTTGGTAGAAAACTCAATCTTGTGTGGATTGTTTTGGGGCAGTCAGTTTTATAAGTGGTGTTGTATCAAAGCAGGGAACATGTAGACTGGCAAAATTGAATGTCGTTTTAATTCTGTGTGTGTGTCCATTGTTCAAGTGAAATGTAGGCCTATTGTCTTGCAAGCCCTCTAGCTTCTGGTTGAGCTCTTATGATGTCACAGGGCCTGAGCTAGGAGGCAGAGTTGGGACAGGGCCCCCAGAAGGTGGGGAGCCTGGCTGACATGGATGTGAGGATAAAAGGGCCATAGAGGGTGGTGGGACCTGGGAGAATGGGGTGGTTAGAGAATATGGCATACAAGGAGGAACTGGAGGCCAATGGAAAGAGAGAGTAGGTGGCCAAGGGAAGGAGGGTTGGAGAGTTCAGGCCTTGAGAGAAGAGCAAAAGAGTGTTGGTGGCTAGACATCTTCCTGTCTGCAAGACACCTTCCCCCACTCATGGGCTTGAACTGCTATGATTTCATAGGATAGTAAAGGCTGGAAAATTGTAAATGGGTCTTGGGGATAGAAGAGTGTTAGTGGTAAGTGAAGAGAACTGGAGAGATGTAATTCTTTAAAGCTTATTTTTCCATGAATGTTAACTGTTTCTTGTCTTACCAAAGAGCAAATAGAAGAAGTAGTTGTAAATATCAGTGAACATGTTGTTGAATAGTTAAATTGTGACTTTTAAATGCTTTCTTGTGTACCTCAAGTCACAGCTTCTTTCATGTTTTTTTCTAGTGGATGAATAGTGTTTGTGGTCTTGGAGCTCCAGGATCATGTTCAAATCATCTCTCAGCTTTGGAGAAGTCACTATAACTTGCCCTTAGTGCCCCATCAGTAAAATGCAAAGTGACCTCTCTCACAGGATTATTGAAAGCAAGCGAGATAAGCATTTGTAAAGGATTTTGTATGGTATTATCATAAGCAGTTCTTCCTTATGCAAGGCGGAGGTACCATCTTCCATATAAACTAGAAAAATGATATTGGGTGTAGTTTTATTTATTTTATTTTTATTATATTTATACCCCGCCTTTTTTCCTGCAAGGAACCCAAGGCAGCTTACATAATCCTCCTCCTCTCCATTTTATCCTTACAACAACCCTGTGAGGTAGGTTAGGCTGAGAGTTAGTGATTGGCCCAAAGTCACCCAGTGAGTTTCATGGCTGAGCGGGGACTAGAACCTGGTTCTCCCAAGTCCCAGTCCACCACTCTCACCACTACACCACACTGGCTCTATAGCTTGCCTACAGATAGCATTAGAGAATACCCAAGCCCCCAGCATTCTAAATGTGTTTTTGTGCGGGAGACCCCACTCAAATTCTGGAACATGGCTCACTTTTAGCAGTTAAAATGATTTTTAAAAATATTTACAAAGCAGGAAGAACAAAAAGCTTTTTGATACCTATTGCTATAGTTCAAGCTATTATTATTGATTAAATGTATGTGTTGCCTCCTGCACCAAAAAGCAATCTTGAAGCATCTTACACACAGAAATCCGTCATTAATATAAAGGGAAAGCCCCAAAAGCAGTATACACCATAATCAGTGCAATAATACAAATAAACATCATAAACACATAATCTAGAAACAATACAAATATGAAGTGTTCATACACAATACAGTTTAGAATTACAGTTCCTTCTAATTACCATTTGTGATATTATTAAACTATAGCTATTGTACTTGCTCATTTCAGATAAATATTGTATTAGATGCACTGTTCTCTGTGTATTGCAGAAGAGAAGAAATGAGAGCACAAAATTAAAAGAAGAAGGAAATGAACAATTTAAGAAAGGAGGTATGTGAGCTACTCATTAAAATATCTAAGCTATGGTCAGTAGTTACAAATGATGCTTTGTCCTCATCTGCCTTAGCCCCTATCTAAGATGAATCATCTGTATTACAGCAGTGATACCAAACCCGAGGGTCCCCAGATGTTAGACTGCCACTTCCATCATCCCCAAGTAGCATGGCCAGTGGTCAGGAATGATGGGAGTCTAACGTAATTGCTGTCCTTATGAGAGTTTATGTGGTATTGGTTTTGATCAGGCACCTTTGGAATATTTTCACCTCAACTATTTCATTTTAGATCTTACAACTGTATTTAGGTATCTTCTTTTAAGGGCTTTGTGAGTTAAAAATCTAGGCGAGAAATCCAGCTATGTATAAAAATTGTGTTGGTTCATGATGGCTTCGGAATAGGGCTTTAGTTATCATAGCACCCACTTTCTGGAACTCTAGCACTACAAATGAAACAGGCACCAATCCTTTTGGGTTTTCGGCACCTACTGAAAACATACTTTTCCAAAAGGCATTCGTAAGAAGGTAATCATGTCTTCTGTATTTCTGTAAAGATTATACAATATTTCTGTAAAATATTATACAGTATTGTATTATCGTATGCTGTATTGTTTTGTACATCGCTTAGAAATTTCTATTAATGGTAAGCAATTCATAAATATTATTTAAATAAATAAATGAGTGGACTTCTCATGCAATTGAACTTTCTCTTCCTACTCCCCTCCACCCCGTGGGATTCTGCCACTGCCCCCATATACTCTGGAGGGTTGCCAGCCTTCTGGAGCAGATTTGGAGGGGGCACAAGGGAAGCTGCAGGGAGAATGAGAAATTTCCTTCCCCCTTCTTCTGCTGGCAGAAGCCTTCTGTCAGCAGAAAAACACTAGTTGGATTCTGCCCCATGGCTGCAGTCTTACTTATACTTAGATGTGAATATTGTTGAACTCAGTAGGATCCTCTTCGGGGTTGATATAAAAATTAGTCTTGTGGCAGCTTTTAAGACTTAACAGGTTTCATGTCACATAATCTGTTAGTCGTGGGGCATCCTAAGTTCCTCTCTTGTATCTGCTACAACGGACTGGCAGGGCCACCCCTGTGGAGGTTCTTTGAGTTGCTGTTTTGTACAGATGGTTCCTCCCAAAATTTGCAGACCAAAGTTCTTCCATGTGTTTCTGGGAAGCCTGAATACCATCTTTAAATTCTTGAGAATGTTCCCTCTTTTCAGAAGAGAGGAAAGAACATAGTTCCTGTTCTTGTAGAGGGAGAAGCTTGGATAGAGTGGTGTGGGATGTACCACTATTGGATGTGCCCAGACTGAATGGCAAATAGAAAAAATCTCTGTCGTGTTATTGTTGGATCTTGGTCCCTGGGAGACTTGCCAAAATTGAACCTGAACATCTTTTGGGAAGTGTCAATAAACCTTCTGTGATCTAGTTTTTGGTGGAGTCAAGACCAGCTAGAGTTCAGGTAGTAATTCCAGACACATGGACTAGGTCAGTGATGGCGAACTTTTTTGAGCCCGAGTGCCCAAACTGCAACACAAAACCAAGTTATTTATTTCAAAGTGCCTTAAATTTGGCAGGAAGGAGGAGGGGGCACTAGCTAATCGCGCCCCGCTCTGTCTCAGGGCATGGCTCTTCACCGGGCGTGCAAAGATTCGGGCCCGCGCACGCTGTGCTTCTGCGCTGTCTGATCAGTTAGAAGGAGGGCTGGGTGCCTGCGCAGTCCACTTCTGGGGGTGGAGATGTTGGAGTGTGCCTGCCTGTGGAGGCCAGCGAGGTATGAATGGAGAGGAGTTACTATGGAAACCCAACGCTGAATGCAGAAGGGGACGGTCTTTTCGCGATCTGGCGAGCCAGACCAACGGCTCGAGTGCCCACAGAGAGGTCCCTGCGTGCCAGCTGTGGCACACGAGCCATAAGTTCGCCATCACTGGACTAGGCGGACTGAGTTGTTGTTGAAGAACTTGTAAATAGTGTCTTAATTCCAGTAATTTAAAAGGTAATTACCGTAAATAGGTTATCTTATGAATCAGTGATCCCTATAACATGTTAATAAGAACTAACAATAAATCCTGTGACTATAAATAATGGGAAAGCCTCTATTTCTATTATCTCCTCCACAGATTGTGTCCAGGCTTGGTAGCAACAGCTATCTCTACTAGCCAGCAAGAAAATAGTAAAAGTGCTTCTGAGCAAATCCAGAGTGTCTTTCCCTTTCCACTGAGTAAATGCAGCCTTCCCTGCATGTCTCTTTACAGAAATTAACCACTGCTCCATCTCCCTAGTACACTATACAGTACATAACTAGAGAACACAGGCTTCCTCTCCCCAAAATCCAGCCCTAATGTTTCCCAACTCCCACCTAGCATCTCTTCACAACTAAAATACCTTTCTCCCCACACACCTCTCTCTCTTGCCATAGGCTGACCATACTCTTTACTCCATCAACACAGGAGTTCATTTGTCTTCAAGCTCAGTCCAGCAGAAATCTGTTTTCAGGGCCAGGGCTAATGAATGCATTCTTTTCCTCCCCAAAATAAATCTATTCCAGGTTGTTGTTGTTTTGCCAATTGCCTTTCCCTACAAGAGCTCTGTTTAGGTTTCTTTGTGTTTTTATTTGGCCTTTGGAGGGCAACTCTGACAGAGTTGATGCAAAAAGTCTTTTTCTGTAAGTGCAGGGGCTGGGGAAGGGATTGGAAGAGGACTCTGCTAAAAGCAACAACCCAGGGATGCGCAACAGAGAAAGGAAAGCACAGAAGGTGGAACTGAAGCAGTTAGGGGGAAAGTTAAAAAGAGGATTGAAAATGCTGGTGCCTATTTTGGCAGTCTTGCAGTTGCCTGGCTGAGCAGGGCATGGGAGGACTAGTGGCATAGCAGCCTATTGTGGCAAGCTGCTAATAGGTAAAACAAGTGGGGATGGCAACATTTTGTTGCAGTGTGGAGTGCTCCTGTTCAGGATTCATGCCTTCCAGCTATGCATTTTTCCAGGATACTCCATTGAACTCCTTCTTCCTCTGGTTTTCCTTCCCCTTCCACAGTCAATATTCCTTGCCCACTGAGTATTCTCAATCCCCATTGCGTTGTTTTGAAATGTGTTCCCTGTGATGAAAGGCCTAACATCTAGCGTTGCCAGACAGAGTGGTCGAGCCTGGCAACCTATCGGGGCTCGCCTGTAAAGAGTTCTGATGGGGGGGGGGAGCTCTGTATATATGTGCTTATGTGAGATTAGATGAGTTAGAGAGATGAGATGAAAGAAGTGAGATGAGAGAAGTGAGTTAGAGTTAGTTAGGGAGATGAGAGATGAGAGAAGTGAGTTCGAGAGAAGTGAGTTGGAGGGAAGTGAGTTAGGGGGATTCTAGTCAGTCAGTCAGATAAGAGTCATAAAGTTAATTCAACATAAACTATTGCCTTTATGGAAAAGAGGTTGTTCCTGTTTAAAGAAATGTTTTACTTAAGAAAATAAAGAACTATTTGTTGGGTTACTGAAGAGACTGATTGGTAACTGTTTCCATCCTGAAGCTCACACACCTAATCACTTGGTATAGCTGCTAAGAGAAAGATATCTACCCAGCGTAATCACCACAATAACCAGTCATGGTATTTTAACAGAGTTTATCTCCCACAGAGAGATTGTCTGCTCGGGTTTGTCTGGGAGTGAGTGAAGACTTGTGACAGAGTTGGAACAGTGATAGTTTAAAATAGGGTGAACTAATCCCTGGAGCTGCCATATCTCAGCCACTGGGTTAGTGAAGAAAGTCAACTAACAGCCAGGTGGTAGTGAGAGAAATAAAATTAAATAACCGGCCACGTTATTGTCACATTCCCCCCCTTAAGTTTTTTCCTAAAGATTTTCGGTACTTTATTTACTGTACAGTAATACCTTGGATTGCAAGGAACTTGGTCTGAGAGCGTTTTGCAAGACAAGCAAATGTTTTTAAATTTTTTCAACTTGATAAACAAGCAAGGTCTTGCAAGACAAGTCGTAGGGATGTAACCGCTCGCCTCAAGCAGGCGTAGCGGGCCGAAATCGGCCCCGCTCACGCCCACCAGAGACTCGCTTTGATATAAGAGTGTTTTGGATTACAAGCACGGTTCCGGAACGAATTATGCTTGCAATCCAAGGTATTACTGTACTTGTAAGCTGCCCAACAACCGCTGTTTTCTGGGCAGTGCACAACACATTAAAAACATATAGTACAAATGTTAAAATAAAAAACAGCATAGAATAAAACCAGCAGCAAATAATAAAACCATTATGACATTATGAAACCAGATTAAAACCAGCAGCAGAATAGAATACGAAAAGCAGTTCTTAAAATGCTTGGAAGAATAAAAAGGTCTTCACCTGGTGCTGAAAACACCACAATGTAGGCACCAGGTGGGCCTCTCTGGGGAGAGCATTCCACATATGGGGCGCCACCACTGAAAAGGCCCTCTCTCTTGTAGCCACCCGCCTTGCCTCATTTGGGGGTGGCACCTGGAGGAGGGCCTCAGACAACGATCTTAATCTATGGGCAGGTCAATCTGGGAACCTTGGGGTTCCCTCAAGATTGCTTATATCTCCTTCTTATGCGTAAACAGTGCCATTTTTGCTATATAAGGATTGTCACTCTGAAAATGAGCTCTCTGTACATTATGACTGCCTTTGGTAGCTGGCCAAACATTGTGCTTGCCATGACTCTGCCTCCCCCCATAAAGGAAGGAGTAGGGTCTTGTAGGGTCAAGATCACACCATGCTCAAGGCCCACTGTGATGAGTGCAGGGAGCCCCTGCCTTCTTCCCCAGCTCTGAGCTGAGAAGCAGGATGAGGGCTTATGCCTGTTGTGCTGAGTCTCAGATACAGTCAGAGCATAGAAAGAAATATTGCTGCTTCCCAAGTATCTCCAAGGCTCAGTACACTGTGTGGGAGAGTCCCTATCCTAGATTATGTTTTATTAGAGGAAAAGGGGAGTGCACCATGTCAAGATTTGATGTATTTTTGGAATTTAGGATAAAAATGGATTATAGAGATAAGTATTTCTTGGTCCCATGGTGATGGGAGCACTGTATTAGTTGTCTGTATTTTACTTGTTTTATTGTTTGATAAAAATTTAAATAAAATTTATTAAAAAGGGGGGGTCCCTATCCTTCTTCAGGCTTGGGAGGAGTATGGCAATTTATCTTGATGTCATGCTCACTAGCTTAAAAAATGTGCTTGCCAATGGCAAGTCATTTCATAGATTCATAGATTTCATAGATCATAGAGTTGGAAGGGGCCTACAAGGCCATCATTTGTGGACCCTTGGCTATTACTGTCTGTTTCTGTTCCTCTCTCTAGACCTAGATACATGCCAGCAGTTTAAAAACAAAACAAAACAGCAAAATAACAAGGTTTCTCCTGGCTGCAGATTGTACCCTGCTCACCAGAATTAAATTCTTGGTTGCCATGATGAGCATATTTGTGGAATCCGCATTTTCTCTTAACTGCCTTGGAATGCTCTTATCTGTTGCGTGCAGCTCTTCACCAACATTTCACAAGGGCATTACAGCCATTTTATCTCTCTGATTTGGAGACTATTATATCATGTTATGACTGACTGTTGCTGTTGCTAGAGTTGCAATATTTTGTATTTTGGGTCCAGAGATATTTCTTATTCCATGATGTCATATTTTATTTATATCTTGCCTTATTTCTAAGTTTCAGGGTGGCTTAAAATGGCAGGTTATGCAATTGTGCTTTTTTAAAAAGAGAAACCCCAATAATTCCATGAACAGCCCCCCAGAATCTAAAGCCTTTTGCAGCAAACCAGAAAGCAGCTGACAGTTTTGATGGAGTCCTCACTCTGCAGAAATACTTGGAGATACTTGGGAAGCAGCAATATTTCTTTCTATGCTCTGACTGTATCTGAGACTCAGCACAACAGGCATAAGCCCTCATCCTGCTTCTCAGCTCAGAGCTGGGGGGAGAACAAGTAACTGTCCTTCTTCTGGCCAGACACCTGTACTGTGTTTCCCATCTCCTTGCTAATGGACGTCTTGCTGGTTGAGAGTCATAAGATCTGAGCAAGCTGTTGGTTCATTTGCCATTGGATGTGGCCAAGCTGTCCTTGGGCAATTATTAGTAGCTGTGCAGGGATCTGGAACCAGAAGGGTTTGGGTCATGTGTGTGTGTGTGTGTGTGTGTGTGTGTGTGTGTGTGTCTGTCTGTCTGTGGATGTGCTTCTTCCATGGATCTGTAATGCTGCAGATGTAGTTTTTAAAAATGTTTTTCATGCAAGCACCAAGCTGCATAAAGAAAGGGATGAAGGGCAGAATGCAGTTAGAACATAATGTAAGAACAGAAGAGCTGTGCTGGATCAGACCAAAGGTCTACTTAGTCCAGCACTCTCTTCTCACAGTGGCCAGCCAGATGCCTATGGGAAGCCTACAAGCAGGACAGAAGCACAACAGCATCCTACTGCTCATGTCATGTTCTCCAGCAACTGGTATTGTGGGGCATACTGCCTCTGAGGTAATATATGGCCATTGTGACTAGTAGCCATTGATAGCCATATCCTCCATGAATTTGTCTAATCCCCATTTAAGGCCATCCAAGTTGGTGACCATCACTACATCATGTGCCAGTAAATTCCAAAGTTTTAACTCTGTGCTAGAGTCAGAAAGAGCTATGATGAACAAAAAAAATGGAGTCTTTCACATGTCTTCTGTAAACATTTAATTTGGATGTTTATTGAAAAATTTTGATCTTCCATATATATATAGAGAGAGGGGGGGGGGCTAGGACTTCAGGTGGTTTGGGTAAAGTTTGGTCAGCTTCAGTCAAGATAATTAATTGTGGACAGAAACTATAAATGAATTTTACATTTTTGTACTACCTTCAGCCCTGGCTTGGAGTACATGAGTCACCTTTCAGGTTACATATTACAATTACATACATGTGCTTGCTGGAAACGATCAACATGAAGAACAATAATTATCCAATACCCTTGAGCAAGAGATGTATGCATCCTGTGTTAATCAAATCTTCTTTAAATTTAGACAGTTCACAAGTTGAGAAGCAGCTTTTCTCACAGTCCTAATTAATCCTGTCAGTTGAACATTGTAAGCTCCATGGCCACAATCCAGCACAGAGTTAGGCACACTTAAACCCATTGAAATCAATAGACAAGTGTGCCAAGGTCTGTGTTGGATTTTGGCCATTGTTTTTTCCAGGAAATGTTACCAGTTTTTCAACCAGTACATTTATCCCTTTAGCCAGGACAATGGTGTTCCTGATAGCTATAGGGTTATCTTGTTGTCACAGATTGTGTCTGCAACTTAAAGCAAACTTTGATTATTTAGACAATAGGATCCCTGTGCACTTGATTGAAACTCCAACTGTAGCATTTTATGAGCCTTCTCTGACAAGCTTGTGATAGCCTTTTATTCAAACTCTAGACATCCCAAGTCAGGAGATAGCTTTAATATCAAATATAAAATGAATACATATGGTAAAAGGGTATAAATCCAAATTCCACTCCACAACATTTTCACCTATTAGCAAGGCATCAGTACAATGTATATTTCTGTAGCATAGTACACAGTGTTTGAATACATATAAGGTTTTCTCTTAGGTAGCAGAAAGTTACTTCATGTTTATAGGTTTAATTTGTCTTGGATCTGACCATTTTTAAAAGAAGATATGCTGACACCTTGCTTTTCATTCCCAAAGAAAATGCCATGTTTTAAAATCCTGCTAAAGGAAGCACAAGTATTTATACTGTTAACATCAAAATTAGTAACAAATGTAGGTGGTCTTTTTTTTACCTTGTCTCTGCATTGCTTAGTTTTTTAGCAATCTTTTTCTGAGTGAAATTTAAATTTTGGGGAATGGGGAACTGATACTAAGATTGCTTTCAAAATACTATTAGTTCTTGTATGTGGCCTTGTTGTCTTCTGTCATAACATTTCATTTTAAACTCCAGACTATAAAGAAGCTGAAGGTTCTTATGCAAAAGCCCTGTGGGTTTGTCCAGCCTGTTGTAACACAGACAGAGCCATTTTGTATTCCAACAGAGCTGCAGCAAGAATGAAACAGGTAACACTCATTTCCAAGCTGCTGAATTGGCAAGAACTGATGCGTCAACTGTCATGTTTATTCTGTCTTTCAACTTTAGATAAAATAGGTACTTTACAGCTCAAGCCACTGTTTCCAGTTTTACTCATTGTGGGAGAGTATGGGAGAAACTTTGAATAGAAAAAGTGAAATCAGGACTTCTGAGAGACTAAGTGGGCATCTCAACACTCTCTCTAGTCAGGCTTGAACAATTCTGCTCATTATGGCAAGTGTTGTTCAGTCAGTCCTCTTCTCTGGAGCTGCACAAGTTGGTGGAGATTGGGCAGTTGTGTGGCAATCTCTGCCACCTCTCCAGATCCAAAACTAGGAGGAAGGTTTCTGGAGAGCCTTGACTATGCGGGGCCAAACTGATAACTCCCACCACAAACCATTGTCAACCTTTCCCAGAGCAGGAAAGGTCAGCGGGGAGGATTGGATCCTGCTTCCTGCCAGCTCTTCCCTTGGATAGGCAGGTAGGGGGTGTTGTTGGATGCTACTGCTAGAAGGTGTTTTTAGTGTGGTCAGGCAGTGGCACCCAACCCTGCTTGTTCCTCTCTTTACTGGCCTTTCACTTGGGAAAGGCTGACTGGCACGGGGGAGGGGGGGCTTGTCTGGAGAGGAGGGTGGCTAGCAAGTATACCAACAATTGAGAGTACAGTAATTGAGTTTCAACATAGTCTATTGCCATCATGGTTGGCATTAGCCAATGTTGCGTCCAGTATGACTTGGTTTGCTTTTATTTTCCAGAAAATAGAAAACTGTTGGTTAGCTCAGATTGCCCTTTGGGCAGTTTAGCACGTTTGCAAACTGTGACTTTCTTTATAGGGAACTTGCTTACAAATGCTAATAATACTTTCCTTAGCCTCTGGTTTAGCCAGCTCTTGTGATTCTGGAGTAAGATATCCAGAGTATGCTCTTTCTTTTATGCTGTAAACATAATTTAATTTTTGATTAAATATCTCCCAATTCTTTACAAAGGCTAGAAAAATAGTATTTGGTATCAAATGTGTCATCTCTTTTCTAGGACAAGAAAGAAACTGCTATAAGTGACTGCAGCAAAGGTACAATTTTCCTGTTTTCGTGCCCTTTATGCTGAGTGCCTGTTACCTTCAGGCTATTATCTAGGGTATTGTGTTCACTTCTGGACACCAGATATGGGAGAGGATACAGATAAACTGGCAAATATGGTCTGGTATTGATACATGTGCTTTGACGAGTGTAGACTAGCCAGTGTGGTGTAGTGGTGAGAGTGTTGGACTGGGACTCTGGAGATCTGGGTTATATTCCCCGCTCAGCCATGAAACTCACTGGGTGACTTTGGGCGAGTCACTGACTCTCAGCCTAACCTACCTCACAGGGTTGTTGTGAGGATAAAATGGAGAGGAGGAGGATTATGTAAGCCGCCTTGGGTTCCTTGCAGGAAGAAAGGCGGGGTATAAATATAATAAATAAATGACACTAAAGGCCCCCTGCCGCCCTGCCCCCCCCCCATGTTTGCTCTAGTTTGGAATGGTGTGGTGACTGAGATTAGCAGCATGCCAAGTGCCTGCACGAGGCTGTCACTGAGGCTGTCACTGAGGCTTCCGATGAGAGCAAAAATTGTGAATCGGTAACAAACATGGAAACAAACTTGTCTATGTTTATCCTATTCTTAAAGAAGAACAGGGGAAGCAGGTCAGTCGGGCGGGATGGAGGAGAAGCCATGTGACTGAGATCAAGTGGTTTCCAGGACTGCCGATGGAATAATTAGGAGCAACAAGTCCAAATGGAAGAAGAGGCTACTTAGTTTGCCTATCAGTAAAACCTTCCTAACTACAGAAAGAGTTGGGAATTAGAATAAGTTGCCTGGAAAATACCATGTTAGCATGGAGGATTTTAAAGAGGATATTTCTGTGTTGGAGATTAGTTTTCTGCTGTTGTAGTGGATTAGGCTCTAATCCTAGAGAAATTTTCTCATAGGTTGACTGTCTCAGGGTGGATTGAACTTGGATCACGACATCAGCTATGAAAAGCTTCAGTTTACATTATCGATGTTTAATCAGCTTTTCAGCTGGTACTTTGGTTATTTTTGAAAGAAATATGCATGCCATTAGATCATAAGTCATATTCATTGTAAGTAATCAGCTCTGCTCTGTCTGTGGCTCAGTCCTGTGCAGTTTACTCAAAAAGTTAAGAAGGTGCGGACTTCCGGGTGAACATGGAGCTTTGAAAGCTGCATAGAAATTCTGTGGGGCAGCTGGTACAGCGTTTCCTGGCCAGAGAATGTCTCAGGCTGGGGGATCTACTTCTCATTAGAGAAGCGAAGATCTGAGGTTACCCCCAAACTATCTCATAGGGTCATAAATTGCTTTTTATCTGTCTTATGACGGATAAATGCGGCGGGTGACCTGAGGTGGGGGAAAACGGCACTGTATTCGGAGACCGGTTTTACCGATCATCAGAAGTATGCATGTTCGCTTCCAAAATAAAGGAGTACATCTGGAGTGGCTAATTTGGAATCTTTCTGCAGCAGAGTGGGATTTATAATTAACTGTAAGTAGACTGTTTATCTGGGAGGCGAAAAAGATAAGAGAGGAAACCTGAAAGGAGGTCTATAAATCTTATATGTTTGGAAGCGTCTTGGAAATATCTATACGCAAGGCAAGATGTTTGCAGTTGCAGCATTCTTAAACCTGTGGAACGAAATGGAGAGAGAAATTCTAAACAGATTGGAAATAAGAATCCAGACTTTGAACGTAAATCTTAAAGTGGATCAATCAGAAGAACAACGTAAGACAGATTTCTTTACAGGACCGGCAGAGGAGAAGACTAGAAGAAGTAAATAAGGACTTGGGAAACTTACGTACCAGAAATTCACAGAGACTGTGAAGTTTTAATTGGATTGAATTGGCACGAGAAGACAGTTCAGCAAGAAGTTGTGACGCACTTTTTAAAATCTAAGATGGCGGAGCAGGAGACCGGTATGCAGGAGCCCACAAAACAACAGAACAAGCTGATTTCATTCTTGGTTCAAAACCTGCAACTTAATGATTATCCCTTTGACAGAGGAAAGCAATGAAAGAGACTATCTTCATGGTCTTTTATTGGCAAAAGATAAAGGGTTGATGTATACTGTATTACGTGTCTAGTTGGAAATATAAATAATCTTTTGATTTTAAATATTAATGGCAAAGGTAAAGGGATTGCTTATATGACTTATTTGAATTTTAAATATTAATGGTGATGTAAGAGAAATTATTATAATTAAGGTATAATTATATTTGGTCTGTTTGGAAATATTTACTTTAAAAAATAATAATTCTTTTGTTGTTGTTGTTGTTGGGGGTGTTGTTTTGTGGAGGCTTTGAAGTATTAAAGGGGAAGGTCTTTTGGTTTTTGTTCTATAAGTAGCATGATGGCTTATGTGCTTCTGCTGTTTTGTCAGATGTCACTTATTTCTTAATTTTTAGACTTATCTTGTCTTTTTTTAAAAAAAAATATCTTGGAGATTAAAAGTGAAGGAATTTCTGTTTAGATAGAAAGAAATAATGAGTAATTGCAATAATACAAATGTGTTGATTAGATGGTTAGGTACTAGAGAGTGCGGGGGGGGGGATAGAAAATGCTTTTGTTATGTGGTCACTTGCTAATTAGCTTATAGTTACTTTTTACTTTTGGGATTCTTAATATACTGTATTTTGGAATTGAAAACACTATTTAATGAAACTATAGGTTTTCTTTTTTGGTGTATCCATAAATGTTGAATTTAATAGATTAAATAGTTGATGTATATTGGGGGAGGGTGGAGACCTCTGGTGTGTGTTCCTTTTAGGGTTCTTTTTTGCCATAACTGGAAGTGATTTTTTGTTAACAGAAAAGATTTTAAGAATAATTGTGGTTGATTAAGCTGTGGAGAAGATTGGAAGTCCATTATTGTGTTTGTGTTTGTTTGTTTTTTATGAATAAAAATTAAAAGTTAAAAAAAAAAAAGTTAAGAAGGTGCATGTAGTGTTGAAGCCTTAGACCTCTAAGTAGTAAAAGAGCGTAATGATATATTGATCACATATATTACTTAATTTATTTGCTACTTAGCTGTACATGTCAACAAATGTTAAAAATGCTGAATCCACTTGGGTAGGGTCACTAGATGATACTGCTAGTGCCAGCACTGACAGTTGTATCCAAGGAAAAGCATACTCAAGAGCAACCAGCTAGAAATGCTTTAGGTAAAATATTTCCTACCACTGTGTTCATATGATTGCTTTAATTCTGTTTCTAGCCCTAGAATTAAATCCAAACTATATGAAGGCACTACTGAGGAGAGCAGAACTGTACGAAAAAACAGAAAAGCTAGATGAAGCTTTAGAGGATTACAAAAACTTATTGGAAAAAGATCCATCAATACATCAAGCAAGAGAAGCTTGCATGGTAAGCTTTCCCCCCCCTCTCTAAGAAAGGAGTAGATGACAGCTGGTGAAAATGCTGGATGTGAGTCTTTTAAATTAGAACGACATCTTGGACATTAACTGGCAGGATGGCAACCAGTTTTGCTTTTGCTTTTAAGTATGCAGAAGTACAATCAAGTGACTTCAACCCCATTTTTATGTCTTAGCTGAAGGACCAGTACCGGGAGCTGTGGGAGGGCCAGACCAACAATATGCTTCTAGAGTTAAATGTGGTCTCTGTGGTCAGATGTGCCATTTAAGAACTGAAGAAAGTTGTCCTGGCTCAATTAAGGATTGGGCATGGAGTCCCTACCCATCAGTATCTGTTGAGTGGGGAGGCCCCATCAATCTGCATGCCTTTTAGTGTTTCACTTACTGTTAAACACATTTTGCTTCTCAAGGACATGGCTGGCCTTTCTGCATATCCAGTTCATTGTGCTAGACGCAGCCTCAATTCTGGGTGACAGTTTATTTACACGCTTTATTCTGGTTCCTGAGTTCTATTAGCTGGCTGTCTTCTCTTTAAGACTGTTGAAATTATTGGGAACAAGTTGCTGGCAAAAGAACTTTCCAGCATTTGCAACAAGATTTGTATGTGTGGTGCAATATAGCCTGGTGGCTGCTGTGCCATAAACTTCAGCCTACCTACCTACCTAGACATTAATTCAGTGTACAGTTCTCCTTTTTCTGGTGGAAATTGATCCTTCTGACTTTTTTAAGATATAAAATGTTTTTTTAGATATATAATGTTCTGTGGCTTTTCAGAGTAGGTGACTAGGTTGTAAGCTCTTTAAAATATTTTCCCCCTTGCAGCTGCATTAACTTGGGATATTAATTGCTGTGAGTTGTGAAAAATTAAATATATTGAAGTTGGTTCAAAAGGGTTTTTTCTAGTATAGCTGTAGTTCATCATGAAATTCCATGTGGTTGATGGATTATTGTAGGCACTGGGATTTGATTTGTAAAAGTCTGTAGACTTTTGTATCCACCCCACCCCCCTGTAATTTGCTCTTTAATTTGAGTAAGGGATCTTAATAGCTATTTAAATACACTGGCTGGGAAGTACCGTAAAAGTTTTAAAAAATGAAGCCCTCACCAAAATGGGGATTTTCTTTTATTGGATGTTTTCTTCAAATGATTATATTTTACTACTTTGTAACACATTTAATACTTACCGTATTTTTCGCTCCATAAGACGCACCGGACCATAAGACGCACTTACTGTATGGTACAAAATTTTTTAAAAAAAAAAAAAAAACAGCTGAGAGGCGGGGGCTTCCCCCGCCCCACCCAGGAGTCCTCCGCTCTTCCGGACCAGCAGAGGAAAGTAAAAAAATAAATAAATAAATTTTTTTTAAAACTATATTCACTCCATAGGACGCACAGACATTTCCACCTAGTTTTTTTGGGGGGTAAAGTGCGTCTTATGGAGCGAAAAATACGGTAACTACTAGTTTCCTTACAAGTGGCTTTGAAGCTTCTTATGCTTTTAATAAAAGGCAGCATTCAAGGGGCAACTTTGTCTCTGATTATAATGACTTTAAAGAAAAAACTAGAAAACCACTGGCCATAAATATTCACGATGGCTTAAGGCATAATCCAAGAAGAAAGTGTGGGCGTGATCCATCCCTTCCTATGTGTAACCCATTTCCACAGAGCTCTTATCTCTCCCTCCCCTGCTCAACATGTGTAGTGCTGAAAACACAGCTGCATGCTGGCAATTTTTTGGAGTGGGAGCCCCATCAGTGTTCCCCTGCAGTTATTTAACTGAGATGGAGCATGGCTGCTGGATCACTCTATGGGGTGGTGTGCATGAGCCTCCCATTTCAGGCAGTGGCCAGTTGCATTGCAGTGCGGTTGGCTTTTTGCACGCCAGCTGAGCACAGGCAATGATTGGGACCTCGCGGGGTGTGTGTGTGTGTTTCTCACTGGGTGTGCATCAAACTATGCACAGGAGATCATGAGTATATAAACAGTGCTGCCAAAACCATCTTTGTAAAATTGGCCCTCTGTTTGCTTTCTTAGAGACTGCCAAAACAAATAGAAGAACGTAATGAAAAACTTAAGGAAGAGATGTTAGGTAAGTAGCTTTGGTGTCCAGCTTGCTTGTATGGTAGTTTCCATGTATTGGAGTAAAACAAGATGCCTCTCCTATACAGCAGTGTTCTCCAACCTTGGGTCCCCAGATGTTTTTGGCCTACAACTCCCAGCATGCCCCAGCCAGTATAGCATAGCTGGGGCATGCTGGGAGTTGTAGGCCAAAAACATCTGGGGACCCAAGGTTGGAGAACACTGCTATACAGCCTTCTTTGCAGTAGGAGTACTACTTCTTGTACTCCTTTGAGACTCAGTTTAACTTGACCTCTTTCTGGGTTCTTCTCTCTCAGAGCATCCCAACTCCACAAACATCAGAGCGTGTGCAGTGTTACTTCTAAGCTGCTGATGGGAACCATATTATCCTATTGCTTCCTATAATTTGGTTGTGAGGCTTGCACACAAGTGGAAAATGGGCATTGGAAGCATGTGTTCCATGGGTGGTGTGTGTGTGTGTGTGTATCTTGTTTTCCCTGCCAGAGCTTTGGGAAAGGAACATTTGCAATGGTCCCCCTGACCCCAGTGGGGGAAGGAGTGGGGGCTGCTCCATAAATGCAGCAGTAAGTATGCAGCTTGCTGATGCACTCTCGGATCCCTGGTATGTTGGGAAGAGAGCTGCCTGAGTAAGCTAGCAGCTGCATTTTGGCACTGAGGGTGACCCATGTGTGGAGATACAGTTTTGTGTGTGATTCACCCCTTACTGGAGCCAGTGTGTTCATGCATATCCATCAACAAAGCTTGTATACTATGTTCAAGTATCTGGACAGGCTTGGTTTAAGCAAGTGAGCCTTACTACTAATGTAGTAAATCTTAGGTTCTGCATGTTCCACCTTGTAATGTGAAGGTGTGTAAGGAGAGAAAAAACATGCATGAAAGAATAGTGAGCAAAAAAACTCTGAAACAATATTAGTTTTTAGTACAGTAATGCCTTGGATTACGAGCATAATTTGTTCCAGAACCATGCTCGTAGTCCAAAACACTCGTATATCAAAGCGAGTTTCCCCATAAGAAATAAGGAAAACTCAGATGATTCGTTCCACAACCATTTAATCACTGCTTTGCCAGTTCCCTGGCAGGGAGCCCCATAGAGGGAGCCGGCAAAGCAGTGATTAAATGGTTGTGGAACAAATCTCCGCAGCGCCTCCACGGGGCTTCCTGCCAGGGAGCCGGCAAAGCAGTGCCGGGCAGGGAGCCGGCAAGGCAGCGCGAGGCGCCCACAGGCACCTTTTTAAGTAGGTGCTGTAGACTGTTTTATCAACTACATTTTAGTGTTTTCACAGACAATTACTAATCTTTAATATATAATTATATTGTACTATATTTCATACATTGCTTTTTAAAAATGAAAGTGTAAAGAACATGTCTGAGAGGCCAGCTCTGATGAATTTAGATGTGTGTGTGCCCCTCTGGATTGTACACAGTGATCACCACCCATAATGTGAAAAACAACTGGCCAGTTGGTTTCCTCCAAACGCTCATAGCTCAACAATATACTGAGCAGAGAATTTCCCCCTCATGTGCTGCTGAAGATAATGGGAAACCATTCAAGAAAATCTGTACCCAGAGTCCATGCATCTCTTCTAGACTTGACTAGTTATGCACAGGCTGTCATGATCTCCTTTTTAATGAGATTTTGTGGTCTCAGCACCACCATGAAGGTGGGATGCCACATCCTACAGTCTGAAATAATCTAGGTTTACAAGTCTGCAAGACTGATCAGAAGCCATAGGGTACATTTGGTGATCCCATGGCTCTCAGGTCTCCCCTGTGGCCTGCTGGTGCCCTAGCTGCTGCCCTCCACTGCCAGGTTTTCTGGACATTGTGCCTTTCACCGCTCTAGCCTGCTGTACTCTGTGGTTTCTCTCTGAGGAATCTTCTAAGCAGGGAGGGGGATTCGGGAAGGGAGGCATAACCGTTATCTCCCCACAGGATCCTGATGAAGATCCCTCCCCACTTGTAGTGCTATTAAGCTTAGGAAAAACCTGAATAGCAGTGGTGGGTGGGCAGTCTTCATCCAGATCGTGAGATGTGTAGTGGGGGGAGAGGAGCCCAGGCCCTGCCCTGCCCACTGCTGCATATAGCCCCTGACCCACAGCTCGCCTCCATCTGCAGCCCTCGGAGGCAGAAGTTTGCCCACCTGTGAGAGCTGATAAACTTGTTGAAAGGCAAAGCAAACAGAGACATGGCCAACACCTCTCCACTACCTTTCAACTAAAGAAGCTAGTTTTTATTGGTATCTGTAGCACAGTACTTTAAAAACAGCAAGGGTGTGTATGGGCATAATATTGAACCTGAAACATCATTCAAAACTTTTTTTCAGGCCTTTGTGAATTGTTCTGATCAATATATAACAATGCATTATGTTACTGAATGAAAGCATGTTAGTAGTAAACCCTAATCTGAACTGGATTGTATAAAGAAGGCTAAGTTCTTATTGGCAAGTAGTGGCGAGGCTGACATTTGAAGGTGTCTTAACAATAAGATGATTCAGGGTAAAGTCTTATGCTAGTTCTCTATTTGAACATCTGTGCCTACAATGCTTTAGCTGTAGTCATAGCTGTTCCTTCTACTAATTCTTACGGTAAGCTTCTGGTCCCAGGCCAGTGTTGTTTTCAATTTATACAAGCTTGAATTGTTTGCTTTATGTAGAGCAGGGTCTGCTTATCCAGCACAGACTTTGCCCTCTTATCTCTTACCCATGTGCTTAGTTTCATTTTGATACTTTATAGTCTGCAAGGCAGGCTTTATTTGTGCAACATTGGGGTTAGATTTCATTACCTGCTTTGTAGTTTCTGGCTAAAAAACAATCTTGGAGAATATCACTCATTGTTGCCAGCACTTTAAAAAAAGGGCTGCTAGTAAGCAGTGAGATTAAACATGCTAGCTATAAATAACACTGTTCTAAAAGATAAACTAACTTTTGCAGATACTATGGAGTCATGTATTCAAACCATTTTGAAGAACTAGTCTTGTGTCTAGAAAAAATGTGTTGGGCATAACTTCGATATTTGAGCTTGTTCCTAAGCAGCTTATGACCGGACATGAACTAGGTTTCAAGCATGTGACACCTGTTCCATAGGAACCTGTTATTTCTAAATAACAAACCATGGTTATTTAACCAACCCCATGCTATGAGATCGCTGCTGTACAGCTGAGGTGGGAAGAAGGTAGATCTCCAGATGTTTTGGACTTCCAACTCCCAGAAGCCCCTGCCAGCATGGCCAGGAATGCTCAGAATTGAAGTCCAACACATCTGGAGATCTATTTTCTGCCCACCCCTGCTGTATAGAATATAATCACCCTTGTGTTGGCAACTCTTGAACAATAGAGTAGTCACAGCCACTCTTTGTGGAATTCCTCATTCTAAATGTTATCTGTGCAGCAAGGAACATGTTCCTTCCATCTCTGTGATCTTGTGTAATTTCCTGGGTGTATTGGGAGGTATTTTTCTTCATGTATTGCAGGAAAACTGAAAGATCTTGGGAACTTGGTTCTCCGCCCTTTTGGCCTCTCAACAGAAAACTTCCAGGTGAAACAGGATTCATCAACTGGCTCATACTCAATCAACTTTGTTCAAAATCCAAACAACAACCGATAACACAAGCTCAACCCACTTCTGATAAAAAGAAGAAAAGAAATTGGCTTTGAAATTTAGTGGTGGTGTGTTTTCAGTGAATGCAAAAGGGATGAATAAACATCTAATGCACAACATCTTTATCTACATGTAAAGATATTTGAACATAGTCCTATGCATTTTTTCTTCTGTGGGATACTTTTAACAGGTGTGGACAATAGAGGGAAGTAATCTGAGCTCTTCAGTGATATTACATGCACTTTATTTTGGCACTCTGCATCCCCCCACTTCCAAAGGAGGGGAGGGGAGTTCAGCTTTGCTAAATAGAAAAATCCCAGTGCTCCCATACCTGTAATCAAAGTACAACCATGTTGTGTTTTGTGAAGTTTGCGAATTTGTGTGTGAATGAGAGGGCTGTCCCCTCTATTCAGAGAGGATACTTTTATCTTAAGTGTAATAAAAGATTGATGGTACTGTGGGCTGCATTTTGTTGCCTTTTTAGCCAAGGCATCTGTATTAATGGTTTTGAGATTTCTGTAAACATGATGTAAAATAGCATGTTAATGTTAATTTAGTTATTCCTGACATACTTTGTGCTTTATGGTGCTTCAGTCCCAGAAAATGAAAAAAGGTCCTAATGCAGAGGTGGGCAACTTCAGGAGGTTCTTGGGCCATTCCCCCAACCCTGCAGGTGCTGAAAAAAATGGTGTCTGCAGTGGCTTGTTTGCAAGCTAATTTTGACTATTTTGGTGCTCTGTAGCCATTATGGGCACCCTTTCCCCCCCTTAAAAAGATTGAATGGGGGGGGCATATATGGCCTGTGGGCCATGTGTTGCCCACCTGTGCCCTAATGTGTAGAAACTACATGGTAGGGTTTTTTGTTTTTTTTATCCGCAGGGGCTGGCTGAGCAGATTATAGCAAGCTGTATCAGTGTCATTACAAAATAGTTGGTAAAACATTTTAGTAAGCGTGCCATCTTGACAGAAAAGGAAGCTATACATTTAATTCTCCACAATGTAAACAGCAATTGTTCAATTCTTAGTACCCTTCACAGTTGCTGATGAAGCAGCAGATTTTCAAACATGGAACAAACTATCCTGCTATGATATCAGTTCATAATGGGGAGCCCAAAACCCTGTAGCCTAATCAGAGAGCAGTATCCCAGAACACAAAATAATGGCTAAAGTGTTACTAGCTTGTTTATTTTGAAAACTTCTATTTACCGTTCAACTAGGTTTCAAGGTAGCTAACCAAATGAATGTTTAAAATTCAGTTGTTTAATGCTTAAGACCGAATAAAATAGGTAAAACAACCAAAAGTGATAGTATATTGAAAGCAGGAAACAGCCCATTTGAAAAGTATGGGAGGAAAATTATTTTCACCTGGTACTGAAAGATAAAGACCTGGTTTGCACAGCAGTAAGTGCTCTGAGAAGGAGCTGCAAAAAGTGGGGAGAGTTAATACCTTCCCTTTCTGGAATGGCTGGAGATGTGGAAGTGTTGAAAAAGTGGAGAACACAGAACTGTCAGTTCAACACTTAAAAGCTAGAGGATCACATTGCCAAGGGGGGGGGGTATTGTGTCCCCTGCCCTTTTGGTGCACCTTCTTTTGCTACCTTCCCCCCCTTTACCAGTGCTTTTCAATTGACAACTTGGCAGTTGGACCCTGGTGACTGTGCTCAAATTCGCCTATATGGTCTGGCCTTGTCAATTTCCATGTCTGTACTACACTTTGCTGCTCCCTTTGGCAGCTGAAACAGACAAGGAAATTGACCAGAAAATACTACACATATCTGATAGCGGTAAGAGTGCATTTGCAAAAGACTTTAAATAATAATTATAACAAATTATGAACACAGCTGTGCAAGTCTCAGGGGCTGAAAAAATATTTGACCCCAGTTTTGCCTTTCTGGGGCTCTGAAAAAAGCACCACCACCAAAACGGCAGCGAACAAAAAGGGGATAGTGATCAGCCATGTGAACCCACCCATAGTTAGCACCAGGTATGGGGATTGTGAGTGCCACCATTGAGAAGGCCCTAAGCTTTGTGTCAATGGTTGTTGTATTACTGGAAGTGCTACAGCAGACATATTGGCAGTTAACACTGCAATCCTAGGCATGTTTACTCAGATGTCCCATTCTATCCAGTGAGAATTACTCCCAGGTAACTGCATAAGATTGCAGCTAAGGTTTATTAAGCTTTTACTGTAAAGAAGAAACCAGGTAAAGAGAAGCCAAAAAGACGTTTTGGTATAACTTTTTTAAAAGTGCAGAGAAAAAACAAGGCTTTATTTGAATAGATGGTACACAACATTCTTGAACATTTAATTTCAAGCACACTGTAAAAGTTGAATCGTTTTTCCATATTCAAGTCTACTAAATGAAGGAGGCATAGTGACACTGTATACAGATGTAAAAGGTAGCATGAAGCAAAGCTTAAATATTAAGCAACTAAAGCAAAAAGGTGTAAAGCGATACATTACTTCTACCACTAAAATTTCCCTGACAATATCATTTCAAAGTGTAAAACAAGGCGGTTGCAGTTTCTCAATTCCCCATGAGCAAGTATAAACTAGCCATTTTGTATATTTTTCAAACTTACCCTCCATTATACCCATAAGGTAGAATCTTGCAGTTCTCCATCATACTGTGTTATGGATATAAAATGGGCAGTATTGGTGCTCTTGAAGAAGGAATAAGAGCACTGACTTAAAGTAGGATGTGGTCTATGCAGGCACTGCTGGCTCTACCCATTATCAATCCAGATATGTACCCTTGTTTGTACAGCCCAACACCATTTTCCTGAGTAGAAACTATCACTTTGTGCCATGGTTACCCTCCCAATGTATATGCACCTCCAGCGAAGACATCCCCCCCCTTAAAATAAAAAGGATGCAGTAAAGCAGCATTTTGTCTCTAGAGGCAAATAACATTACACTGACTCACTGCAGTATCTTTTTTTAACCTCCCCAAATTAGTAATCTTATTGAATGGTAAATTGTGGAGAACATCTACCCGTTTTCTTTTGCTTTGACTGCAAGTAGAAAGAGTACTGCAAAACAATTGTCATCCTTTAAAAGTCACCTAGTTTCTTGTGAAAAGCAGCACAGTTGAGCCTACTATTCATTATCATGTAGGTAATTTTTTTTAAGTAGGTGCTGTGGACTGTTTTATAAATACATGTTAATGTTTTCACAGACAATTACTAATCTTTAATATATAATTATATTGTACTATATTTCATACATCTTTCCCATGTTTAGAATGCTATTTAAAAATATAAATCTGTTGCCAAATAAAGCCGAAGGGAAAACTTATGATTGCAACAACATGCATGGAAATGACGAAGCTGACACTTTAGTTTGTATTTGCTGGTATGCATAACTTTGGAAAAGTGATCTTTTCTGTTAGCCTGGCAACAGTTGTCTTAATGTCATATGAGACTGATATATCTGTGTGTAGAAGGCATCCTTATATTTTCATGGCAACTTGATATTTGTATCAGTCTTTAGATTGTGCATTCATATTGACATCACCCTGTCAAGCTCCCTGGTGAATCTTGTTCTGCTGTTAAGAAAATGAAATGCAAGATGAGGTGTGCATACCTTGAAAAGGAGAAGCAGAATGAAAAAAAAACACTGAAGAAGTAGCTCCTTTTGACAGTGGGTGCAATCCTGCAAATATTAGGTATACGAAATGTGGAAATGAGACTTTATGGGGTGGGGCGGTGGTGGTCATCAATGTAAGCTAACCTTGGAAATGCTTCTAGCTAAATTTTGCCCCATCTAGCTAAATTTTGTTGTAAGTCTCAGTGGAATATGTTAGTTATGACTACGTACTGTATTTTCCGGCGTATAAGGCGACTGGGCGTATAAGACGACCCCCAACTTTTCCAGTTAGCGAGCGAGATCTGAGACCCCCCCCTGCCGCTGCCGCCAGAACCCCACCACCTACCTTCTCCGCACCGCTGCCGCCGGAACCCCACCACCTACCGGTACCTTCTCCGTGCCACCCCCGCCGCCGGCGGAACCCCACCACCTACTGGTACCTTCTCCGCGCCCGCCCCCGTGCCGCCGCTGGAACCCCACCACCTACCAGTACTTTCTCTGCGCCGCCCCCGCCCCCGCGCCGCTGGCGGAACCCCCCCACCTACCGGTACCTTCTCCACGCCCGCGCCGCCCCTGCAACCCCACCACTTACCTTCTCCGCGCCGCCCCCGCACCACCGGAACCCCACCACCTACCTTCTCCGTGCCGCTTCCGGAGCCCCGCCCGCGCTCTGTTTTGGCGGGAGGAACCGGGCAACAGCTTAAACAGCCCTGTTGCCCTGGTTTCCCCCGGCCAAAAACAGCGCGGGGGTTCCGTCGCGTCACTTCCTCTTCGGAGGAGGCGGCAGCCAGGGTGGGGGGAAGGTAGGTGGGGGTCCGGCAGAGGCAGCGGCAATGGGGGGGGACCCAGCGTATAAGACGACCCAGCGTATAAGACGACCCAGCGTATAAGACGACCCCCGACTTTTGAACAGATTTTCGAGGGTTAAAAAGTCGTCTTATACGCCGGAAAATACGGTAAGTCATGACTAACTTGAAGTGCAATATATCACTGTGCTAGGAAGGAAATGTCATGACTTTGGATACCAGTTATCATCCCATTGTAGCAGTACCTGCTCTTTATGGTGGATACTATGAGATAATCACAGGCAGATAAACTTCTGTTTACTGTCATTGATGCCAGCCTCGCCCATTGCATTTATAAAAAATTATCCTGGATGCTGGCCATCAAACAAATTTCTACAAGGGAGCATCTTTGCCATAACCACTCGAGGTGTAGAGAGTTCACTATTGCCGCCAAATCTTGGTCTCAAACAAGGACTGTCAGTACTTGTCACCACAGTTGAAACTGGACATGCTTCGAGTTAAAGGTTACAGCTCTGCTAATGTCTGCACTAAAGACTAAAATTTGTTAAGATGTAAAATATAACACGCTAAGAACAAAAGTAAGTGTTCCAAAGTTTACAGCCAACTTTCCAGGTATCTTGACTCCCATCGCTGGGGCCTATTCAGACTATCACATTTGAAGAGTAAGAGTACACTTTGTGATTCTTCATACTAGTAATTCAAGTGGTTCCTTGCATGTTCATTTTGAACAGGCTCCTTGGCTCATGCCTTATTTATTGCAAAAAAAAGTTTACAAAATATTTTCTAACTTCAAATTCCAAAGTAAAATGTACTGTAAGTACAGGTGTCCTGGAAAAGGAGTGAATTTCTTTTAAAAGAATTCTTTCCCAGTGTACACCATGATCTACATTTCAGAGGACAATGAATGTATGTCACTTCTGGTTAGCTGACCCTCTTCATGCCAGTGTAGGGAGGTTCCATAAATACAGCGGGTGACTAATGTCTTTGAGCTGGAAAGGAAAGAAAAAAGGTAAAAGTTAACAATGAAAGCCTATTTCTACAATTCTGTACCATCTTAACAGGACTACAGAACAGCTAATATTTCTTATTAGGCACAAGCTTTTTTGTCAAAGTAGCTGAGGAGGAACTTTTACAATGCTCATACAAATACATCTGTTAACACAGAGAGCACTCAATAGCCCATTTTCATTCTTTTAAATGTAATCCTTCCAACAACCCTGCAAGGTTGGTCAGTATTACCCCCAAATTGCAGATAGGGATGTGTGTGCCTTGCCTAAAACCACCGAATTAGTTCATGGCAGAGGTAACATTTGAACTAGGGCCTTCTGATTCATAGCTTGATCTCTTAATCCACTGCTACACCAGCTCTCATTTCTGTAAGATTTACTACTGCTGTAGGTTAAAAGTATGTAATAAAGACATTGCCAACTGATTGCAGCAGAATTTAAATACATAGGTTGTAGCTGCTGACTTTGACAAAACATTTAGTATTTAGTTGCCTGTATTTTCATATAATGGTGCTAACTGGATACATGTGCCAAGGCATCAAATTTAATATATATGTAAATGGCAAATTGCCAAGGAAGTCCAGCACAGTCACATTTGACTTCAAAAGAGGAAACCATCTAAAAAATGAGGGGATTGGTAAAAAGGAAGTTGAAAGGGGGAGTGAAAAGGGTCAAATCTCTCCAGAATGCTTTGGGGCTTCTCAATATCACAATAATTGAAGCTCAGCTGGAATGTACACTGCAGGTCTTGGTAGCACAAAATCCAAAAGGTCACCAGCATGGCTAATGAGCAGTGTCAAGGAAACTATTAGGGTAAATAATATTTCCTTCAGAAATATTGCCCAAATGAGAAGGGGGGGGGAGGAAAACAAACTCGCAGAAAAAGAAATGTGAGCATGCAAGAAATATGGATGCAAAAAGGGGGGGGATTTTGTGGAGCACATTACTAATAATACTAAGGCCAACAACTAAAAATGCTTTAAATACATCAGAAGGAAACTGCTATGGAGGCAGTTGCACCATTAGTTGACGAGGGAGTTAAAGGAATACTAAAAGAGGACGAGGAGACTGCAGAGAAGCTGAATTAATTATTTGTGTCTGTCTTCACTGCAAAAGATGTAGGGCAGGATTTGTCTAACTGACGTTTCCAGAAGGGGGCTCAGAGGAACTGAGGCAAATGATGGGGACAAAAGGTGAAGTTCTACAACCTACTGACAAATTGAAAACAAATCACCAGGCCCAGATGGTACCCATCCTAGTGTTCCTAAAGAATTCAAATATGAAATTGCTGATCTTCTAACAAAAACATGTAACATGTCCCTAAGATCAGCCTCTGTCCCAGTGAATTGGAAAGTGGTCAATATAACACCAATTTTTTAAAAAGATCTGCTGTGATCCAGGATGTTACACGCTGGTTAGCATGATATCTATTTCAGGTAAATTGATGGAAAGCATTATTAAAATTATCAAGCATATACAAGGAACATGACTTCTGCAAAGGTAAGTCCTATCTAACTATCCTTTTTGAGTTCATTGTGAATATTGACAAACATATGGATAGGGTGATCTGGTAGACATTTTGAATATTCAAGCCACGACTGGCTTCTTGTGTCATCTGAACCCAGGGACCATGGGTTATGTGAGGGTTAAACAACCCTTGCATAACCCTAAAACAGGCCATGGGTTGTTTAACCCTTTCATAACTCAGGGTTCGTGGGTTCAGCTGACATAAGCTATGGTTGTGGCTTGAATATTTAGGATGGTGCCCGTGGGCACTGTAGCTCATAGTGGCTTAAATAATGCCATGACAAGCTGTGGCGATCATGTGAACCCAGTCTCTGAATTAGAAATATAGTGCTTTGGAATAATTTGCTCCAGAAAACAGGTGACAGAAAATACGGGAAAAACACACACAAAGGGGGAAGGTCACATAAAAAGTAGAAGCAACATTTTCTCACACAGCCTCTTCCACTAAACCATCTCTATGAGAAAGATCAAACTTTTAACACAAGTTAAAAGGACCACACAATCATGTTATATAGACCCCCATTTCTACCTGCAGGGGAGGCAGGACAAAGGCAAGACTGAGCAGGGGGTTGGACTCCTGGCCTTATAGGCCCCTTCTAACTCTACTGTTTTATGATGAAAGTGCTGGCCACTGACTGTAGAGCCAAACTCAGTGAGTTGGATCAAAATGGTGCCTCGTATGACAGAAAGGTGCATGTGCTTCTGCAATGTGCTTCCTGAATCCCACTGATTCTCACTGTGCTGCAGCTCCCCTTCCCACCCCTGCTGGTGCTCACGCCATCCAACACCATCCTGGGTGATCCTGTTCCTCAAGAGCAGATTTTTTGGAAGATGTGGGTAGGGAGCTTGAAAGCCCCACTGCACGAACACAACTCCACTGGATCCAACCCAGCATCCCCAGTATCAAAGGGCTCCACTGAAGAGCTCAGATAAGAGTATGTCCATTCCAGAATGAGAGTATGAATCTACTAGGAAGCCACCACCCATAGAAGACTTACCCTTTTAATTATTTGTTCCAGAGTTTTTGCTTGGAGTGTTACCATGACATTCCTGTAACACCAGCATCACTGCTGAACGATCCCACCCTAACCACTACATGCTGACAAAGCAAAACTTGGGATAGGTCTATTAGTCTTGGAACAAACACCACGATCCATTCCTTGGAGTCATGCAACATAAAGTAATAAGATTCCATAACACACTGCACTTAAAGAGCCATAGTTAATGACCTACCAAGCTGCTAAAACAACTGTCAGCCAAGGAAGGCTGGAAACAAAAAGATTCACACTGTAAGACAGAGGGCGTGTTCACATGTCACGACAACCTACCCTGGCAATAAGCCACAGTGGGTTGGTTGTTGTGAGAACCCACTGTGCACTCAACAGACAATTGGGCTCACTGTAGGTTGTTGGCCCCCTCCCCCTCGGTCCTCCTGGTATCCTAGGGGGCACCACAGGAAGACTCAGTTGTCTCCCTTCTCCCCTCCATGATCACAAGCCATTTTGGGCTAGTTGTGGCTTTTTTTTTTTGTCAAGCTGGCTTTCACAATCCCCATTTTGACAGCTATGGACAGTCCCTTCAAAGTGCCCCAGTGGCAGAAAACAAAAGGATAAAGGGGGGGGAGAAGACATGACGAGCCTGAAATGGTTTGCGATCGCAGTGGGGAGTGGCGGAAGCCAGTGCCAGCTGCCCCCAAGTGCTGCTTAGGCACTTTGGGGGCAGTTGAGATTAGTGGGTGCCAGGGCATGCTTGGCAAGAGCAGCGAGGGGGTTTTGCCCTTCTTGCCAAGTGAGTCGCTAGCAGATTGCCTGTACCCACGATGGGGGTGGTTGCCAGGGTTTGGATGACACGACAACCCATTGTGGGTATGACAACCCCTAGAACAACCCATGGGTTGTCAGGGTGGCTTGTTGCCCTCAAACAAGCCACACTGCGGGAATCAGTCTGGGTTCGCACAACATGACAAACCATCATGGGTAGCAACCCACGATGGGTTGTGTCGTGTGAACCCAGTCAGAGTCTGACAAGAGTCCTATCTTGGGGACACAACAGGCATCAGCAATCCATGCAAAGAAGCGGTCTATATACTATGACCAAGCAGTCCATATAGGATGAGTGCATGCACAACAGTACAGCATGATGCTCAACATGGGAGGAGCAGCTATATTTACTTTGCTCCCCATTATCTCTAGACACAGCACTTCCTGCACATTGACTGCACTCTAAGTAGTCCCCTGCAAAAATGTGCCACTCGGGGACAATGAATGAAAGCAAGGGCAGAGCTCTGAAATAAAATCAGGTATCACAAATTCAGGCAGAGGCTGTTCATACCTGCTGGAAGCACCACGGCTTCAATGGGCTCAAGATTGTCAAGTCAAGGAAATGAGGAAAACCTAGGCTGAAAACAGAGGACATTAGAAGACCAGCCCATATGATGGAAACAAATCAAAGACAAGCTAGAATTCAGGAGGACACCCTCCACAACAAATAGTGGTGAAATGACATTGCTGAGGATTTTCCTCTTGGGTCAACGAGCCAGTGTGGCGTAGTGGTGAGAGTGTTGGACTAGGACTCAGGAGATCTGGGTTCTAGTCCCCGCTCGGCCAGGAAACTCTCTGGGTGACTTTGGGCCAGTCACTGACTCTCAGCCTAACCCACCTCACAGGGTTGTTGTGATGATAAAATGGAGAGGAGAAGGAGGATTATGTAAGCTGCCTTGGGTTCCTTGCAGGAAGAAAGGCGGGGTATAAATATAATAAAAAAATAAATAAATTTCCAATGAAAAATGTTCAGAGGATTCAAGTCTGAAAGAGGGCATCTGATCCTTCCATGCTTTTTAACACCCACCTTTTGGCCTCTGAGTCTAGTATTCATGTACTGATAACATCTGCCCTTAGTTTGATTCATGGACACTCATCTTCTTAAGGAGAGCATATCTGCTCAGGAGCAAGTTCCGCAGAATTCAGTGGTGCTTACTCCCAGTTAAGTGGGAATAGGATTGCAGCCTGAAAGATATGCAGACTTGTCTTGTAGGTATGAGAGATTATATTGTACACAAGCTGCTGTGAACAAGGAAATTTCAGCTGCTTCTGCCTTTTTAAAGCATACCCAAAGATAGTTTGAGGGCAGGAGTCCATTATGTTGTGGGTTAAGTATAGTTTGAAACAGGGAAATCTAAACCATCAAGTAGACTTCCTTTAAGTCAGCCAAAATACTGATTAGCTCACCAAGACAGATGACGATCAAAAGCATAAACTCTATGCTGTACAGAATTATTATTAATGCTTAAACACTAGATAGGCTTGTGCTATCACTTAGGTAAAATAAGTCACTAGCACAGCAATCCTATATGTTTACTCAGAAGTAAAGCCCAATGTGTTCAATAGGATTACTTCTAGGAAAGCTTGATAGGATTGTGGTTTAAGATGATTATTGATCAGCCTGCCAGCAAATGTACTTTACAATAATAATTAAAAAAGCCCAGCCAATTACTTCCCCCACTTTGGAGTCTTTTGTTCATGATACAATATAGTCCCATGACTGTTCAAAAAAGGAATGTTCAACAGGAAAACACCACAACTCTTAGGTAAAAGTCCCTCAGGAGGACAGTTAGCTGAGCCCTGAGCTTTTAGTTAAATAAATTACGGCCAAAGTAGCTGAGATAGAGAGTCCGTAATTAGATCTTCAGACATCTTTTTCTTTGCCTAAAGGCAGTGGGTTGTGTGTGTGGATTTAGATCAGGGCTGAGGTGCTGGAGGTTTGAACCCTTTCCCCAACTTAAACTGTCCCTCTCTGGAAAGTTCTGTTGGCTGTGGAGGGGAAGGCACAGGTATTAATATTGTACCCGTCTCTCCACTCCCCACACAAGCTAAGAGCAGCTGGGGGAAGGCAATTTACGTAAGTAGGGGAATGTCACGAGGGGAAGGTTTAAACCCCCTCCCCAGCAGCACAGCCCTGATCCAATTTGGGGCCACCAGTGCCTACATTTTAGCTTCTTCCCAAATACACACACACACACACACACACACAGTGGCTTAGTTAAGTGTTAGACCTGCCATAATCCAGCAACTATTAGTCACAAGTAAGTCCCACTGAAATCAATCTGATGAGTTAGTGGCATTAATTCCTCTTGCATTGCTATTAATGGGTCTTTGTTGTGACTACTGCCAAGCTGAACAATTTTTCAGTAACTAAACAACTATTTCCGCAGGCTTGGGGCTGGGGGGTTTGTGCGTTGGATTTCTTTCTCTTGAGTAGTAGCCCTCCATGTCTCATGGCAAAGAGCTTTTGAATCTGAAGCTACAAATTGTTTTGAAAAGCATTTTATACTCCAAGCAAGAATAAGACTGGATTCTCACACAATAAATGGTTTCTTTTAGAGTGAAAGATAAGAATTTAGATAAAATTACAATTCCTCTCCACAATACATCTTGCAAGAAGTGATATTTAAATGGTTTAAGTGAAATTTAAATGGTTGCTTAACTTTCATCAGTTGCCACATAAATAGTTGAACCCAGACTTAGCTGTACTGGAATAGATCCATTGAAACCAATGGGGCGTAAGTTAGGCATGACTAACTTTCATCCTATGGATTTCAATGAGCCTGCTCTAAGGATGACTAAGTCTGGTCCAACCCACAATATCCAGCTGACCACCAAGATAAGAAAAAAATTACCGGTATCCCTAAAATAGGATTACTCTAGATCTGGTACTATTTTTTACGGGGAACATACTATAATCACATTCCCAACCTCCATGGGACTGTGAGAGGCTACTACCTGCCTCTCTCTCCCCACTACGTTCAGGGAGGACCCTCCAGCCCACAAGCCGGAACATTTATGAACATGCACAACAGTGTGCAGAGGCTGTGCATATACAGTGCACGTTATAACACAGTACTTGTCAAAAAGATAAGCAGGCCTTGTAACATCATATGATAATATGCTGTCGATTCAGACTCTAATTACATTGTTCATATGGGTGTGGCGAAACAACAGTTCTTCACATTATCATTGGATTTGAATGCCATCTGAACAGCTTTCCGAGACAAGAATCCATCTTGTTTTTGTATCATCTGTAATCTGCTCTGCATATATGGAAAGTTACATACATGACAACCAAGTAAAATGGGGAATGTTATCAGACTATCAAGAGCGGGCTTTGCAATTTAGTAAAGATGTCACCTGAACAGCCTTTGTAAGCAAATTAAGAATGTTACAACCATTCATGTGAATTCTTATATGCACTGTTTATTGTTGGAACTATAGCACACTATACGTAACACATGAACACTAACAAAAAATGCCATCTGCATATATCTTTGGAATTTGCTAGCCAAGCATGTAATAGTTCAGAAATAGTCAACATATATCAGCAGCTATTAACTGACTAGAAGTACCCGACATTATGATTTTGGTTTGCATTATGCAGAGGGCATGCGTAGTGCAAGGACCCGAGGGATGTAGAGCACAAATATACATTTCACCTTCCTGCAGGATCCCTGTATGTGAGGGCCTGGGAAACAAGTGACAGGGATGGAAAGGAAGGATTGCCGCAACAGCATCTCCAAAAGCATTTTCTGATTAATGTCAGCCATTCAGTTATAACAGAGAGAGCTATAGCGGTGCACTTGGACCCCACCGGATGGGACTCTTCCTCAGATACGCCCAACCACGTGAGAAACAAGCCTGCTCCTAGCTGCCTCTTAAGAACATGAGAAGAGCTGTGCTGGATCAGACCAAACGCCTGTCTAGTCCAGCAGTCTGTTCCCACAGTGACCAACCAGATGCTTATGGGAAGCTCCAAACCAGATCATGAATGCAATAGCACCCTCCCACGCATGTTCCCCAGCAACTGGTATACAGAGGCATACTTCCTCTGACACTGAAGGTCATGTATGGCTCTCACAACTAGTAGCCATTGATAGCTTTATCCTCCACAAATTTATCTAATCCCCTTTTAAAGCCATCCAAGTTGGCAGCCATCAGTAGTGTGACTTGCTGTGTGAAGTGCTTCCTTTGTCTCCAACCATTCAGCTTCACGGGTCATTCACTTTACTGATTGAGGTTTCTATGTTCTCCTAATGCAGATTCAAACTTGCGCTTTATGTCCCTCCCACCAAAGCTATTTGGTATTCTTTATTGGGCAAGTTTAAATAGCCCAAATAATTCAGCAGCCAGCCACTAAAACAAATCCATCATATGTTCCAATTTCACTTCAGATCTAGCACGGCCCACTTATTACAGATTAAGTAATCAGTTCAGCAGTATATATGAATTTATCTCAAGCAGCTACAGCAGCCCCATTATTTTCCTGTCTTTCTTTGTGCTGGCTTACTACTTTCCAGCTGCACAGGAATAGTTCATCTACTTGTGGAGTCTATAGACAGTTTACTACTACTTTTGTCATACATTACTTCCTCCTGAGCTTGGAAGTAGCAGTAATTTCTCATTTCCTTTAAGCTAATGAATGTATGTATCATGTAAGCTGCCTCTCTCTCTCTCTCTCCTTGTTAAAATTCTTCTATGGGTAAATTACTATGGCTATAATCCAGAGGGGCATGCACACACATTCTGAAGTTTGTTCTGAATTCCAAAATTTGTTCCGAGTTTTTATACTGGCTACACTCTGCACTGGTCATACAAGATGAATTTAGCTATAGATCAGAGCTATGCTGAGATGTATATATGTGAAATCTATGGAAAACAAAGGCTACAGACTAAAATTAACCACATAATCATGTTTGTTTTGTTTTTAAAAGCTGTTAGTTTTAATACGATGTCTTCTTGTACTTCTAAGATAAACTAATTAAGGCAAAAGCTTTAGTGGACTATAGTCCACTTCATCCGATGCATAAAAGCTTACACCATAATAAATGTTTGGTCTAATGTGCTACAAGGCCCTTTGTTGCTTTTGCTGCAACAGACTAATACAACAATCCCTCTGGTAGTTAATACAAGTACTTAATTAAAAACTGCAGGTGGCAAGTGCCATCTTAGAAGAGGCACCCCTCCTATGTGAGAAAGGGGGGATGATTCTAAGATTATTTGCTGTCACGTGTGCATCATCAAAACAAAAGTAATATGTCCCCCCCCCCTTTAGAACTATTCTCATATGCAAGTTTATGCAGATTTAAGTCAATCAACAAAAACTTGTATTCCTTTAATCTGGTGATTTAAGAGCTAAATTGTAACTGCAATCCAACACAGGCCAATGCATTTGACTCCTACTGAAATGCCAGCAGAGCACACAACTTGTGGACTGTGAGCAGAAGATTCTTCCAACAAGACACAGAAATAGATTGAGTAGGTAATGGCGATAAGGTTTGAAGGCTCTATTACCTGCCAATTGCCTGCAGTTGTTTTGCTTATGGGAACAAGCCAGTCATTCTAATTCATTCCCTTGCACAATGAACTATCCCATCGTTTTAGTTTTGGATATGAAGCACTGAAAGTTAGGCTAAAAAACTTTTTTAAAGTCTTCCATCAGGTTTTAAGTCAACTACACCTTAGCTTCCTCTTCGTGTGTACAAGGACACAGTATTCCCTCCATTAAAGAAATAGCTGGTTGAAGTGGAAGAAACTGCCTGAAAGGCAATTTACAAGCCACTGGGCTGTAAATTTACAAGCCACTGGGCACAGCAGTGTCTGATATCAAAATTCAAATAGAACTTTTTATCAAACAATTTGTTATTTTAGCCAAAATTCAACAGCTTGAATACAAAGATCCTGATCATGTAGGGTGTCTATGTGTCATCAATTTCCATCACATTCTCCCCTGCAGCTCTCCCTACCCATTCCCTGAAAAGCTACCCTAGAGGGTCCTGTAATCCTGAATTATTCTGGGAAGGGGCACACAGGAGACTGCAGATGGGTGACCCGTCAGCAACGGCACCCCCTTGGCAAGAGTAAAAGTGCTCTCCGCTCATACAGCAGGGCCCTTGAATTCAAGCCCATATTTGTTTTGTAGTTTGGTGCCCCTTCTGGAACAGCTGCTTTTGCCTCCACATCTGGAAGCAGGATTCAAAATAAATCACACTAGTCTGTCTGATGCCTTGCAGCAAACGGATAGATATCTATTACATATTGCATGACGTCTCTATGGGTTATAAAATTAAACCGTAGCTCAAGGCAGCCAGTTAAGCATCCAGTGCCAGTGACATTAAATTGTCAAAGAACTCTAGAATTCAAACAGATCAGAAAAAAACAATTATTTTCAAAAGTATACCAAGTTGAGAGCGCAAGGCACTCTGAGAAAAATGAGGGTGGCATTCAATTAAGTTTTCCCGCTGACAGAACTATTTCTGTCAGCACAACAGAGTGGGGACAAATCTCAGTCCCCCCCTGTAGCCCCCCCCGTACACCCTCAAAATCTGCTCCAGAAGGTTGGGACCCTCTAGAGCAGTTTGGGGTGTGTATGTGGAAGAGAAACTCACATTGCACAAGTGTGCTTCTGCTTGCATGACACTGGACTTTGCCCGTAGAATTAAATTTAAAATGGAAGAAATTCTTAGTACAAATCTGTCATGTATGGCCTGCGAAACTGCAACCTATAGGCTTAATTGGGGATATCATTGTTCTACGGAGTTGTAAACATAATTTTAAAGACAAGGCTCAATTTATCTTCAGAAATCAATTATACCCATAGTAGTCCAAATGTGGAAGGCTGCCTCTATTCAATATGGCAGCCTTCCCCAATCTGGTACCCTCCAGATGTTTTGGTTGGAGTACAACTCCCAGTATTCCTGTCCATTGGCCATGCAAGCTGCGGCTGATGGGAGTTGAAGTCCAAAACATCTGGAGGGCACCAGGCTGGGGAAGGCTGCAATATGGTAAGATCATAGAGGACTTGCATATTCAAGGATTAACCTTAAGCTTTGACCACATGTTCCCTCTGAGGGCTGGTTCATGCATTACGAAATCAGAAGGCACACCCATGTACACCTATCAATTTCATAAATGTGTATAATGGCCCTGAGTTGAGCTGCATTTTTAAATCTGCAGTAAGCACTCCGGGTTCTAGTCCCCGCTCGGCCATGAAACTCACTGGGTGACTTTGGGCCAGTCACTGACTCTCAGCCTAACCTACCTCACAGGGTTGTTGTGAGGATAAAATGGAGAGGAGGAGGATTATGTAAGCCGCCTTGGGTTCCTTGCAGGGGAAAAAAGGTGGGGCATAAATATAATAAATAAATAAATGAAAGCTGTCTGTTACATTGTGCATTTTTAAAAAAATCCTGAGCACAGCCTGCACTAAAAGAAACCAGACTACATTTTTGGTCACTTAAGTTAAATATTGTATTTGTTTCTGTTTGCAGGAAAGAATACACAGAACAGGAGCGAAACAGGATTGCATGCTATTAATTTTGTGTGTTTTCTAATTTCAAAAAGCATTGACTGAATGCAAGTTTATTTCTCTATAGATTTGGAAATTTATGATCAGCTAGTGTTATTGCAAGGAGCATTATTGCAAGGAGCGCTTCAGGTAAGCTGAGAAACTAGTTGGAGCAGATTTCGAAACTATGTACACAGCATCAGAGTAAGCGGGTTAAAACTTAAAAGTGTTTTTGGATAAAATGAATAGTTTGAATATTATGAAAAAACATACCTTAGCATCAAAGTGTCACAACAGAGCCTTTGGTCATTAAATCTTTGGACTGTGCATTTGAGATACACAGATCTGAGTTTAGTTTAGCTTCAAGTCTTTTCCTTTCTTTCTTTCTTTCTTTTTTTTAAAAAAACACCCAAGTGCCTACTCATAAAACTGTGATGTGAATTTCTTGGGAATATAATTAGGCACTTTTCACATTAGTGTAGAGTCAAAACAAGTACAAATTAACTGAGCCCATTAGACAGTGCGGTGTTTAAATGAATCAACTGCATTAAAATGCCCAGTGCAGAGCATAAGACATGTGAAAGATCTAACAGCAATTGGACATTGGGATTAAGAACCATCAAATGGTGGGAAATAGTTATCTTACTGGAGAGAGATTGGGGGTGGTGGTGGTACAATGAAAACTATTTACTTAGGGGAAACAGACAGTTGAATTAATTTTTTGAAAATTAGAACCTTATTTATATTTTGACCACCAATGATATTTTATGTGCAGCTAGTGAACCTAGTTTGGATAGTGTTGAGTGAGAAAAAAATTGTTTCTTTTAAAATGTCTCCTAGATAATGTATAAACAGAAAATAGCCTTGTTTCCTGATTTTTTCAAAGCTTTTTGAGAAACACACACAAATAATTAGATTTAGTCAATTTTATTTACATTTTTTTGTACATTTCAGAGCATTACACAATTACATTTTCCATATTTTCTGACCTGCAAACAGATACCTTAAATGGAAATATTTAAAAAAAAAATATGCAGTTCGGTACATCCAAATGCAACAATTACACATCTGACAGTTCACAAAGTGTAATTTACTAGGACGTATCTTAAGAATTTAAGAACAAGTAGTCAGGGGAAAAAATCTGACTAATTATTTACACAACACAAAATCTCTCAGACTAAACCCTCAGGACAATTGTCCTAGGAGCACCCCCCACCCCACCCCACCCCACCCCATAGAAAGTTATGATTCACACCTAATGCAGCATTAACAGCCCTTGATCCCAAATATGGAGGGACTATCCAGACCTGCCTGTGAGCAACTGGCTGCTTCTTAACTTGCCAAAACCTGAAGTTCAGACTTCTATCCCTGGGTGCATAGCATAACAGTGTTTGGAAAGAAGTGACCACCAAGACCCATTCACTAATGATTAAACATTTCTAACAGAGTTCAAATTAAATTGGTTTCTAAACAGATTTAAAGTGGCCAGTGGGAATGAAAGTGTTTTTAGGCATAGGCTGAACTCTTTGGGCCCACTCACACTATTAGGATTACTTTGGGGTAAAAACCAAAAGATCATTCAAGGCTTGGCCAGGACCTAGGCATCTGCATTTAAGGTGGACCATACAGTTAATGTCTACAACTTCCATTTCTTGGGTTAACTGCCCCTCCCCACACATTGAAATGGTATATATAGTGGGTAGAAACTAGTAAAAATTCCCTGCAAATAAACTGCTCTTCAGCTGAGGTTATGGCTCCTGTGCATGGGGTGCTCAGAGGAATTTTAACTTTTACAAAAAAATGCAAGAGTCCTCTTGAAAAATACTGAGATCTCACTTTAGGTTAATTTGATTGCATGTACAATTTGTTAAGTCTAACTTTCAGTCAAGACATTGCTACAAATGGAAATTTCAGTATAAAAAAAGCAGCCAACTGAGTGCAATTTTTGTATTTAATTGGCCAAGTCCTTCATGGTATTTTAACTAGGCTATACATTTCAAGGAGCCTCCACATTTCTTGCCTACCTTACTTTTCATGTTCATGTTTCAAACTGTGTCAGCAGGGCCCGAACTTCAGGAGTTAGCTGCTTAGCAGCCTTGGCTGCCTCTGTAATGGCCTTGCGGTAAAGACCTTTTCTCTTCTTATTAAATCGCGACTGAAAGTTTTCTAAAAAAGGGGAAAGCTGTGAAAGAGCAAGGAAAGATGTTGTTGGGGACCCAAACCATGAAATACGAGCTTCCTGTCGGACTAAAAGGCCATTATCTTTTCGGCTCACAGTTATAGTAAGAATACGGGCTGGCCACCATGGGAAACCATAGATCTTGGCCCAAACAATGTCTCCTACACATATGGTCCTGCCATCTGGTGTAACACATTTAGAGACATTTTTTGAAAAGACTTTCATTTTCAAGGAATTACTGAGCTTTTTCTCTTCCTTTGGAGAGGCCAAGGAGGAGGAGGAAGGTGCATGCATGCTGCCTGGAGGAAAATCAAAGCTTTCAGTAGTGCTACACTCAGAGTTGGTGGACTTCAAGTCATCTGTGCTATCACTACTACACACTGATGCACTGGAAGAGTCAGATTTCTTTTTATTAAGGGTCATGTAAACCGTTATATTGCTTTTGCTGCCTCTCTTGCCCAGTGTCTGCTGTTCATCCTGATCAACAGGAACATGCACTTCATTTGTGTCCTGAACCTCACCGCTGGCCTCTTCAGGGCCTTCTGAGGGGCTCTGATTTTCTGAAGGGGCCTCACCTGCTGAGCGGGTAGAGGAGCAGCGAGACTGGGGCTTAGCTGCCATCTTGCCACTCTGCAATTTCTCAAGCCCTGCCTTGAGAGAGGAGTCGTTCTCTTCATTTCGATACCTTTGTGGCTTTAGTCGCAATCGTGGAGGCAGGGAACCTGAGCTGGTGTTCTGAAGACGCCGTGTGAAGTGGACCTTTGAATGTGCGTTTTTGGAAGTAGAGGTTGCACTCTGTTTCTTTTGTGCCTTCTCTTTGGCTATTTTCAAAACTTCCCGAGCTTTTGCATGATCCATGTTTTTGCTCTGGAGAACCTTTTTAGTATTTAACTGTGTTTTTGATGTATTTGCTTGAGTGGGAATTTTGACTACTCTGCTTCTGCTGGCAATAGTTGCAACTTTGACCACAGAATTCTTTTTCTGGCTTTCATTTTGGCTTTTCCCATCAACTTTATGATCAGTTTTAATTTTTTTATTCACAGTAGTTATGCTCTCATTCCTTCGTTTTCTACTATCTTCATACCTTGCGGAGTCACTTGCATTGCTGCCCTTTTTAACTTCTTTTTTTTCTGCAACAATACTGTTCTTACATTTGTCACACAAGACCTGTCTGGGTCGTAGTTTGATAGCATTCATAATAGAAGTGGGTTCCTCCCTGTACATTTTCCGCTTGGGCCGTTTAATTTTCCGAGGTGGAGGCTGAGGTATTGACTGGTTATATGTGTCCCTGATAAACAAAGGAGGAGGATATGGTGCTCCCTCATGGAAAAGGGGAGGTGGTTTGGAAGTCCATAGGCTTTTAGCCAGGCTAGGTTCTGATGGCTGGACGGGAGAAGAGTCTGTGACGACACCATTGGCTTCACACTTCACCTGGGTCTCATCTTGGAATGATTTACTTTGGAGCTGCATTGCTTCAGGTTTATCCTTGTACTCCCTTTTGGGAAATATGGTCACAGGGATTCCATGGGGTCCAAACCTTAATGAGAGAGAAACACAAACACAATTAACTGAAAATCTACTTAATCTTCATCATTAGCTAACATTCAGAGTTCATACAGTCAAGCTTGTTATTTTAGAACACACCATCCCCAGCCTAGGCCAGAATATCAAGGATAACAGTGCACCTAGCACAAAGCAACTACTTCCTTTCCCTTCCCTTTCTGAGCTTAGGCACATTTTGCGTCTCCCTTAGGGCAGTGGTTTAAAAATTTTCCGCCTTCAGGGAACTCCTTCCACACTGACATGCCTGCAATAGAGCCCCCTGTGTATTGCAGAAGATTCTGTGTATTGCAGAAGACTCCAATGACAGAAGATATTGACTAGGCCTACTGGGCCTCACTGTTGCTATGTCAGTTGAGGGTGCAATGCAGAATGGCAGAGATGGACAAGCTGCCTTTCAGGAAAGGCTGTCTGCCATTACTGGTCCTCTCATGTTTCTCTGGATTCTCACATTCCAGCTTCTAAGTCTCACATGCCCAGCTCTTATATTTTAACGTTTTCAATAAGGACTTGCAGTGTAATTCTGCTAAAATTTAGACAGCCTGGTTATGGCTAAGAAGGCTGCAATCCTATACCTACATGGGAGTAAGCCCCACTGAGTTCAGTGAAATTTAGTTCTGAGTAGACATGTACAGGATTCTACTGTAAAAGTACTGTACTAGGTACAGCTTAATCCCCTTCTGGCAGATATCTCTACTGATACTGTGTGTCCTTGCTAGTGACTTTTGCCTCCAGTTCTCCCCAGTTCCTGCTTGTAGCAACTCCAAAAAACGTATCAAAATGTATACTACCAAACCCTTGGCCCAAAGCACAACAAATCAGATCAAACTTGACCAAATTCTTAAAAAATGTATACATCCTTCAACACCAATATGAAACTGTTCTGCTGACTTTTGGTGTCCCAAAACCAGTATCTAGATTTTACACTGAACACTTTGGGCACATTCCAGGGAAAGTCAAGCACCTCAAGTCCTAATGATTCCAATGGGAAATATCTACTTAACTCTCCCACTGAAGTGAGTCTTAATAGAGCTCCTTTTTTTGTTGTTGCTAGAATTGTGCTTTCTAAAATTAGAAATTCAGGTGATTTCTAGGTGACACATCCAATCAATTTAATGTTTTCATTCAAACACTCTTATTCCCCTTATACAGACAGCAGGCAGCACTATCATCCTCATAATACTTAAATACATAAAACAAATTGAATATAGAGCTTTTCGTAAGTTAGATTAAACTTTAATCACAACATTTGTCAACAATGCAATACTGATGCAAACGTCATATGTAAACAATCAATATGGATGCCCAAAACATACATACAAACACACACACACACACACACACACACTGGCATTTTAAAGGTTTTTGCAGTACCACAATTTATGTCATAATTCATTGTAAATTATGGAAAGGTTTGGTCTTTTCCCATTTGTGCAGACTAAAGTCACCAGAGAGGATGAGTACAATCAATGTATTTACAAAATACTGACATTTTTAGGTTACAAAAACCTGCATATCATTCCCACTGTGTTCTATCCTGCTGCAAGAAAGACAAGCCTTAATGCATAACAGCCTTTTGAAAGTGTTTTTTTTTTAAATGTTGACCTGACTATTTTAACCAGCATCAGAAATAAAGAACTACTTCAATTTATCATTTTAATTTACAAGATGTGTCCACTGAGTTTTGGTCCCTCAGCAGTTTGCTTTTTGCAAACTTTACCATATATTACATGCATAGACAGGTTATTCAATAAACTTAGTACAGTCATGCCTTGGATTGAGAGCATAATTCGTTCCGGAAACGTGCTTGTAATCCAAAACACATATCAAAACGAAATTCCCCCCCAAAATTTGTACAGATTTTTAATTTAAGCCATACTACAGTACTTGTATTGCAAGATGTCGCTTGTATATCAAGTCAAAATTTTTTAAATAAATATTTAAAAATTTGCTCGTCTTGCAAAACGCTCTCAAACCAAGTTACTTGCAATCCAAGGTATTACTGTATTTCAATAGAACCAATTCCTTATACAGTCCTATTCTTCCAGCCAAAATGCAAATATTTTTCAGTATTTAGAATGAATACATTCAAGTATTTTAATTAATAATGTATGCATCATCTTATTTGAGCACAATTTTACTCAGCATCTACGGGTGCAATCCTATGGCTGCTAGATGCTGCCTAGATAGCAACAGGATAGGTTAGAGTCCCAGCTCCGACCTCGGAAATGTGTTCCAAGGCTGGAGATGGGACTCCCAACCATGGAGCGCCCTCCCTCCACCCTTGCAACTGGCACAGTTCTTTCCGCACCAGCTGCAGCTCTGAAATCGCAAGTGCAACTTCAGAGAAGGCGTTGGGGGGGCGTTTTGGGGGGCAGAGAACGGCGAGGCTCATATCCCAGCAGTGCCTCAGCCCCTCCTCCTTGTGAACAGGGGCAAAAGACATAGATGGCCGAAATTGGACAGCTATCTCTTTTGCAGGGCTAGGGAAGCGCAGAGGTAATCCTTGCCTCCATGCTCCTCCCACACTCAATTTGATGCCCATAATCCTCCGAGTTCAGAGGGTTATGGGCAGCCACATTGGATGGCGCCATAAGTATACTTTAGTAATAAAGCTTCCACTGGAATTCTAGCATACACACCAGAAACCTTCACAATGGGTTTCAGTTAAAATCCTTATTTCAGGTGTCAACTGGCCTAGAAATTTGTAATAAATATCTGGTACTAACTAGGTCCAGCACCTGAGTTGTACTAAATATTTTTCTATCCCTGCCTAATCTAGGTCCTTATAAGTCTAAGTGTTTCATAGAATCATAGAATAGAATACTGTAGAGTTGGAAGGGGCCTATAAGGCCATTGAGTCCAACCCCCTGCTCAATACAGGGGAACAGATGTGGGCGGCCCAGGCAGTCTCCCATCTAAGCACTGACCCAGCTCATACCTGTTTAGCTTCAGCATGTTGACTACACACAAAAATGAAATAGCCTTTTTACTTTCTAATTAACATTATACCAAGATGAAAAATTTAATTAAATCATGACTCAGGCATGCTATTTAAGTGGCCATTTCTGCAAAGTCAATATGAAGGGACCAAATCTACACTAAAGGCACATGTTCAATAATAGATGTGCATTATGCCACAAGTTATGAGACAGCAGATCAGGATGACCACCAATGGGATCATGAAAGCCATCCATACCAAAAATAATCTACTACAAGGTTCCTGCACATGCACATTCCAGGTCAGGGGGCATGTCACAAACACTATATTGTGTTCGTATTCGACTTCTACCCAAAGGATCTCAGACTGACATTTTAGCTTCATGGCCTCCCTGCGGTTAGGGTTACACAAACACACAGTACTTTAGGAGATATTCTCACAGGGAACAAATGTCTGGATTGGAGAAGCTACTACCCAAGAATTACATGCCAGGCCAACACCACACTGGCTCTCAAACCTATAGAAACATACAAGTTTAAGATAGACACCATCACAGGTAATGCACTACTGGATTGAAGAAGCCATTGTATAAGCTATCTATGAAACATAACAGTGGTAAATGACAAAAGGAGTGACCCCTTTAGGCTAGAATATGTTACTTCTGGCCACTGCTTATGCCAGTGATGGCGAACCTATGGCACGGGTGCCACAGCTGGCACGCAGGGACCTCTCTGAGGGCACTCGAGCCATTGGTCACCAGATCACGAAAAGACTGTCCCCTTCTGCAAAACACTAATGATTTTGTTCTTTCTCACAGTGTGAAACAGAATGATTTTATTCTAGAATTCCTGTTACAGAATTCTTTTCTACATTGTTATCACATTTAAAAGATTTTGAAGAATGATGCACAGAGCACGGCTTGGATGTAAAGCCCTAACAGTTGACCTGAGTGCTGCATGTGTTGCTCTCAAACTAACGGAGTATGAGCCAAGGTTTAACAAATTATCAGCATGCATGCAATAGCAAAAATCACATTAATTGTGCAAAAGCATGCCCAATGCAAACTTTTACCTAATGCAGTGTTTGCAGTCCAAGACATAAAGTGTTTAAAATGTGTTAAGCACATTTCGTTTTCTTGTTTATCTTGCTCATCCTAGTACAGGTTGACTTTTACTTTTACTAATCCGACACCTGTAGAAGCAGGGAAAGGACCCGGGGTAAAGCTTGTCCCATACAATTTCAGTCTGGCATATAATCATATTACAAGTTGAGAATCCCTTATCCAAAAATACATGTGCCTAATTATTTAAAAAGTTTGTATAAATTCCCTTCAGGCTATGTGTACAATGTAGTACTATAATAATTTTTTGAGTTGATTTTTTTTCCAACAAAAAACTGTTTGTATCATTGAAAGCTCTGTTATTGTGTTTTTCTTTTAAGACAAAAGATGTTAATTAGTTCGGACAACTGTATGAGTTGTTTTTCTAAAACTAAAACCTTGCAGTGTTGGCACTTTGAAATAAATAAGTTGGTTTTGTGTTGCAGTTTGGGCACTCAGGCTCAAAAAAGTTCGCCATCACTGGCTTATGCAGTACAGAAAGCGGGGGGGGGGGATTCTAAAAACTGAATTTACCTTCTAGTTACTGTGGGAACTATAAATACTGTTAGCCTCTCCTACTAAAATGACATGAAGGCTAACATTCCTGTTCCAGAGAGGAACTGTTCGGTTTTGCACCATACAGTACTATGGTGTGCAGCTTTGGTCCTGTAAGGCCACCATCCCAAAGTTTCAGCTTGCTAGCTGCTTCTAACCAAGCTTTATCAGCGCACATTTTTCTACTCATTTAACACCCTGATTGATTAGCCTTGCTCTAACACTTACAGAAAGCTCAAAAGCTTTTGAGGAGCTACTCACCAAGATGCCCTTTGCAGTTCCACTGATCAGATAAAGTTTGACTTACAACACTATTATCCAATGGTGTCCTTCCAACCAGCTTTACAGACACCACTGATGGATCAAATTTCCCCTCCTGCAGCCTCCCATAATATGCTGGGGGAGGGGGGTGTTCTGGGGGGGCAGGGAGGAGCCGACATCTGCTCCTGTAAAGTTGGACTAGACTAATGCCTTTATTATGACAAGAGGGGGACACATAGAAAAGTATTTTCCTGGTGCTGTTGGGTTGTGTGTATGCAAGATCCTTGAATTCTGTACACAGCAACATTCCTTCATCCTGTAGAAACCCTATCAGTGGAGCTGACCAGTATCAGAGTGGAGGCATTTTGCCGCTGCCCCCCCCAAGTGCAGCAATGTATGTTTCTTCTCCAGAAGTAATGGCCACCATTAATTTATATAAGAAAAAGTAAAAGATGACACCATGCAGGCAGGGGCTAAACCTTTCCCAGTGAACCCCATGTTATGGGAGCAAATACATTTTCTCCTACCTGAACTGTGTCCACAATTCCAGCCCATTTACTTTTTCTGATACAATTTAATGCAGAAACCCAACAAGAGAGGGTGCCAAATCTGACTCCCACAAAACACTGCTGACTCCAGTGTTCAGGTACCCCCACAGTCTCAAGGTCAACAATTTAGTTTATCATATTCATTTTATTTATGTGCATATTCAAAAAGATCTATGAAACTGACTCCATGCATTTCCATAACAAGTTACAAGTGGATCAAAGGTATTTTCCTTTGCTCTAGTGTGAGGAAACGGTACCTTTCCTCCTCCCTGTCTGTGACAACTCTACGAGGCTTGATAGAAATCCTCAAGCTGTACTGCTGCTGTTGAGGGGAGAGTAAAGCTTAACTTGGGGCACAAACACACTTTTTCCAACTTCTACCCAGCAGCAATGGCTGCTCTTCAAAGCTGAGAGAGAGGCTGGCAGATATTTTACAGCGTGCAGCAGGTCTGATGAACAAGCTAACTAGAACCACTCTGCTTGCTTAGGGACTATTTTAGTAAAAGGCATTTCAGTTCCACCTGGGGCATCTTAAGACTGCAAAAAGGGTGCTTGAGAATTTATTCCCTGTATGTTTTTGCAACAATATCCTGCAATTGTTTATGCATTAAATGCATAACTATGAAAATCCAAAGATACAAGAGAGAAAAAGTAATCTATAACAGCATTGCATCACTTGTTTTGCAGCTATAAACCTGGTTTGCACAACAGGTGCAGCTCATTGTGAGTTACCGTATTTAACCCATGACGAGTCGTGGGTGCCATTTTGAATATCCAACCCCCACTTGGGGGTTGCAGTGTCATGCAAACCCGGCGAGTGTGGGTTATGCGAGGGTTAAACAACCTTCACTTAAATAACCCATGGTCTGTTCTAAGGTTATGTGAGGGTTGTTTAACACTCACATAACCCAGGCTCGCTGGGTTCGCTTGACACAGCAACCCCCGAGTGGGGGTTGGAAATGCAAAATGGCAGCCTCACGCGGCTCATAGTCCACAGACTGCTTATTCAAAATCTGCTAGATGTGTGTCATGTGTTCACATGATGACACTTTGCTAGCCTGGCATTACTATAAGGAATATTCCATGATCAGCAAAAGCAGAGTAGGGCAGTAGGTACTACTGGAAGTTCACTTCATATCTTTTGGTTATAGTAGAAGTTGCTGACTGGCTCTACTCACATCTTACATGAGGTTTGAGCTGCATCTAGTTGTGATCAAACACAGTTATGGTCTGCAGTACAATGAACATATAGCCTTTGATGAAAAAAATGCAACACACTCACCCTGAATGTTTAAATAGTGAACTCATGCTCTATACAATGGGGGAAGCCCACGCATAAGGAAGCTGGGTTCTTGGCTGAAACATCAGATGGATCATCTACCCAGTGCCTCAGCTGGGGGCTAAATGATGTCAAGGGCATAGTCATGATCCCTGAAATCATTCAGCCCATGGAGGGCTGGGGTGTAATCCACCCCCTCCAACCCAAACTAGTTCTCCATCCCTGGGTTAAAGCCTCAAACTGCTGATAAGAAGTAGCATATGAAGGAAAGGAAGAGGTGAGAAGAATGCTACAGATTAGGGACTGCCAGGAAGATATTAGTTCAGGAAGACAATAATGTGGACATTCCAATGCTGATGTGTCACATGGAGCATCCATAATATGTCAATCACATGAACTCTATGACAGACAAAACTATGTAAGCACCAGCATTATTAGTTGATATATCCAGACAAGTTATTACTGAAAGAAATCAGTGATGCGCAGGCTTGAAAACCTGTGTGTCAAGGAGACTTGAATTCAAGAGACCGGTCCATTGCCAAAGCTAGACAGGGAAAGCTATGCCTTCTTAAAGAATCGGAGAATCTGTTTGCTACAAAAAGTGTGATGCATATGACATGGCAATCATGGGCTAATATCTTGGATATAGCTACTTAATTGCAAATCAGAATTATTTTATTGGCATGATAGTATCTATTTCTTGGCCACAATGTTTGGGCTGGTTAGAATAGTGCAGACTGTTCCCCATCAGAAGGATACATACAGTCATCATACGTGGGAGACAAAATGGGGGGGGGGGGGAATCTTGCCCTCAGAAAGGCTGTTGCAGTGTTAACTTGATCATCAAGTGAACACTGTAATATCAAGGGCAAGATTATCCATTTTGTCTCCCACATATGATAGCCTTATGTACCCTTTCAATGGGTACAATTTCTGCATTATTCTAACCAGCCCAAACATCTACGGCCAAGGGAAGAACGACTGCAAACCCATTCATTCTAGATGTCATCACTAACCCAAACACAAGGGCAGGAGTCATGTTCTGAATTGTTAAAAATTTATAGTAAAACATGACTCCTGTGTTTGGGTTAGAACTCTGAGTTGCCATTTACAGAATTTTTAGATTTCAAACTCATAAAAACAGTAAAATGCCAGATAATACGCAACAGATTTTTATGAATAAGGAACACACTCTTTGCTTTGTAAGATCATGAACTGTGGACATACCCGAGTTATATTACAACCTCCTCCATAATTGTATTGTATACCAAGTTAATGTATTTCATTGCAATTCCAAGTTGTGGTGGTATTTTACTAGAAGAATCATTTTGAGAAATGGCTGAAAACACACACTACATATAGCAAATCTAGTTTGAATATTCTTTCCCTGCTAAATATACTACTTCAACTTGCTTTCTACTACAATAAAGCAGAGGTAGCTCAGATAGCTCTGCACTGTTCTTTGAGGCAGAAGGAACAGTAGTGCCTCCCACTCCGCACCCACATCAAATGACTTATTTACGCAACTTCAGGGGGAAAAGCAGAGGGCAGAGGCAAAGTTTTCTACTCTTTGTTAAAAGATGAAATAAAATATTAATGTACTAGAGAAGTGTGCCAGAGAAGACAAGCTGGCAATACAACACTGCATGAACTTAAGATTGCATTGTACACAACATGCTTGGTGTACAATGATTATGAGAAATAACTTGCTGGCTTAATTTCAGTTCTTTGCCTTTATGGGCTTGAGTTTTGCTTTTCCCAGCTAAACTAAGAACACTGATGTTTCTTTATTTTCCAACCCTACTTGACTCTTTCTGCATATCTTGACTTCATACCTGCAAAAGAGAATGTAATGTAAGACACTTGACCTCGTCCCTAAAAGACATGAATATTTTAAAAAATCATTACATCTTTGAAGATGGCCATCTTCAGCCTATTCACTATGAGTGAGTAGACCACCTATATGAGGGTATGCTGGATAAAGCTGACTGTTTACCAGCAAGCACCATGTGCCAAACTCACTGTGGAACACATAACACCATAAGATGAGCTGGTAATCTGTGGCAATGCATGGCAACTTTGTAAAGCAAAAAGTTTAAGTTACCCTGTAAACTACTGGAAATGTGTGCTAGTGGCATTATGCCACATTGCCAGATGCTATAGGCAGGCAGCCCTCCAGATGGCTACATGCGTCTCACAATTAGCATACAAGCAGCCACTATACTGTAAAGTGTCCTCTATATCCATCAAGGAGCAAAACACAGCACAAACTATTACCCGGTTCGCACATAATGGCAGCAAAGCATGGGTTAACCAACCCTCGATTTGTCGAGCCACAACCCCCGATTGGGCTGATTGGGGATTGCTACGTGATGTCTGAACCTGGCCACTATAGGTCAATCATGGGGTTAAACAACCCAGTTAACCTACAGTTAGTAGCTAGGTTAACTGTGGGTTGTTTAAGTCACGATTAACCTACAGTGTCTGGATTCAGACGTCATGTAGCAACCCCACAATTACAGGGGCTGAATATTCAAAAAGGCTATAGAACCTACCCAGCAGGTACCACAGCAAATTGTGGGTTAATTAACCCAAAATCTGCAGTCATTACATGCTACCAGCCCCTATACCAGTGATGGCGAACTTTTTTGAGCCTGAGTGCCCAAACTGCAACACAAAACCAACTTATTTATTTCAAAGTGCCAACACTGCAAGGTTTTAGTTTTAGAAAAACAACTCATACAGTTGTCCGAACTAATTAACATCTTTTGTCTTAAAAGAAAAACACAATAACAGAGCTTTCAATGATACAAACAGTTTTTTGTTGGAAAAAAAATCAACTCAAAAAATTATTATAGTACTACATTGTACACATAGCCTGAAGGGAATTTATACAAACTTTTTAAATAATTAGGCACATGTATTTTTGGATAAGGGATTCTCAACTTGTAATATGATTATATGCCAGACTGAAATTGTATGGGACAAGCTTTACCCCGGGTCCTTTCCCTGCTTCTACAGGTGTCGGATTAGTAAAAGTAAAAGTCAACCTGTACTAGGATGAGCAAGATAAACAAGAAAACGAAATGTGCTTAACACATTTTAAACACTTTATGTCTTGGACTGCAAACACTGCATTAGGTAAAAGTTTGCATTGGGCATGCTTTTGCACAATTAATGTGATTTTTGCTATTGCATGCATGCTGATAATTTGTTAAACCTTGGCTCATACTCCGTTAGTTTGAGAGCAACACATGCAGCACTCAGGTCAACTGTTAGGGCTTTACATCCAAGCCGTGCTCTGTGCATCATTCTTCAAAATCTTTTAAATGTGATAACAATGTAGAAAAGAATTCTGTAACAGGAATTCTAGAATAAAATCATTCTGTTTCACACTGTGAGAAAGAACAAAATCATTAGTGTTTTGCAGAAGGGGACAGTCTTTTCGTGATCTGGTGACCAATGGCTCGAGTGCCCTCAGAGAGGTCCCTGTGTGCCAGCTGTGGCACCCGTGCCATAGGTTCGCCATCACTGCCCTATACCATTCTTTGTTTATAAATAAGACTATAAAAATGGGTATGCTACCACACCAGCTTGGTAACCAGCAGCTAAAATTCTATAAAATCCATTGAAATATTCTAGAATACTGGAAACCCTGTACAGGTAGTTACTTAATGTTTCATGACATTTATCAAACTGAGCAAACTACACATTCTAGAATTAATGGGTTGTATCCAATGGTGTCTGTCCACTGGCAGAAAGGATTCTCCCTCCCCCATTCCCAGGCCTCCTCCAAATCTGCTCCAGAGTTAGGGGAGTCTCCAGGGCATATTTGGAGGAAGGGGAAGCCTGCTTGCACAAGGTTGAGTGTCACCCCCTGTTTTTAGGTAAAGGGCCAGCATACTGTAGTGGACAGAGCTACATTTGCATCCAGGTTCAAGTTGCTATTCAGTAATGAAGGACACAGGATAACCTTGACAAAGTCACATCCTCTCACAACAGTATTAAGAATTATACATCCATTTGTATACTGTAAATAACTATAGGGATTATTAATTTCAATATACTTGAGAGGGTCTCTTCTAACATCTAGTTTCTTTCTCCTGCCTCAAAAAGTGGTGCCAGGGGACAGTATGCTCCAAACACACGCCTATGGTTTATGCTGGCTCAGCTTGTCTGAGTGTGGAAAGCTAAGCAGGGTCAGGCCTGGTTATTACTTGGATGGGAAACCCCTCCTCTAGTTTCCTGCATTGAGCAGGGGGTTGGACTCGATGGCCTTGTAGGCTCCTTCCAACTCTATATATGAACAGCATGTTATAAAAGCAATGGTTCTCAATTAAGATAGGCAGACATCACAGGTAGGTGCACACTGTTGCTAGGGAAAGCCAATTTCATCTTGGGCTCCCCTTGCCTTTACAGCAAGCTATGCACTCTAACCACTGTGATAACTGGCAGTGTTGTGATTCAATAAGGTAATTTTCCTCCCTCATTCCCTGGCTTGTTCATTTGTTTCTCTTTCTAACTTTTTAAAATGCTGTGGTCCCATGGCCCTGATGCCTTCCACTAGGGCCCATTCATGATTTAAGCCTTAAAGCATGAGCATTGGCCTTTGTAGAAGACAAAAGTGCCTGGAAGTAAGAATGAATGAATGCAAAGAACGTACAAGAATTAGTGTTGCAAGGCTGAAATGTTCACCCATTGCTTATTAAGAACTGAAAAACCAGCTTGTGTGGCAAAGTTCTTAGAGCCCCTGCTATAAATTCATAGGTTCATCCTAGGCCAGACCCTCACCTCAGAGAGCATCTAAGGAACCATTTCTACAGCTGTCTAATGTGCTATTTCTGTGCAAACAAGAATTAACTTCTGGCCTTCCCGCAGAGATAGATGTGTGGCCCTTAAAAATGGAGGATCCAACATTTTCCCCTTTCTTGCTCCCAGCAGCCCTAGGGGCAGCTGCATATCCATCCAGTAACCATCACATGACCTGCACAGCCTAGTTTGAATGCCTGTAGACCCCTCCCCTCCCATTTCATCTTGGGACTCTGAACCTGCAGACAATGACTTCAGCATCTAGTCAGGTTTTTTCCTCTTCTCTATTCTCCCTCCCACCCGCTTTTTATAACATCTTGCCCCATGAAGAGATCTAGAGGTCTCAAAAGCTTGCACATTGTTTACGATCTTTTGGTTAGCCTAATAAAGGTATTACACCAATACGGGTTTTGGAGCATAGATAAGTGTGTCTGATTGCATGTACACACCATGGAAAAGAAAGATGAAGCTGCTTTTTAATGGCATGTTTTTAAAATAAAGTTAAAAGTGTATCAATGTATTCATGACTAGAGATCTCAAATATTTTTCAACCTCCCCCTCCCCCCCCCCTCTCTCTCTCTCACACACACACACACACACACACCACGGAGGGAGAGAAAAATTGTTGACATGTTTACAAGTCTTCTTAAAGATGGTGAACTGAAGTACCGGTACATGCCCTACAACAGGGCTGCTCTATGTGATCCTTTTTCCAAACAGGACAATTAATGTCTGTATTGGAAGAAGTGTGCCTTGTAACATGAATGAATATTTTTCATGCTGGGTGCATGTAGCGCGAAGCCAATATACACAACAACTTCCTTCCATGTGTACCTGTGGCAAGAGATATACTATCATGCAACTTTTTTCCAGTATAGAGGTCGACTATTTCTGAGGTGAAGATAGAAACAATGTGAATTTAGCAATAATGTGAAGGAGCAGTCAAATACCATCACTAACAGAAGGACCAAGACGAACTCAAAGCAAACTAGGATAGGACTACACTTGTCTTGCATTTTCATAATATAAATAAAGCCAAGTGCAGTTCTATACAACCACTGGTACAAAACTGATGAGAACTATGGTGAAACTTTTTGCTACCGCTACCAAGAGCCATGGTTCTCCCCAATTTTAGAATCGTACTAGAAATTTAGACCAAGTGGGATCTGGATAGGGTGGCGGCCTTCAGGCACTGCCAGTCCTGCAGGGTCAAAGAGTTCCCCTCCAAGCCTCTTCACTCTGGGCGGAACCAAAAGAAAAAACTAAACGAACAACAAACAATAATTAGTGGCCAGGAGTAGATGAGGTTGGAGGAAGACGACCGGGGAGGGGGGTGTGCTCCTGTTTTCGCAAGGGTCAGAGAGAAGAGGGCAGGGCTCTGAAGTAGACCACGAGGCCACTTGCGACAGGGACCTTCTTGGCAGAGGCAAACACTTCATGGCTCGCCCCGCCACCTCTACCAGCCACCCAGAAGGCGATCAAGGCTGCACCTTCTGTTTTTGGGGGGGGGGGGGGAGAAAAAGAGCGAGCCCTTAGGTCAGAGGAATCCATGGCCGGGAGTGGCATGGGCTCACTTCCGTAACACGGGGAGGTCCGGCGCGGGCGGGAGGAGGACCGGTGGGGCGCGCCCGGCCAGGCTCTCACCTCTTGGACAGGTCCATGAGGACCCCGGAGAAGAGCTTCTCCCCGAACCGGAACGACACCACCAGCGCGTCCTCGATGATGTGATCCAGGGTGACCAGCACCTCCGAGCCCGGCAGCAACAGTGCCTCCTCCTCCTCCTCTCCGCTGGCCGCCGCCGGCTCCACAGTCACCGAAAACTCCGACGGCTGCTTCGCAACGACGGCGGTGCCGGTACTGGTGGTGGCGGCGGCAGCAGCAGCAGCATCCGGCTCCTCCTCCTCCGGCCGCGGCGGCTCCTCCCCGGGCTCCGGCCCCGCGGGGCCCCCAGCTGCAGGCTGCGGTGGCAGCGGCAAACAGGGCTGCGGTGGCTTTTCCTCCTCTTCCCCGGGAAGCTCGGAGAGCTCCGCCGTGAGCGAGCGGGGCTGAGGCGGCTCTCCCACGGGGCCCGGGCTAGGCTGGGCCTGCGGCAGGTCTCGCGTCCCCGCTGGGCTCCTGGGTGGTGGCGGCGGCGGCTCCTCGGCCTCCCCACCCGGAGCTGGCTCCGGCTCCTCCCTGGCGTCGAGCACCGCAGACTCCACGGCGGCCTGAGTGCCGGCGGGGAGCGGGTCTGCACCGGCCTCGCTGCCCGGAATGGGCTCGGCTTCGCCGGCTCCCCCATCACCCGGCACCGCTGCAGTCGCAGCCACGGCCGCCATTTTCTCTGCTGTTGCTTCCTCCTCCCTCTACCAGCAGCGGGATCGATAACCGCGGCCTTCTTCGCCCGCCTGGAAAGAGAGGGGGCTACCGCCCACGGGGAGGGGGGGAACGTACCTTGCTGCTTCTACGCTCCTATTGGAAGGAGGGGAAATCCATCAAGCCTTAAAAGAAGTTCCCATTGGCTAGGAAAGGAAACGTTGATCTTGAGGGCAGGAAGAGGAAAAGAGGGGCGGGGCTACTGGTATCTGTGTCGACGAAGATCAAAAGGGGGCAGGTTAATGAGCAGCTCTTCTTCCATTCGTGGGGGGGGGAATAGGCCCGCCCATCTTGTAGAAGCTGCCTCATTGGTTCTGTAAGATGTCTGGGAAAATGCAGGTTTGGGAGCAAACTAGAAGCTGTGGTCGCGTGAGGCTTGTCACTTGCTCTCTGAGTTGGGGGCTTGCAAGAGCTTTCTTGACGGGGCTCCTTAAGGAGGATGGGAGAGAACGGAAGGAAGGACTCTCTCCACCCACGCACCCACCAACCCACAGTTGGTGGCATTTATTCCTGGCCTTGGAACGGGCAGGCAAAAAAAGTACAGCGCAACAAGAAGATCGAACATGCAATGTGCTTTGAGAGGAAGGGGAGCAGCAAAGCCCGAAGGCCATACGATCAGGAATTTGTGCCATCGATTATCGTTACTAGCAACAAGAAACGCACACTAACAAGTGGGGAAACCCTTGATATGTAGCGTCAACCTTCGGCCAACCAGAATACCAAAAATAACGTGCTGAGAAGAGAGAAAATCTTGGACCTTTTTTAGACATTTCCTATGCATGGCTCCTCAAGGAAGCCTGCCTCACACGGGAAATGGGAGTAAGGCCCTGTGCACAGCTACTTAGAAGTATGTTTAGTTGAGCGTAATAGGATTTACTCCTGAATAAACGTACCGTAAGTGGGAGCAGGCTGCATCGTGGGAGTGGGACAAGACAGAATTGGCATGGTTGCAAATACCAAAATTGGGGGATACGTAATTCTCTTCATCTTCTGTTATTTTTGTTTCTCTGCCTAATTACAACCGAAACTTTCTAGCTGCATTGAAGCCGGAATTTGTGTCTTGATTTAAATTCTGCACTATTAATGCGTAAAGGATAATGACATATAAATAATTTATTTTTAAGGGAGCCTTTGAAATCATCACAATTTAAAAGTATTGACATTTTATACATAAAATACAATTAGTGTGAGGGCCATCTGGTGTTGAGAGCATGTTTCAAGCTTTTCTCAGAAGCTACAGCATACAAACAGCTGCTGAAGGAAAGGTGGCTTCAGGAATTCCTGGGCCTAGGTCAAAGAAAAGCTTTGGGGGGCACATCAGTATTTGCATGTAGGCCTGGAAGTGTGTTTGTGCATGCATCTACTGCCCAATAACAACATCCCAGACTGCCAGCTGCTTCTCTGTATAAAAGGATTACTGGGGTCTCAGAAAGAGACACTCATCCATGTTTAACAGAATCCTTCTGCAACCTCATTCCTCTTGCTCTGCACCTCCAGAGGGTTGGATTTTTATAGTTAAGGATGAAAACACTGCTCAACACAGTTCTATAAATCATAGATCACTAGGTCTACAGCCTCGTGCATATAGAGCAGCAGTAACATTGTGAATAGGCCCTAAATAAGAAATGTGCTGTTGGTACATGTACATAACAATATTATAGGGGGTAGGGTGAGACAGAGAAGATGAAGAAAAGCTATTACAAATAGATCTGCTCTGGCAGTTTCTGCCAAAAGGTTTGAAACAATTGCTCGTAGCAGTCCCCCTTCTTGCCCCCCAAAGAGGCACAAGACCACAAGGTGGGCAGAAGTGGTGTGTACATCCTTGAAAGTGGTTCCTGATTCTGCATTCGTAGAAGAGTTCAGGCGTGATGCCACTCAGAAACCCAACTCTGCTCCTGCCACTTCCTTGGACCTGATTTTGCATATTGTTTTTGCATTTGCTCACATTCATCCCTTGTTGCTCTTATCTCATCTAACTGTGTTGTTACCCTTATTTCTCTTCCTCCCTCCCTTTGTTGTCTCCCCTTCAACCTATTGCCAAGATGCAGAAAGTTCTTCACAAAAGGAAGATGTTTTTCTGTTGTTGCTTATGTTGCTCTGGAAAGCACCACATGTGCTGGGTATGGGCTATGTAAAACAACAGCAGTTTTGAATCCCCAGCATGGTAGCTGTCCCCCAAAGCAGTCTGCAAGGGGACACAAGCATAGAGTCATAGAATAGTAGAGTTGGAAGGGGCCTATAAGGCCATCGAGTCCAACCCCCTGCTCAATGCAGGAGAACAGAGGTGGGCAGTGTGACAATGTGGCCGGTTATTTACTTTTATTTCTCTCACTACCACCTGGCTGTTAGTTGACTTTCTTCACTAACCCAGTGGCTGAGATATGGCAGCTCCAGGGTATTACGGTAGTTCACCCTATTTTAAACTAACACACTGTTCCAACTCTGTCACAAGTCTTCACTCACTCCCAGACAAACCCGAGCAGACAATCTGTCTGTGGGAGATAAACTCTGTTAAAATACCATGACTGGTTATTGTGGTGTTTACGCTGGGTAGATATTGTTTATCTTGCTCTTAGCAGCTGTACCAAGTGATTAGGGGTGAGCTTCAGGATAGTAGCAGTTATACATCAATCTCTTCAGTAACCCAACAAATGGTTCTTTATTTTCTTAAGTGAAACATTTCTTTAAACAGGAGCAATCCCTTTTCCATAAAGGCAATAGTTTATGTTGAATCCCTCTAACTCACTTCCCTCCAACTCACTTCTCTCTCTAACACTCTTAACTCTAACACCCTAACTAACTCCTCTCTCACACACAGGCATATATATACAGAGCTCCCCCTCCCATCAGAACTTTCTACAGGCGAGCCCCGATAGGTTGCTGGGTGCATCCACTCTGCCTGGCAATGCTAGATGTTAACCCTTTCATCACAGGCAGCCCAGGCAGTCACCCATCCAAGCACTGACCCGGCTCATACATGAAGTAAGGGACTGCTTACTACCAATAACATCCATCAAAAGGCCCCTCACTATCCCATAACAAAATTAACGCAAGAGATGCTTTTGCACATTTTGGTGAAAAAACCTGTATGAACCAAAGATGAATTAAATCCAGACAACTAAGCGGGGTCGGGCCTGGTTATTACTTGGACGGGAGACCCCTCCTCTAGTTTCCTGCATTGAGCAGGGGGTTAGACTCGGTAGCCTTGTAGGCTCCTTCCAACTCTAAGATCTATGAAATCTATAATCCATGGGCACATTTGCATATCACGTTAGCCACCCAGGCAATAAGCCATGGTGGGTTGGTTGTTGTGCGAACAACCCACAGTGTGCCTGACAGACGATTGGGCTCATCCTGGGTTGTTTACCCCCTCCCTCCCCCCTTGGTACTCTGGTTGGTATCCCAGGGGACTCCGCAGCAGGGCTGATTTGTCTGTTTCCCCCCACCCCAATCATGAACATTTTTGTACTCGCTGCAGCTTTTTTGTCCCTTTAACTTATTTTTTTTTTGGAGATCATGATCTCTGGCTTGACAGTTTTCTTGATCTCCGTTTTGACAGCCAGTGACAGTCCCTTCAAAGTGCCCAAGCGGCACGCTGGAGGGGCTTTGAGAAGTTAGCAAACTTTTTTTTTTTAATGTGCCCATAACGGGTGCAAATATTTTCATTGTTTGTTTATTTATTTATTTACTTAGGCGCACTTGTACAACTATGGAGGTTCACAGTTCCGTGAGTGTGGAGATAGGGAGCCTTGGCTGGGCAATGTCCCAGGGTGGGGTACCTGCTGTCAAAGTTCAGCAGGTACCAACACTGGACATTGACCCAAAGAGGCTCCAAATAGGGTTTTTCTTTCCTTTGCTTTCTATTGACAGCTGTCAAAAGGCGAGCTGTCAAGAGAAAGCAAAGGCATAAGGGATCTTTGCTGGTGAAAAGTGGGTGGTGAGATTTACACCCCCTTCATGGTGAGAGCTTCATCTTTTTTGCCTTGACTGTCCTCAGCGTACTGAGCCTTTTGCACTTTCCCCTGAAACTCTAGCTGCTTGAGAAGGTAGAAAAGTACAGCTCACCCCCTATTCAGGGGGAAAGGGGTTTTGACAGCTAGCTGTCAGAACTCCAGGTCCCCTTTAAAACAAGGTTTTGACAGGGCAATAGGTGCTTTTTGACAGGGAAATATACATATATACTCCATTTGCAGAAGAGTGTTGCCTCATGACAGCCTTCCCCAACCTGGTGCCCTCCAGATGTTTTGGACTACAACTCCCATAATTACTTAGCATTGGCCATGCTGACTAGGGCTGATGAGAGTTGAAGTCCAAAACATCTGGAGGGCACCAGGTTGGGGAAGGCTGATGATCTGCACAGACAGACATGCCAAAATGCACTATTTCCAAGCTTTAGATTATTATTAGGAGGCAGATGTGCGGAGATCAATTCCCCTTTGTAGCCATGTCCACTCCAGACTCATAAATCAACAGTGCATAATTTTCTATTAACAATTTTAAATGTTGATCGAATGTGTTTTTGAAATAAACATACATAAGGCCTGTGGTTTATGCTGGCTCAACTTGTCTGAGTGTGGAAAGCTAAGCAGGGTCAGGCCTGGTTATTACTTGGATGGGAGACCCCTCCTCTAGTTTCCTGCATTGAGCAGGGGGTTGGACTCGATAGCCTTGTAGGCTCCTTCCAACTCTATGATCTATAAAATTATATGAAAAGACATAATACAGCTTGATGTAACATGCCTTAATACTGTATAAATGCACATAGCTACAGTACAATGAATCTCATAAGCTTCCAACCCACAAAGTATCTAGTATCCTAAACCCCTTGAAGGCAGTGCCCACAGAAGCAATCATATGATGGTGCTGTTCAGTGCATCTTTCATGGCAAGAGGGACCTAAGAGAGGAGAGGTTATTGCTCATTTCCTTTATCTCTGGACCAATCATGAAATGAGAACCAGATTTCAACAGGTTTATGTTTTGTTATTTTTATTTGTGTTGTGTGTGTTCTTTAATTGCCAGATCAGCCACCTGAGACCATCATATGTGGAATGAAGGAGTAGGTAACTGAAGATTTCCAGTGGAATACCTGCCTCTTTTCAATTGCTATGCCCCACCCTCCCCAATAAGTGCTACCACAGAGGATATAAGCATATTGTATTAGGATGACAGGTGAGCTACTTTGTAACAAATCTGTATTTGTTAGTGGGGAGGGGTCCTTATAATACTGCTCTGGAGATATTACACTGGTATTAGAATTCATCTTTGTGTATATTATTGTGTATATTGGGCTCAATTTTTTTTTAAAAAAGCTTTAGAAGTCCTATAGATATGAAGATTCATTCTTTTTTGAATTTTTCCTTTTTAAAAATATACATACATAGATATACATCCATAGTAATGAATACATATGAAATGCCTACATATAAAAATACAACTTTCTAGAAATTATACATAAACTATAACAAAAGCAGACCAAATATCCGAATAAGTATCCATTCGATGGTGGTATCTATACACCACCCATTCAAATACTGAAAACGTTGTAAGGTCCTCAGCCCATTGCATTATAGGAAGTGAGCATGTATCCTTCCAAAGTTGTACTATCAGTCTTTTGGCTGTCTGTGTTGTAATATCAGTCTTTTGGTGCAAAGAATCCATTTACGCTGTCCGTTTGTTCATTTCCAGGAAGCAGGTAGATAATTTAAAAGAGCATGTACATCAGCAAATATTAAAGACTGTTCCAGTACAAACCTTAGACAAAGCCTTATTAAAGAGATATTGCAGCATCCAATAGACATGAAACAAAAGTTTCTGCTGAATCAAATACAGCCTAAGATCCACAGAGAGGACAGGTATTGATGTCAATGCCGCAATTCATTGAATTAGGCAAAAGGGGACATCCAGTTCCCTATTCTGTTCTTGCTTAAAAACCTGTGTATCGTATTTATTCACCAATAACAAATATTTATAGACATGGATTGTGGGTCACTTTCCCTGACCAGCCTCAATAAGTGCTTCCAATAACAACAGAGACTCTGATGTTGTAAACATGGCCAGGCCAAACCTGGATACTAACAAATGCTGCGATTACAAGTATCAATATTCAGCTGTAGCTGGCAAGTCATAATTTGCACGCAGGATAGAAAACAAGAACTCATCAGCACCCACCAGTTGCTCCAGAGGAAAAATTGCCTTATCTGTCCGTGTCCATCACAAAAAGCATTCTTACCAATTTTCAGATCTGGATTGCCCCATAGAGTCAATTTAGCATGAGAAAATGGATCAAAGTGTAACTGATGTGACATTATATGCCACACATCTCTAGTCAGTCGAAGCTGTGGGAGGAACCCTGTCCATTCTTGTATGCCTAGAATCTAATGCCATCCATTTAGAGGAACCAGACAAGAAGATTCCAAAACTGACCAAGGCAGAAGAAATGAAGGTAAGATATACAGCAGGAGTGCTTGGTGAATTGCTCCTATGACCTGGTAAGGAAGTCCACCCATTTTGAGTCGACCAGAACTTGATAATTAGAGCCATTGGGTCGGTTTGCATGACATGCTGGGTTCACCATGGGTTATTTAACCCACAATGAAACTACAGTGCATGTGGCAACAGCCATTTTGAATATGTAACCCGCAATGGGTGTGCCATCTGAATCTGGTCACCATGGGTTATTTAAAGGTTAAATAGCCATTGCATAACCCTCGGTTTGTAGTAGGGTTATTTAACCCTCAAATAACCCAGAGTATCCAGGGGTTACATATTCATAATGGCAGCCACAGGTGCCCAGCACAAGCCACGGCTCATTGTGGGTTAAGTAAACTACAGTGAGCCCAGTATATCATGTGAACTGGGTCACTGCATAGCTACTGAGAGAATCAATGTGCTGTTTCAGTGGCTTCACTCAGCATATTTCCTATTTTTGTAATCTTACTTCTTTGCAGTATATGGGAGTGAAAATTATTCTTCTCTGAAGCAGCCTTCCCCAGTCTGGTACCCTCCATCTGTGTTGGATTACAATTCCCATTACACCCAATCAGCATGGCCATAGGGTGCCAGGTTGGGGAAGGCTGAAGGTGTATGTTGTGTTTCTTTCAAAAGTATTGCAAGCTTTTAAGAATTTCAAATTCTACTATGAATGAGGTCCTTTAACCATGACTGAGCCAGGACAATCTTTTTTCATAGATTTCATAGATCATAGAGTTGGAAGGAGCCTGCAAGGCCATCGAGTCCAACCCCCTGCTCAATGCAGGAAACTAGAGGAGGGGTCTCCCATCCAAGTAGTAACCAGGCCTGACCCTGCTTAGCTTTCCACACTCAGACAAGCTGAGCCAGCGTAAGCCACAGGCATTGTCTCTGTGACAATGAAAAGGTTCTGTGATAATGAAAATATTCTAATTAAGTGCCATAACAACTGCTGAATTGAAAGATTATGTTCTCAGCATTTGGGTGGTTTCCATCATGTAAGATGTTTTTCGTGTTGAGGAGATACTGAGTTCTGTAGTGGTGTAATTTCAAACTCAAAAGAGAAGCAAGACTGCAATCAGTATAACCGGGAAGAGGCCAAGGCATATCAAGGTCCTTCCCTCTTTGGTTTGGTTTTTGCTCAATAACTGTCCTTGTTAATCAGTTTTGCATGGGGTCTGAAGGTCTTTCCTCAAGGTTGCACTTCTGTTATGAGAAAGTCTGGAATCCTATAAACCAGTGATGGCGAACCTATGGCACGGGTGCCACAGGTGGCACGCAGGGACCTCTCTGTGGGCACGCGAGCCATTGGTCACCAGATCGCGAAAAGACTGTCCCCTTCTGCAAAACACTAATGATCTTGTTCTTTCTCACAGTGTGGAACAGAATGGTTTTATTCTAGAATTCCTGTTACAGAATTCTTTTCTACATTGTTAACACATTTAAAAGATTTTGAAGAATGATGCACAGAGCATGGCTTGGATGTAAAGCCCTAACAGTTGACCTGAGTGCTGCATGTGTTGCTCTCAAACTAACGGAGTATGAGCCAAGGTTTGACAAATTATCAGCATGCATGCAATAGCAAAAATCACATTAATTGTGCAAAAGCATGCCCAATGCAAAGTTTTACCTAATGCAGTGTTTGCAGTCCAAGACATAAAGTGTTTAAAATGTGTTAAGCATGTTTAGTTTTCTTTTTTATCTTGCTCATCCTAGTACAGGTTGACTTTTACTTTTACTAATTCGACACCTGTAGAAGCAGGGAAAGGACCCGGGGGTAAAGCTTGCCCCATACAATTTCAGTCTGGCATATAGTCATATTACAAGCTGAGAATCCCTTATCCAAAAATACATGTGCCTAATTATTTAAAAAGTTTGTATAAATTCCCTTCAGGCTATGTGTACAATGTAGTACTATAATAATTTCTTGAGTTGATTTTTTTCCAACAAAAAACTGTTTGTATCATTGAAAGCTCTTATTGTGTTTTTCTTTTAAGACAAAAGATGTTAATTAGTTCGGACAACTGTATGAGTTTGCTAACCGTCCGGCATTTGCGGCTGTCCGTCCGGCGGGGTCCCCACAGAGACGGCAGCCCAGAGTGGCCGGAGCGGCCGCCGCTCCAGCCTGTAGGGGCAAACGGCCCTTCTGGGCATCCGGGGCCCCGCCCCCTAGCACAGTGCGGGGACTGCGGGGTCTGCCCACACGTGTGGGGCGCCAGTCGTGTGGGGCGCCAGTCGTGTGGGGCGCCCCGCTGGACCCCGCGGACGGTCCCGTGGTTCCTCCCCCGCCGGCTGCTTGGGTTGTGTGAACCGGCCCTTAGAGGATTGGGAACATGCTGTGGGCTTGTGCACCATTTCCTCCTCCATTTCTGGGTTTCCCCTACTATATTTTGTCATGACATCTAAATTAGGCAGCTGTTAGTGGTGATCTCCAGAACCATGGTTTGCAAACCCACTTCAAACCATGGTTTTAAATCATGGTTTGCCAGTTTGTGCTGACTGTTGTTTTCCCCATTTAGCCATCACAGCAAAACCTTGGTTAGAGGAAATCTGGAAACTGAAGAAGGATGGGAGAGGTGGGACCTAAAGAGGCTGTGGCACATTCCTGGCCCTCCAAATTTTGTTTTGGAGGCTTAGGGTGCAATCCTATGCATGTTTAGATAGAAAAAAGTCCTACAATTCCCAGCGTTCCCCAGCCAGCTTTTAGTTTGTGATGTCTAAACAGGACCACTTTTCTTAGCCTCGGTTGTAAAATGGGAATAAAGTGTCATACAAACAGTAAATAGGAACAGGGACTGAAAGCATGTTTCTATACCTCTGTCATCCAAGAGAACTAAATTGTTCAATGGGCATAAGGCCTAACATGATGGTTCCTGGTGGAAAATACCATTTCTACAGCCTACTTTCTCTCCCAAATATAACCTGTCAGCATTTGAGGATATTCTGTGAATTTTTACTGACAGCGCTGTAGATCAAGTCATGTATCATATAAAACAACAACACAGGGATTTGTATTCAATTACTTTGCAAAAGATACTCAGATAGCACTGTGGATAGAAAGGCCAATTCACAGAAACCATAATCTTGTCAGCATCTCTGAAGGTACTTTTGTTAACAATGTGGGGAATCCAATAATATATTATTTGGCCGTTGTGGGGAACGACCCACAATATAAAAGTGTTATTACTATATTATTTCAAATCTTAATGCTTATCTTATTTACATAGCTAAATGTGAACTCTGTTTTATATTCATAAATATTCATGGGTCAGGGGACAGAAGGATAGATGCTCACACACACACACACACACACACACACACACACCCTTGTGTAGCTTGACTATGCCCAAGGCAAGAGGCAGATCAGAGTTACAGCTGGCTTTTGTATTTTCAGAAATGGAGATCAGCCATTGCTTCCCAATTCCAAAATGCATTGCTAAGTGTAATCGGATACCTGTAACACCTATCACTGACAAATTCATTCAGACTGCAAATCTCCATTTTGAGACTGGGGTGTATCTAACCTGCAGACCTCTTGGTCACAACATCTGGCCAAATTTTTGGACTTTTCTGTTTCTTCTCTTATCCCCTGCTTTTTGTACCACATAGCCTGATGAAGAGTTCTGGAGAACTCAAAAGCTTGCACATTTTTGTGGAATTTTGGTTGGTCCTAATAAAGGTCTTACCCAACTTTAGATCTTGGTGTCGTCGTCGTCCCCCCCCCATCTCTCTCAAGGATCAACATGGTTATATTTAATTTTTGTATGTGCTTTTCAAAGGAGTTTTACTCTATGTGCCAGTCACAGAGCCTGGAGCAATATCCCATTTATACTCTACACAAATAGGCTAATTTGGGCCCTGAAGGATGGTGAAGTGGCAAATGGAATGCACCCAGCCCTGCAGCCAGCCTTCCTTGTTAGGTGGGGCAGCCACATTTCTAGGTGGGACATTTGGGGGCGGGTCACATAGCACCGGCCAATCCCTCCTCCCACTCATTGGTGGAGAGGGAGGCTATGAGGGCCAGGCCAGGGGAATGGCAATGGCCTCCCCCCTCACTCCTCCTCCATGCAGAGAGGGTGTTAACTTACATAATGGGCTATGTGAAGGTCAAGTTAACAGAAAGCTTAGCTTTGATGCTGGATTAGGTAGATTCCACCCAAAAAACAAACTTGTTGATACTGCAAGTTTAGGGAAAGGCATAAATAAATAAATACTTTAGGATATGTCTGTTAACTCCTCCTTGAGGGTCCCTCCATCTAGTCTTGTTCCTGACCTTTAGTTTTTTCCTTCCTCTTGGACAATCAAGGGAAAACCTTTTAACTGGTTGCTATATAATAAAGGACTAACTAAGTGATTGGAAACTAATTGTGGAAAGCAATTGGAATTTTTTTTTTTAAGTGGTTGCTAGGTTGACTTTTCAGCCCGGAAACCTTGAAAAGGCCTCATGCTGAGCTGCACACCTTGGGAAAATCAGGAATTAGGCCCGAGCTACAGCCTAGGTGGCCCAGCCAGCCAACTAGCTAGCTAACTGTAGGGTCCACAGCAGTGTTTCTATTCCTCTAGGGCTGTTTTCATTCTTTGCCATCAAGTACTCCAGAAAAAAAAAGGGGGGGGATAGCCATTATGATTGTGAATATACTTTGTGCTGGAGGGAGCGACCCTATGCCCCCTAGACATTGTCTGGGTGGCCATAGGATCATTCAGATTCCCAGCTCCAAGGTCAGCGACAGTGCTCTGAACTAGAAGGGGGAATTGAAGCTCCGACTCCCCTCACCCTCTCTCAGCGGGTGTGGAAAGAACCACACTGGCTGCTCTCCAAGGTTGGGAAAGCAACCTCGGAGAGGAGTCAACGGGGACAGTTCAGGGGGAGGAAACTGGAATGGCCAGGATATAAGGTATCCTTATGGCGCTCCAGCCTCCTTCCCTCCTCTCTAAAGCACCCCAGCTAGATGGCAAAAACAGCCATCTAGCAAAAATGCAGAGCAGAAAGAGTGGGGAAGTGAAAATTGCCTTGTAGATAGAAGATACCTAATCAATATGCCCTCTATAGAGGCCTAAAAGGATGACAGTGGTCTTCTAGAGGTATTGGAGCCGTGGATCATGATGGATTAGAGGCGAAGGAAAAGGTCCGAGGTGGTAAATCCAGGAATAGGCAAACTGAAGGGGGAAAGTTTGCTGAGTCATGATTTGAGTGAACTAAAAATAAAGCTACACAGATATTCTGGAAGGGTGTATCTAAGAAAACGTACCCATGTGTACATTACATGTACAGATATGCCTAACATCTGAGGATCACACTCTGTGCATCTAATAATGAAGTGGGCTCTAGTCCATGAAAAGCTTATGCCATAATACAAGGGTGGTCAACCTGGTGCCCTCCAGATATTTTAGCCTACAACTCCCATAATCCCTCACCATTGGCTATGCTGGCTAGGACTGGTGGGAACTGTAGGCCTAAACATCTGGAGGGCCACAAGTTGCCCAGCCCTGCAGTAAGATACATTTGTCTTTAGGGTGCCACAAAATTCTTTGTTGTTGTAGGGAAATATGAGCTGGTGTCTTCCCTATACTTATGTAGTAATGGACTAGCAGGCAGTTTCTCAGGTGCTCTACGTTTCGAAGTACCTGCCTGCAGAAGAGCTGAGGTGAGTCTAGTGGTTAGAGTGTTGGACTGGGACTTCGGCCATGAAGCTAACTGGGTGACTTTGGGCCAGTCACGGACTCTCAACCTAACCTACCTCACAGGGTTGTTGTGAGGATAAAATGGAGAGGAGGAGGAGAATTATGTAAGCCACTTTGTGTTCCTTGCAGGAAAAAAGGTGGGAAATAATAATAATAATAATAATAATAATAATAATAATAATAATAATAATAATAATAATAATAATAGGCAGATCTTCCCCAGCCCAGCAGGCTAACAGCCATGTTAAACTTTGAATGGAAGAGTATTTTCCGTAATAAAACAAACCCTTTTGATAGCAATATATTTCACTTTATGGTATTTCAGTTGCCCCCTCATTATCTAGTTGTGCTAAGAACACTATTGAATCTTGAGGGTCCAACAGAGTAGAAACAAACAGGTTTGAGGAATGCACTGCTGAGGACTTATGTTTTCATTCCTGATGTAGAGGACATTCGGTCTGGGCTAAGTAAGAGGAGGAAGAAGCCAATAAACAACTGGAATATTACTGTTCAGGAAAGGTTTCTGAAAGAGAAATCAATAAAATGGATCTGAAAGACACCAAGTGTGATCATTAGCAAAGGGATATGGAGAGGCCCCCAGCACAAAAAGGATGTGAACCTGTACAGTTACCATAGTGATTTTAACCACTCCCTGGCCTACCCTTTTATTTTGCAAATATCCGCTTCTCAATTGTAGTACCAAAATGTTTACTGCTTCCTCTCTGCTACTTGCTGAGCTGAGTAATGTAGTGCTGGCAAGAGGTGTCAGACTTACAGTGGGAACTGAGCTTCTATTTATACTCAGAAAGGGAGAGGCAGAAAGAAAGAGAGAGAGAGAGAGAGAGAGAGCACATTGCTCCTTGGTACTTCAGCCAGGTTTTCTGCCATCTGCAAAGACAACTTTTGAGAGGAGGAATGTAGTTCTACCTCCTGGGTGAGGTATTGTAATGGGGAAAGCGTCACATGTGTGGGGTTTTAGCTAGCAGGCCATTCTAAGTAAGAGTCAGACACACATGAAAGCCTGTTTAATTGGAAGCCAAACTCCATCAATACAAAGGGTATCTTTCTCTCTCAGCGCTGGCTAATATTAGCCAGAAGGTGAAGGAAGGATGGAGGGGGCTGATGGTATAGAGAATAAATACAATGTCCAGAAACTAGGGTTGCCAATTCCTTTTTCCTTCCATTGCTCCAGTTTGTGCCTTTAACAGCCCAAGGGAAGTAGAAATTCAGTAAATGAAAGTTCTCCCAGCATGCAGATGGTGCAACGTAAAAACATTTACTTGCTGGATTTCTGCCAGCAGTGCAGCTATTAAAGCAGGGGTAGGCAATGTGTAGCCCTTCAGATGGTTTGGCCTACAACTTCCATCAGCCCTAGCCAATATAGCCAATGATAAGGGATGATGGGAATTGTAGGCCAAAACATCTAGAGGGCTACATGTTGCCCACCCCCTGTATTAAAGGCATGGGAGGCCTGCTAGAAAACAAAGCTAACAGTCCCTGTCAGTGTCTGGAAATGGGTCCTGGTGGAACAGGAGGCAGATGGCAGGAGAAGCTCCATTTGTGAGAAGGTGGCAAATGCCAAACAGTCCAATGAAAGATGCAAAGATATGCTTGTATCTGGGATCAACAGCTAATGAGGGTGAATGTTTTCAACCTGTCACTACTAATTCTTCAGCAATCGTGTTCTGCCTTGCACTATATTATCTAATGGACAGAGCAGTCTTGCCCAACCAGGGGTCCTCCAGATGCATTGAACTACAACTCCCAGCATGCCCCAGCCAGAATGGCTGGCTGGGGCATGCTGGGAGTTGTAGTTCAACACATCTGGAGGACCCCAGGTTGGGCAAGGCTGGGATAGAGGAAGCCCTCGAAACCTGTTGGGCATACAGAGAATGTCTTCAGGAGAACTCTCTTCTGCTCCTTTGCAGCCACTGTACATGGCAAGAGCAGTGCCTCTTGGAGGTCTTTGCATGCTATTTTAATCTACATATTTCTTTTCTTCACACCAGTCCAATCTGCATGATGAGAAAGGCAAAACCTTTCATGGCCACTTCTGCCCCTCCCTTTTAACAGCTGCAATGCTTGGCAGGCAAAATCCAGCACTTAGCCAGCACTTTATTGTATAATTGTATTTTATTATTGTGGAGGAAGGGGGGCTGGCTGGCCCGCCACACCCCCACCCTTTCCTACCTCAAAGGAACCAAGACCCCCTGAGATCTCAAGGTACCAGATTGCCAAGCCTCAGCTCCTTGCAACCCTACTTGAATCTCTGTTCAGGGACTCGCCTTTAATTCTGTAACGGATTTAGATACTGAAGCCACAGAGTACTACAAAACCCATGTGGGGTAAAACCACGACAAGGTTTATTCTGGTAGCATTTTACAACAAGATTAGGGAAATGAGAGAAGCACACAAAATAAAGAGAGAGACACTTTAGTACACAGTAAAGCTGCAAAACAATAAAACCTGATTCCTTAATATCTCTCAGGCATACACCTATGTTACCTGAGGGTATTCTCTTCAAGGGTTAAATCCAGCACAGCCTTGCCGCCTGAGGAGATCTACTCCATCTACCCACAGGTCTGAGATGGGTAAAACTCCCACAAGGCTTGCCTTCACTAGAGCCCTCATCCAGCTCATTTCACCAGGAGCTAACTGGGGTCGGATCCTGATGCCCCCCCCCAAAGGCTTGGGGCCTCTCTTTGGCTTGCCGCCATCCCCAATAGCCAGGGTAGCCGGTAGCCACGCGATCTAGGACAAAGACCAAAAACCACGCTTTGGGAAATATACCTTTCCCCCCCCTCCCCTCCTCTGCTGCCTCTTAGCCAATTAGATTGAACTTCACCTGGCCAGTCAGGATGAGGGAGGCTCATGAGTCATACCTCATGGCTTGAACTATTTACATATGAAAGCCCTATCCCAGGCTTTCGTTTCCTCCCAGCCCCCTCAACTGGCCCCACTTGGCTTACACATGAGGAGGCGTGTGTGTGTGTGTATGTGCATGCATGCAGGAACCCCCAAAGGTCCCTTTCTCCACACGCTAACTATGCACACCCCACCCCCAGCCTTTAGCCGGTTCACACATGAGTGTGTGTGTGTGTGTGTGTGTGTGTGTGTGTATGAACCCGCAAAGGCTCTTTTTCTCCACAATTATGTAATTTTATAATTGTTGTAAACCATCCAGAGAGCTTCAGCTATTGGGTGGTATAGAAATGGAAAATAAAATAATAATAATAATAATAATAATAATAGCCTACAAAGAGGCAAAGGGCGAGGTTGACCATAATCCTTGGTCTTGTCTGATATCACTTGGAGCCACACACTTGTATGATCATGTATTTTGGGGTATAATGAGATCTGGCGTATTAAAAAATATCCAAGAATGTAAAATTCAGCCGTATGTGGATGATGCTCTTCCAACCCAATCCATCTCAAAGCTCCTAGGATAATGTATCTACTGCTGAGATACAGGATCCGCTGGTGAAAATTGGGAATCCTGGGACTGAACAAATTGTCTTCAAGCAGCATGTTTCAAATTGGCCATTTAACTGGCAGCCAGCAGCCAGATCAACCTAAGTGTCTGAGAATCAAGGTGTCAAATCAGGGTGTCAAGGAAACTTAGAACAACAGGTAGTTTAAATCTGGACCCTCTTATAAAACAAATTCAGACCGACCTAGGCAAATGGATGGCTTTTGTGTCTAATCTTAGGGGAAGGTCAATGTAATACAGAGTCATATAATCTAGACCCATATATAATTTATTTTATTGAGAACACTTCTATACCACATTTCTCATTCAAATCAGAGCCACTCAGAATGGTTAACATAGCAGACTCAAAACATAAAGCAATCACCCACTGTGGCTTATTTAAGTTTGGTTCAGACATAGCAGGGTTGCTCAACAAATCATATTTGCACATGAATGAGCAACAAGTTTGAGCATGATGCGGTCCTTCTTACCCTTCTTCCACTTTTTACACGCTTGGCTGCAGAAGAGACTTCCTAGTTTCTTAAGCTAGAGTTTCAAATTCCTGTGACATCCAGATCTACAAATATGATCTGATTAGGTCTGAGCAACCATCATTTCAGAACTGGGCCAGATTGGCATATAAAAAGGTAGCCCTAAACAGAATTAAGAAAAAAATAATTCCAAATTGAATTAATTCCCTATGAATATAAAGAAGTGTTAAGACTCTACAATCTTTTCATAGTTATTAAACTAATCTTTAGTTGTAGCTCCAGGCCAGCCCTCTGAACTTGCAGTTTGGACGCTTCTTTTCCTATTCCATAAAACTCAGGTCAAAGGAGCACTGGCTTAAATGGTGCTGGGCAAAAGGTTTGCATTAATATGTAGTGGCTGTTTTTGGAAATCCGTGCCATAAATAATCTCCTTGCACATCAACTCTTTCCAGTCCTGGTAAGTTGCTGTGATGAATTTAACCTCTTCCCGGCCTCTCCCCCCTCTTTCTGGAAAGATCCTTGAACAAAGAACAAGTCAGGCCTGGCAAGGCTACAATAGACCCCCAAATTTACATCTCTATAAACATTCCAGGCTGACTCTCCAGCTTCACCTCCCCATCCCCCAGAAATCAATTTATGTAAAAGAAGTACAGTAGAAATCATTGGGAGGATGCATGACCAGGCCCTCCCCAGACTATTGATTGGTCCCACCCTGGGAACTCCTCAGTCCCGTGGAGATGCTTGGGCTCTTTGCAGTGCCCAGCTCCCAGGGCCGGATTAAGAGCATTATGGGCCTGGTGCTGAGGATTTTGGTGGGCCTTTTTATGGAAATAAATAAAATGAAGACGCAATTTTATATTAAAACAAATTAAATATTTTAATTACCATTAAAGTGCCAAAACAGAAACATATTGAAAATATTTCTTTTTTTGTAAACAATAAGCTTGTTAACTCAATAAAACCTGATGGAAGTGGGCAGTGTCCGTGAAAGCTTATGTCAGAATGAATGTGTTGGTCTTTAGGGTACCACAAGACTCTCTTGTTGTTCTTGCTGCAATAGACTAACACAGCCCACCCCTTCGGGAATTATGCAGACTGTTAGGCAACAATGTACACGAACCGAGCTCTTACTCAGCTGCCCCCCCCCCCCACGTGCTGTATGGAGAGAATGCTATTGACCTGCCTTACAGGGTTGATGTAAGGATTACAACAGGGGTCCTCAAACTTTTTAAACAGGGGGCCAGTTCATTGTCTCTCAGACTGTTGGGGGACCGGACTATAGTTTAAAAAAAAAAAAGAACGAATGGATCAAGTAAAAAAAAAGGACCTGGGTCATTTTTTTTCACTTGATAGGGGTGAATTTTTTTTTCTTAAATGGAAAGTTATTATAAATTAATTATAATGTTAACAAGTGATTAAATGGAGGATGGAATGTTATTTTGATGGCAAAAGTGGGTAGAAATTTATTTATTTATTTATTATTAATTATATTTATACTCCGCCTTTTTTCCTGCAAGGAACCCAAGGCGGCTTACATAATCCTCCTCCTCCTCTCCATTTTATCCTCACAACAACCCTGTGAGGTAGGTTAGGCTGAGAGACCGTGACTGGCCCAAAGTCACCCAGGGAGCTTCGTAGCCAAGTGGGGACTAGAACCCGGATCTCCTGAGTCCCAGTCCAACACTCTAACCACTACGCCATGCTGGAGGAAGAATGCCAAACATTATATTGGTGCCTGAGTTTGGCATTCTTCCTCCTCCCTCCCAATCCCTTTTCCTTTTGTGTCATGTCTTTTAAATTGTGAGCCTGAGGGCAGGGAATGTCTTATTATTAATCTGTGTAAGCCGCTCTGAGAGCCTTTTCTGGCTGAAGAGCGGGGTATAAATGCAATAAATAAATAAACAAATAATAAATGATTAAATGGAGGATGGAATTTTATTTCGATGGCAAAAGTGGGTTTAAAAAATAAGAATGTACTACCTTTTTTGCTGTCTAAAATTGAAATACATTATAAAAGGCTACCTACAAATTATAAGCGTGTTTTGCTTTTGTCTGGCTGCTCTGTGTGTGTGAGTGCCCCCGCCGCCGCCGCCAATCTCCCCGCTCCTGTTTCCCATCTAAAGTTGGGGAGAAGCCCAGTTATTCCACCCCGATTCTCTTCCTCCTTCTTTTTATTTTTACACCGGACTTTGCAAAAGAGTGCTATCTACCTCGCCTTTTCCTAACATCCCCTCCTAATAGTCTCCCCGCACCCCCGGGCCCGGATCTAGAAAATACAACCTGAACGTGCGGGGTGGGGGCGGGACGGAGAGATGAAAGACGCACCGCTGCCTGTCTATCCCCTCTTCTCCCCTTCCCCATCGATGCCCCCACCCAGCCACCCGCCGCCGCCGCCTCTCCGGGTCTGGGAACTACCCAGAATTGCAACCAGGGCGGGTGGGTGCCATGGGGGCGAGAGAGGGGTAAAACAGAGACCGCGCTTGGCACGGATGGGGAGTGGTGGGGGGGCAGCGGAGGGAAGGCGGGAGGGAGGGAGGAATGGGGCGGGCAGGCAAGGCAAAGAGGGCTGAGATCGGCGTGGTGGGCAGCGGCTGCTGCGCGGTGCCTGTTAAGTTACCTCGTTCAGCAGGAAGGTTGCGCTGGAGTCAGAAAAAGACATAGACGGGCGGGGAGGGAGCCGGCCGGCCGGCGAGGCCCGGGGTGCAGTGCCATCTGGGAGGGAGGGAGGGAGGCGCCCCCCGCCCCCGCTGCTTTCCCCGCCGCGCCGCTTCCAACAAGCGCCTTCCTCGCTCTCCCTTCTCTTGCTCTCTCCTCCTCCTGCCGAAGATCGCTGTGCGCGCCGCCGCACATCCCTCTCCTCTCGTCTGCCTGGCTCGCCTCCCCTCCTCCTGCTACGCGCCGTTCCGATAATGGACTCGGGGACGTGCCAGGCGCTATATAATCACATTAGTGGGGGCTGCTGCCTCGGGAGCTGGGTCCGGGTCCGGCTGGGCTGGCCGTGTGGAGCGAGGCGGCAAGGCGGCAGGCGGCAGAGGCCCGCCGCCCGCCCAGTTCACAGCCGGCTGAGCTGAAGCCTCACCTCACCCCTGCTGCCGGGCAGGCGGCAGAGGAGGGAGGCGGCCGGGCGCGCGCGCGGGCAACAACAACCACCACCTTACCTTGTTGTATTGAGAGTCAGTGGCTAAAGAAGAAGTCCTCTCTCCCTGCGCCTCACTCGCGCGGGTCGGCCCTTCTCCGTCGTTCTCCGGCGGCGTGGGAATCAATCAATGGCAACAACCGGCCGCTCGGCGTGCTCGCCTCGCTCTGGGCTCCGCCCCGGCAACGCCCCGCAGGACAGGTGAGCCGGAGCGATGCGCCGCACGTCCCTATTGGTGGGCCTATTTTGGGGGACGGGCCTGGAGCTGCCGCTCCAATAGCCCCTACCTTAATCCGGCCCTGCCAGCTCCAGGTTTTTGAGGGCCCTCAGGAAAGGTGCCCCCAATGGGCTCCCTCCCTTAGTGAGTCTACCTTCTCACCACCATTGTCACCAGCTGCACTCACTCCTCATGCGCTTATCATTGCTACTACTTGCTTGTTTGAGGGTGAGCAAGTAGGCAGTGGCATCCGCTGCTCCTCCCTCTCACCACCACCGTTGTCTGGACCAGAGCAAGAGGCAGGTGAACAAGCAGGTTGCAATGGTGAACAGGAGGAGCGACTCCAGAAGGCTGTTGTCAATGGAGGTGCCCAACCATGCCTACCTTTGATGCTGGGCCCTGGCTCTTTGAGATTTTCTTGGTCTTCGTTGGAAAACAAGGAGGCAATATCAGCCTACCTATGCCAGAAAGTCCAGGTATGGGTGCCATCCCCTCCTCCACCTGTAAACTGCTTTGGTGAATTACTCTTAGGATTCTGATAAGTATGTTTTAGTGAGCTAGTTTGATGTTTCATTTTATTTCTAAAAGCAAGTGACTATTTCTCTCTCCTGGGTTCTTTTAATAAATATATTGGAATGGAAACTGGAGTTGATTTGATTCTCTTGTCAAGCCTGGTTGTTGGCCTACCCATGCACTGGTCTCTTTGGTAGAGTGTTAAAGGAGTTTAAAGGAAGCTCTGAAAAGAGACCTATTTGTCTCCATATATAAACCATAAGCCTGTCTTCTCCTGTCGGCAGGATAAGGGATATTCAAAAGACATGGGAGTGAATATAGACAAAAAGTGTCTTGCACCCTGTCCTGCCTCATAGGGTGGAAGTGCAGACATACCAATTTGTCACAGTTGCATTTTCTGACAGGCAGAAGTGCAGTCTTCAGTATGGCAACAAGCACAGCTAACAAAGTTCCTGTATTCCCAGCAAAATGTCAAACTGAAAATGTTCAATTGTTCTAATTTTATTCCTCAGGTAAAAAAGCCACACGTTAGCCCCCTGAATCCCCCCTGGGAAGAACTGAAACAGAGGCCATTGAAGGACTTAAATTAGCTTGTGCACCAGTAATGTATGAAAAATTAAGAGCAAGAAGAGAGGTTAGCTTGGATTATCCCTGTATGTAGGTCACAGTGACTCAAAGCAAGGCGGCGCTGGCAGTGCCCAAGCAAAAGTAAACCTTTTCAAACCAGCCGAGTACCAGGTATTCATTTTAACACATGAGACTGAAAGGTTGGTACCAAAAGCAATGCGTTCCTATTGCTATTTCTATACCCGTCACTGGAGACAAAATTGTCAAGGAAGAAAGAGTGAATCTCTCTACAGACATGCCCATTTTGCTCCCACAGACACATCTTTGGTCTCAAAAAGCAGAACCTGTTATCCGGTGCTAGTAGAGCACCAGTTGTGATACACAATAGTAGAACAGTCCACCCCCTGTATGAGGCAGGAGAATGGGTTTGGGTTAGCAACTGAAAACTGTTAAGATTGATGATGAAATCATGACTGTTGAAAGTTCTTTGTGCATTTCAGGAAGACTGGTTAGACCTCAGGTTTTTGCTGTTTCTGGCTCGGCCCAGCCTCCTACATCACAAAATACCCTCATTCATCAAATGCAGAGGGAGCTTGACATGGTATACAAAAGGCTCCTCTTCCTGGCTTTCCAGGCTTGGCTGCCCTCCATATTACGAAAACCCAGCTCAGACCCTGTTCTGTGCGGGTAGAAAGAAAACATCTCAGAGCCAGCTTCAGCTGCTCATTTCACCAGGCACTCATTACATTTATGTATGATACCATTATCAGCCATTCTTTGTATTATTTAATTATCTATCATACATTTACTCTGGATGATTATCATAGAAAAGCCCTCTTCTCTGGCTCCTATGCTAAGACAGAAGGATCCAGTACCTGTAACTCTTGTGGTTATCAGAGGCCTTTTAATTTATTTATTTTTTAAATCCAGGCTGTGGCATCAGTTGTCTATACTCATGAAAATCTTGACTTCCTGTAAGAGTGTGTGTGTGTGTGTGTGTGTGTGTAAAATAAGGAGTCCTCCTCAATCCAGATCAGTTTACTTAGAGAAGTCAGATATCTATTCCAGAAGCCAAATTGAGAAGGTCAGGGTGAAGAACTCCCCCACCCTAGCTGACCAGCTACTTAATTCCATCAGGAGGAGTGGGACACAAAGCAAGCATAAAAAGTAGCTAGCAAAGTAGGCTGTGGCCTGGTTCGCATGCAAGGACAACCCTTCAGTTAAAAAACCTCCATGTGTGGGTAGGAGGAGGCATGGGTTAACTGAAGGGCCAGAACCTTGGTCAGAATGGCCCTCTAGACAAGGTAAGAAGGGAGTTACCTATATCACACAGCTGATTTGCCAATGCCAGTTCAGCTCTGGTTGTTGCTACAGACTTTCAGGGTCCCCTTATGGTCACAAAGTGGGTAATCTAGGAATGCCATGGGTTGAATTCAGATTTAAGATGCAATCTATGATTCTATGATCCTATGCTGGCTGGAGCATGCTGGAAGTTGTAGGACTTTTTTCTGCCTAAACTTGCATAGGATTGCGCCCTTGGTCATACAAAGGGTGCTTCCAGATGGACACCTTCTAGCAGTACCAGTCAAAAGATATGCAGCTATGCAGAGCAGATCTAGAGGGCGCAGCACGGGAGGAGGGGCGCAAAAGTCCCGTTCCGCAAGCAGTCCCAATGTCATCTGGACTACCCCACCCCATAAATTGTGTGCCAAAGTCTGGAAGCATTCTTTGAGCAGACCCATTGGAATCAATGGGATTTGTTAGTCCTGATGACTTAGATTTTCTTGATTTTGATCTGTCTGCTAAGTCTGGATCCAGCCCATTTTGTGCAGTGTGACATTGTCATTGCAGACAACACATGCTGTGGACGGTATACAGTTTCATGAACTGTCCACCTCCAAAAGGGCTTGTGAGGAGCAAGTGTAGCATGTGAACAGTTGCACCTACCCATTTCATTTTGTGTAAGTGCTGGTTGATGCACCTGTGTGCACATACCACCCAATGAAACGGATTGAGGCTCGTAGATTTCACATAGATCATAGAGTTGGAAGGAGCCTACAAGGCTATCGAGTCCAACCCCTTGCTCAATGCAGGAAACTAGAGGAGGGGTCTCCCATCCAAGTAATAACCAGGCTTGACCCTGCTTAGCTTTCCATGCTCAGACAAGTTGAGCCAGCGTAAGCCACAGTCTCTCATGCACCCAACACATGTTGTTTGAAGTGGGATTCGAACCCACGCCTCCAGGAGAGACTGCGACCTGAATGCAGCGCCTTAGACCGCTCGGCCATCCTGACCATAAGTAGGCCCATTGAAATCAATTGATTTCAATTGGTCTATTCTAAGAGTCCACTTCCAAAATTCAATGTGTGGCATTCGTAATATTGCCAATTTTGTGAATTGTCTGTAATCCTCTACTGAATTACCAATGGACTAAAAGTGGGTTTTATTTATTTATTTATTATATTTATGAATCGCCCATCTGGCCAGACATCCGGCCACTCTGAGCGATGTACAGTCCAATAAAATACAAGGGGGGGGGAACACACACACACACACACACACACACACACAGTATAAAACACAATTAAAAACAGTACAAAACTTAAAAATCCTAACCCACCCCATATTCCTGCCTGAAAAGCCACGTTTTTAATGCCCGGCGGAAGCTAATCAAAGAAGGGGGATGGTGGAGGTCACTTTATGCGTATTATTATTTTTTATTATTTATTATATTTATTATATTTATACCCCACCTTTTTTCCTGCAAGGAACCCAAGGTGGCTTACATAATCCTCCTCTCCATTTTATCCTCACAACATCCCTGTGAGGTAGGTTAGGCTGAGAGTTAGTGACTGGCCCAAAGTTACCCAGTGAGCTTCATGGCCGAGTGGAGACTAGAACCCGGATCTCCCTAGTCCCAGTCCAACACTCTCACCAGGAGTAAATATGTACAGAACTACATTCTAAGCCTTTAAATCAGGTGGGCAACACATGGCTCGCACGCAGCCACCCCTGCAAGGTGCACACTCCTTGCACATCTTGTTTCTGTCCTAAATCAGTGTGGGTTTTGCTGCTACCGCACTACATTTGGCAAGGGTAGGGTTGGGGTGTGACCTCAGTGGGTTCCAGCAAGGCAGTGCAGCCCCCCTGGCCCCTGGAAGTTGCCCACCCCTGGCCTAAATTGTGTATAAAGGCCAAATATTTTATTTTATAATTTACTATAAATCTCTATATCCAAACAGGGTGGCTGAGAGGCTTGCATGTGAAATTCAGCTATGTTTATCTTTCTCTTCAAAATAGCTTGCATAGTAATCCACAGCAACCACACTACAGCAGTGATCCCGAAGCATGAAGTTACTTGGAAATAAGTCTTTCAGGAATCAATGCAACCTACTTGCATATCAGAATGAGGGAATGCACTCTTTTCAAAACCTTGCAGCTCAGTTCTTGATCTTTCCCACCAGGTGGCACCATTTCATACAGCACAGCCTTATTTTAATTGCTACATAAATCATGAGCTTTGAAAGTACATACATTTTCGAAATTACTTCAAGATATTAAACAAAATCAATGACAGGTCTAGTTTCAAGCCTGGGTTTGGGAAAGAAATTGTTTTGCTCACCCTGCAGATGACCTGTATCAAGAGAGGAACAGAGGGAACAGGACCCTGTTGTAGGACCAGCCCTGTCATGAGGCAGGGTGAGGCTGTCGCCCCAGGCCGCAGATGTTGTGGGCAAGGCAGCAGCAGCTCCCCACCATTTCCCCCGAGTCCCCTAAGCTAGCCTTCCCTGCTCCCCCTAAGCTAGCTTGCTGCCCTGCCCCAGTGTGGTAGAGGAAGCTATCCAGTCATGATATTGAAATACAATTCAGCTGCCAGTCCAGTTGGATTCTATATGTAGAGAGAGAGAGTGTGTGTGTGCATCTTGTCCTTAGCCTGAAGCAGCAAAATGTTTTGAGCCAGCCCTACCCTGTTGATTTTTCTGGATCCCTCAGGGTGGCTTTCCATACCATGGACCCTAGTATCCTTTTGGACCGCATTTCTGGGTTGGGGGATAGTGACACTGCTTACATCCCTATTTCCTGTCTTCATAAGTGTTGTTTTGAAACAAGGACAGATGTATGAAGAGTTAACAGAAAAGGAAGATGTGTGTATTTACTATCTGCTAGAGCCAGAGATACCATGGTTTCCTCTCCTCTTTTCCAGTTAACCCCTTCATACTTCAGACAGACAGGCACACACACATGCACTCTTTAAATGTTGTCCTCACAGAAATCTTGTTTCTTCACAGTGCTTCTGTGGGGGGTCTGCTCTCCGGAGGATGGTGCATGTTTCATTAGCATAAAATACTAGCAGAGATTCCGACTTAGTCATACTTAGAGTAAACCTCCAAGTATGGGTAAGTCTGGAGGCAAGATCTTTATCAAATTCTAATTGGGCTCTCACAAGTTTGCCCTCAGCAAGCTGCAGTAAGAGAGTGGCCCCTCTTGGTTTCCCTTCCCCAACTGCTTCCCCCTCTGGAGCCTGAGGGCCAAAGCAGACCTTCTGAAAATATGTAGCATATGTAGTCTCCAGTTTTGATTAGGTTAATTACAGGCGCAATCTTTATCACAGACGCTACAGGAAGGGAGGGGAAGGCTTATGCAGTGGTGTAATTGAGCCTGGGCTCACGGGGTCCAAGCACATGACATTTCGATTAGCAGGGTCCTTGACCTCAGGGTGAGCTACACCAGAGATGTATTCCAATACTGGATTGGCTCTGTGACTTGGGAGGCACACTGACACTCTCCCTTTCCGGTTCTGGTTGTGTTTCTCTTGCGTTCTCGTTCTTCTTTTCTTCCGTAATTTCCTGGACCACTTTTATTAGGACTGTTCTTGTTATTGCGATTCACTATCGCAGTACCTGGCAATGCGCTGCCCTTGCCTGTGTTAGCCAATTATTTTCGCGGGGTGGGGAACATTCCACGTTTGTCTCCCAAAGCGAAAGAGGAGGTGTCCTATGGGGGCTTCGCAAGACAGCAGCAACTCTTGCTACCTTCCCTAAGTTCCTGAGTAAATGCTTCTCCCCTCCTCTCCTCTTTGAAAAAATAAAGTTTGAAATGCCCCTTTCATCCCCTTGGCTGAAAGAACAACTAGCTGAAAAGGAGCCAAAATGCATGTCTACTCAGAAGTAAATCACATTATCTTCAATGGCCTATCTTCCCATCTCCTTCTCCATGATTTTGTCATGAGGGCAGGAGGCACTGTCAAATTTATTTATTACTTATTTTTTTAAAAACTCGCTGGTGCAGGTACCTGCACAGCAACTCTTGCTTCAAACCCCCCCCCCCATGGCTTCTCTGAGTAACTTGGCTCATATAGCCAAGGTCCCAGGGCATGGTCTGAAGGCACATGCAGCCACCATGCTGAAGCGAATACCAAAGGAGAATCATGGTAAATACTACTGTATCTGAAGAAATGCGAACACCACCGTGATTAAACTTACTTTTATCTATTTTGTTAAACTTCTTAGAAATTTTCACGTGCATGCTGCAATTTCAAGTATAAATCAACACAATTATACATATACTGTACTCATTAGTGATTTAGCATACACATACAAATTTGAGGACTTTACAATAAAAATGCTGCAATTTCAAGTATAAATCAAACACAATTATGTATATATTCATCTGTGATTTAGCATACACAAGTCCTAACTTTGTTATATTTTTAGCAAAGTTAGTAGAAGCCTTCCTTGTTTTTTCTTGTGGAGTGGCTTGAGCCTTCCTCTGTTTATTCTTTCGAGGAGGCCTCTACATAAGCCTTCCTCTGTTTTTTCTTTCTAGGTGGCTTAAACCTTTTTCTATTTTTTTCCTTTGGAGAGGCTTCCAATGTGTTGATTACTCCGTATCCTAACCTTTTTCTCCGACAAGAAACCAGTTTGTCCCTCTTGTTTCATTGCCTTTATCAAGGATTTCTCATGGACTGTATCAGTTCCAATTCTACACTAAAACACAAAAATATGTCTACAGTGTTACAAACCATCTTCAAAGCAAACATTATACAATCAACCATAAAAGTCCCCCTTGTTTTACTCACCTTCTTACACTTGTACATTGCTACTTCATGCTTTTACTCTCACACTGAGTCCTCTAGTGGCAATGCTATTTAATGCATGTATTTATACTCTTTACACAGCTGTTAACCATTTCATCACTATTCATAAGAATAAGACATTCAGCAGAACCAATTAGCAACCCCTGGGGCTCTCTCAATGTACCAATTAACACTACAAGGGTTACAATGCAGGATATTCATATAGGCATCTCCACCCTTGATTTCTCAAATCCCTTTATTTGCTTGGTGAAATCTTCATGGGTATGCCCTTCTTTTAATACTGTCTCTAGTAACTTAATCATCTCCCATTATAATAGCAACCCATTTGGATCCCTCATCTTCCTGAAGCATACTGGGTGGTTTATTATTCCCCAACCCTCTTAAAATCTTATTACTTTTATGAGGGATGGTGCATGTAACCCCATTTTTATCCGTCAGTACAAAATAAATTGCAATAGGTTCCCATCCTCATTATAATTTACATTCAATTCTCCTGATATTGGAGAAATGTCTGCTGATATCTTATCCTTTTGTTCATCAGTGAAAGCAAAAATCTCCTAACAATTATACATGGCTCTACTATCTGAACAGCTAATACCAAAGGAGAATACTACTGTATCTGACAAAATGTGAACAGCACCGTGATTAAACTTACTTTTATGTGTATGCTAAATCACTAATGAGTATATGTATAATTGTGTTGATTTATACTTGAAATTGCAGCATGTTTATTGTAAAGTCTTTAAATTTGCACATAAAAATTTCTAAAAAGTTTAACAAAATAGATAAAAGTAAGTTTAATCACGGTGGTGTTCACATTTTGTCAGATATAGTACCATGCTGAAGCTAAGCTGGTCTGGGTCTGGTCAGTGCTTGGAGGGGAAACCACCTGAGAACCTCATGTAGCCACCTTGAGTTCCATGATGGAAGAAAGGTGGAATATAAATGTAATAAATAAATAAATAAATAAATATGCATGTTTACACAGAAGTAAATCATAATCTTCAATGGCCTTACTCTGAAGTAAATCAAATTGATTTCAATGGCCTCACCATTGCTTTTGGGTGCTTGGGAATGGGGGTACTGATCCTGCTGGCCTCACCCCATGGGAGGTGGGAGGGCAGCAGCAGCAGCAGCCAGCAGCAGCAGCACAGCCTTCCTTCTCCTCTCTTCCCATCCCCTTCTCCTTCTCCATGCTTTTTTGTGAGGGGGCAGGAGGAGCTGTCAACTTCTTTCTTTCTGTCTGTCTTTTAAAACTCCTTCCCTGGTTCACTCCTTCCCACCTGTGCATAGATGAACAAAAGAACAAAAAGCCCTTCTTCTTAAAGGGCCATTTCCCCTGCACACATCACCTTTCAGACTCCTCCTACTTCTGCAGTTGCATTTGTGTGTGACACAAGATCACTTCGCTGTACAGGCAGTCCCTGGGTTATGAATGAGATCCGTTTGTAAGTCTGTCTTTAAGTCGAATGTGTACCTAAGTCAGAACAGAAGCCGCACAATGTTTGCAAGGAGTCCTGTGTGCATTCGTAAGTACAAACCATTATATTTAACTCAGATTTTTACATATATGGCGGCAGGAACGGTGCAGGGCTGTTTGGCGCCCTAGGCCAAATTATATTTAGCGCCCCCCCTTGTGCCGTGGGGGGGGGCTCTGGAGCAAAGCAGCCCTGCTCTGCAACCCCCCCGCGCCGCCGCCGCCGCTGCCGCCACCACCTACCATTCCCCCCCCCCCCCGCTGTTGGGTGCTGGCTGCTGCTGCTGCCGCCTCCTCCTCTTCCGACGCAATGGGACCCCCACACTTTTTTTTTTTGCTGGGGAAACCAGGGCAACAGGGCTGTTTAAGCCCTGTTGCCCTGGTTCCTCCCGCCAAAACAACGCCGGCGGGGCTCCGGAAACGACGCGAAGGTAGGTAGGTGGCTGGCAGGCAGGCGGGCGCGCGGGCGGGCGGGCGCGGGTGGGCGCGGGGGGGGGAAGGTGCAGCGGGCGGGTGGGGAGGCGCGGCAGAGGCGGCAGGCGGGGCAGGAGCGCGCCGGCGGCGAGGAAGGAGCGCAGCGTTTCTGCGCCCTCTTCCACCACGCGCCCTAGGCAGCCGCCTGGGTCTGCCTAGCGGTAGCGCCGGCCCTGTATGGCGGTCCATTCTTAAGTATGAGTTGTCTGTAAGTGGGACATCTGTAACCTGGGGGGGCTGCCTGTATTCATTAGCATGTGCCCCAACAGCAGTGAATGCATTTTACATAAATAAATACCGGGACAGAGCTCCCTGATTAAGGAAAGGGGCTCTCCTGTAGATTTGCCATCCCCTTTGGGCTTCCCTGTTCCCTCTGAGCTTGCAATCTTCACAGTAGCTAGCTGCGGGGGTGGTGGTGGTGGTGGATTACCCTAGCAACAATACATTGTTCCTGTTGTAATATTTTGGGGTGGCCTGCCCTTGAATGGGCAGTTGAGACCCATTGGCTTTACAAAAGACCTGCTCCTGGGGGAGATGAAAACAAACCATCAACTGGTTTGTTGATGAGGATCAACATGGCTGCTTGCATTTTTTTTTTACCTCTCATGGGGGTCCTGGCTATGGGGACTGTTCTGCTGAGCGCCTGCACGTGAAAATGTACCGCTACACCACTGGGTTTATGTCTTTACTTCCCAGTGCATCTGGAGTCTAAATCCCCCCGTGCAGCTAGAATGCAGAGGAAAAGGATTGCCATTGGCACCAATGGGATTCCCCCGCTCCCCATGTTCTAGCTGCACAAGCAGGGGGGGGGGATTTAGACTCTGCAATGAGGAATAAAGACATACGTAAGTCTCCCCACCTTGCACACAGCATTTGTGATAAGGATCACCCCCACACGTGCCTGTAATTCTCCACTTGGTTCCATTACTCATGAAATAGTGCTGGGAGGCTACTGCTTTTCCTCATGGATATTGTGCTATGGGCTTTCTCAGGGTTAATTTTCTTCTTCCATGTTTTAACCTGCACGTGAAACCATGGGGTGAGGTGGTCAGAGAATGTGACTTATGGGGTCATCAGTATACAGTGGACACACAACTCCCTTGCTCCTTTTCTTCAGATCCAGGTGTGGTAAGGAAGTTAAGCCACTTCCTTGGTTCGTTTTCCAGCTGACTTATGGCCCAATAAATCAACCAGAGCGGGTAAAAAGAATTCCTTTATTCAAATACAGCGCTGTATGGTTCCACTCCAAAGCAGAGTGAGACAAATCTACCATTAGAAATACAAGCATTTTTATACTTTTTCTATAAGCGTCTTACTTTCGCGCATGCGTGTTAACAAATTCTATAATGTGAGCTAATTGTTTCTTTCTACTGTGACAGATTTATGCTTTTACAATATCTGGTTTCTCTTTCAAGCAGTAAATAACAATTAATTGACATGTGTGTACTGAGGAGTTTTTAGGGAGTGAAAGGCATCTTTGAAGTAACTTCTCCTTATCTCAGTACCAATTAACTGTTAGACACAGGTTTACTTCAACAGGTCATAAGAATTCAAGAGGCCCCTTAGAGGCTCTTTGTATTAGCATCATAGTGTTACATTGTGTTACATTTCATTATGTGAGATAGAACTTTCTACATACAGAGTAGCATAGGATTACATACAAGTAAAAGCATAGGAAATATTTGTTGCAAGTTATATGATTATTTTTTTATTTTTATTTTTATTTTATTTTTTTAAAATTTTATTTATATTTTTAAAAGAACACACATACACAAAAAAACCCATAAACCTACAAATCATACACTACAAGTGCACCCGTCACCCTGGGGCCAAAACCAATTCTATCCACATAATCCATTATTAATCTATATTCCAAAAATACATCATATCATGATATGGCGTACTCCCTTTCCCCTTTACTAAAACATAATCTAAAAATGACCCCCATATTTCCTTAAAATTATTTTTCTTTAATTGTCCCCTTTTACATTTAATACTACATGTTAGTTTATCATTTAAAGCAATATCCCAAACCTCTTTATACCAGTCTATTATTAAATACTGATGTTGAACTTTCCAATTCCTTGCAATCAATAATCTCCCTGCCGCTAATAAACTTACAATTACCGGTAGTTCCTTTTTCAAGTTATATGATTATATAGAAATCATATACTGAATTATATTTTACCACACAGGTAAGGAGCTGATGTCCGTAAATGCTGGCGGCTATAAATCACAAATAAATTGTGAAGCTTAATCCACATAACAGAGCTGATGTTAGTGGGCAACTTGCCGGGGAAATTTGGACTAGGCTGCACGCTCCTGTAAAGAGCAGGTTCATAGTTTCGGGGGTCTTCTGGACCCAGCATTGGGACTTGATTCTTAAATGGCAGTTGTGGCCTTGGGCATCTTTTCTCAGCTTCAGCTGGTACTTTAGGCCAGTGTTTCTCAACCTTGGGTCCCCAGATGTTTTTGGCCTACAACTCCCAGCATGCCCCAGCCAGCATAGCTGGCTGGGGCATGCTGGGAGTTGTAGGCCAAAAACATCTGGGGACCCAAGGTTGAGAAACACTGCTTTAGGCCCTCTGCTGGAAAATAGAGATGTAGGCATGGCCATTCATGCTTTAGTGACTTCCAGGCTGGACTACTACAGTACATTCTATGTGGGATTTGAAATGGTTTGGTAACTTCAGCTAATGCAAAATGCTGCTGCCTGCCTTTTGACTGGTTCAGCCCAGTGCACGTGTATGTCTAGGCAACAAGAAAGAAGCTCCCATTGGTACCAATTGCCTTCTCTCCCCCCCCCCTTCATTTTTACTCTAGAGTAAGTGCAGGGGGCTCAATCACCATGTCAGAAATCATTAATGATCTTAGCTAGGAAGTTTTTTTGTGTAGGTTGCAGCCCTGGATTAACCATTAAGCAATAGAAGCTCGTGCTTAGGGCACCCAGGGAAAGGGGGCACCACAGAGTACCACAAATTTTTGCATTTGCATTTCCCCCTTATAACAGTTTTATTTTTAAAAATGCATAAAACAGTGATGAAAAGTTGTTTTTCTTTCTGTTGCCATAGTTATAAGTAAGTAATTGGCTTATATTGCTTGCTGCTATTTAGTGTTAAACAAATACAATAGAAAAACTGTTTATATTTAATATGGTTGTGTGTTCTGGCGTGGGGGATGGCCTTGAAGAAAACTGAGTTTTTAATGTCTTATTTCACCTTCAGCACTTACTGAGTCTTAATGTCTTGCCAGCTAAGCAATGGAAGGGCCGAGGGGGCACCCTTCTTGGGCTGTGCTGAGGGCATCAGCTGGTCTTAATCCGGCCCTGGTAGGTTGGCACTTCAGCAGAATCCCTTTTGACTCTTGAGCCCTCAACTGATGCTGTGCTGAACTGTTCTGATAGTTCTGTCCAATTAAATACAGCCCATATGCTTCATCCAGATCTCCGTAATACACATACACCCAATGTCAACTGCCTCAGCCTGAATGAAATGACAAAATAGATGTTTTGTTTACCAGAACAACAGAAGATTACTGCCCTCAGCCCTTAAATATTGTAAGAGGTGGGTGGGTGGGTAAGTAGGACTCTAGGACAGATGCCACTTTCGGTCCCCACACAGATCCCAAACTAATTGCTTCTACAACTTTCCCTTGTCAATCATGTCCTCAAGTGAGAAACACCCCTCTAATTGGTTACAATCCCTCTTCTACAAGTATGGTTTTCTTGAGAGTAGCCATGTTAGTATTTTATTTTATTTATTTATTTATTTATTATATTTATATCCCACCTTTTTTTCCTGCAAGGAACCCAAAGTGGCTTACATAGTAATCCTCCTGCTCCTCTCCATTTTATCCTCACAACAACCCTGTGAGGTAGGTTAGGCTGAGAGTCAGTGACTAGCCCAAAGTCACCCAGTGAGCTTCATGGCTGAGTGGGGACTAGAACCTGGATCTCCCTAGTCCCAGTCCAGCTCTCTCGCCACTGCACCACACTGGCTCTCATTTGGACCAAAAACTGTGGCTCCCAGCTAAAAGCACACACCCATACCTGGAAAACAATGGCCTCACACAGGCCTTGAGTAGCAGGCCTTGTTTACAGACAGTCCCCCCCCTGCCCCCAACAGCTTCTTACCAACAACAGCAGACAATTGAATCAGATGTAAAAATGGCAGTATTTATTTATTTAATGGCAGTACTCCTCATTCAGTATGGAAGGTTTCAGAGTTCCAGGAGATTTTATGGACAACTTTTAAAAATGAAGAAGGGAGACCTTAATGTGAAGTTACTATGTGTTATAGCAAATCTGATATTGTCTTTCTTTTGTTGAACAAAGGTTTCATAGATTTCATAGATCATAGAGTTGGAAGGAGCCTACAAGGCTATCGAGTCCAACCCCCTGCTCAATGCAGGAAACTAGAGGAGGGGGTCTCCCATCCAAGTAATAACCAGGCCTGACCCTGCTTAGTTTTCCACGCTCAGACAAGCTGAGCCAGCGTAAACCACAGGCCTGTATTTATTAATGGCTTTCTCGCTACAGAAATTCTACCCCTTGTAGTATTAATACTATCATGCCAGCCATACAGACGGAACACTAGCTAGCATGAGGTGGGTGCGTTCTGTGCTCACTGGTAACAGAGGGAGTGGGGTCAACCAAACACTGTTTGATTGATCTAACCCAGGGGTGAGGAACCTCTTTCAGCCTGAGGGCCAAATTCAATTTCAGAGAAGTTCTTAGGGGCCGCATTCTAGTGGTGGGTGGGGCAAAAGGGGCGGGGCCAGAATACCAGCATATTTTAGTTTAAAGCTCTTACTGCCAGTAACTAAGCCTTCGGAGAGGCATCTGAACCTTTTAGAGAAGCCAGGAAACCACCAAATGATTAGTGCTTGGGGGAAAGGAGGTGTGGCCAGGGAAGGGGGCGTGGCCATCTAAGCAACCCCGGAGGGCCAGATTGGGACCCAGGTCTAAGGTTCCCTAGCTCTGATCTAACTGGTGCTCTTGTCTTGACTTCAGCTAGTTGTGATTGCATCATGCACTGCCATTGCTTGCATTTTCTTTGCCACATGGTGTAAAACTGTTACCCATATTGTGCCTATGGAAGACCAGCAACCGGGTCTTCTGCGTGAGTTCAGCACTTAACGGGTTAACCGGCACTGAGATATAGCCCGTCAAGGGGATATTACGCGATTAAAACTCAACCGCGGCTTAAAAAGCACACAAGTCCATTCACAACAAAGAATAGACACTTTATTTACGATAGGTTAATGGAGCGGAACTAATAGACTTCTAGGAATACTACAACGTACACAAACTAGGTCGTGACCTCAAATGACTGAATGAATTGGTTCCCAGGCTAGCTTACCGCAGCAATGAGTTACCTTAGACCAAAGACTCTATGACTCCCAGCTTCTAGCCTGTCTCCGAGCCGCCGTGGTCGGGGAAGAGAACTGCTTGACCCAGCCGGTGCTGGTTTTGGAAGGTGTTCACCCGCCCGTGTTCCCAACAACCTGAGTGGAGCAGGCAGAGGGGTTTTCTACCCTGCACGCCCCCTGCACGCCCCTGGGTGATCAGGTGGGCTTATTCATGCCCGGGAACAGGTGGCACCTTTGGGCTTATCATGCCCTCTGAGAATACTTAGCAGCTCTTTGCGACTGCCCTGCACTTCCTGATGGTCCATGCTTCTTCTTGTGGATTCAGGCCGATGTGCCCCATTGAGGATATGCGTGTTACCTGTCTGGCCAGTCTTGCATCTCCTGTCCCCCCCCCCCCCCCCCGTGGGGATTATGCAGACAGGGGTTGCCAGGGGAAAACTAAGTGTGGTTACCAAGGGGAAAACTGTGTCAGGGTTCGTGTCACTGTGTGTGTGGGATCAGGCTTTCTCCACAGTGCCACTACATATATGCCGACCAACTTTCAGATTACTTATTTATTTTTTTGTAATATTTGTACCACTTAATATAATCAAATCTGTAATTGGTTTCTCTATAAAAATAAATATTAAAATTTGCTGCTTGAAATGTACTATTAATAAACAACTACAATAACAAAACTAAATAAGGGTGCAATCCTATGGTTTGGGCCCTCGATGATCATAAGCCACTGAACTCGGAGGCTTAGGATCATCCAATGCAGAGCAGGAGGTGATCTTCGCCTCCCCATCCTCTCTTCCCACAGTTTTCGCTAGAAGAGTTTTTCAGCCCTTCTAGATAAGTTGTTTGGCGGGGGGGGGGGGAGGCTGGAGAGGCCTCAGGATAGCCCATATCCTGGCCTCTGCAGTCTCTTCCCCTCCCTGCCCACTGAAATACCCCCTTTATCCCCTCTCCGAGGTTGCTTTCCCAACCCTGGAGAGCAGCCAGTGCAGTTCTTTCTGTGCTGGCTGCGAGGTGGAGATGGGGTGGGTGGGTCGGAGCTCTGATTCCCTCCCTCGAGATTGGAGCACTGTCTGTGACCTCAGACATTGTCTAGGGGCCCTAGGATTGCTCCCTAAATAAAGGAAACAATACAAAAACAGTAAAATGGAGCAGCAGCATGACAATCAGTTACAAGTCAAATAAAGCCATACTTAATGCATCTAATGAAATGGCCACACCACAAACATTTCTTTGTTTTTCAAGGGCTACAAAAATCTTTGCAACTTCTAATCTGTCTTCTAGGGCCCAGGGTTCAAGTCAGCAATTCTCCCACCCACCCACCTTCAGGCTGTAGAAGACCATAGGAAAGAGACTGAGGTAACAACCTTAAAAGAAGGAGAAGGAATTAGTTCTTCATAACAACTCCACAGTAATGTACAAACAATCCATTAAGACCATCAGGTTTCACATAGAGTTCCTGCCCAGTCCCACACTTCTCATCCAAAGCAGCTCTCATAAGGAGATGTTGCCTGGGTATCTGTTGAGCAAACAGACTATTTTATTGCCATGAATTCTCTGCTCTTCTAAACATGGCCGAAAACTCCGTGAAGATCCCAAAGCCTTATCTCAAAAATAGATGAATATGGCTAAGATTACTATGGAGATTAAGTTCCCATTCATATGCATGAGAAAGTAAAACTGTGAAGATATGATCAAGTCATAAAATAATATTGACAATAAAAAATGGGAGAGATAACGATAATTTCTTATTTATGGCAGGAGAATTTACACTCTTTTAATGAAAAGAACCTTAGTCATCTTTTCTTCACTGCTGTTAATCTTTAAGACTGATATGAAATGCTCTATATGCTGGTTAAGGATGATTAATGAAACCTAAAGAAATCTCTGTTCTTTTCATGGACTTGTAACAACCCATTTTAAAAGCACCTCTGCTCACAGACTCCTACTGGGCATCTTAACTGAAATTTAGAAGTCAGACAAATTGCTTGGCAATGGCTTTCAAACTGTTCCAGGGAAATTATTGGGAGGTTCTTCAAAGACCAGTAATGACAGATAAGGTTTCCTGAAAGACAATTTGTTCACCACTGCTGCTCTGTTCTATGGCACACTTTCAATTCATTTGGGGGAATCCTTACACTCCATAGGCCTCTGAGTGTGCCGGCTAGAACCCACCCACCCCATCTTCAGCAATACACAGGGAGTTTATGATAGATGTGCAGATGTTCCTTGAAGACAGAAAATTTGAAAACCACTGCTATAGGGTATTTCATACGTGGTCTGTCTCTTCATGGGATGCAACTTTCAGGTCCATATCAAGCCCTGATGAATGTTCTCAGTTCTTGAACTGCTGCTGAATGAAGATAGGATACTGACTAGAATGCACAAGTTCAAACGGTGACAATCATCTTACTGGACCAGGCTCGTCAGTTTAAGATGCATGTAAGGCACAAGCCAAAATGGAATTCAAACACAATTTTCTTAAACCTAACAACATAAGAAGAACCATGCTGGATTAGACCAAAGGCCTATCTAGTCCAGCATTCCATTTGCACAGTGTTCCATTTGCCAACCAGATGCCCATGGGAATCCCATAAATAGGACATGAGTGCTATAGCACCCTCCCATTTGTGTTCCCCATCAACTGGCATACAGAGGCACATTACCTCAGATACTGGAGGTAATAGATAGCCATCATTACTAGTAGCCTTCTCCTCCATGAGATAACATGTTCCTAAATGTTTGGCATGCCCCATTTCCCAATATGGCTTAGCACTAGTATGTACTAAAATATATGAACATAGGATTTGAATCCAAGTAGCCTATTAAATGTATATCAGCATCTTGACCGTTGGAGCAAATGAATGGTGTAATTTGATTTCTACACGGCAATTCTCACATAAAATTGAGGCACCAACTGCATTATCTGTGGTTTATGCTGGCTCAGCTTGTCTGAGCGTGGAAAGCTAAGCAGGGTCAAGCCTGCTTATTACTTGGATGGGAGACCCCCCTCTAGTTTCCTGCATTGAGCAGGGGGTTGGACTCCATAGCCTTGTAGGCTCCTTCCAACTCTATGATCTATGAAATCTGGTTCTCAGCAGTTCAGTAAATTTTCTGCACCTGCCAGATGAGATGAGGACTTTCAAGGTTGTTGGCATTATTACTAGAAAAGCAAGGCTGCAAGTTCAGCACAAATTGGAAACGATAATGGTTTGAGTTCATTCACCTCCTTTGTCGGTTCTTGAAAGTGGTACTGTCATCTAGACTAAGAGTCTAGGGGAAGGGCTGGGGAACGAAAGGGATTCCCTTCCTCGCACATTTTTCCACTAGAAACATTGGAAGTTTGAGGGGAAATATATATATTAAAAAAACCAGCCCACAACCCTGTAATGCAATATTTTCTCTTTCAGTATAATTTTTGATTTTTTCAATAGTGTTTTCAAATGTTTGAGCCAACTGGATTGCTGGAAACCTCCCAGTCCCAAAATTCTAAGGTAGTAATGCAAGACTAGCTGACAGCCCTTATATTTGCTACCCTGGAAATGGATCCCCAAACCTGAGTCCTACAGCAAGTGGAGACCTGGCAACCCTATGTATAGCAGAGGGAATTTGGGAAGGTGTTCTTTGTTGTGCAGTTCCTACCAAATAATCTTCTACAGACTGTTAAGATAGAGGACCTTCAGAAGGACCATAACTCTGTGGGAGAGCACCTGCTTTGCATGCAGAAAGTCCCAGGTTCAATCCCTGGCATCTCCAGGTAGGGCAAGGAAAGAATCCTGCCTGAAACCGTGCTGCCATTCAGTGCCCAACAGTACAGGGCTAGATGGACTTATGGTCTGACTTCATAAAAGGCACTTTCCAAGGTAGCTATAACCTCTCTCTTCCTTTGCACCTGGTCATCCTTTTCTCTCTCTGTTTCTCTCCTTTTACTGAAAAAGAAATCCAAACAAAACAGTGCTGCTGATGATAGAATAACCCATCTTCAGCCTTGTGCCACTCACTTGGGAGTCCTAACCCACCAGTTAAAGATGGCGATCTAGACTATGGATTACTGGTGGCAAGACAGTAGGTTAAATGCGCAGTCATTTCTCCCCCTCCCCCAAACTGCACCTTTATAGCCTAATTCTGAATCTGTGAAGTGACAAGATACAATCATTTCATGACTTGGAAGAGCTGTGCTTGGCACAGGCTTATGAACCAAGGGGAAAGGACCTGATGTTGTTGCACCAATTGAGCACAGTAGATGGACTGCCAATCTGGTCATACCTTTTAGTTGTAGTGTGGAGCTCAGCTGGTCTCAAGCAAGGCATGCTGGTGGTGCTCCCTGACTCAGAAACTTAGCCAATGTCTGCCAAACATCTCCCAAGTCCCCTCCCACTTCAGCTGCTGGAGGTAAACTCAGTGTTGGAAGTCATTAGGAAAGGGATTGAAAATGAACAGCAAGCACCATACTGTCATTATATACATCTTTGCTGTAGCCACAACTGGAATACCGTGTAAAGTTATGGTCACTCCCCATTTCAAAAAGGATATTGTAGAGCTGGAAAAGATGCAGAAACATGCACCAAAATGACCACAGAACTTTTCGTTTAGGAAAAAAAAATACTATGAAAGGGGACTATTTATTTATTTATTACATTTAATTACCACCCAAAGTTCTCCAGGTGGTTCACAACAATTAAAACCATAAAATACAACATGATAAAAAATAATATAGAAGTTTAAAAGAAGTTTATAAAATTATGAATGGTATAGAGCAAAGGGATTAGAGCAGGGGCATGCAGAAAGTAGATCTCCAAATGTTGTGGATTTCAACTCCCAGAATTTCTGGCCACTGGTGGCCATGCTGGCAGGGGTTCCTGGAAATTGAAGTCCAAAACATCTGGAGATCTATCTTCTGCCCACCCCTGGGTTAGAGCAGGGGTGGGCAACTTGTTGTGGCTCTCCAGATGTTTTGGCCTACAACTCCCATTATTGCTCACCATTGGCTATGCTGGCTGGGGCTGATAGGAGTTGTAGACTAAACCATTTGGAGAGCCACGAGTTGCCCACTCCTAGATTAGAGACATCAGGACCATAGAATAATATGATTGTAAAATTCTCTCATCAATGGCCAAGACCACAACACAGTATTTTTCAAATGAGGTATAATTTCTGCTCTTTAAGCAACAATTATTTTATTAATAATAAAAATCCAATACCATCTTGAGCATACCTGGGGAAAGTCTTTCTAAAAAGTACATGCCAGAATTGTAATGGACCCTTTTGGAAAGGTCAATAACACCAGTGTTAGTGATTCATGCAAAATTGCACCCCTGTTGTAAAAAAATAGAAATAAAAATTAACTTCCTCATTAGATAGTTTGGTGGAGGAGGGCGATGTGTTTAGGGTGGATAATCTGAGCTGAGAAAGCTTTATAAAGCAGGAGCTTTAAGGCCCCTGCACCAAGTTGAGCGCAGTCTTCTCATTAACCACAAGTCTCCTCTCTGGGTCACAGAAGGCAGCATGAATTTCTCGGGCAAATATGAAGTGGAACGTGAGGAAAACTATGATAATTTTGTGAAGTGCATTGGTACGTATACACAAGATGTTTCTCTTTAATCTCTTAGTAATTGCTTGGATTGATAGAGTTGTTTCCATGCTGGTTTCAAGAAAGCTTCAGAATGGGGATTGTGATACCTTTAACTGGGATCTGCTAGAAAACTTTCTCCATATTTGGAGAGTAACATTTCATTAACATTTGCACCCAGTTTTTATTGTGAACTCTGAAATTAAGGGGGGGGGGAGTTCTCTTTTCACTCAGATAACTTTCTATGGCTGAGGTCCCCAACGTGGTGCCTGTGGGCACCTATGTGCCCATTGACATCTCCCATGGTGCCATCCAGGTTCCCTGCCCCTTATGATTTATTTTTATTTGTAAAGATTTTTCTTTTTTACAGGAAGGCTAGCATGTTGCAAAGCCATGTGCTGGCCTTGAGCACCACTTTTATTTCCAACAATGCCTATGTGCCCCATGTGGGCCCTGCAGGCATTCTTAGAAAATAAAAACTGGGGGCAGCTGGAGCACAGAGGTTCATTCTGAAGTGTGCCCAGCCACCCAGAAAAAAGAAAAAGGTAGGCTAAAGGTGATTCAGAATATCCTGGAGGGCTAAAGGGGATGGCAGAGCGTGAGAAGGATATTTTGCCTGTGTTCGTTCTCTCTCTCTCTCTCTCTCTCTCTCTCTCTCTGTGCGTGCGTGCGTGCGTGCATGGTTTTCCTTGTTGTTTTTTCATGTGGTGTGATGTGTGTTAGATGGCTTGTTTGCTTCCTTTACTATGGTGTGTGTTTTGCCTGGTTGTGTGTATGTTTCTCTGAGCATCGTCAGCTTACCTTCTGTGAAATGGGTATTTTGTTGTAGGGACAAATATGTGATTTTCTATTTGGGTCTCAGACTCCACCTCTGCCTTCTACTCAGTTTTTGGCCAAGCTACTTGTCTCTGAGCCTCATCAGTTTACCTTCTGTGAAATGGATGTTGGAGTAAAAAATGTGGGTTCGGAAGAGTAGTTTTGTGTTTTGGAACTCAGTTCACACCTTTGCCTTATACTTAGATTCTTGAGCACATTACTTTTCTATCAGCCTTATCACTTTGCCTTTGGGAAATGGGAGTTTTGTGATTGGCCATGCCCACGATGGCAGCCATTTTGAGAATGGGCAAGCCCCCCATGACAGCCATTCCGTGAGAGCCATTCCACAGCACTCTCTCAAAATTCCAAATGTGCCCACTGCCCCCAAAAGGTTGACCCCCCTGTTCTAGGGGGCAAAAGAGGGTAATTCACCACAATCACGCTTTGCAGACATCAGAAAAGCAAAACACCAGATAAAACACTGATGAAAAACAAATATGTATTTCCACTGGTCTAGGTCTTCCTGCCGACTTGATTGAAAAAGGAAGAAATGCCAAGATCGTTACCGAAGTAATACACAATGGAGATGAATTCACCTGGTCCCAGATTTACCCAGGAGGAAAGACCATGACAAATAAGTTTGTTATTGGCAAGGAATCAGAAATGGAGACAATGGGTGGCAAAAAATTCAAGGTAAATTATGGGATGAATGTAAAAAGTGCTGAGCTGGGATTCAAAGAGTTTTAGAGCTGTGAAACTTTCCTCATTTTCTGTGAAGGATCAACACCTGGATCCTTTGCGTGAGTTCGGCGCTTAACGGGTTAACTGGCACTGAGTTACAGCCCGTACAAGCACAGGAAACCGCCTAGGAGGTCCGCACACACAAGAGGAAACTATAGCCCTTTAAATGACCAAATAAGGCTTTATTTATTTACACAAGATACGGAGCGGAACTAACAGCTTTCTAGGAATACTACAATGTCAACACAACCTCAGTTGACCTCTGCGTTTATCAATGAAAACAGGCTCTCAGGCTAGCGCATTGGGATTAGTCAGTTACCTTAGACCAAAGACGTTACGCTAGTCAATGTCAGCCTGGCTCCGGGTTGGCCGATCCGGGGATGAGAATAGCTTACTCCAGCTGCCGCTTGGAGGATGAATCTGGTTCTGAAGTACCCTGGGTTCCCAACAATCCTTTACCGGAAGGGAGAGGGGTTTTCTACCCCTGAGTTCCCGCTCTCCCCACCCTCCAGGTCAGGTGGGGGCTAATGCCTGCCCCTTCGTATCAGGTGGGCTTATTCCTGCCCGGGAAGGGTACTTTACAGCTCTTTGAGACTGCCCTGATAGTTTGATGGTTCTTGATGGTCCTTCTTTGGGTTTTGTGGAATTCCACCGAGACTCTCCATTGTTGGGGATGCCGGTCTGTCTGGCTGCTTCCCCTGTGACTCCATCCCCCCTCCTCGCCCCCTTCCCTTGGGCGGAGACTGTGTGTGTGTGTGTGTGTGTGTGTGTGTGTGTGTGTAGACTCGTGTCAGGCTTTCTCCACATTTTCAAAAGCAGCTCGCCGTGTGGCATGGATGGGAAGGCAAGTCTTACTGTCCAAACACAAGCACAAAGACGGCTTTACTGTAGAATTCCAGTGCGAGTAGTGGTGGTCTCCTTTAAAAGAGGTAGCAAATATCTGAAAGGCTACTCCCCCATCACCACAACACCCACCATTCTGTGATACGTTTAACTTGTAAAAAACATAATGGCACAATCCAGTCAAAGCTAAGCACTTTTAAAGTCTCATAGATTTCAGTGGCATAGAATGACCATATGCTTAACTCTCCTGCTGAAATAAATGTGTTTTTGAAGTGCCTAATTTTGGCTGATCTTGCCTTAATTTTATTTAGTACATTGCAAGTGGTGCACTCTGCCTTGGTGGTGGTGGGGAGCTGGAACAAACCCTATCTTACCCCTTTCCAAGCAACCCATTAAAGTTCCTTCAGCCTGCAGGCTGAATTTCATTTAGGAGAAGATGGGGGGGGGGTGCATTCCTGTGGTGGATGGGTGAAAGCAAAAGGGGCAAGGCCAAAATATCAAAAACACCAGCATATCTTAGTTTAAAGCTTTTACCTCCTGAAGAGAGGAATTTCAATCTTTTAGAATGGGGAAAGAAAGAAAATGCACAAAAGCACAAGCCGGGAAACCGCCAAAGGTTCAGGGGTTGGGGGAAAGCGGGTGGCCACCTGGGGAAACCTGGAGGGTCAGATTTGGCCCCCACATGGGCTGGATTTGGCCCCAAGCCTGAGGTTCTGTACCCCTGCATTAAAGATTGTACTGGATTGCACTATGTTGGAATCAGAATTCGGGCTTGTCATGCCAGTGCTAAAATAAGAATCACAGTTTGCCTGGATACCCTCCAAATGTCTCCTTGATCTCTATTCAGCTTTTACTTTTCAATTGTTTGATTTCCTCCTTTGCAAGCTTCAGCATTCACATACCTACAGAAGAGTTGTCTGGCATGATCACACTTCATCTAAAACGCTATCCTGAATTAGCTTCAGCCACTATGACGACTAATGTATGCCAATCTGTTACAGGCAACAGTTAAAATGGAAGGTGGAAAAGTGGTTGCTGACTTCCCTAATTATCATCACACTGCAGAGATCGCTGAGGGCAAACTAGTGGAGGTAATTCCCTGCAAACTTTCCTTGGGAAATGGAATGTATGATGCCAAATTACTTGTTTAAAAAGTTGTACATAAAATTCAACCACAGGCCTTGAACCTCTTTCGGCCTGATGGCTGAATTCAATTTCAGGAAGCTCTTGGAGGTTGTATTCCCGTGGTGGGCGGGGCCAGAAGCAAAAGGGGTGGGGCCAAACATACCAGCCTATTGTAGCTTAAAGCTCTGACTGCCAGCACTAAGCCCTAGGAGAGGCAGTTCAGCCTTTCAGAATCGGGGGAAAAACTGCACAAAAGCCGGGAAGCTACCAAACAGCAATGGGGGGGGGGAGGGGCGGAGCCATCTGGGAACCCTCTGGAGGGGCTGCGTATGGACCCAAGTGGGCTGGATTTGGCCTGTGAGCCTCCGGTTTGACACTACGGCATTAAAACGAGCAAAATGTTAACATTAATATGGATGGAAGGCGCAATGGTTTTAACAACTACCAATAACCAAGTGCAATACCAGCAGGTTGCTTGATCCATCTGAAATCCCCCCAAATCCCCAAACACCCCCTCTTTATGGGGATGTTAAACCTTTGAAAGCATAACAGGCCGTAGGTCAGTGGTAGAGCACGTGCCTTGTATGCAGAGGTTCCAGGTTTCTTTGTTTTTAGCTTTGTGAGCTGCTTTGCCCAGTGGCAGAAAAGTGTCCTTGAAATGTGGATACAAGTAAATAAAGAACATACCTAACACCTCCACTTAAAAGGGTCAGGACTGAGGCAAGCAGGACTAGGAAGGAGCCTGGGTTGCTGATAGTCAGAATGAAGAGTACTGGATTAGGTAGAGCTTTTTTATTTTTTACTCTGTTTAGGGCAGCTTTATAGTTCAAACAGATAATGCTTGTTGTTTACAACTCTAAGCTTGTGAATACAATGAAGACTGGAGGGCTATTACCTCATAGTTGTTTTCCTGAGGTAACACCCCAGTTAGGGGGTGGTAGCCAGATGGAAAAGACAACAGAGTTGTGTTGAAGAGGGGATTTCAGCAAGTGTAGCGTTGTCATGCAAGCTACAGCTGTTGAAATTCTCTTTTCTACACAAATATTAAATGTGCAGGGGGCCTGTCCCCCTTTTCACCTCACCGCCCCAGCCCTAGTTTACAGGAATAAGGAATTTCGGGATGTTCCAGCTGTAATTGCTTTCTGATAGCCTTGAGTAATTCACAGGACACATGTAGAACTCTGACTAAGGTGTTAAAATTCCTGCTGAATTGGGGATATTCATAGAATACAGCAGTGCCGATTCCAGGTTTTTGTGGGTCCTTGGGCAAGACATCCTCAATGGGCCCACTCCCTCAGTGAGTCTACCTTCTCACAGCCATTGTCAACAGCTGCTCTTGCTCCTCATCCTCTTTCTCATGTTGTGGAAAAATTGATCTACTGCGTTGTGTTTTGGAGAGGTTCTTAGAGAGGAAAGTTTATTAGTGAATTCAGGGATGGCATCTGAGCACAGTCAGGAATGCCAACAAGAGTGAAAGGGAGACACTTCCATTTATACTGAATAGCATCATGTAGAGGTCAGGTGACAATTGAGTCAATACAAGAAACTGAGTGACAATTCAGAAGGAGACACTTGGACAAGAACAAAAGATCAGACATTGCCCATCTTCCAGTCATCATGGTTTTGCATAAGGTAATCAGTACAGTCTTTTGCAAGGGGGACCTGGGCTCACAGTACTCTTTAGCATAACAGAGCAGAGGCTAGGCACATGAGAGATTTGCCCTCAGGGTTGTTCATGAAAGGTCTGACTTGTCAGGGCATGTTCTTGGAAGGCCAAGGAAAGGTCTGACTTGCCCTTTCAGGCCTTTCTGTTAAACTGAAGCCTAAACAAATTTTACTTCTACATCAAGCAGGCAGTGGCTTCCATTGCTCCCCCTTACCACCACCACCACCACTGTGGTCTGAGTCAAAGTGAGAGGCAGGTGAGCAAGGCAGGTGAATAGGAGAAGCAACCCCAGCAGGCTCTTGTTAGTGGGCTCCTGCTGGGGTATGGGACCTTGGCAGGTGCCCAACTATGTCTACTGTTGACACCAGTCCTAGTATACAAGAAAACTTGGGGAGAAGAGCAAGACCCAAGAATTAGCTATTTCTGGCAGCATAATGCTTTCAAAATAGCCTTGCGCTTTTTGTGACCAAATCTCAGGAGCCCTCATAAGTTCTCAACCTGGCGATCCAGAGATCTTCATATTATACCCAGATGATCTGGGAACTTGAGAATCCAGCTGTTTCCATGTAGTTTAAAGATGGAAACCACTTGAACTGAGTTGCAAAAGTGTGCAGATACCCGGTTGAAATTGGTTGTTCTGGAGTGCCCCAAAGGAAGAACTCTGTTCCAAGCCCCCAAGCCCCAACTTTAAAGGCATAGTAAAGAACTCCTGTGTCATTAGGGATTGCAGAGAAGGGGGAGGGAGAATTCAGCTGTGCAAAGCATTCCAGGATGAAAGGATGTTGGCGGCTATATATTTGATTCCAGCTGCCAGGTTCAATATGTTTGCTTTATTCTTTGTTGCAGATTTCTACAGTTGCTGATGTAACTTACAAGAGAATCAGCAAGAAGGTGGTATGAAAAGCAGCTGCAGAAAGAATAACCCAGTCCTTAGCCATACTGGAAAATGAGCAATAAAAATAAAATATTGATAAAGTAACACATTAAGACGTTGGTCTAATTCTGTATTTCCCTTGCAAGCAAGAAAAGGTTTATTTCCCCCCCACACATAATTTCTCATCTTCAGCCATTCCAGTTTCTTCAATATTTTACCTAGTTGGAAATTATTCAAATAGTGATTGTAAAGGAGAACACAACAGAGGACATTGCTATGGGGAAAACCCAGAGTGAAGGAGTGGTAAAAGTGCTTCACGGTATTAAATTAACACGTACATGATGCAAAATGTGAGTGCACTATGCTCTCTCTCTCTTTGCCATCACACTGCATGTCCATACCGTAGGGCCAATTATGCCTCTCAAACATACAGTACATTGATAATAATAATAAAAAAAGACCTGTACTGCTTATCTGTTACAGAAAGTGTGCCTGCTAATTCTGTATGTAAAGCATCCCTTAGAGCTGCTATCCAGAGGGTATCAGCTATTTAAAGCTTAACAGTTGTTACTACAAGGTTTCAGCTTTCTAAAATTATGCCTCATTTGCCCCAATCTAGGACGTTCCTTAGGCATGGCGTAGTGCCGACCTGCACTAGATTCCACAATGCGTGTCATTTGGCACTGGATATTGCCGTTGTACAACTGAGCCAACACACTAGAGAAAGAACTGTAAATGATGGAATATTTTTGGCTTCCAAATTACCACTAGAGAATATAGAGGGAGAATAGTTTAGGCAACAGCCTTAAGCTGGAATGTTGCAGTCCTACATGATAATCTGCTGCACGCTCTAAATTCCACTGCACCATATTCCAAACTGGTGACATTATTAAGGATAACACCAGATTCCAGTGCATCAACTTTCCCAATGCCAGAAAGAAAGTAGCATGTGATTCCCTGTGTGATCCAACCCGCTAAGCACAGGAAACAGAAACTCTCCCTCCCTCTATGACTGCAAGGAGAAGGACTTTGCTACAGTTTTGTCACGGGGCTCCTGTTAGGAGGAGGAGAAAGGTGCTCACAAGTATACACATTTTGCACGAGCTGAATTATTTTGCTTTAATATGGTTTTCTTCCCAAACTGCAGACACAACTTCAAATATAAGTTCATTACTCTGAAGGATCAGGCACCAATATTCTACTGTTCTTTTAAGCTTTCAGAAGAAAAACAAGAGAATATATGTTCACATGATGCTGCCTTCTCTGTTACAGCAAAGCTGTGCGTGTGTCTCACTCTTGCCCTGTCACTTAGCAACCAAATCTGAGCATGTGTTCCAGCTAAGAGCTCACAATGCCTAAGCCCTATCTGGCTCCTGCTTGCTGACTGATGGAGATGCTGTCACATTTCCATCTGAAATCCCACAAAACTGAGTGGAGATGTTTGCTCTGTTGCACCTAACTCAGCTGCTCTCACCTGCTCCCTGCCATTTCTCCTCCATTGGAGATGACACTGAAATTCAGACAAGACAAGAAATAAGTACTTTCATCTGGCTCTTGCTGTCTAGACACAGTCCAGCAAAAAGCTTCCCAATGAACACAATACAAAAAACAGTTTGTAGTCAAACAGTGCAGAGACAGATTCAGTCAAATGTAAAAGGCCATCTGATATGTGAACCTTTTGAATTACGACCACTTTTGTTTTCAATTTTGAATACATTTGTCTTAGTATCCCCTTCTACAGACTCTTTTTGTATCATGCTTGCTGTCTAGACAAAACCAAAAACTGAGGCTTGAGACTGCTATATTTAGTTTGGATCCATAATTTTTGCTTCTGAGCAGCATCAGGCAATTGAGGACAAAAAAAATATTTAATATTTTTTTTTAGGGAAATGGGTCTCGTTGCTTCACGGATTCAATATTAATAATTTGGACGCCAAAAGGAATTTAGCTAGCATTTGCTCAGAAGGCTTAACTTCTAACTCAGAAAAGGTTAGCAGGTCTATTTCCTCTCTAAGACGGCAGGTCTTTTTACATCAAAGATCAATTCTTGTGGTATTCATGACACATTTCAGGATATACTGTAGGTTAGGATTGAAATTTCTGCCTCTTTAAAAAGAATTCAGTACTATGGTTGCATGTGTCAAAAACAAACTTCAGCACAAGATGTTCTTGGGTGTGGCTGTTCCTTAACAGTCCAAAAATGCAGTTCCTGAATAGTCTAAGAAACCCCACGCTATATATTTGCGTGAGAGTGCGCACAAACGATCGACGTGGCTTACAATTGGTCATATGCAGGAGCTGAAGTCTGTGAACTGTGGAAGTTACACAAATTACAAACTGATGCATATTTTTACTTATGGGAAACTTGGCCTTCGTTCCCCGAAAAACTGGACAGGCCCTACTTCAGTTTGAGAGCTCACGGTGCACTATTGCACCCTTTCAAGCCTATCTCTGCAGCTTTAAGGGTGAATACTAGCTTTATTAACGTTTTTAAAAAATAGTGAATGCTGAGCTTCTCAAGATGTTGAATTGGGTGCTCAAATTCCAAATATCCATACCTCCAGAAGCCATAGCTTTGTATCTAGCAGGGGTGGGCAACATGACCCCCTGCATTTTATATGGCCCTTGCCGAACTTAATGCCAACTATATATACTATATAACAAGAGGTGGGCAGAAAGTAGATGTCCAGATGTTTTGTACTTCAACTCCCAGCATGCTTGCCCATTGGGCATGCTGGCAGAGGCTTCTGGGAGGGAGCTGAAGTCCAAAACATCTGGAGATCTACCTTCTGCCCACCTCTGCCCAATATAGTATGTAGTCTTTCACCACCCATGGAGAAAGCATGTACTAATTCATGTGCTCTATTCAGACATAAAACACAACAGTCTTACAGTGCCTTGCAGAAGTATTCACCCCCCTTTGACTTTTCCACATTTTTTTGTGTTACAAGCTGGAATTGAAATGTATTCCATGGGCATTGTTACCACTTGATGTACACGAGATATTCAACACTGAAGGTCCAAAATATTTTTATTGTGGCACAAAAAGTGAAGTAAACAAAAACAAACTGTCACTTGTTGGTTGCATAAGTATTCACCCCCCCCCCCCCGAGTCAGAAGCACCTTTGGCAGCAAGTACAGCTGTGGTCTTCCTACATAAGTCTCTATCAGCTTTGCACATCTGGATCCTGCAATCTTTGCCTATTCTTCCTGGCAAAATTGCTGCAGCTCTTGGATGGGGACTGTTGGTGAACAGCAACTTTCAAGTCTTGCCACACATGCTCAATTGGGTTGAGGTCTGGGCCATTCTAAGACTTTCAGGTTCTTGTTTTTAAACCACTCCAGTGTTACTTTGGCTGTGTGTTCAGGGTCATTGTCCTACTGGAAGGTGAACCTCTGCCCCAATTCCAGGTACCTTGCAGACTGAAACAGGTTTTCCTCTAGAATTGCCCTGTATTTGGCTTCATCCATCTTGCCCTCAATCCTGACCAGTTTCCCAGTCCCTGCTGAGGAAAAGCATACCCACAACATGATGATGCCACCACCAGGCTTCACGCCACATATAGCATTTTGTGCCAAGGCCAAAAAGTTCAATTTTGGTCTCCTCAGACCAGATCATCTTTCCCCATGTTTGCTGTCTCCCACATGTCTTTTTGCAAACTCCAAATGGGCTTTGAAATGGGTTTGTTTCAGCAATGACTTTCTTCTCGCCACTCTTCCATAAAGCCCAGCTTTGTGGAGCAGCTGGGTGATAGTTGTCCCATGGACAGTTTCTCCGATCTTAGCTGCGGATCTCTCCAGCTCCTTCAGAGTTACCATTGGCCTCTTGGATGCTTCTCTGACTAATGCCCTCCTTACCCTGTCACTGAGTTTGGTGGCCTTCTCTAGGCAGAGTTGCAGTTGAGCCATATTCTTTCTATTTTGTAATAATGAGTTTAACGGTGCTACGGGGGATGTTCATAGTTTGGGATATTTTTTTGTAACCCAACCCCGATTGGTGCTTCTGCACAACTTCATCCTGTAGTTGCTTTGATAGCTCCTTGGCCTTCATGAGGCCGTTTGTTTAGATATGCTCCCACAAACTCTGGGGCCTTCCAGAAACAGGTGCATTTAGTCTGAAATCATGTGGCACTGGAACTGCACACAGGTGGACTCCATTCAACTACATACAGTACAATATGTGACTTCTGGAGGCAGTGGGTTGCACCAGAGCTTATTTAGGCATGTCACAGCAAAGGGGGTGAATACTTGTGTAACCAACAAGTTCCAGTTTACTTTTGTGCCACAATAAAACTATTTTGCACCCTCAGTGTTGAGTATCTTGCATACATCAAGTGGTAACAATGCCAATTGAATCCATTTCAATTCCAGGTTGTAACACAACAAATATGGAAAAGCCAAAGGGTGTGTGTGAATACTTCTGCAAGGCACTGTATATCCAAAAAGTCTGGCTATCCTATTCAAATAGGCCCTTGACTTGAGTAATCATGCTGCCTTCAGTTTATATGCAGGATGTAAGCAGAGTTCAAAGCAATAATCCCAGAAACAGCTCTCTCAACTCATATACGGGTATATGGCTGAATGAAACAGCTGCATCAGCTCAGCAACTGTGGTGACTGAAGTAAGCCAAGAGGAGATAAGGCCTACCATTTGGGGAGAACCTGTCACTGTTTCTTTGTGGAAATTCTCAAGTTACAAGGGGAACATTCAAATGTACATGAAAGAAAGGTAAACGACTGGGGGTGTGGTTGCCCCAAGCTTTGCTTGAGATGCTGTATGTTGCCAGACCCATTTTCTTGTTTGTGGAGAAAGGAAAGGAAACATTTGGGTTTGTTTTGCACACTATTCCCAAATGGTTGGCTTCACTTTGGGGCAAGTATCTTGCTCTAGTCTTCAATATTTCATCAGCAAATGAGTTTAATTTCTTATCAGCACAAGTGAGAATTACCTTCACGGAACAAGGTGGGGACACAACTTTACAGGAGTTGGCTGTAAGCCCACCCTACATTTGCAGATCTGTTTGAGACACGGAGCTAATTGGAGGCTGAAATGAGTTAAGCAGCTGATATCCCAGGATAATGTTTTGTGTAAACTGCACCTCCTCTAAAGCTGCAAGCCCAAGCATATTATGGAGTGCTAATGAAATAAAGTCAGCCCTACCAGTGAATCAGCATGTTTGCTTGCTAAGACTGGGAAGAACTATCATGATTACAGATGGAACAGTGACTACTTGATTAAAGGGTACATTTGTGGGCATGAACAGATGTCAGTAATCAATTTTATTTTTTTCTTGAGTACACAAAAAAGTAGACAAACACACCAGTATTTTCTGCTGTTTATTGAATACCCTTAAGATGGAAATGTGACTTCAGAATGCCAACATGAAACAAAGGCTTCTCTACAGCTCTTAAAACAAAACATACTGGATTCTACAGGCCAAAGCTTCAGCAGTGGTATTTTACACAATTACCGGTAGGTGGTTAAAAAGTCTGTTAAAAACACACACACAAAACCTTGCAGGTATCAAGTTGTACATAAATACAAAAAAGTGTAAAAGACAACTCCAGATACCACATTTTTAAAAAACAAATATTTTCCATAAAAATATGTAACAACCCGCCCCCCCCAACCCTGAACAAACACACCCACCCCTACATCTCATTTTGCTACATATACTATTACCTTACAGCGTGATGAGCCTGGACTGCAATATACTGTGGAGCAGCCTCCTCCAACCTGGGGGGGGGGGGGGGCTTCCAAATGTGCTGGACTGCAACTCCCATCCTAGCCAGCATGGCCAAAACATCTGGAGGGCACCTGGCTTGAGAAGACTGCTTTAGCGGCACCATCGGTCCCCAATCTACAGACTTCCTCTGAAAAGGGATTTGCCCCCACTCTTAAGCCCAACCCCAACACTCCTCTTAAAAACTCCCTCCTCCCCCTCTCAAAAAGTATAACTTAAAAGCAGAATGACTAACATCCTACCAGTGTGCACATGTACGGGACACTAGACAGAATAAAAGTATATTGCACATAGTCTGTACTGCAATCCTGAGAAACTTTGTTCACAAACAATACTGGCTTTCAGTGACTACAGGACAAAAGCTACATGTTAAGTGGGTATTGCACAATCAAGCAAAAGTCTTCAAAACATCTTGGAACTGGTCCTGTGCGTGAAACTTAAATCGCACCCGATTGTTAAGGCCATGATCCTAAAGTATACTTATGTGGAACTACACGCCACCAAGTCTATGGGACTGAAGATGAAATAACAGGTTACCTTGGCAAACTTGTTTTTCCAAATCTGTACATGCAGAGGAGAATCAGCGGCTGGGTGGGGTATTTTATCTCTCCTAAGTCCACTGATTTCCCCCTGTAAATGCCCCCTGCACACGCAAACACAGTTTCCCCATCAACCAGACTCACTTCAAATTTCGAAGCCCAGCTAGAGGGGGAAATGCAAATGTCCTGGGGAGGCATTTGCAGGGGAGTGTGCATGTATATGGGAGGGTAAGGGTTAAGCACCCCTTCCTGCCCCATTGTGTGGTTCACTCCCAAACAATGTGGTGTTTAGAATAGAAAAAAAGTAACTTTGGATAAACAAAAGCAAAAACTCTCAAGTGACCAGGACATTTAAAAACTTGCCAATCGGTCCTGCTTTGTATGGTGATGCTTAAACTAAACTGCAGCCGAATGTTACTTTACATTGACTTCATAGGCCAGGGGTGAGCAACTTGTAGGCCAAAAATATCTGGAGAGCCACAACTCCCATGATCCCTCACCATTGTCTATGCTGGCCAGGGCTGATGGGAGCTGTAGACCAAAACATCTGGCCTATAGGCTGTAATGCACAGCCATCTACCCTGGGCATCTATACGAATATTCCATAGTTAGTGGTTCAAGGATTGCAAAATTTTAACTCTGATCAGTTTCCAATATCACCTTAGACTTCCTTACTCATGAATCATTAAAAAGTTCCTTTTCTTTTAAAAATACCCCTTCCACATACATGTTTATCCATCTTTAGCTTTGCTAACTTGTACAGGAAGATCTAACATACTACATTAAAAGGCAGCAACTCTCTCAAATATTAAGATTGCTTTTTTTTTTACAATGAATTGTTTCAAGTAAACATTAATCCCTGATATAACTTGTAAACCATGTTTTCCCAACAAATGATAGTTATTTAAGGCAGCAGTATCTTAAATATTTAGAGGTAATTTAAGATTGCATTTTAAGAAAAATACTATAAACATGAGGCCCAAATGATGTTTTGTCTACCAACGCTTCACCAAATTTCAGGAGATTTTAAGGCAAAAGTGGTTGATGACTCCATGCATGTGTTCAAGTTTAATGTCTTATTTGGTTAATATTCCGGTGAAAGCAAGGCGAGGAACATCCTTCATAAATTTTTCCACAGATAGCTTGAGAGGTATCACGAGAAGACAAGCCTTGTTAGTGTCAACAAAAGCTTCCAGTGTAGAGAACACAAACATAAACAGGTTTCCTGGGGAAGGCATCTTATAACAACAATATCTGATGGCAGTGGTTTCTGCAGATTTCTCTTCTTCAAAGAAACATTTGTAATAGCATTTTATGGAGGAATAAGCCGGTGGAGGAAATGTGCCCCCCCCCCAGCTTTCATTAACTCACTTCTGCAAAAGATTCTGCACAATCTTGAATTGTGAGGTTTATTTTTTGCCTTTCTTCCCCCAAAGTCTTGCTTCTGTTAAGTTAAAACCCATTTCAATGATGGGACTTGTTCTGTCTGAGCTCTTTGCAAGCAGTCCCCTTCACAGATTTCCTTTCAAGGTGGCAAGAGCAACTCCATTTAGACACCACCCACGTTTTGCTTTCAGAATGTACTGCCCTCTCTTGCTACCTTTCTTTGCCGAGACTCATCCTTCAAAACAACCTGTTGTGTATGAACGATGCTCACTGAAATAGCTACTGCCGTAGGTCAGAGAGACGTAGTGCCTAGGCTCTGTTGAAAAGGCTACCTGCATAGTGATAGGGCCTTGAATGGTTTGCAGAACAGGCTGAAAGCCGGCCTGCAAGGTGGAGTGCGAATGCAATGAACCATGACTCCCAGAGACGAGGCCACTAGGTCGCGGAACTTGTAAGGAGTCCCGGTAAGCCGAGCACAGATCCTGTATGGGAGCACAGAACTGTGAAAGGACGGCCGAGTGCTGTGCCAGGGGAGGATATCGCGACTGCTGGAAGAGAACTTGAGTTGGCGTCTGGAGGGATAGGCTTTCCACGGCTTGCTGCTCCTGCTGCAGTTGTGCTGTGCGATCTTTGTCCTTATTGGCTTCTTTGACATCCTTATCGTGAGCTCTGTTAAGAGAAAAAACAAGCCAAATGAATCCACACTAAAGATAGAGCCCGTACCAGAAAATTGAAATACGAGAACAGAGTAAATAGCATTCGCAGGATCAGTGTTAACCCCTGCCCCTATTTCCAGGGTGGGGTGGGGTCTGGGATCACTCTAGGCTTAATCCTGGAAAATTTCAGGATTATGTTTCCGGAAGCCACAATAAAGATCACAGAGCTGTGTAGCACTAGAAGGCGGCCTTAGTGCTGCACTAGCAGGCAGCTCAATGATTATAATTTGCATTAACAGAGTGTAACCAGGTGGTCAGTTCTTGTTCAAAACTTACATAAGCAGGAGATCAATGCATGGAGCAAGGTGCTCCCAGGAATAACACGTCAGCAGCTGGAGCTGTGTGGTCCAAGAGGGAGAGATCTCAAGACAGATGCGCGAGGCACCCACACAAGCGGCAGCAACCAGAGAAGGCCGGAAGGAGCGAAAAACATGATCTGGAAGAAAAGAATCACAACATAGGCCCCAGGCACCTCCAATCCAAAGGCAGCAATCCTTGCCCAACTTCTTCCTCAGGCAGCAAGAAATTCTGCACCCCTGCTCTAGTGGTATTTTCATTAGGCATGACATTCCCCTACCACAGTGTTCTCCAACCTTGGGTCCCCAGATGTTTTTGGCCTACAACTCCCAGCATGCCCCAGCCAGCACCGCCTCTAATGCACGCGGTCAGTCTACGAGGCTAGCGCAAAGCTGAGCTGCCTTGGAGTTAAACAGCTCTTGCCTTCCCCTGGCATCTGGATCAAGACATTACCTTGCAGCGAGACTTCTAGGAAATAGTGAGTGTATTTCTCCACGAAAGTTCTGACTTTGGCCATGGATGTGATGGGCCAGCCGTTGTGTAGATCACTCTCACTAACAGAGGTGAAGAGGTAGTAATCACTGTAGTGCGCTGGGGTTGGCAGACACAGATTCCAGTTGAAACTTTCCAGGAGCAACAGTTCCATCTTCAGCAGGTCTTTCTTTGTTATCACCAAGTTAAGGTCGCACATGCAAGCAAAGCTGTTCAGCTGTTCCAGTTTTGGCACTCTGTCCTCCTTCTCTTCAAATTTGCCTTTCGAGAGGGAAGAACAAGCTATTATTTCCACCTGGGTTACCCAAGACTCTGTTGGTCTGGAATCAGCTAGAAACCAGCGTTGAAAAATACAGAATTCAGAGATTCAGCAATCAGGCTTGTGCACCATAGTCACAGACAAATTCTGTGTCTGTAGCCACTTTGGGCAGAACATGCTGGTAGGATAAACACTGCAAATGTGAAGTAGTCAAGAGTAGTGAAGCAGCCAAGAACTAGCTTGGTCAGGTTAATTCCTCTGTGATTATTTTTTTTTTTAGAAAGTTACTGTTAATATCATAATGCTGCCTTAAGAGGGCTTCTTAGGGGTTGGTTCCAACGTTACCCACTAGTATTTTCTCCCTCACAGGAAACTTTATTTATTAGGCCATCAGCCTTACTGAAAAACAGACATCTACGCTTTCCCAACACTACTGCTAAAAGCACCCTAGGGGTCATGGCTGTGGGTGGAGGATTAGGTACGTAAGTACATGGAAAAGGCCACAGTTCAAGAACTAGCTAGCATCCGCTTCTGCTCAGATGCAAAATATTACATGACGGGGAGCCTAAGGTGTCCTTCAAAATGTTACAGGAGCCATCCTGCGTACGGTATTTTTTCACTAGTTCATTCAACAGTTCTAGCGTAGTGTTCAAAGACCCACATGAAGGGCCTTGCCCGCATGATTACAGACCTTTACATTGTCACACGGTAGTATTTATTTATTTATTTAATTTTATTTTTATTTCGTATCGGAGACGAATCAACAGAAGAGCGCTTCCCATGGCATTAAGAGTAACATTTAAAGGGTACCACATCGAACCTACAACACTCTGTAGTAGGTTGTCCTGGACACCCCCTTTTTACCAGGACACACTTTGTAACTGCCCTGTACAAACAAAAGCTGAGCACATTGCCGTAAGAAACTCTAGCAGAGGTTGCTGATATTCTGTATTAAAAGCAACATTCTATTAAAATTTGCACGATGTGCATTGTTTCCATTGGTTTTCTCAGTGCATTCAGTAGACCAGCCTTCCCAACCTACTGTCCTAAAGATGTTTTGGGCTACAACTCCCATCATCCCTAGCCAGCATAGCCAATGATCAGGAATCCTGGGAGTGGTAGTCCAAAATTATCTTCCCCCCCAGGTTAGGGAAGGCTGCAGTAGACAAAACAAATTAGTTTCCCCCTCCTAGAATACCACTAACAATTGCTATCAATCTTTAGTGGCCCTAATGTACAACTATCAGACAAAGAAATGCTGACTTTTACAATGGTGGTGGCATCCTGTCCACTAATAACAAAGAATTGAAAAGAATCTACAGACCTCTCAATAGTTGTGTGGTATTACTATCTTTGGAACATTGTGTTAGCTGAAAAATTTGATAAAGGCACAAAGGCAACAAAAAGAATCTGACACCTTCCATACAGGCCTGTGGCTTATGCTGGCTCAGTTTGTCTGAGTGTGGAAAGCTAAGCAGGGGCAAGCCTGGTTGTTACTTGGATGGGAGACCCCTCCGCTAGTTTCCTGCATTGAGCAGGGGGTTGGACTCGATAGCCTTGTAGGCTCCTTCCAACTCTATGATCTATGAAAAATTTGGTATAAACAAACAAGGTTCCCAGAGAAAACCACCAGCATCTCATGGATAGATATGGAATGCAAATTTGAACAGTTGTAATATTTTCTATTTAGTCATTGCTAATATTATGAATGAGAAAATTAACATTCAATAAAAATAATATTAAAACACAGACACAGTTGCAACATTATGCATCAGTAGGCAAGTTTACTTACTTGCAAGGAGAAGGCAAGCGACAGAGATGACATACAGTTGTTTGACAGCCACGTCATAGCTGTCCATAAAGAGGTCCAGCAAGTAGACAGCAAGGTGCCGGGCTGTGGGGCAGAGTCGGCAGCGGTTGCTGATGATAGCCAAGAGGTCAGCAAAATAGCGCCGCATCCCGATCTGTGGAGAATGGGCCTTGTACACGGGCAGTTTCAGCTCCTATGGCAACACACAAGGAGGGGGAGAGAAAAGGGGTATTAAAATGAATATTCATTTCAACAGCCAGAATACCAGGATCAGCATCTGCCACCTGTTCTGGCAAGTGCTTAGCAACTAAAGCAATAAAAAGTGACCCAGCTCTCATTCTGGATGACTATCCAACAGGTTTTGAAAGACAATTAAATTTGCTCCAATCATTCATACTCTGCAGGTCAAGTGGGTTTGTGTGTGTGGTGGAAGGAGGCAGCTTAAAAAAATAAAATGAAACCATCAGCGATTGTGTTCCATATCAAGGCAGACACAATCAATGGCTTCGATTAAGAATATACATCATTTATGGAATCGTTATTAAAAGAGACCTTGATAGTCTATAACCCAATTTTGACAGGGCATCTGATTAAGGGGGAGCTTGCCTCACAAATTACCCTTGCATAACATCCGATTCGCATGGAATTGTTATCGACACACACACACACAAACCAGACAAGCAACAAACTGGCCCCTTAGAGATTTATTTGGGGGTGTAGGGAAAGGGGGAGGAAGTCAGGTTCCCAAGTACCATTTATCCAATCAACTCAAATGCCTTGTTATCTAGCATTAAGTTCTGCCTTCCAGGGTTTTGTTTTTATTTTTATGTTATACGTGACCTTTGGTGATCATAGCTAAATTAGAACTGAAAGCAGTCCAATTTTAAACACTTTGTACATACATTTCAACATCAGCATTATACACATCCATTTTCAAGTTCAGGTGCGATTGCTTCATCCAAACATTTGTAACAGAAAGTTTTAATCCAACAGGATAGTTTAGATCAGGGGCCTCCAACCTCTTTGGCCCTGCGGGCACATTTCGCATTTTGAAAATGTGTTCTGAGCGCCACCACCAATCAAATGCGGTAGGGGTCGGTTGGGGGAGCAATCACAAAAATGTATTGTTTAGGCAGCGGAAAAAATCCTCCTGTTGAAAATCAGCTGGAGGAAGGCAAAGTCCACACCCACCACAGACCCTTGGGGTATCAGGGCCTTGCAGGTGGTGGGCCCTGCCACCCCTCCAGCTGATTTAGATTCAGTGGTCAGTGCTTAAGGGCCAAACTAGATAAGACGCTAATTGATCGAATGCAACCTAGTGTGTCTTCCAGTGCAAATAGCAGCTGTGGCCACTCCCCAAGCAAGAGCGGGACCATGGCGTGTAGGGAGGGGTTTTTAACCCTCCCTGCACTGTGATCCTGATGAAAATCACCCTTCCAAAGCTGCTATTAGCCCTGGGAGGGAAGCCTCCACTGATTAGTAGCCCCTTCTGGGGCCTACAGCAGCTTGCATGCCTGGATGGGGCTACTGGTGGCTCTCTAAGTAAAGAAGTTAGGTAAGAGTTCAAAACAATTTAATGGCTTTTAAAATTTAATGGCGCAGAAGTTATTTAATAAAATTGCACGATCCAGTCCTGATATTTAAGAACTGGGCATGTTTAGCCTTCAGAAGAGGAGACTGAGGGGAGATAGGGCCAGGATCTTTTCTCGATCATCCTGGTTTGCAGGACACAGAATAATGGGCTCAAGTTACAGGAACCCAGATTCCGCCTAAACATCAGGAAAAATTTCCTGACTGTTAGAGCAATAAGACAATGGAACCAACTACCTAGGGAGGTGGTGGGCTCTCCCACTCTGGAGGCATTCAAGATGCAGCTGGACAGCCATCTGTCAGGGATGCTTTGACTTGGATTCCTGCACTGAGCAGGGGGTTGGACTTGATGACCTTATAGGCCCCTTCCAACTCCACTGGTGTGGGAATTATATATCGAACAGATGGAAAGCTTTTTAATCTCAGCAGGCTGAAAGCAAAAAGTAAGGTAATTACAACCTCTGTTGTGGAACTTCAGTATGGTGATGATAATGTGGTCTCCGCACATTCAGAGGATGATCTCCAAACTATCCTAAATGCTTTTGCAGAAGCATACAGAAAACTTGGGTCTCTCACTTAACATCAAAAACCCCAAAGTGCTTCATCAGCAAGTGCAAGCTAACCCTTTGGTGATGCCATCTATCCAGCTTGGCGGGACAATAATGGAAAATGTCAATTATTTTCTCTATCTTGGCAGCTATCTTTCTGTTACAGCTAACATCGACAGTGAAATCCAGCATCGTTTGAGCTCTGCAAGTGCCACGTTTTCTCGAATGAAACATAGAGTGTTCGAGGATCAGGATATTTGTAAGACCAAAACACTGGTTTATGAAGTCATTGTATTACCAACTTTATTGTATGCCTGCGAAACATGGACTATCTATAAATGTCACCTCCAACTCCTTGAAAGATTTCTCAACGTTGCCTCCAGAAAATCCTGTGAATTACTTGGGAAGATAGGCGAACAAATGTCAGTGTACTGGAAGAAGGCAAAGACTACTAGCATTGAAAAAATGATCCCTCAACGCCAACTTCAGTGGACCGGTCATGTTGCTCGAATGCCTGACTGCCGTCTCCCAAAGCAGTTACTTTATTCCCAACTCAAGGATGGAAAGCGGAATATCAGTGGTCAATATAAGAGGTTTAAAGATGTTCTTAAGGCTAATCTGAAAAAATGCAATATAAACTGGGAAGCTCTGGCCCATGAACGATCTAACTGGAGGTTGGCCTTTCACAAAGGTTCTATGGACTTTGAAGAAGCCCGAGTGCAAGGTGAAAGGGAGAAACGTGCTAAGGAAAAAGCACATCAAATGAATCCTTTACAGGACCATCCTCTATCTGGTAACCTGTGTCCTCACTGTGGGAAGCTGTGTGGATCTAGAATTGGCCTCCACAGTCACTTACGGACCCATCGCTAGAGTCTACACAATTTTCTTTAGAATTTTCCTCCTTTTAAAATCTCCTTTTTGTAAATTTTTATCCTGGAAGACAATCTTACTCGGTCACGAGTGATCGCCTGACTGACTGACTTTTCTATGATTCTATGAACTACAGATCCACTATATTAAAAAGGGAAGGACAGAGTTCCTGAGTAAGCAAGAAGCCAGCCAGGTCACGAAGTACCGGTACTTCCCTACAACTGCAAGACAAGACCTCTTAAATAAAGAACTGCAAATATTTATGCAAAGGTGAAGAGGACCCATTTCCTCAGACAAACACACTTAACTATCTATGGACACCAGACCCATTCACAAACTAACATGACAATTAAACATTAAAGGGCACCATCACTGTGGCTTATGCTGGCTCAGCTTGTCTGAGCGTGGAAAGCTAAGCAGGGTCAGGCCTGGTTATTACTTGGATGGGAGACCCCTCCTCTAGTTTCCTGCATTGAGCAGGGGGTTGGACTCGATAGCCTTGTAGGCTCCTTCCAACTCTATGATCTATGAAATCTAAGAGGCAGACACATTTCATTTGACCTCAGCTGCCTCCTTATGGAGGTTTTTAAAGTCTAAACAGCCCACTCAGGGATGGATTACTTTACAACTTTTGACTCCGCTATAAAATAAAAATATAACTGGATGTTGAAGTATCCAATTTTCTGGAGAAGTTGCCTAAGCCTGAAGCACTGTTATTTTCCAGAGATCTTTCTACAGTGCTCACTTGACAACTCAAAAGCCACCTTTACGTACTCCACCAAATGAACAGAACTCTTCAAGGACAACCAAATTCGTTCAGCAGCCTTCCCCAACCTGGTGACCTCCAGATATGTTGGGCTACAATTCCCATCAACCTCAGACAGGACACCCAATGGGCAGGGATGATAGGAACTGTAGTCCAGAGCATCTGGAAGTCACCAGGTTGGGGAAGGCTGCTAAATGAATTTGGTTGTCCTTGAAGAGTTCTGTTCATTTGGTGGAGTATGTAAAGGTGGCTTCTGAGTTTTCAAGTAAGCACTGTAGAACTCTTTTCCTAGCTGGAAAATGCTGCTGCTGTTGGAATAACTACCATATAGATTCCATCAGCTACAATAAAAACATAGGAAGCTTTTTATTTTTATGATACACCACTTAAGGATGATTTTTCAAGATGTTCAAGTACGTGGGCTGACAATGCAACACGACAAAGTAGTACTGTGCAGACAACTGCAAGCATAATATTCCAGGTCAAGCATATACCATAATGTTGCTGGTCCAGCATGCATTTCCTTTCATAGACTTACGTTTAGAAAACATGCATTGCCACCTTAATTCCACAACAAGTGAAGTGAAGGCCTTTACACATGTTCTGCAAAGTGTGTATATTTGTCATACAGCGAGTGCAGAACCAGGACAGTGTGAGCCTGCATTTGCTTCGTAAATATACTTAATTGAATATATGCATAACCCTTTAGACTACAGAGCTATGTGCCCATGGAACTGGATCCACAGGGTGAGTCTTCAGTCAGAAATTTCTTTGAACATTTGCTTGGAATAAAAGAAACCCCAACAACATACTTTTTTCCTGAAGGTGGAAAAGGCCAAAAGTTGCATTCAAAGGGTAAACATTTTTGGAGCCATTAATGCTCAATATTTGATGTTACCATAATCATGTAATACAAAGTAAGAGCAACACTGAAATTGTCACAGCCAAATAACATATTGCCCACAACTTGTTCCAAATTGTATGATTTTGGAACAAAGCTGCAATATTTGAGGAAAAAAACTTGAGCAGCAGTGAATATGAAAATGCGCTAGAGAAGGGATACCACTACAGGGGGAAAACATTTGAAACTAATTGTGGATTATTGGAACAAGATTATATTGATTAGGCTGGACAAGATTAATGTAACAGATGATGTTTTACTGTAAAACCATTGAACAACAACAACAAAAGGTTTATTGGATAAAAGGTAGAAGACACAAAAAAGCAGGCTTAAAATCACATACAAATGAACTGGAGGCCCTACAAACTGCAGTGTGTGTATATACACACAGAGATATATTTTGCTCAGAGAGCCTATCTAAATCCCTATCCCACAGAGTGGTGCAACTTAAGTATGGTAGTACTATTTTGTTTGCTCCCACCTGGCTGGAATGACCACAGGATTGCTTTTGAAGGATTAAATTACAAAGTGAACTTTAACAATCCCTACATGCTCCAAGATTTTATGAAAAAGCAGCCCTGCCTGTTACTCACCATGCCTTGATAAGCCTTGTAGGGAATTAAGAATGAAAAATAAGGTCTACTGCACCCTTCCCCAACCTGTTGCACCCCAGATGTGTTGGGACTACAACTCCCATTATCCCCAGCCAAGAAAAACGTTGTCTGAAGTGGCTCTTGTAACAGTGATATCTTGAGAACTGTCCTGGTTCTACACTCGCCGTATGACAAAAATACACACTTTGCAGAACGTGTGTAAAGGCCTTCACTTCACTTGCCATGGAATTAAGGTGGCAATGCATGTTTGTTTTCTAAATGTAAGTCTATACTCACACACACACACTGCTGCTGAAGTCTGCAAGAAAGAAACTCACAATTTTCTAGGATTAGGATTACACAGGACAACTTTTTCTATTATTTAACTGAGGGCGCAATCCTATTAATTGCACCCTCAATGCTTGTAAGCCCCCAAATCTGGAGGCTTACAAGCTTCTGGTGCAGAGTGGGAAGAGCAGGGAAGGTTTCATAGATTTCAGAGTTGGAAGGAGCCTACAAACAAGGATATCGAGTCCAACCCGCTACTCAATGCAGGAAACTAGAGGAGGGGTCTCCCGTCCAAGTAATAACCAGGCTTGACCCTGCTTAGCTTTCCACGCCCAAACAAGCTGAGCCAGTCTTGCCACTGGCGATCTCTGCCTCCCCCGCACCTCCAACCCTCCTTTTCAGGAGGGGGAGGGAAGAAGGCTGGTCTCTTCCCCTCCCCACCCCCTTTACCTCCTCTCCAAGGTTGATTTCCCAACCTTGGAGAGGCAGCCCAGAACAGACTGGGAAAGGGGGGGGGGGAGGAGAATCAGGAGGCGGAGTGCAGATCCCCAGCTTTGAGGTGGGAGCACTGTTCCTAACCTTGGATCTAGGAATCCAAATTATCCTATGGTCTAAGGGGCCATAGGATTGCTCTCTGAATTATATAAAACAGTTATATAGAACTACATCATGAGAGATACATCTATATGTATTTCATTTTCAAACAAGGTGCACAACAATCTCAGATTACTTTTTCGTCACAATTTTCACTTTGAGCAGGTTGGTACAACCTCATTGTAAGTGATAACACAATGAACAATTTAAAAAAAAAACAGATAAAAGATGTAGGGTGGTGGGAAATATATGGTCTTCAGCCATATGCCAGGCTGGCATTAAAATCATGAAACACAAGTCAAATTTTATTTTAAACACACAATGAGTTTTCTAGATGTGCTTAAAAAAAGCAACAGCTTAACCTAAAAAGAAAATAAAAACACACTGCTAAAATGTATAATTTTCTCATGACTTTGAAGGAGGGTTATCCAAACAAACTGGCTACTGAGCAGACATGACAAGAATGCAAAACCAAAAAAAGCCAAAATCCAGTCCAAAACACCAACGAAAGGTAGCCATGATGGCCACTACCAAAATCCTTATTAGGCCAGCTCAAATGGTCACAAAAATGCGACAAGAATGCAGGATGTCAGGATCCACCCTGGAATAAGCCACACTGCACAGATGGGAATGTAGTAAACTTTAAAGAGGATAGCGAAGGGTTAGTCTACAGCAGGGCTCTCCAACCTTCGGTCCCCAGATGTAGCTGGACTACAGCTCCCAGAATCCCTTGCCATTAGCCATGCTGGCTGGGTATGCTGGGAGCTGTAGGCCAGCAACATCTGGGGACCCAAGGTTGGAGAGCCCTGGTCTACAGTTACAAATACCTATTAAAAGAACCCTTCTAACTCACAAATATGAAGTCATCTAATGGTGCGATCCTATGCATGTTTAGACATGCTGGCTGGGGAATGCTGGGAGTTGTAGGACTCCCCCCCCCTCTAAACATGCATAGGATTATGCCCAAAGGGGCGGGACAAGTTCCCATGTGTACATCACACATTTCCACAGCAAAGGTATAATAATGCATCGAGAGGTTAAAAACACTAAGAAAACCTGAACCCTTGACCTGTCGTGGCTTCAAGGTGCATATACTATGTACTTTTAGACTACCGTCTCAGGAATCTCCTCTCCACATGTTACAAAAGTCACCACCAAGCCATGTGGTAGACAAATGAGAACTCAACTTTCCAAGAACAGCTTTGCATTGTATTAAATGATGTGCAGCCAATAATGTGGGGTAGAAAATTTTCCAGTGCTTTTTTTCCCCCCTGGAAGGTTTTCCATTTCATATGTTCATGAGTAACAATGAATGAGTGCCACGTGCAAATACAATATTAGGCAAGCCTGGCAGTTTCAAAGCTGTAATAATATTTTTCAGGTAATTATCTCTACCAGGTATGCGAGAGAATATGTATATGTCATTGAAATACATATATGTCTCAGTGTGAACTGGAACCAACCAGTGAAACTGAAGGTGCCCCAACAACCTCAGTGGAAGAGACCTGAATTCTGTTCAAATTGCAGATTGTCTGTCAGCATATCATGCACAGTTCTTTGGGTTGTTTGTGTGTCAACAGCTTTCAGTGCCTTTGCATTTTGCTTAAATTTAAACAATGTAAGCGAAGTACATGCTACTGACATTACATTTTTTGCAAGTATTCCAATAAAAAAATGTCTACATTTAAATCATATTAAGTGTACTTTAATAATAATAAATACAGACAAATCCTATGCACATTTACTCAAAAGTAAATGTTAAGTTACCTAAACGACCAGCTTCACTCATGCAATCCTACCCATACACTTAGGTCATCATCAGGGTCTCTGCTCATGTACCTACCTGCCCATAGAACAGCTAGATGAGTAAGTACAAGGGGACGGGGGGAGAGATTCCTGCTGGTGGCCTCTCAATTATGGAACTCTATTACTACCTTTGATGCAGTTTTACAAAATTTATTCTGTTCAAACTGGCCTTTCCCGAGTAAGTAGCTGATATCTTCATTCCGCTCTCAGCAACCTCAAATTTGGCTCAATTTCCTCAATTTTGCTGCATTTGTACAAAAATGTAAGTTTTATATTTAGATTGTCTCCAACCCCTTTATTGTGTGTAAACTGCTTTGTGTGGGCATCTCTCTGAAAGGCAGGATATAAATGTCCTTAATCCCCAGGATTGCGCCCTTAAGCATTTCGGTGACAACGACTAAATACCAGAAGAAGTGTTTCCATCAACCAAGGCAGAACAGTAAGAGTGGAGACAGACAAGCAGCTAATTTAGTCCCACCTTCAGCCTCAGAGTCTGATGAATCTCTGCTACGAGGTCCCCTTTCCACCACGGTTCTTCCATCCTCAGAATTCCCATCCAAAAAAATAATAATGGGGGGGGGGGAATAGGCAGCACTTGAGTTGGAGGAGGGCGGGGGAGAGAGAAAGAGAAATAATGAGCATGATTAGCCAACGGAACAGCTCTAATCTTAAATTTGTGCCTACAGTTTTTACAAACGTACCCCCCTCTGCAGCTCAACAGCCTCATCCTAGGCAGTTAGGTGCTCTAGAGAACACAGGGATGGGGATCACGTGGCCCTTCAGATGCTGTTCCGACTGCAACTCCCAGCATCGTTCACCATTGGCTATGCTGGCTAGGGCTGATGGGAATTGCAGTCCAGCAACGTCTGGAGGGACACACGGTCCCCTCCCCTGCCTCAACCCCATTAAAACCAATAGGCTTAATTAAGCACACCTAACCTTGCATAGGATCCAGCTGGTTGGAACCTTTCATACAAGATTCCCGGGCCAGAGAAAAACAGCCATAACATCATGTGGCCAGTGTAACCACACATAGCTCCCCCCCCCCCAAAGGGGTGAAAACCGCCAACCCTCTCCTCCAAACACTAGAATCCGCCCCCCGTTTTATAAAGCATTACCACGGATGCAGATTTTTACACAGGCAGACACCCAAGGAACCTTGATCAGCGCCGCTTACCTCGATCAGTCTGTCTTATCAACACATTTGACCTGCAAGCAAGACTGCTCGTTTGGCGGAGAACAGGTAGGCTTTCAGTTATAATGCAAGCCCCCACTGATAGGCGGCTGGCTCCCGTCCAAAAGACTCCCTCCCTTTCTCCGCCCTTTTCAAGGGACGGCATTTTAAGAATCGACATCTCCCCGGAGAAACTTGCTTTGCTTTCTAACAGATTCCAGGCACGAAATTGCCCGGCCCCGGGCTTCCCCTGGGGCATTAAGACCCAGCCCTCTCTCGCTCCTCTCCCCATCTGACTACCGCGGACTATTATTCCCCACATTTTTACACCCAGGAGCTTAAAAACAAAGACACAGATGAGATTGCAAGTTGCGTGGAACTTTTCAACACTCCGCCGCTGGCAACTTTTGCTACGCTGCGGACCCGACCCGCGCAGCGATGGTTACCTTTGCAGACTGCAAATTGGGACCGCCAGCCTTTGTCCCATCCAGTAGGCAGCTACTTCGGCTGGAAAAATACCGCAGCCCAGAGGAGGAGGTGGTGGGGAATTAAATGACCCCCCTAGCCTCCAGTGCTAGACTGGAGGGAGGGGCAGAGATCAGATGCATGCCCCCGAGGTGTATCGTGGAGGGCGAAAAGGTCCCCGCCCCTTCTTCTCCAAATCCCTGTTCCTTCTGAACGCAAGGAAAACAGCTCCTGTGCACGAGAGTGAGCGAGCGTGAGCACAATGCCGGCTTTACACTACGCATGCGCGCAGCACATGGGTACCTCTGGGTATCGTAGTTCTTCTCGTTTTTCCTACCGGCGCTTTTCCTGCTGTGCTTCGGCAGCGTTTGTGATGCCCTGGTTCACACTGTGCACGCCCGAGCTCCTCGTTCGTTCGTGGATCGCTGCTGCATGCTCTCCGGAGCCGCCCAGACAGGTCTCAAGCCATTCCTTATCGCCGCCGTTCTCCAAAAGAGGAATTGCAAAGGACGTAAAACCGCTGTATGCAACTGGAACTTATCAAGACATTTACTTATATCCGTTTGGGTGTGAAGGCAGTGGCTACAGGTGTTAATAAACGTAGCCAATGCTAGCGATGTTAAGACTTAACATCAGTTATTGCAGCTGAATGCAATTGAAATGACCCGGACTCTCCTCCCCGCCTTTTTTTATTTTTATTTTTTTTATTTCACTGTCTTTTAGATATCTTTTAGGTGTAGAAGACTATACTGTGGCTTATGCTGGCTCAGCTTGTCTGAGTGTGGAAAGCTAAGCAGCGTCAGGCCTGGTTATTGCTTGGATGGGAGACCCCTCCTCTAGTTTCCTGCATTGAGCAGGGGGTTGGACTCGATAGCCTTATTTATTTATTTATTATATTTACACCCCGCCTTTTTTCCTGCAAGAAACCCAAGGCGGCTTACATAATCCTCCTCTCCATTCCAACTCTATGATCTATGAAATCTATGACTCCTCATTGTTATGTTATCTCACGTTAAGCACACTATGCAGAACCCGTGAAGCACTCTGCCCTGACAAGGCAAGATTGATGGCTAGGAGCACGCAGTCAGCAGCTATGTCACTGAGCCTGGCAAATGACCATTAATGGTGATGCAAACACGAAATAGGCTTCTTTTAGGGCAAAATTCTATTCATGGTTAGACAGAAAAAAAGTCCTACGCCTCCCACCATTGAATTTGGATTGTGTCCTTAGTCTTACAGAATTTCTGAATGCTTCCAAGGACAGGTCTGCACGTACCGTAAATCTCTTGTACTATTATTTTTAATTTTTGCAAAGTGAGCTATTCTATGCATGTTTAGACAGAAAAAAGTCCTACAGCTCCCAGCATCCCCCAGCCAGCCATGCTGGTTTTGTCACTATGTACAGATAGGGGATTGTGGTTGAGGGAGAGGGAATCTGTTGCCCAAAGGCAGAGGCTTTGTGTTTTATATTTAATGGTAGAAAGATGGCCTAGAAAGAAAAGGGGAAAAAAACACAGCACCCCCCCCCAATAATGTTGCAAACTTCGCTATTAGTAGCTGTGTGAGAAGCAAAACTAAAAATGGCATCATCCTCATCCTCATCATCCTTTTTTCTAGAATGGAGATGCTGTGATAAGAAAAGGTCCACCTGCTGAATTTTTTGCTTCCTAAAAAAGGCACTGGCACTCAAGGGTGGAAGAATTGGCAAGAGGGAAGAGCAAAGCTGGGATTTGAATCCTGGCCCTAGTCCGAATCTCAATTCTTGGTAATAGATTGCGCTTCTTACACTGGTTTAATGCTTAACTGGATGTAGGGGAATGTTCACTCCCTCGCCCCACAACAAGATTTAATATTTATTTATTTATTTATTTATTTAATACATGTTTATACCGCCCAATAGCCGAAGCTCTCTGGGTGGTTTACAACAGTTAAAATCATAAAATACAATATAAAATATAAAATTTAAAACCACAGATTAAAAACAAACAGCAGAGCTAGCAGCAGCAGTTACAATAACGGAATTAAAACAATTACAAGATTAAAATGATTAAGATGATTAAAATGATTAAAATGCCTGGGAGAACAGAAAGGTCTTCACCTGGCGCCAGGAAAGAATACAAAGTAGACGCCAGGCGAACCTCCTTGGGGAGCTCATTCCATAACTGGGGTGCCACAGCAGAAAAGGCCTTCCTGGTAGCCACCTGCCTCACTTCCTTTGGCAGGGGCTCTCGGAGAAGGACAGCTGATGTAGATCTTAGTGTCCGGGCAGGTACATATGGGAGGAGACGATCCTTCAGATACCCTGGCCCCAAGCCGTTTAGGGCTTTAAATGTTAGCACCAGCACTTTGAATCGGGCCCGGAAACAGACTGGCAGCCAGTGCAGATGGGAAAGCACTGGCATAATATGTTCTCGTCGGCCAGTCCCGGTTAATAATCTCGCTGCCCAATTTTAGACCAGCTGAAGTTTCCGGACCGTTTTCAAAGGCAGCCCCAGCGTATAACTCATTGCAGTAATCCAAACGAGAGGTTACCAGAGCATGGATAACTGTAGCTAGGCTATCTCTGTCCAGATAAGGACGTAGTTGGTATATCAGCCTAAGCTGATAAAAGGTGCTCCGTGCCACTGAGTTGACCTGTGCCTCGAGTGCCAGTTGTGGATCCAAGAGCACCCCCAAACTACAAACCTGATCCTTCAGGGGGAGTGCAACCCCATCCAGAACTGGTTGAATATCACTTAGCCGGGCAGACGAACCACCCACTAACAGTACCTCCTCCATCTTATCTGGATTGAGTCTCAGTTTATTAGCCCTCATCCAGTCCATTACTGTGTCCAGGCACTGATTCAGAACAGCCACTGCCTCACCTGGATTAGATGAAAAGGAGAGATAGAGCTGGGTGTCATCTGCATATTGATATTAATATGGCACTAGCAAACTCCCTATTCACATTGTCCCACGGGCCCTTCTTTCAGCCTAGCCCTTATTTGGCCCATATATTCCCCTCATCTGCTTGTCATGAAGACTGGATTGCCAAATGGGTACATCTGATCCAAACAAAGCCCTCTGCAGATGCACCTGACTTTCTCTAACATACAAATACGTTGGCCACTTACACATCACCCAAACAATGACATGCATTTACATCAAATTTCCATATGCTAATTTAGATGCATAGAGGCAAATAAAGACATAATTACTATAATTTAAATAGAAGTGCAATACCTCTCACCAGAGTGTGGAAGACTGTGACCAGGTGACCTTTGCACCTACTCAGTCTGCTGTCCAGCTGTTAACTCGATGGGCAACTTCAGGCCCCTGCTGCTCTCCCTTCTTAGGGTTCCTTATGGTTCAACTGGACTTGGACTGCACAGTCCTTCAAACAGAGGACACCTTCAAAATAAAGGACAGTCCTCTGGCAGCCCTGCAAATAGGGGGCTGTTCTCCATAAACGAGGACACATGGCCACCCTAAGTAGGCACAAGCCACGTCACCACCCACCTTGTGTTCAGCTGAAAGTTAATGTTGGGGTCCTCTGTTTTCCCACCATTACAATGCCATATACACTTACACAGATGAAAATAAATTATCTCTGAATTAAGATGCCATTAGATTCCAGAGTCTTAGGCACATATTTTAGTAGTGATGTAGAACCAAGAGCTGAGAGTGGATTAATAGAGGAAACCGGAAAAAAATGAAATATCCTTTTGATGTGCTCACAAATTCACAGAAATAATGAGGTACTAGTATACCTCCAGGTCCACTCATCCTTGGTCCATTATCACACCAAGCTATGGACACTTTTTGGTGTCCCACACATTCTATATCAAATAATTTCCATATCTGATAGAATGGGAGAGAGAGAGAAATCACCACATTTCCCTCCCTAGAACATCAACAGAGCACATGTCTTTCGGAGCATAGCATTTGATTCACATGGTGTGCAGGAACAGACAAGTACAGAATACCAGTAAAACAGTTTATTCACATTGATGCCTGAGTTTAGAGTCCCAGTATAATAACATCATAAACGTTCTTGAACTCCCCTGCCCCCATGTACTCCATTTTCATTGGGAGCGCACTGCACTGTCCCCCAAGAAAACACCCACACAAAGAGCAGCCACAGCTTTCAAACATCACTAGATTCTCATCAGACAATCAACCCATGTGACATGGAGCATGCAAACAGGCCACCGCAAGTGGCCAAATCTCTTTACTCTGGTATGCCATAGATTACTATCCATAAATAAAACGGTGCATGCCTTTTTCAAGATCTCCCCCGTATCCACCCCCCAAAAGTATTCTAACCAGAGGATGGAAAGAATGACATAGTAAAAGTGCATAAGGACCAGTGTTCCAAGATCTACCAAGCTGGACTTGGCTCATATTTTCTCCACCTCCTCCTAAAGTTTCATCTCAGTGTTGGTATCCCTCCAGGATGGTTGCAAGGTTGTTTCATAACAACCTAAAGTGGAGGCCGTAGCAGCAACCTATTTCCAGAGTTGGTCTTTCTCAGCAGACTCACTGGTGTTATAACTTCTAAACAATAATATTGTAAAAGAGCCATCTCACATAAATTGATTGAAGGGAAAAAAGAGATAACGATTTAAATAGTTACCAAATATATGAGATCTGTAAAAAGGGCAAACTCCTTCTAAGTTGATCTCAGAGAACTCCCAACAACTGCCCAACTGTCAAAGTAACAGAATCTCGGAATACCCAGTAGATGTCTTCGCCATTGCTTAACAGTGTGCCTTCAACAACATGCCTGGGACAGAGCTCTGACTCCAAGCTTGAATGTACTATCTGTGATTATCCAGCTCATTTCCTGCAGTACGAAGGCTGTCCAATATGCTTGAAGAATTGTGAGGGGGAAGTAAAGCCCACAACAATGAAGAGAATAAACAGCATCTCACTTGCTGAGAAGGTCAGTCATGAACACAGAGTTCCTTACTTTGGAATTTAAGCCCCTCTTTGAGAACTCTGCGGTCCCAAAATGGAAGCAGTGGAGTGTTGAAGAGGGCACAGATACATGACTATTATCCTGAAAAAGCCACAAGATATTTTAAAAAGTAACTTAAGTCACTTTGGGCGCAATCTTATGCATGTTTAGACAGAAAAAAAGTCTTACAATGCCCAACCATGAGAAACATGCATAGGACCTTTATCACTCATAAATCTATGATGATGTGGCAACTGCTCCAGCTGATTCTCACTTTTTCACATGTGAGGTTTCTCCCACTATAAAGCTCCCCTATAGCTTCCCTGTGTGGGAGAAGACCCCTCCCCCACTGCTAAGTCAGCTGGAATAGATGACCAATAATGCATTTCAAATGGTCCAGGTGATCCAAAGCAATGATGCACTCTTATCTTTTCACAATAGACACAAGAGAGTTCATGAATGCAAATGGAAAGCAACCCACCTGCAACTGACTGAAAACAATGGATACCTTTAAATGTAAACTTGCATTTCAATATTGGCATGTATATGTAAAAGAGCATGCTAAAAGACCATTTCATTTGCAATTGTGAAAAACACTCCTAGTTGGCATCAAAAATGTATAGCTTGAGGCATGCCTCTTGTGCAATGGGAAGTTAAGGTGGCATCAGATGATGTTTAGCCACTAGGTGGCATTGTACATGCAGCACTACTGTGAAGCCTCAAAGGTGGCATGGCTGTCAATTTGGCTGATACATTTTGTTGATTTTAAGTGGATTCTCTTCATCCTTTTTTATTTACCAATTAACTCATTTCAGTTGAGATCTGCAGAAAATGTAGGGATGAAATTATGGGATTGAAAAAGATGTTAAAATATCTTCAGTTCATTCCATGTCTGACTCAAAGTGAGCTCCTGAAGAAGACACTGGGCCAGTTTGCACGCTCAAACAAGCCACCAAGGGGGAAACAACCCTCAAATAACCCAACAACAGACCATGGGTATTTGAGGGTTGTTTCTCCCTCAAGCAAGCCATGGTTCAGGTGAAGCAACAATCTGTGCCCAGACAGAGAATTAGGGAACTGGTGGCCAGCTTGTGCTGGTATGCGCTGCTGATTAAAAGAAGCCACCGTGGCTTAATTTGATTGTGCGAACTGGGTCACCATTGTTTTTAGCTTGTTTTTAGATGGGCGGCTCCTAGTGCTACCAATCAAAAGGCACTGCACACCTATTCTGTCTTTTCCTTCTTAACATATATTTTTTTTAATGGGAAGATAAAAAAAAAAGATGGAAGGATCAGTGGGAAAACACAGGAGGGTTACAAACAGAAGACACCCTGCAAAATTCCATGCTTGAGGCAGGGCAATTGCAATAGAAATGGCTCATCTGGAAGCACCCCAGATCATGAATCCCATAAACTTTTCCCCGCTAATAGTATTGTCAACATCTTTAAAAAAATAAATGAAATTGTTCCTTTTCAGTTCGCCTTTGGGGGTTTCTTAGTTTTTCTTTAGGCAGGGAATCAAGATCATTCATTGCTTCTAGAAGAAGGCCACAGATGGTAATATTATTGGGGACCCACCAAAATGCCACAAAGTCACGGGCAAGCTTTGGAGTTCTCCATACTGGATATTGAGGAAAGCAAAGGTATGGGGTGGGGGGTTAGGAAAAATTGGGAATGGTGTAAGTTGCCTGGAGTACTACATCTTATAAGAGAGAAGGTGGAGTGCAGCAGGGAGCAGTAAAGCAGAGGTAATTGGATACCCCTCACTAGGTGCCAGACAGGTTTCAGGATGCACTCCGGGGCTATTGGGAGAATTGAAATAATAAAAAAAAATAGCTGTTCCCTCATGTCTGAAAACGTAAAGGGTTGGGGCCAGAAATGGGAGACCCAGTGAGCCCCTCCTGTGAACAGAAGGGGCCCTCCCATTCATAGAAGGGTCTGGGTTCCAAAGAGAGGTCCACATACTTTAAAATGAATAAAAACTTTTGTTTCCCAATACATTTGATTTGGGAACCAAATACTAATCGTCCCCCACCCCCTGCCCTCGTAAGAATAAATGCAATATTAATTTGGTGAATTCAAAAAGTGAGAAATGCGCTGCGGGGAAAATGGGAATGTACAATGGGAAAATCAGCGGCATCAAGTGGACATACTTAATTGTTTTTTTATAGCAAGCCTACAAAATGTTAGGGCACCAGCACCATTAAGGAACAAGGACAGTGACCAATAAGGCTTTTAGGCAATGGAAGCTCTGGTAACTTGCAGGGGAGGAGCCATAGCTCAGTGGTAGAACATGTGCTTTACATGCAGAAGATACTAGGTCCATTCAATCCCTACCATCACCAGTTACACATAGCATTGCTGGGTAAGACATTTTCCCGAGACTCCAGAGAGCCACGGCTAGTCAAATTAGGCAACACTGAGCTAGATGGACCAACATTCTGACCTGGGATCAGGCAGCAGCTTCCTATGTTCACTGCATCCACCAGAGATCTGCACAGGCGTATCATTCTGTCCCCAGAGAAGGTCACACCAGTGTTGGTTTGTGCAGCACAAAAAGTGTCTATTTTGTGCTGTGCGAATAAGGGCACAAGGATGCGGAGTGTGCCCTCAATATCAACTGTCCTATATTGGGTGCTGCACAAACATACCCTTTCAGTAGATGGAATTCTACTGACGGATGAACATCTGATCTTCTCTCTCCCCCCCCACCCCTGACACTCCCCTTCATAAATCATTTGCAAACCCAGTTTATTAGCAATAATTATTCTTTAAGAGGCTTGAGACAAAGAAACACAAAGGGTTAGACTATCTATAAATATTGTAGCAGTGGCTTTGGGCCACAGTCCAGGCTAGATCTGCTTCTGCAGAGATAGGACTATTTCAAAGATGCATGTACGTTATAGCTATAATTGGTCATGCTCTGTTTTCTGCTGGGGTTGGCAGTCTCCCCCCTTATATTTCATTGAGATAATCCTGGTCAGCGTATATTAGGAAGCCGGTAAAAAGGCTGTCTGTCCAGTAGGGATCATAAAAGAGTCCATTCTGTTCCGAGTAGAATATCTGCAGCCAGACCTCATCCTCCTGCTTCAGGGGAAGGATCGTTGACCCGGAGGCGATGTCGTGGTTCCCGGTGTTGGCATCAAATGTCTTGATCCTGTATTGTCCATTGTGCACCAGCCCAATAGCCAAGTGTTTATTGGCCAAAGTGATATCGTAGGTGAAGTAGTAGATGCCAGGGATGCTGCATATAAATTTCCCACTTGAAGTGTTGTAATTCCCACCTTCATTCATGAGGACCCTGTCAAATTTAATGGGCAGCCTTTCTCTTGGGTAGCTTTTGGTCACTGCGACGGAGAAAGCCGATCTGGCTTTAGTGGCTCCACAGCTGCAGGGGCCTGGCATCCCAGGGTCTCCCAGTCTTCCTTTGGGGCCTTTCTTTCCTGGCCCTCCATTTTTTCCAGGGTTCCCCTTCAGGCCCTTTGGACCACGGGGACCAGCTTTGCCAATGGCTCCGGCTTTTCCTTTGGGCCCCGCTTTTCCTGGATTTCCTGTTCTGCCTTGTGGACCTAAGAGACAAATCAACTTCAGTGAGTATTCAAACCAGTGACTGAGTGGGTATCTCTCATTGCACCCAGTGCTGTAGTGGTAAATGTTGAATTACATGCACTCATCATGACCATCCCCATAGCCATGCCTCTGTGGGGAGAGGCCAAAAATGCAGGGGACTGTGATCTTCTATATCAACAAACCAGTTCTAGCAGTTTTCATCTCCACCAGGAGCAGGTCTTTGGTAAAGCAAATGGGTCTTAATTGTCCATTTAAGACAACAAGCCACCCCAAAATACTTTGCATTACAACAGGGAGAGCTCAAAACAATATCTTGTTGCTGAGGAAATGCATTTCCCCATGAGTTAATGTCTGGGTTCAGACAACACGATAACCCACATTCAAGGGTTATGGGTTGAGTGTGGGCTGTCGTTGGAACCGTGGGTTGTTGAAATGTGGGTTATCATGTTGTCTGAACTCAGCTGCACTAACAAGGCATGGCTTGTTAACCATGAACAACCCATGAAGAGAACCCATGGTTTGTTGTTAGGTTGTGAACCATGGGTTGCTCACCATGGTTTGTTATCTTGGCTGGGTTCAGACAACATGATAACCCACGTTTCAACAACAACCCACAGCTCAACAACAACCCACACTCAGCCCATACCCAACCCTTGAGTATGGTTATTGTGCTCTCTGAACCCAGTCACTATGAGGAATACAGCTAAGCTCAGAGAGAACATGGAAGCCTGAGGGACGTGGCTGATGAAGTCATCATCCCTGCAAATCAAAAAGTCTGGATGCTTCAGCCCTGTTAGCCCTGGCTCCACCACACTACTGATTATACCTTTAGGGTGCTTCTGGGCATCACTATGAGCAGCAAGAGGAAGTGTCACACAAAGTCCTTTCAATTACAGGTTCTACCTGCTGTGGGGTTTCGAGCTAACTGTTTTAACGTGACAGCACCTGTGCTGTCCATGCTCATTCTGCTAGAAAATGAGTATGTATCATCACTGTGTACAGTGTGCATAGAGAAAATAGGTTCTGTACTTTTTTAAATAGGTAAACTATATTTTTAATAGAAGAAGATGGAGCACTAACTCCTGCTTAAAGACATTACCCAAGAAACAATAACTGGATACAAATACCACCATGATCTGTAAGTTATCTTCTACATTTGCAACAAATCTTTGTTTCATAATACTAGTGGTTAGAGTGTTGGACTGGGACTTGGAAGATCCAGGTTCTAGTCCCCGCTCGGCCATGAAACTCACTGGGTGACTTTGGGCCAGTCACTGACTCTCAGCCTAACCTACCTCACAGGGTTGTTGTGAGGGTAAAATGGAGAGGAGGAGGAGGATTATGTAAGCCGCCTTGGGTTCCTTGCAGGAAAAATATAATAAATAAATAAATAAAAATACTATTTTTCAAATTTAATACTAAATACTGGATTGGATCCAGCATTTTATTCTGCTGGTAGGAGGGGTGACCATGTGTCCTTTATTTATTTATTTATTATTATTTTTACAGAGGACAGTCTTCTATTTGAAGGTGTCCTCTCTTTGAAGGGCTGTCCAGTCCATGTCCAGTTAAAAGACAAAGAACCGTCAGAAGGAAGAGCTGGGCCTTGAAGCTGCCCATCAGCAGCGCCTGGACGGCAGACTGAGCAAGGCACACAGTATGCCACCTGGTCACAGGCCTCCACACTGTGGTGAGGTGTACTGCATTTCTATTTGAATTATAATAACTTTTTCAAAATGTGCATCTATACCAGTGTTCTCCAACCTTGGGTCCCCAGATGTTTTTGGCCTCCAACTCCCAGCATGCTGGGAGTTGAAGGCCAAAAACATCTGGGGACCCAAGGTTGGAGAACACCTGATCTATACGTATAAATGAGATATGCAAATTTTATGCAGACTGCTGTCCCCCTTTTTAGAGATTCATAAGTGGCAACCCAAGGGAGCGCCCCCTAGCAGAGTTCCACTCAGAATGCTCCTGCTGATGGAAAGCGGGGGGGGGGGGAGCAATTTTTGTCGACCCCCTCCCTCTGCTGCCTTTGGCGCTACCTCACCCACTGTTCCAGGGGACACAGGTGACTGCAGAGGGAGGGGGGAATCGGCAAAGATCACCCCCACCCCCACATTCAGCCAGAGGAAAAGCTCTGTGTTGGATCAAAAGCCTCCCACTGACAGAAGGAGCTTATGCTGGATCCAACCCGGTGTCCATGTGCACACGAGCTTGGCCAAAGAATGTAATTGTGCCGCAGAGACGGTGGCAGAGCTTCCCGCTCGTCGACATCTTTGCTCTGACACAGGGAGCAAGAATGGATATTCGCACCTGTGTCATTTCAGTCCCTGGTTTCTTCAAAAGCCTTGTGAGAGAGTATTGATTTAAATAAATATTTATATTGGGACTTCCCGCTAAAAAAGAAAAAAGGATCTGAAGCAGCAAACAATAATTTTCAAACAATATGTTCACAACCGCCCCCCCAAATGATAACAAAATGCAAAGCAACAAAGAGTCTCCTCATAAGTGATTCATCCCTTCTCCCCCCCCCCCTTCAAAAGCACACCCAGGGGAGGTTGGTGACTCCTATTTCGGTGGGGCTCCTTATCCATTGCATATTTTTTGTCTGAGCTTTATAGGAGCGATCCATGGTGCTGAACTCCATCCCCCAAATAGGTTCAGCACCACGGAGCACCATGGATTGCTCCTATAAAGCTCAGACAAAAAGATGCCATGGATAAGGAGCCCCACCGAAATAGGAGCCACCAGCCTCCACTGAGCACACCTGAGCAAAACGGTTTTTCCTTGCCATCTAAAGGAAAGGAGGGAGAGGGCCAGGTGGACTTCTCTAGGGAAGGCATTCCGCTGCACAGAACAACCCCCTGTCCCTGGTCACCCTTCACCTCACTTCTGTTGGAGAGAAGGTGCCCAGAACAGAGCATCTGATGATGATTCCAGCCCACAGACATGATCGTATGGGGGTAGGTGGCCTTTGTGGTTTTGGTGATGTAGATGCTTGTTCAGATAAAATGGGGTGGGCAACTGGTGGCCCTCCAGATGTTGTCTTACAACTCCCATCAGCCCTAGCCAGCAAGGCCAATGTTGGGGATGATGGGAATTACAGGTCAAAACATCTGGAGGGCCACAAGTTGCCCACTCCTGGGGAAAATGATCCCTCTGCTGTGTCTTCTTCTAACCGGTGATGTCACCCATTAGATGTGACCACTATTGTCCTGGTGGTGGTGATGGAAAAATATAGTCCATAGAAATGCACCATAGCAGCACCTCACAGTTGGTATGATGGTTAATGAAGGAAATGGGAAGAAACTGAGTTCTGGGAGGCCTATGGGTGAAATAACCTGTAACCTAAACCTCACACCTATTTCCTTTGGTAAACATCACACACACTGTACAGTGCAGCGATGCTACTGTGGCCCCTTTTTACTGACAATAATATCCCAAGAAAAAGCCAGTCTCATATTTGAACATGGCAGCTGAAATGTGCATTTTAATGCCCCTTAGCTTGATTAGACTGAAGTGGTCTACATGAAAAGTTGCAAAATCAAGCTCTACCTTAATACCTGCAGTTGTGATGCAACCTTTCTGAGACATGACAAAGAGCTTCTAACATCATCACTAAAGCTGGACCCCACAAGTAACGCCTAAGTCCTTGGCTCTTGGAAAATGTAAGCACACAGTTTCTTTTTCCTACTTAATTTGCCTTTGGGACAGAGGTGCCATTTAGGAAAGGACAGAATGAGGGCAGATTGCCAGCTGATTTGGATTTCCTTTTGGGATGAACAGAGTTTTAAAAGCAAGTTGTCTCTTACCTTCCTCACCACTCTCTCCCTTCTCTCCATCCTTCCCATCTCGTCCATCTTTTCCTGGGAACCCCATCCTTCCTACATTCCCGGGGGCACCGGAGGTTCCAGGAGCACCTGGAGGGCCTGGTGGTCCCGGCACGCTGCAGATGAGTTGCTTGGAACCTTTCTGGATTTCTGTTTTTACAAAGCTACTGAGAAGCTGGTTAGCTACGCAGGGCACAATCCAGACAAATAGAACCAGGAAGATCATGGTGATAATAACTGGAAGAAATTAAACAAAGGCTGTTAGGGACATGTATTACGACAGGGCACATGTGAATACCATCAAGCTGGAGGAGATGAGAATTATAAGATTTAAATTCATATATCGTTGATCCAAATCCAAGACACTTTTAATTGGATTGTGTGGCACAATTTTGCCAGGACAGAGGTGGGCAGAAGATAGATCTGGATTTAATGGTAGATCTCTGGATGATTTGCAGTAGCTCAGCAAGAATTTCTGACTCCCAATTTAGCAATAGCAGCAACAATATTATTTATTTTATTATGTTTTATTTTATTTGTCCCCCCCCACCTTCCTACCCAAAAAATGCCACTCAAGGCTGCAATATGGTATCCTCCCGCACTAAATTATACTGCTGAAATGAAGAGAGCTTAGGGCAGGGGTCCCCAACCTTTTTGGATGCGTGGGCACATTTGGGAATTTGAGAAACTACTGTGGGCACCACCACAAAATGCCTAATCAGTGGATCACCACTTTGGCGTCTTCCTGTTGCGTCTGTGGAACTTAGGCTGCATTTCATTCAGCAAAAACTTTTGTTTTGTGTCTATTGGACACCTCACCATCTCTTTAAGAAGGGCCTTCCAGATATTTTGGACTTGAGCTCCCAACAGTCTCAGCCAGTATAGCCAATAGGCAGGAATCCTGGGAGTTGTTGTCCAAAACATCTGGAGGGTACCAGGCTGGGGAAGGCCACACTGGAGCCCCATAACAATTCTGATAGCACTTCCGTTTCACTTCCTCTTCCTTATTCTGTAAACTTCAACCCCTATCAGCCCCAGCCAGCATGAACAATGGACAGGAATCCTGGGAGTTGTAGTCCAAAACATCTGTAGTAGTACCGGGTTGGAGAAGGATGACCAACTGCACCTTTAATAAGATCAACTGCTAGGAGCAGAAGTCCAACCTGATAATTTGCTCTCCCCCAGTCTATGCAATGCTGGAAGTGGTTTGTTGATGAATGGTTCTGGTTAACCTCCCCTCTGGAAGCTTGAATGAGACCTGGGCTCTCACAGGTTGCCATCTTCCCTTAGATCTGGTGACTTTCAGGTCTGTAATAAGAATGAGTAGCTGTACAGCTATCCACGCTGCGCAAAGCTGTACACACAAATACCATCCATAGCGTAGTCCAGCCTTCCCCAACCTGGTGCCCTCCAGATGCTTTGGGCTTCAACTCCCATCAGCCCCAGCCAGCATGGCCAATGGTGAGGAATGATGGGAGTTGCCGTCCAAAACATCTGGAAGACACCAGGTTGGGGAAGGCCGGCCTAGCCTGTATCTCCTTCTCAAGGCTGGCTCCAGGTTTTAGAGGGCCCTGGGCAAAGTGTCCTCTGGTGAGCCCGTCTTCTGTCCATGGGTCCTGGCAGGCTTACTTAGCTGTGGTGGCAGTGCTCCAAGCAGAGGCGGGAGATCTGGGTCTAGCCACACTTTTAATTTCCCACAATGCCCCAGAACAATGCTAGATCAAGAGTGTTGTGGGAAATTAAAAGGGTGACTGTTTGGTGCTGCTCAGCATGCCAGGTCAAGGGGGGGGGGGAGAAACCAAGCAGTCCCGGGCAGGCATCAACAGTGGGCCCTGCTCTGGCTCTGGCAGCTGCCCAAGGATGCCAGGTGCTGATGCAAGCCCCGCTTCCTGTGCTGGAGCGCACATCTCCTTTCCCAAATGACTGGGCCATCCATGAGGCAGATCAGAGTTGACAGCTACTGGCTTTGCAGGGGATCCTCAGTGCATAGCCAGGTGCCATCATTGTTTCTAATGACAGGCAGCAGGCCTGGCCCTACCATTAGGCAGAGTAAGGCGGGAGATGCTGGCAGGTGGCAGCAAGGTGGTTGAGGTGAGAGCGGTGTGCCCAGCGGCCTGTCAGCTTGCTGCCGTCAGGTGTGGTGGTGGAGGATGCTCATCCCATCGCCAGATTCAGCTGCCAGTCATGGAACGGGAGGAGGGCGCCATCTTGTTCTTTGCCTCAGGCAGCAAAATGTCTTGGGCTGGCCCTGATAGGCAGAGATGGAAGCATGGATCCCCAGAGGCCGAAAAGACAGGGGAACAAAAGAATTGGGGCGGCCAAAGGAAGCCCAGGAGGACGTGGCAAAAGATCAGAAAGAAAAGAGAAAGGGAGGGAGGCGCTGGGCCGGATTACATTCAGGACACCCAAGTACTTAGGTAGTGACTTCTGTATCACAAGTATAAATAGCATGCGCACAGACAGCAAGGCTGTGATGCGGGTTTTGGGCAGATACTCCGGCTTTTAACTATTTATTTATTTATTTATTTATAAACCACTCTATATCTAAAAAGGTTTCTTGAGCAGTGAACAGTAAAGGGGGGGGGAAAATCAAAATACAAAAAACCCACACATTTAAAATCAAATTATAGCAATAAAAGAGTGGTTGGTCTTTTACTCAGGAAAGGTTTGTTTAACTAAGAATGCCATTAGCTGATGCCATAAACAAAGCGATATTGGTGCCTGCCTGGCATCAACCGGCGGGGAATCCCACAGAGAGGGAGCCAGTGCTCTAAATGTTCTACTCAGAGCGGGGAGTTGAAACGGACCTCAGGTCCATGTGGAACCACCAGGAGGACCTCACCCAACGACCTCCGTGACAGGGCAATCTGGTAAGGGAGAAGGTGCTCTCTCAAATATCCTGGTCCAAGTTGCTTCATACACCAATAACAGAGCCGTATACCTGGCATGTAGGCATGCAGCACAGTTCCATCAACAATGGAGTTGCATGCTGAAAAGGGGCAGCTGCTGACAATAGCCGAGCCACTGCATTCTGCACTAGCTGCAGCTTCTGGGCCAACCATAAGGGCAGCGCCATGCAGAACACATTGTAGTATCCCTGTCCAGGAGAAACTCTCGCTGGAGAACCGGATGAAGCTGGTAGAAGGCACTTCTAGGCCACTTTGGCCTTACCAGTAGAAATCAGCAGGTACAGCTTTTCCTATCATTGTATCTCCTCTATGCTAGGAAAAGGGTTGGTTTCTGCCCCATTAGGCACCTTTTGAAGTAGGCCCTCCTGATGTTTTGGGCTACAACTCCCATAATAACTGACCATTGGCCATGCTGACTGGGGTTGATGGGAGTTGGAGTCCAAACCATCTGGAGGGCACCCAGCTCCTTAACAGTGTTTTAAAGGTTTGGTGCTTTATATATATGCTGCATGTTTTTGATCTTTTAAAAGAAAAATGCATATGAGTGTCACTTCCTGCTTGGAGCTGATGGGATGGGGTGGAGCATAAGTTCAAGTCATATAAGATTAAAAAAATTGTCATCACTTCCTAACTATATCCTCAGATCTTGGGAGGCAGGGAACTGCAGGAACAGCGTGTGCGTGGCTTATGGGGGTAGGGATGAGGTAGGGAGAAAACACACACATTGCATCTTTGGCCTCGGATCTTCACATCCCAGATCACTTGCAGGAGAAATGTGTTACAACTTATTCAAGGATCCCAATCCTTTTGAAATATATATAATGAAGAACATGCAAAAGGGAGAGCGAGAGAGAGACAATGAATCTCTGAAAAAGAGTTCTGCGTCTAGCCTATTCTTCAAATTTTTCCTCTATTCCCTGTTGCTTTTTACATATTGAACAATTACTGGTGAAAAGTAATACATGGGGTGCCAGATCCCCAAATGGATGAAGATTATTCAACAGCATCTCCCTTGTGTACTTTCAGAACCAGACACCAGAGATATCTAAGTTCAGATACACCTCAGCAAATGCCCTTGGTACCTCCTGTTAGTCAGAGGAAGGCAGGATCATAACAAGGCCTCAGTCGCAAGACCATCCAGAGTTCTGTCCTGAAATATGTAGTTGGACGACAACTCACAGCATTCTTGACCATTGGCCATGCTGGCTGGGACTGATGGGAGTTGAAGTCCAAAACACCTGGAGTGGGAAGGGTTGATTGTAGAGTAATAAGAATATAATGGTTTGTGAGCAGCTGGTGGGGGTGGCAGGGAACCGGAGATCACTCTCTGCTGCTGGCCCAAAACAGCTGGTGGGAGTGGCAGGGAGCAGGGAAAGACTCTGCCAGCCTCCCCCAAGTGCCAGTTGGGCACTTTGGGGGCAGTTGTCAGCCACGCTCACTGGCTAGCTGCTTGGCAAGAGCGGCAAGGAGATTTTGCTGCTATTGCCAAGTGACTTGCTTGCCGTGGGGCTTGACCTGCTATGGGTTGTGACATGGGTCGACACGACAACCCATTGTGAGTTAAACAAACCGTACAACAGACCATTGGTTCTTATTGTGGTTGCCAACCACGATGAAAACCAGTAGTTGGTAACCATGAATGGGTTTGCATGACACAACAACCAACCAATGATAACAGTCAACAGTTGGTTGTCATGTCCACAAACCCAGTCAATGTCTGACACCTGAAAATCCATTTTCCAACATCCTGTGAGCAATCTCAAAGTAAGAACTTGCTTTGTCTTTATTTTAATTACTAAATGCTGAGAGGAGGGATAAAAAGAACAACCCAGAGAAAGTCCTCATTCATGTGTAAGGGCAGCAAGTCAAGGGTTAACTAATCCACAATTTGTCGCAGTGTGTGCTGCTGCCATTTTGAATATTCAATCTCCGATTGGCTCAATTGGACGTTGCTCCATGATGTTTGAACCCAGACAGTGACCTGGTTCACATGTTCAAAATAAGCCACCATGGCTTAATTAAATCGCGGCATGTGCCAGGTGCGTGTGGGGCACGGTTTCTATAATCACCGCCTGGGTGCGGCTTGTCATATCATCTGAACCCAGGCAGCACGGCTTCTTGGAGGGGGAAACAACCCTCTGATAACCCATAAGCTCTTGTAGGGTTATTGGAAGGTTGTTTCCCACTCCAGCAGGCCATTCCGCTTGGGTTTGGATGACACTACAAGCTGCACCCGGGTGGTGATTATGGAAATCACGCCCTGCACACATCCGGCACGTGAGCCACGGTGGTTGCTTGCATACCTCTTAGCATGGTATTTTAAAGCATTATAGTTCTAAGCCACCCTGAGAACACTGTCACTGTGAGGCGTGCAAATACTGCCAATAATATAAGAACTAACCATGTCATACTATTATTTAGTTTGTGAATGGAGACACTCACGGGAAGTGTGGGGTCGAGGGAGTCACCAGGATCTAAGAATACGGATGGACAGCTCAGTAATGACTATCAAACCAACAAGCCATGTTTGTTGATAGAAAAGTGTAGGTGAAATCTCACCCTACAACAATGGGTAAATAAAACTATGCAATAAAGGTAAGTAAAAAGAAACGGTTGCATTCCTTTATGTGTACGGACCAGATGATTTGGTTAAAGGTAAGTAAACTGGAGCGTTTTCGATAGATAAGTGCAAGAGACTGACCCTGTTACAAAATCTGTGGTCCCTTTAATTTTTGACCTCAAAGGCCAAGTCATCCGTTCCCCTGGTTCATGGCTACCACCTTAGACTAAATATTTGGGTTCAGCTGCAGACATGATGGATCAGCCTTCTCCAACCTGGCATCCTCCAGATGTGTTCGAGTACAAGTCCCCATGCTAGCAGGGGATGATAGGAGTTGCAGTCTAACACATTGGGGTGGCACCAGGTTGGGGGATGCTGTGATAGATTTCGTTCTGGACGAAATTTATCATCTTCCCAGGGAGAAACAGCAATGGCCTGACCTCTTGGTTAGAAAGAGGTCAGGATAAAAACAACAATCCTTTGGTTGAAAGCAAAGGAGTTGTTAATGGTAGTGTGCAGTCTTTGAGTCTAAAAAGGAAGTCATTGTCTGGTGGAGTTCAGAGAGAGATTAGAGTTATACACCAGGAATGAACTTGGCCTCTTTCGTCTTTTTCCAGTTCCAAAACTTGGAGCTCAGCTGCAGAGTTTTGTCTGCCATTGAGCCTGCAGCAGTTCCTCGGGACACTTCCTTTTTAAAAAACTTTCCCTTGCATAAGAGAAGAAAGCTTTGCAACCCTTGCACAGACAAGTGTCTGAAGTCAAACTCAGCCTTTCCCGTCACATTGTTTCTTTTAGCTTTCCAAGGGTCGCTTCAAAGGTTTTAAGGCTGCAATCCTTGGGACACTTACTTAGGAGTAAGACACAGTGACAGTGGGACTTACTTCCAAGTAAACATGCATAGGATCAGGCTTTAAGCCTAGTTTAGAAACTATTTTTTAGAAACGTTAAATATAAAATACTACTCACACAAGCACAAATTTCTTCAAGAGGAGCCTGCCATCCAGAAGGAAATCCACTGAATCTTAAACAGATGTTCTCCTGCAGAACATTGTTGTCCAGTTGCGTAGGATTCCTAGCTCTTGTTGCAAAGCACTTCCTTTAAATGAAGGGCTTGAAATCTTGCACTCCTGAATGTCTTCCTAGAAGTTTGTAAAAGTGGGTGCCTTTCATTTGCATTCCCAGTTTCTTGCAGCAGCAGCTTCAGTTATTTTGTTGGCTCAGCTTTGCCAGAGGCATATTTTGATTATTGTGTAATGTGTTTGAGCTTCTGCCTCGTGTCACGTGAGACATGGAAGAAAACTTTACACACATGTGGCTGAATGCTTGGAACGCTCCGATACTTGGAAATATGTCCCCCCCCCCCCGCTGTTCTGTTGCAGCTTAAAGGGATCGGGACTCACCCGTCATTTTCCCCAAACAGGGTGGTGTGTGTAAGATCAAGTAAAGCCAGTATTAGATTCTCTAGAACATGGATGTTGAACAGGTGGCCCACCATCTGGACTGAGTCCACAAAAGGAATTTTATCTGACCCCTGGCAATGCAGCCAAATTTCAGCCAGGGTATGGCAAAGAGTTTGCTTACAGTTCCACTCATAAGAAATGTATTTTCAAGTGATAAGATCAGTGGTGTAGTGGTAGATTTGCATATGGGTAGTGCCCGCAGCCACGCCGCCAAGGAGGATCCATAGGCTAGGAACATAGGAAGCTGCCTTCTACAGAGCCAGACCTTGGTCCATCTAGCCCAGTGTTGTCTACGCTGACTGGCAGCAGTGGCTCTCCATGGCTTCAGGCAGCATTCTTTTCTAGCCCTATGTGGAGATGCTCCGAGTTGAATCTAGGCGGGCCTTGGTGGCAATGAGATTATAAACAGAGGCCAGAAGGAAATTAAATGTAGAAAGTACAGACAGTGGTAATCATGTTATTAACAGTGGCCATTCACAAAACAGTTGTTGGGTCATTATCACCTCATTCACTTGTCATAGCCAGGAGGACCCATCAATTATCCTAGAGCTTCAGAAGATGCAGTCATCCCTCCTGTTCTGAAAAGAGTCCTGGAGCTGCACCCCGCTGCATTCATTCCACTGCACCATTGTTTCAGACAGATGGACTGCAACTCCCATCATGCCTAGCTATGCTGGCTAGGGCTGGTGGGAGTTGCAGTCCACCAACATCTGGAGGGTTGCACATTCCCTCCACCCTGGTTTAAGACATATTCTACATTATTAGTGTTGCATCTTTCTTTTAGGTTTTGTATGCAACGAAGTGTTGCTCCTCTTCAGGATTCCAGCCAGCCATGCCTTTCCCCAGGATACTCCATTCCCCCGCAATTGTCAATAAGCATTCTGTGCCAACTGCACATACTGTCCTTATTGAGCTGTTTTTGCTCTCCTCTCCCCCCTTACAGTTTCCTTCCCTTAAATATTTTTTTTTTTTTGGTATTTCTGTAAACCCTCAGGCTCCCTAACCAAGCCTGCCAGTACCTTCTTCTTGTATATGAATGGTGCCATTTTGGCTATGTAAGGATCCAGTTGTAGAATGGGTTTGCTATTTGTTTATAGCAGTGGTCCCCAACCTTTTTCGAGTCGCGACCCCCTTTTGTAATGGCAAAGTAACCGGGGACCCCTCACCACATTTGCATAAATTTGCATTTTGGTGGGGTAAAGAAAACACATGAAAAATAGATTTTTCAGAATATAATTTAATTTAACCTAATATTCATTAAAGGTGGTAAAGCCAAATTTAAGGTAATCTTCTGAATATTTCCGTTTTTTCTCCATGGGTACAGATTTCCGAAAATATAAATAAAAAATCTTTTTTGAGGAAAAACAATTTCTTTTTGTATTTCTATTGTTGTACTTGCTCACCTGCCCTTCCTCTCTTTGGACTCTGGATGTTAGTGGAAATAGGGCCCAACAGGGAGCAGGCAAGTGAGCGGATTTATTTGACTAGCAGCCAGCTTTGTATCAGAAAGGAGAAGACATGTTTATTTATTTATTTTATTTGTTATATTTATACCCCACCTTTTTTCCTGCAAGGAACCCAAGGGGGCTTACATAATCCTCCTCCTCCTCTCCACTTTATCCTCACAACAACCCTGTGAGGTAGGTTAGGCTGAGAGTAAATGACTGGCTCAAAGTAACCCAGTGAGTTTCATGGCCAAGTGGGGACTAGAACCCGGATATCCCAAGTCCCAGTCCAACACTCTCACAATTACGCCACACTGGCTCTCTGTTCTGCTGGAGACAGCTAAAAATAGTTCTGCAATAGCCACAGAAGCAAGTGAAATGAAATTCATTCACACAGTCCCTCTCTCTCACTCACTCTCACACACACACTTCATTTTCACTCAGAAGAAGCCATAGTTCAGTGAAACTCTTCCCAATGAGTGTGTCAAAAAATACCATAACGTGAGCTCTCCAAGTGGTGTTAAGTACCTTCTCCCAACAGAATTATAGCCAGCAGCACGCCTCACTGCTTTGCATTGGGGCTGCCAAAATCTCGAAGGGCTAAGGAGGAAGTAAGCACACTTGCCTTTGTGCAAATAATCAAGTCGCCCAGGTCGTCCTCCTGCTGCCGCTCCCCCTCCCCCAGCCGGCTGCATCTGAGAAGGAAGGGCTGGGTGGAATGCCCCCCACCCTCCCCTCACCCCTGGACGCTGCCGTGACCACCTCCCCTTTCCAGCCCAACAACAGCTCAATCTGCCCCCTCCTCCAACTCGTTCTCACAGAGATCTTCAACAGCAGCAGCAGCAGCAGGAGGAGGAGGAAGAAGCGCGTGTTGGCGGCAACTGCAGACAGCGTCGTCTCCTCTCTCTCTCTCTCTCTCTCTCTCTCTCTCACTCACACACACACACACACACCAGCATGAGGAGGAGGAGGCGAGATGTTGGCGGCAACTGCAGGCAGCGACTCACTCACTCACTCCAGCACAAGGAGGAGAAGCACGAGGCGAAGGAGGTGCTTGGCGGCAACTGCAGGCAGCGGCTCCTTCTCAAGGCTCACGTGCCTGTTACCCATAAAGCACCAGTGTAGGCGCGCGCGCGCTCTCTCTCCTTCTCCAGCAATTGGATTGCAAGCGCCTGGTGCTGTAGGAAAATACCTCCCCCTCCCTCCTTCCAGTATAGCTGGCGACCCCCCAGAAAGCATGTCGCGACCCCCTTGGCGGTCCCGACCCCCAGGTTGGAGAACGTTGGTTTATTATGCCAGTAAAGTGTTCCATAACTTAGAAGTTACACTGAATGTAAAAGAGGTGAGGTGAAGGCAACAGGAGCCTGATTCCATTCCCAGCATGAGCCTGGCCAGAAAGCCTTAAGGTGCAATCTTCCCAGTATCTAGGGCAGCTGTCCAGGTGTGGAATGAGCAAAATAAATAAAATTAGAAAAGCCCCGAATAACTGGCGTTGTTTATATCTTACTGCAATATAAAATTTGACTTGCCTTTTGGGTGGTATTAGTGTGGCAAACAGGGGAAGTTTTTAAATTGTTTGTAGAGCAAATTCCTCCCTCCCCCAACTGAGGACATACATTTATTTATTACATTTGTTAATCGCCCATCTGGCCGGTCACCCGGCCATAATCTACATTTCCTTTTGTAGATTATGGATGGAATAGATGGTCCTACATGTATGCATTCTGGCCCATTTTTATTTAGCTTATTCTTGAATTCTTACATAGATAACTTTTGAGGACTTTCCTCCCTTGGTTTTGCACGCATGTATGTGTGTGTGTGGTTAGTCCCTGGTGCATCCTTTTCCTTGCCAGGTCTGATGGTGCAATTTGTCCAGGTGTTGACTACTTGGCCAGTGCGAAATGGGAGGCATTTATTGGTCCTCCTCAGGCAGCAAAATGTCCTGGGCCAGCCTTGGCTCTGTATGAATGTGTTCAGCTGTGTCGGAACAAGGCAGTCAGTCAGTCCAGGTGGCTGTTCTGCGGCATGCACGGCCACCATTTTGAACATACAGCCCCCACATAGGGGTTGTCATGTGAACCTGGGATCCATGCATTATGCGAGGGTTAGGCAACCCTCGCATAGCCAATGGTCTGTTTTAGGGTTATGTGAGGGTTGTTTAACTCTCATATAACCCAAACTTGCCGGGTTCACTTGACATGACAACCCCCAAGCAGGCGTTGCATATGCAATTTGGTGCCCGTGGGCACCTCAGCTCATAATAGGTTAAATAACCCACAATGAGCTGTGGCATGTCGTCCAAACCCCGTCTACGTCTCCCTTCTTGAGTGTGCGTACATATGTGAGACTGTGCTTCAGTGTGTGTCTGTTTTCTGTGCGCTGTAAAGGGGAAGCTTGTTTATATTTGAGTTCTCTGGGAAGATACATTAATTCTTTGCTGCCAGGAAAACACGATTATCTAGTGAAAAACGTTTTTGTACAGCAATACCTTGGATTGCAAGCATAATTCGTTCCGGAACCGTGCTTGTAATCTAAAACACTCTTATATCAAAGCGAGTCTCTGGCGGACATGAGCGGGGCTGATTTTGGCCCGCTCGAGGTGAGCGGTTACATTCCTACACTACTTGTATTGCAAGACATCGCTTATTTATCAAGTCAAAATTTATTAAAATATTTTGCTTGTCTTGCAAAACGCTCTCAGACCAAGTTACTTGCAATCCAAGGTATTACTGTATTACCGTTTTATATTATTGACTGCATGCATGCGCACGTGCGCACACAAAGGTCATGAGTTCACTATTGGGGCAGAGTAGGGGCCCCCACTACACAAGACTTGCCCTGGGGCCTTGATCTGGCCCTTCCCTTCCCCCAAACCTCAGCCTCCTTTGTTCCAGCATCCACAAACTATGTGCAAGGACAAGCCTATATTTATTAGTTACTGCAATGCTGTACATATTGTGCTGGCCCTTGCCTCTTGTGAAGCCTGGGAGAGTTTGCGCAGCATCCCTAGAGAGAATATATTGTAAACTATTTCTATCAGCGAAACAAAATGGCAAACTTAAACTACATTTGGTTTCATGATGGTAGCCAGATTTTAGTTGCTCTATTTAGACAGATGATTTACAGCCGAAAGCCTTTATATGATTTTTCCTGGACTTGAAGCAGATCCAAGCAGCAGTACAAGGACCTAAATGAAGACTAAACAGGTCTATAAAAATAATTTAAGTCACGTTGAGACCAACATTCGAAGAAAAGCAGGCTAGGTTGAAAATAGGAGTACACACTTCCTAGTCAGTGCTAGCTCTTTTGTAGATATCATGTACTATAACATTGTACAGTATATACATGATAAGAAGTGAACTGCATTGTGAATGCGTTAGCAGGATGACACAATTCTGGGGCTGTGAGCCTTCCACTGGCACTTGTTTCATATATGGAAAAATAGACCCAGACCGCTTTTCTAAGTTTGTAATCTCATTTTCATTTGTAAAATTTTAGCAAGCTTTGCTGCCGCACAACTGGCAATGCACTTCTGCTCAATAAATTAGCCCTTTCATAAGTGGAACACAGTAAGATTCACATGTATGCCGTAAGGTTTGCAGTAATCAGGGCAACAGAAGGTATTTCAACCAATATTTTGGCAGGGGTAGTGGAGAATTCAGTGCTACGAAAAAGGGGAATAATTTAAGAAGGGCCTGAATTTGGATGCAAAAGGAACAGTGAAAACACAGCCGCTACACCAAACAGGTTGGATGTTGATTTGTAGAATGAGCAAGAAAAGTAGAAACCAACTTAGGAGAAAAGACTCTTGCTTGAGCTGCTAGGTCATCAAAGCAGAAGCATCAGAAGTAGCTGGTGATGGGATTTCATAGATCATAGTTAGAAGGGGCCTACAAGGCCATAGAGTCCAACTTCCTGTTCAGTGCAGCAAACCAGAGGGGGGGTCTCCCATCCAAGTAATAACCAGGCCTGACCCTGCTTAGCTTTCCACGCTCAGACAAGCTGAGTCAGCATAAGGACAAGAGACTAGAGGGGCAGTACAGTGATAGAAAGGCCTTTTCTGCTTTTTGATGCTGTTAATGTGTGCAGAGATCTATGGGATGAAATGATGCAGAAACACGCAAGCTAGGCAAATGTTATTCATGCCAGCTTGCTTTTTATTGTGCAACAGGTGTCATTTTGGATATGAAAGTAAGATCAACGTTGGATTCTCCTTCCCAGCCTCTAAACCCCAGTAAGTATTAGTGCTCTTGGCTTTCTCACAATTTAAGATATTCCAGTTTTAGTTGCCAGTTCTCTACCCGAGTCAGCAAAAGTAGATTGGCATCGCATTTCCACGAAACCAAGGGACTGGTATATTAGGAAGAGTAAACTGTACTCTCACATTGAATCCCTAATGATAACCAAAAGTCTTAGAAAAGCATATTCAGAATGGAAAAGATAAATTAGCCCTTCAAACTCATGAGGCTTGAATACAAATTGTTACACTTTTGTAACTGAACTTCTGCAAATGATGCAGGATCGGATATCAGCAAAGCATCAGGGGCTCATTCTCCAATGTGATATAACCCATGACATGTCAAAAGTACCTTTCTGTTGTCGTAAGAAAACAAAGAAGTCTGACATTTAAAAAATAGCAAGTTAGTAGGAAACATTAACAATTTTCAGGACACTCTGCTACTGACCTGAAAAGCACTATTATTTAACAGCAACAACAAAGACCTTCAAAGGGAGAATTCAGTGTGAAATTACCAGAATTACTGAATTAACAGAAAGTTTGATTCTATTGATGTAGGGTTTAATAGAACCAGGGAGTTCTCTCCCACTGTTTAATAAATATAACAGCTATCAGCAATTACTATACTATGAACATCCATTACTACTTATTGTACAGACTTGAGTTTCCCATAGACTGTACCTCTTGCATTTCATGATCTTCTGCCTTCACAGTCAACCCCTCCCACCCTCTCTATGCCCGTGTGTGTGTGTGTGTGTGTGTGTGTATATATCTTTCAGTTGAGGGTATCACTTCATGTATCGAATGAAGTGGGCTCTAGCCATGAAAACTTATGCTACAATAGATGTTACTCTTTGGATGTCACAAAACCGGTACTTTTGTTGAAAGTAATGTACCGTACTTGCAGTTTTGAGCTTCTCCAAAACCCTATAAGGATATGAAAACCTATTAGAAAGATTCTCAGGTTCCAAAAAATCATTCCTACAGGATACATGGCTGCTATGGAAACATGTAGAATACAGGCACCTAGCTACTGTATGGAAATCCACAAGAAACCAGGAAATTTCTCAAAGCAAGAAGGTAGTGGAAGTAAAGGTAGTCATAACCCAGCCATGTCAAAAGAGGAAGATGGTACAGTATTTATTAGATGTCTTTCGCATCTAGCTCACCGATAGTAAAAATAGGGCAACAGTGTTACGTCACAGCTATCACTGAAAATTTTGAGCACAATCCAGTTTGCCTCCAGTGTGCATGCACAGCTCTGCAGGGATTAGCAGGGGGAGGGAGAAGATAGAGAAGAAATTGGTGGTTTAGGAATCATCCTTCCCATGTGCTGTTCTGTGCACAGGAGGGGATAGCTACAGGAAGGGACTACATCACTCTCAATCTATTTTAAGATGCTTTAGGAAATATGACAGAATTTCTAATCCCATAAAAGCAGAACATGCAAAATTGGTGCTTGGAATGCTAAATACAGTTCTGATGAGAAGCTGTCAACAGCTGAGCTTATAAGCAGAAGGACGACTTCAGAAGAGTGGTGTTCCATTAACTTCTGCTAAAAACAACACTGGTCCATTCAGCAGCTTTAAAGCTTTTACATTAACTCAGTACAATCTATACTTAGAAGTAGGTGCCGCACTCGTACATATTTGCCAAGTGGAAGCTACTCATCTCTTGCTGTCTTATTTTGTTTAAATGCAACACCTGCTGACCCTCTGAATGAACCGGCAGTAATGTTTTAAAAATTCATGACTGTATTCGGCATCATAGGCCTACAAACCATTAAAGTATTTACAAATAAAACAACTTCAGTAAACGCTTTCTTTTCTCAGGCCAAACATTGCTGCTACACCCCCACCCGCCCATAGACAGGAAACTGGCAGCAGTTTGTCCGCTTGATCACCAAGTTTAAACACAGCTTCCAAGTCCTGTGGACTTGCAAGTTCTTTCTCCAAAATTACTGCCCCAGGAAAGAGGCCATAGGATCATCTGGTCGCTGGCGCTTCATTCGATAAGCCTCCATTTCCTCCTCTGTTGGTTCCCGACTTTCATACATGCTGTTATACGGCCTCTTTCTCTCATCTAACTGCATGATTTCTTTCACATGAAGGAGTCGGGCTTCTTCTGCATTTAGTGCCTGAAGTGAAAGCACAATCCATAATCGTGTTATAACTAAGCCTGGAACTACAACATTTGTTTACAGAAGCTAGCAAGCAAACATAAAGAACCAATAAAGAGAACAACGCTTCACTGAAAGGCAGACAGGCAGGCAAGATGGAATATGGAGAGGGAGTTGTGGTTAGCATTAAGGTCAAGTGGCCCGCTGTGGGTTGGATTTAGCCCAAGGGATATCAATCAGTAGCATTAATCTACTGATTCACCCACATGGGACTGACTAAAAAACTCACTGTGAACAGAGAAATGATCACTCCCTTTCTGTCCCTACCTGCTACATATGATCAATTATAGCAAAGGCTGGTAGCATTTTCAAACTTTTGGAACTCATTGTAGCTTCTGGGGCTCCCAAACTCGGCACCAACAGTCTATTTCACAAGTGAACACATAGAGATTCTTGCCTGCAGTCATGTGAATTCAGCTTTCTGTTGTGTGCAAGGATCTGTAGATTGTGGTAGTAATCTCACACTACCCTCACTGAGAAACAGAAACAGAACAGGATCTCTCTGGCCCTCTCCTAAAGCCAGGAAAGCATAAGAACAAGAGGGTAACTCTTGAATGCCTTACTGCCAATGTGCTTTCGCAAGAAAAGGAGCGGTAACCCGCAGAAATCCAATGTGGATCAGGGAAGATCTACTGCTCAAGGGAGAGCAATCAATCTACCCAGGTCTTGGTTAGTGGGGAAGGAAGATGGCACTGGCCTCATGTGGCCTATCCTACCCTGATCTGTGCTGCACGCGGCCCACACACTCCAAGGGGGCACTTTGAGAATCACTGGTGTACGGGACAAATGCAGTTGGGCAGGTGGTTATTTCAAGCATACCTTTTTCAATTTTTCCTGTTTCTTTCTGTCTTCTCCCTCACTATCAGAACTGGTGCTCTTCTTGTGCTTTTTCTTTTTCTTCTTCTTCTCCTCTTTTTGTTTTTCTTGATGCATCTGTTGAGGATGGGAAAGGGCAACAGTATAAAGGGGATATATCGGCAGAGCATAATGTGAAGATGTGTGCCCCAAGCTGCAGGCAATTTCACATATGGGAGCTGTTATGTGCAGATGGAAGCTCCCACGCACCCAGAGATTCCACATTTGCTACCATGCTGGGGACAGCTGCGCGCACACATCCCCACCACATGCATGCAGCCTTCTTCAACATGGCTGAGACCCATGTTAGCTGAAAGCTCCATGAGTACACCACATTGTTTGCAGAAGGGTATTGTGGGCCAATCTTCTAGCTATTATTTAGGATGTGAGAATACCAAGTACTTGTCACTGCTGAGTGAAAAAAATGATACAAAAGCTATAAAATACTTAAACTATACTCTATATGCTAGAATAATCTCTCTCCCCTTTGACATCCCCCACACCCACACACTCCCAATAGGCTTTTCTAGAAAGGCAAGTAAATGGGGTGGGGGGGGAAGGCAACTTGCCTCCACTAGAGTTTTGGGTTTGGTCATATACTCTTCCTCATGCACTTCACTGGGCAATTCTTCATCAGCATTCTGTAGATAGAAGAAACAGGCGAGAGAATCAGGAGACACAAATATAAATATTAGCCTGGTTTTACAGAAGTGGGATTCTAGTAGATAAGCCATTTCTTACAGCAATTTCTTTTCCAGCTTCTCCTGTGCAATATGAATACTTGACAAATGAGTAGCAGCATTTATATCCCCATTTGCCTTCTTTCCAATAGGAGCCCCAAATACACTGCAGGGGAACAAAGAAGAAGACAACAATCAGTTGCTGACCACAATGGCTAGTGATGCCAAACTGTATAGTGATATAAACATTTTTCAGAAGAGGATACAGTAAATCTGAGAAATATTTCCCGAAAAAACCATGGAATTTCAATCTCCTTAGGAAATTTACTCAAATTACTAAAGTCAGACCTTCAGCCTATGAAGGAGCATAGCATAATGCTATTAGATATGAAACGGAGTTTACCAAAAATCTCCATGTCTGCCACCAGCAGCAGCCATTCCAGCAGGCTGTGCAGAGGGAGAAGACAGGGAGCGCAGGGCCATTCCACCAGCCCTGCCAGGAGTATTAATTAATATTCCCCCTTCTTCCCTCCCCATTCCTTTTTCCTTGTGTGTCGTGTCTTTTTAGATTGTAAGCCTGCGGGCAGGGACTGTCTTGTTAATTGCTGTAAACCGCACAGAGAGCTTCAGCTATTGGGCGGTATAAAAATGAAATAAATAAATAAATAAATGTATGTCTGTCTGGGCTGAAATAAGAAACAGTTACAGCAGAATGTGGAACATGACCTATTAAAAATTAGTAACGCATTGAAGGACAATAAATATTTCTATTCCACCTTTTTTTCTGTGTTTTACACAAAAGCCACATGCACAAGTCAGATTCCGCCTGGACATCAGGAAAAATTTCCTGACTGTTAGAGCAATACACCAATGGAACCAACTACCTAGGGAGGTAGTGGGCTCTCCCACACTGAAGGCATACAAGGTGCAGCTGGACAGCCATCTGTCAGGGATCGTTTGACTTGGATTCCTGCATTGAGTAGGGGGTTGGACTCGATGGCCTTATAGGCCCCTTCCAACTCTTCTATTCTATGATTCTATAATTCTGAGTAGTGGAACCCTTATTGAAAAGTATCTAGTGCACTTCAACACCCACATATAACTAAAGTTTCTTGTTGTAGATGCTTACAGTATGATTGTTGACCATTACGTCTTCCTCATATTTAGAGCGAGCAACAGCCTTCTCTTGGCCTTTAATAACTGTGCCATGTCTAGAATATTCCACGTAATCTTCTGTCTGAGCGAGCAGCAATTCAGGTGGTGGGGCATCAAGATGTTCTTGTCCTCCATACTACAGGAAAAGGAAGTTTTGAAAAATTTTTAGTGAAGGATTTTCTGAAATATAACTATCTGGGACGGAATCCAGTGTTAGTCCTACTTACCGCAGACCCAGTGAAATGAAAGGGGTCTACTCTAAGTAGGATTCCCATTGGATTCAACCCATAGTATTTTACAGGTCACTATGATATTCTTCTTTATGGTTCTCTATGACTGTACTCCTTTAAAGAGATCACACTTCACATGTCTGAGTGTATTGATGAATTTTTCAAATTACTACTCACTAAAGAAAACTACATTAAAATCCAGGGGTATGTGGTGTTTTCTTTCATTTTTTTTAAAAAAGTAAAGACACAGCAAGGTTAGACTAAAAATCCATTCCCACTCCCAAATCCAATTGGCTTGTGAAGTGAATCTACAGTGATTACAAAGGTTTGTTATCTGACTTTAAAAAAAAACCCTATAGTGGTAAAAATATTTTTTACAAAAGAACATTCCAAAAGTAACCAAGTGGCTATTATTTACCTTCTCTAGGATGCTTTCTTTCTGCTGCTCCTTAAAGTCTTCTTTTTTTACTTTGAAGGATTTGTACAAGAGTTCAAGCTTTGTAGGATCTGCCTGAAGATGAACTTCAGAGCCTTTTTCATAAGCTTCCCAGGCAAATACTTTAGAGATTAAAAAAAGAGAAGAATATTTTCAATTTTGCTAATATATGAACTTCAAGATACTGATCGGCTTTTTCTAAATGGAAACCCAAGAAAAAAAAAATTGTGGAGGGGGGCAAAGAAAGGCAAGACCGAAAGGAGGAGGTTTCCCCTTGTTTTACCCTTCCCTTCCCAATGCTTCCGAGCCCTACAGAGCCAGCTGGGTATGCAACTATCATGAGTCTCTCTGGGCTTGGCTCCATGGAGAATCACTGCTGCTCCACTGCCCATCTGCTTGACCTGGGACAGTGATCGTCTCTAGGGGATGGAAGGAAGAAGGAATCAGTTTGCAGGATGCACATTTTCCAAGCCACTTCCAGTCTAAGAATCTGAGGGAGAGAGGGAAAACTGGACTTGGGGGAGTCCCATTCTCACCCTCACTTTATGCCCCATGCTCAAGGGAAGCAGTCTGCTTGCTGCCCTTCAGCCTAGCTTCCAGCCCCCACCGGCTGAGATCTCACACAACTGCACGCTGCTCTGTGTAGCCAATGTGCCTTTGGCATTATGAGGGAGTGTACATATACAATCCTTGGCCTCTGGCAGTGTGCTTGGTTGTTTTTTTTTGTTAAAGGCAGGGGAGGCATGCATGTGGAGTCCTTTTAAAAATCCAAGCTTTTCTGGCATATCTTGGGGGATGCCACTGGAAAGGACCCACTCCTTTCATATCATCTCCCTCTTTGGACACCCACAAGTTCAAAGGAGACATTGCCCTTGACAATAAGCTGGGTAGGATTTTTTGCCTTAAAAAATTTAATCACCACATTTACAGTGTTTTGTTATGAATGGGTGGCACTGTTAAAAGACAGACTAGTCTGATGGATTTAATACTTACGCTGAGTTTGTGCCATAGAAATGGTAGCCCCTGTGTAACGAACAAAGTTGTCCCCTGCATAACTGACCCTGTCGGAAAAAGACAGCATTTGACCTTGTAAGTAACCAGGTTGCAACTATTCATTTAAACAGACACATGTAAAGTAAAAGCACAGAAAGGCCCGGTTTGCATGAACTAGCACGCTCACTTGTTCACACTGGGTGGCTGTTGCATGCAAACTGGGCCAAAGTTTAAGAGTGGTGTTATGTATTTATGGCATTGCAGAAAGAGCTCTTTCTTGCTCACTAATGACATGGTACTGGAACTCAGTGTTTGACTAACAGAGCTGTTCCCATGTAGGCAAAGATGTGAAAATATCTTGCCATAATAAGCAGCAGGAGTGACTGGCTCTTCAAAGATCTGTGAAATCTGTCTTCATATTATCATCCGTTGTAAAAATGTAGTATGAGTAACAATATTCAGATAAAAACCTACCATCTTCTTGCAACAGAACTCTCCTCCATAAACTACCACTCAAGGAACAGAAGAAATGTTCACATATGATTCTCTGGCAGTTAAATGTTTTCAGAATAGGGAACACAGCTATAGAAATGTTAGACGTTTATACTGCAGCATCTGGGATCCACATATATTGGTAGCTTACTCGGTAGCCTCCATTTGTGCTCATCATCGATCGTCTCCCCTCCTTCAAGCCCTCTGAGTATGCCAGAAGGCTTGGCGGCAGGGATTTCTCTCACCAGCCCTGAGCTTTGGATAAGGAATGTCATAAGATACTCCTCCTCTCTTACCTTCTCCCAACCACAGCTCAGACAAGAGAAACCTCTGCCTCTCCATGGGCCCTCCAGCACATGCAGAGGGTGAGCGGGGCAAAATCTCACTTGCTCTGAGGTCTTTTTAAGCTATGGAACAGAGAGAGAGAGAGAGACTTCTGTATTTCCTTATTTTCTCCTTACCCTGGTGCACGTGAGAGCTTGGAGGAAGGGGATGTGGGATGCTTGGCATCCTTCTTGCCAGGGGTCCAAGAGTGCTTGCTTCTGGTGAGCTACTGTGTGGATGTCTGTGCAGTACACATTCCAGCACATAAAGGACAAAATCAGTCCTCTAAAGCAGGGCTCTCCAACCTTGGGTCCCCAGATGTTGCTGGACTACAGCTCCCAGAATCCCTTGCCATTAGCTATGCTGGCTGGGTATGCTGGGAGCTGTAGGCCAGCAACATCTGGGGACCCAAGGTTGGAGAGCCCTGCTCTAAAGAATATTTGCAAACAGATACTTAGGGAGTCTGTCAAGCTCCTTTCAATGAATGCACGGTATCAAATTAGTACTCAAGATAGCACCTTTTGACTTCCACTGTTGTGCACTGGCTCACTGGTAGCAACATCTTCAAGTCAGCAAGGTAATATACTTAGAACAAGGTAACATACAAGTTAATGTACTTAGAACATTGAAGCAAGTTAGTATGAAACTTACTCATCTGGATTCTTTCCTGCATTGGCATATGGATTCTCTCTCATTGCTCTGGTTTTGGGATCATAATATGCAGAATTAGGGTCTAGATTCCGCAAGTACTGAAGAGAAATGAGAATATTGACTTGAAACTCCAGTCCAGATAGTAACAGAGCCACCTTAATGTGTTTATACACCTCTGCATAATGCCGCTATTTGGAAAGCATATCTCACTTGAACAAGGGTTCCAAAAAATGTTGCCAAATTTTCCTTCAGAAGGAGGAAACACCTATGCCTCCCATAGGTCAGAAAATCATCATGATACCCTGACATGAACTCAGCCCACCCAAGCTGGGATGCACTCCAACCCCCAATCACCCATCACTATACCATCACCAGACCCCATCCATATCCTTTTAGAAAGTTATGTCATGCTGAAGAAAGAGAAGGCAGCTGCAATTCTGTCTTCTGGCCTTTCAAAAAAGACAATAGTCATGTCCAGATGTTACCATAAGCCAGTATTCCTGAGAATTCTGCCATTGTTCATGAGTGGCCCAAGCCAAACTGGGGCCCCTTCTGAAGCAGGATCGAAACTGAATCTTGTCTTTGGTGTACATCCCTAATTTTACATGAATTATTTCCAGTGAATTTTTGGATGGGAAAATTTAGAGGAGATTATTGGTCAAACAAAACAGTAATTAGAGCTTGGAATGAAGACAAAGAGAAGAAAGCTGTGGTTTCATAGATTTCATAGATCACAGAGTTGGAAGGGGCCTACAAGGCTATCGAGTCCAACCCCCTGCTCAATGCAGGAAACTAGAGGAGGGGTCTCCCATCCAAGTAATAACCAGGCTTGACCCTGCTTAGCTTTCCACGCTCAGACAAGCTGAGTCAGCATCTTTTCTTAGTCCACTAGAACAACACAGAGGAGAGTAGGTACACGATAACAATGCTTCACACGGTCTGCTCACTTTAGCAATATCCTCCCGAATACGCAGGTTTCGGACTGTGATGCGCCTTTTTGAGTCAAAATTCTGTCCAGGCATATCAATGTCATCTGCATACTTGTCTTCGTCTTCATCTTCACTGTTATGATCCCTTTCCTGAAAATACAGTGAGATACTAAGCAAAGCAGCAGTAGGCGAGAACTCTTTTCCAAAATGAACCTAGTATATGAACGGCTTTAGTTCATCATTCCAGTAATCATTATCATAATCATCATCAAATTTTATTAGTGGCAGGCTTAATTTAGCTGCTTAAGTACTCTGTAAATAAAACTAGAGTTGTGTAAGAGTCTGAATGCATTATTTATACACAATATAAACATTGGGTTGGATTTGGCATTTTATTGTCGGCAGGAACTTCCCTTTAGTAGCGTTCTGCTTAGAATGCCTGCACCAGTAGAAAGGGGAGGAGGTGATTTCTGCTGACTCTCCCATTCCTCTGCAGCCCCCAGCACCACCTCCCCCACTGCTCTGGAGGGTCCCCCAACCCTCTAGAGCAGTATTTTTTGGGTCGGCATATAGAATGGCAGGGGGAGGGATTGAGAAACGCCTCCTCCTCCTCCACTGCAGAAAAGCTCCATTGGATCAGAAGCCTTCTGCAGATATTTTTTGGAAAGGTTTCTCACCGTCTGTGAATTTGGTTCCTCTTCTCCCCATCGATGCCGTGGGGAGTTCTGTACAAACAAAAAACAAAAAAGCAGTATCAGCATAGTACAAAAAACTACATAGCACAGTTGGGGGGCGGGGTAATGAGGAAAAATGAATTGCATGAATAGAAGCAAAGGTGCAATTAAAGAAAAAGATACCCACTGAAACCCAAGAGCTAGAGCAAGACAGGTTACTGGCTTGCAAGCCGTTTTAATTATGCAAGATATTCCAAGGAAAAAGAGCCTGTGATGGTCAGGCTTAGTTTCACGTGGACCAAATAAGCAGCCATGGCTTAAATAAGCCACAGTGGCTTGTTTTAATCCCGAGAGCATGCTGGGTGCCATTTCCCTAATTACCCGCCTGGGCTCAGCTTGTCATGTTGTCCTAACCTGGGCAGCATGGCTTTTTTGAGGGGGAAACAACCCTCAAATAACGCACAGGCTGTTGGATGGTGTCAGTGTGATGTACCCTAACTGCTCCATTTTGTATTTTGGTTTTAAATTTCAAAGTAGTTTTTAAACAACCCATGACTGAGGCTCCAGGATACAGGAGGAGAAATTCTAAAGAAGGAAAACATCAACCTGCCCTGAAATGGCTCTGGTTCCTCCATTCAGGGAAAGCTTCCAAATTACAAACAGGGTTTATACTGCCACCTAGTGGAAGAAATTCAGAATCTTCTGAAAAATGGAAGGTAAACCAATGCATTCCTGTTGAGCATTATAGATTTCATAGATCATAGAGTTGGAAGGAGCCTACAAGGCTATCGAGTCCAACCCCCTGCTCAATGCAGGAAACAAGAGGAGGGGTCTCCCATCCAAGTAATAACCAGGCCTGACCCTGCTTAGCTTTCCACACTCAGACAAGCTGAACCAGCGTAAGCCACAGGCCTGTACCAGCAAAGTCATTACCTTAAGACAGATTTAATACTTATCCAGTGTGTATTTATTCCACCATCATCTTATGGTAGATGTAAAAATGATGTGAGAAATAAGGATTTCTCACCCCACACACCACCTTGTGTATTTTTTTTTTCCTGGTTCACTTACCACCTGCTCTGTCAGTTTTCCTGAAGCCAGCTCCTCCTGCAGTTTCTGTGCTTTCAGTGTGCGTTTAGCCTATATATTAAAAGGAAAGCAGGATTACTACTCACATTGTACTAAAAGGTTGCACAACAATTTCATTCATCATGCAAGCACCTGTTGTGTTTTGCTGTGAAATACATTAAATTTAGTACCAATAATCCAGAATTATCAACCATTAGCAGGGAGAAAGTCGTCTTGATTTGGTAACTGATTGTCCTACAGAGATAATCGGTTACCAAATAAAGACCTTGTTTGCAAACTAGCCTTCCCCTCCTTCATTGACTTAAGGTTTTTCAAGACTTAAGAAGCAGAGGAAGTTGAGAAGTCTTAACACAGAGAGAATATACGAAAGAACAACAAATACTGATGACACCCACAAGAGGAATAAATGCAGGGTTGCCATTAAAATTTCGTTTTCCATTTCCCTGACTTTCTCTGATCAACCTTTGTCAATTTCCATGACCACCATTCAAAAATAACCCCAAGTCAAAAGAATTCATAGGTTGCGTTACATTAAATAACAGTTTCATTAAATGGTTAAAAACTACACAAGTACTGAAAGGCATTTTTTTTTGGTCCAGATAGGAGCTTCAATATGAGCTGCTTTAAACATCTGAGACTGAGTTCACAGGACATAACAACCATGTCATGCGAACCTGGGATGGGTTTGTCAGGATGGCTTATTTTGGGGTTATAAGCCACCCTGACAAGCTATGGCTTTAAGTGGAGTCTGTTTGACCCACAGTGGGTTGTAATGTCATCTGAACCCGGATATGACCCATCATGGGTTAACCCCGACAGCAAGTGAGCTGCTTGGCAAGAGTGCCCGAGTAGCACTTTGGGAGGCTGGCAAAGGCTTCTACCGCTCCCCGCTGCGACCCGTTTTCGGGTCTCCGCACTGTGACCTTTAAAAAAAAACATTTTTTTTTTTTTTGCGGGGCAGAGCGCAAAATCCGGCTGTCAAGCAGGCTTTCACGATCCCCATGGGGGCATTCACGAGGTGCCCCTCCAAGGACCCCCTGCAGTACCTTGGAGGCGTTGCCTGTGGTTGTCTCTTTTTTTAAAAAAAAAATATTGTGCTGATAATGTGTGCAAATAATTGTGCTCACTTTTAACCTGACCTGCCCAATTTGTGCAAATCAGGCAGGGTGGGTTAGCGCGAGGGGGGTCCCTGGGCTAGGTACTGGCCAGGGTAGGTGCCTGCTGGCCAAATCCAGCAGGCATCCACCCTATCCAGTGCCTACCCCAGGGCGCAGGTAATTATTTCCCCCCTTTGCCAGGAACTGACAGGTTTGACACATCCGGACCTGTCAGCTTCTTGCAAAGCCCCAGGAGATTGCAGTTTGCAGAAAGGGGCTCTTTCCACCCCTTTTGCAGCGTGCTCCCTTGGTTTCTTTGGGGGAGATCAAGTGTCCCTAGCAGGCCCCCAGTTTTGTAAGTGTCCCCCTGCTACTAGCATCAGGGGAACCTACAAAATTGGAGGGGATTCCCACTGACAGGAGGAAGGGCTCAGTGTGACATATGTCAAAGTAAATCAAAGTTGTGAAACCCTGGCACTGAGAATTCCCCCAAGTTTTGCTAGCAACCTGGGATCAATGGCAAGACTGAGAGGGCACTTGTGATCACCCCAAAACCCTGCTGGGGATCCTGCTGGAAAGGCGGGGCAATTGAGGGGGTGGCCCCCAAAACACCCTTTTCCGCACGATCCCTGGGTTTTTTGCAGGGACTTCTTGTGCCCCTGGGTTGTCCACACTTGGAAAAGTGAGGGCAGCATATGAGCATCCCCCCCCCAAACCCAAAGATTCTGTTGCTAAGGGTCCTTCCTACACCCCCCTCCCCCCCCCAGCGCTTGCAAAATGGGTTTTGCAAAGTGCTACGATGTTCATTTTTGGCAGGTACACTTGCTGGGAGACAAACTGTGGCACGACTGGATTTTACAGCTGGCTAGAAGAAATAATGGCTGGCTACTAAGTCTAGCCAGCCACAATTTGCTGACCCCATCAAAATATTCACATCTTCAAATCAACTGAAATGGATTCTAGTTTGTTTGAATGCACAAATTACCCAGTTGCAAGAAGCCAGTCAGCTTCTCCATAATAAAATAATGCTATCACATGCAGGTTCATGTGTTTTATTCTGTTTTACTGTTAACAATCATTAGCCAATAAACATTTTCAAAAACATATAACCATATTATGGACCATATATGTGTATCATTACATTACACTTGTATTCTGCCGCTTCTCTACTCAAACTGCCTCAAGTGCAGACTGTCCTCTTGAAGCAGCATTTCAAAAAATCCATTACACGAGTATATAACTTACGTAATCACAATTTCCCTGACTTTCCATGACCTTTGACCAATTTCCCTGACTTTCCAGAAAGTGGCAACCCTGAAATGTGTATGTCACTTGTGAGATTTGTGTGCCTCTTCTGTTACTTTTCATATTCCCAAGTGCTGGGAAACATTTGTTTGTTAAAATTCTAGTTGCCATCTGAATTCAATGAGATGCTCCCACTGTGAATCATGGTATAGCATTATATGTATTCTGGGACTATTACTAACCAGGTTCTCTCAAAAACTACAGTTTAGACAAAGATGTCTTGCACAAGCAGAAAGGCACTTTCTTTTGCACAAGGCAGCCATGCCAAATTCTCCTGATTTCCTTGTCCCATTTCAGGCCCATGTGCTCTATCACATATCGTTCCAGAGGGTTTCTTAACCCTTGGGAGTGGCTTTCAAGGGGCTATGGTGAGGATCCAGGAAAAAATTGTTTGTGACCCGGGTTCCACTTCTGTACTTGTGGATCCAACCCATGGCTTGTAAACCAACTTCAAACCACGTTCTCAAGTTGCTGTTTCAAGGGAACTATGGTTAGCATTAAGCTCAGAGCATGGGTCCACAACCTTTTGGGGAATTTGAGATACTGCCGTGGGCACCACCATAAAATGCCTAATCACTGGATCGACACTTTGGCATCTACCTGTCGCGTCTATGGATCTTAGGCTGCTTCTTATTCAGTGAAAACTTTTGTTTCGTGTTTATTGGACACCACAATGTCTCTTTAATAAGGGATTGTCTAATTTAGCTAATCGCTGTTGGTGCAATACGGCTAATGCTTCTTTTAAACATATGTTTTGACAATGTCCGGCAGTTGCCTCTTTTTGTGGGGAGGTTATTACAGAGATAAATTTTGTACTGGAACAGCCTTTAATATTCACTGATGTACATGCACTTTTAAATTATTTACCTGCTTTATGGAAATTAACAAACGTTCTGCATAAGTGGATTCTCTACGCCCTTTTGACAGCTAAAAGATTGATATTACAACATTAGAAGGATAAAAACTCACTTTTTTATAATGCAATGGATTGAGGACCTTACAATGCTTTCAATATTTGAATGGGTGGCATATAGACACTACCTTCAAATGGATACTCATTTGGTCTACTTTTGTTGAAACCTATGTATAAGTGTTAGAAAGTCGTATGCATTTCATACAAATCCATGTATGTATATTAAAAAAACAGGATTTTTTTTTTTAAAATAAAAAAATAACAACTTTTAGGTGCCTGATTGGGATCCTTCCAAGAGCGCCATTGGAGGTGCCCGAGTTGGGGATCCCTGCCTCAGAGCACAATGCTAAACCACAGTTAATGATGAAAAAGGACATGACAAAGGGAGAAATCACTTTGCAGCCAACATTACATCTGCACCTGGTCAAGAAAGAATCAAGTTAAAAACTGTAACATCCACTACTTTCTAACATAGCAAAACATAAAATTAATCAGCACCTTACTAATTTGGGGGAGAGCTGCAGCTCAATGGCAGAGTACATGCTTTGCATGCAGAAACTCCTAGTGATCTCTGGCATCTCCAGGTAGGGCAAGGAAGACTCCTGACTGAAATCCTGGAGAGCCACTGCCAGTTAGTGTAGACCACGAGTAGGAAACGTGGTGCCCCATGCACCCCTGGACACCTTAATTGGTGCCAGTCAAGGTACCCAAACCCTCCCACTTGCATGATGGATACATGGTGTGTGTGTGTGTGTGTGTGTGTGTATGTGAGAGAGAGAGAGGGAGCATCACCTGTAGGTGGTGATCCAGAGTGAGAGAAAAAGAAATAGGGGGAATGAGCTGGCTGGCAGAGGAGATGGTGGGGAAGAAAAAAAAGTGTAAAATAGGCTCTTGTTTGTACTGAAAACTGTGGGTTCAAAGGAGTTGCTTAGTATATCGGGGCTCAGTCCCCATCACTGCCTTGTCCTCAGTCTTTTGGGCAGGTTACTTGTCCTTTGTAATTAGCCACACTTCCCATGACAGCCATTTTGTGGTGCTGCCCAGGACCACTTGTCAAATTGCCAAGTGTGCCCACGGGGTCAAAAAGGTTGCCTACCCCTGGTGTAGACAATACTGAGCGCGAGGTACCAATGGTTGCCTTAGAATAAGGCAGCTTTCCATGTTCCTTACTTCATATTTCTACAGCCATTTCAGTTAGGGAGTTAATTAAACTCTAGATAGAAAAGCTACTTAATTTTGCAGCAGCTTATGCCACAACTGCCCAAAGTGTCTGCTAGAAATATCTATAAAGGGGGGGAAAAACCCCATTACTTACAAGATCAACCTTGGCATATTCTTCTACAATCTTCATGTGCTCTTCTGGATTGTAGCCATTCCAACGGTCTCTTTTTCCATCATAGTCAAACATCAGCTGAGGCTGCATGTGCTCATCTGGTGCAATGTTAGTTCCTGTGAATTTTGCTCCAACTTTTCTAGGTCTCTGCAGGGACAAAATATAACACAAGCTCGGCATTATCCCTGCCCTCTAGAAAGGGAACTGGCCACATTATTATTATTCATGGATTCTGAGTACAGCTTAGGGAAGCAACACATACCATGGCCAAATCATCACACAGCATAGAATAATATTTTTCTGACTTTGTTCCTATTGCCACTCTTTCCTACCTGTGTCTGGCCTCATTTTTTCAGCAGCTATGTGGTTGCTGCTTCCATTTCATTGGTCCCTGTGCTGTACTGCTAACACTGAAAGAGGTGAATAATATAGTTACTTCTAAAGCAAACACCACTGTCTCCCAGGGAACTGCGGCTCTTGCATGAAAAGTTACTATGTCATCTGTCCATCCTATGTGGGCCTGACCACATGGAAGCAGCAATCACAATGAAATGGCAATATAAGATTAGGCCTCACTCAGCATCATCATGGGGAAGAAACACCAGTTTTCCCAGGTCAGAGTTTATCACCTTTGCAGAAGTAACCTTAGAGAGCACAAGGAACTCAGCGTTGGGCCATTCCACTATTTCAGCCACTATTTAACAAACTATTTGCTGCTCAGGTGCCTTCCTGAAGAGCAGATGTTCTCTGCTACCTGCCACTTATGGTCAAGCTCTTCCTAGTATGAAGGAGCAGCTACAGAAAGTACACTCCCTGGATTTGTACTGCTTGCAAATCTAATTCAAATATAGACATTTCCATGTAAACCCCTTCGTTTTTACTGTGAAAACCTTACATCTGAATTCCCATCTGGAGACACTTTTCTGCTGTATCTCCACAGACATCTTCCTAGATAAGAACAGGGATATGTTAGTTGGCCTTCCCATCACGTGATTTCATCACGTGGGCTTCATGTTCATCACATGGACTTCAAGACCATATTTGCGATTCATGTTTAAAGGAACTAAAAAAAAAAGGGGGAAATCTGAAGCTGCTGAAGACAAGCAACAGCACATGAAAAACAACTATCTTTAGGAGATTTTTAATCCATAATAGTCACATAACAACTAAAGCTGATGTGCAACGTGAGCAACACCGCAGCAGAAAACTGTCAGAGCTCGGGAAGCTCATCTGAATACTTTGAAGATATTATAATTATAACCATATGTACCAATGTGGAAGACACCAGGCAGATGTTCGTGATTCTGCTTGCCACAGCGTATTTCCATCATCCTGTGCCAAGCATGCTGTGACTAGTCCTGGTCTTCCTGGGGAGGGGGGCAGGGTTCATCTTTCAGTTGCACTGCACTTCAGAAGCACAATGCAACTACAGAAACAAATCCCACTCCCCTCTCCAGTTGCAAACTGGAGAGGAAGGTGTTGAGCTCAGCAAGGACATGGAGTGCCAGTACCAAAATTATCAGTACCAGTCTTCTTCCCAAATGTTGGATCTGGAGAGAGTACAGGAACAATTCCCACAGTTGTTGTACTGGCCTTTAAGGCCCTCTGAGCAACTATGCAGCCCAACACAACTGCAGGGACACTCCTCCATCTCTGTCCCCAGCGCCAAGCTTGGGAGTTAGAGAGGGGAGCAGGAAGTAGTCTCTTATTTGTCTGCTTTTGCAGGCCTTTGGTATAACAGTCTCATATTTGCAATCTTCACAACCATCAGAGCTAGAAAGTTGAGGCCATGAGACATATAAATAATAGTATTAAGGAGATTATGTCAAAGACATACATATAGGTTCAGGATCTCAAAATGTTAGCTTCCTTGCTGCAACAAGAACTAACAGGGCCTTGGCACAGTGCACTTTATTCAGCATCCATCCTCCTATAGGAGCCCCACTTCCTAAGCCCACAACTGGTAGTTATTGTCTCTTCTGAATTAACCAGTTTAGCAGCCTTCCCCAACCTGGCACCCTCCAGATATGCAGGACTACAACAGCCATCAACTCCAGCCAGCATAGGCATGGGGCATGCTGGCTGGAGATGATGGGAGTTGTAGTCCAAAACATCTGGAGGGCACCACATTGGGGAAGGGTGCTCTATAGGCTTCAGATAAAATACAAAACCTATACTTGACATACCAGGTCATATCACTTTCACTGAACAATTAATGTACCGTAAGTTGTTCTTCCCACTATGATGTTTCCAAGATTCACAGATAAATTCTATAAAATGCAATCTAAACAACAAACTAGTATTTACCTCCAGACAATCTTTCTTCTTGTGTGTCAATGCCCCACAATTTTCACAGGCTCCTTTGCGGTATTTAGTTGTAACAGCATCCTAAACAGAAAAACAAACAAATAGTTCATATCAACAGTACACTGATTTCTTTCCCCTTCCATCAGCCAGAATACAGTAGGCCCAATTTGACTCCACCAGGAACAGCTCAGCTATACAAATTAAATTGTTCTGGAATGCTAATTGCACAGAATTTTAGTCTGAAGTGTAACTCCAACAAGTCATCTGGTATAAAATTGTCTACAACATTTGGTACTGAGCAAGCATGACAAACCGTCATTGAATTAAATCGTTTGAATGCAAGTAATGAGAAAAAAATTCTAAAGTGGATAGGGCTTATTCATATTCTCATGTGCCAGTATTCACATCTTACACATGGCTACATACCTCTTTGACTCCTCGCTTATACCATTCCCCTAGAAATGTAAATTCTTGTTGCTTCTCCGGCTGAGGTCTCTGATGCTTTAATGTAGGCCTTTTTGAAGGATCTATATACCATGGCACTGAGGAAATGTACTGAGGAATATGAGGGTTGATGTCTCTGTAACAAATAGAAGAAGTTGCTTATGCTACAATCGTATACAGACGCTTACCAGAGAGTAAACCCCATTGAAGACAGTAGGACATACTTCTGAGTAAACATGGAAAGGGAGCAGCGCTGTTAACACACATAACTGCTACAGACATCTACAAGGGCTAGAGAAACTGCTTTTAAAAAAGTGGTGAGAATCGTCTGGTGACCAGACAAGATGAAGAGGATTACCTCAAACGACTAAGGGTTCCCACACTTTGGAAAAGTCTTGACCAAAACATTAGTAACTTAATATAGGAAAATAGCATCTGTTCAGTGTACCAAACAGTAGCATTGGAACTTACAGTGCAATCCTAATTGAAAGATCCACTGGCTGGAGGGAGTTAGGATGAGGTGGAGGGCCACCTCACTGCTGGTGGAAAGTGCTCTGCACCAGGCTACCCAGCAGAACTCCTTCCACCTGCAGTCCAGTGCTCAGCTAGCAGAGGGGTCAAAAGGGGGCATTCCACCCCATTTCCATTCCAGGGGCACATTCACTTTGAAGATGTAAAGTTATACCAGGTCAAGGCCTGGTATAACTACGTAATTTCCCTCCCACTGAGAAAAAGATATTCAGAAAAGCTGTCCCCCAACCTCCTGCCATGTGCACAGTGGAAAGATGGAGCTTTGTGTTAATCAGCACTCAATCACAGCGCACCACTACCTGTATATAACCCCCAGAGAGGCAGACCATAACTCAAACCACAGGTTGCACAACACAAGGCTATACATTTCTGGCCTCATGCCACACAGACTTAGAGCTCACAAGGAGGACCTATGGCAATAGGAACCTATGGAAAAAGGGCACTTTACACAACACAGAGAAAGCACTCAACACTCAAAATCCAGACTTTGCAAAAAAAGAGAAAAGAAAAAGAAAACACCTCTCCACTACAGAAGTGGGTATTCATCTTCTCCATTAACTCCTGTATGTAGAAGGCTGTATAACAGGCTTCAGGGAACATGTTGCAGGTGGGGGGCTAAATTGCTCCCCACTGGGCTCTATGCAAGGCAGATGGCATCAGTGGGCATGGCCACACCCACAGATATCACCCCGCACATTTTGCCTTTCTCCATGCTGAGAGGGGCACTCCCATCACAAAAAAGGGACTTGGCCAGCACTGGTAGGAATAGCAGGTTCGCCCAGTGCTGGCTGAGTCCCTGGTTTCACACACTGTACATCATCCCTATGGTGACACACTTCATTTGTTTCATTATAGCAATGCCAAATGTTATAAACAAAGAGATGCCAACAAATTACTTCAGATCCAACCCCTTCCGCACTTCAAAAAATTAAATTGCAGTCAAAAAATGTTACACATATTTTTAGAAGGAAATAGCATCCCTTCTAAATGGGGCAGGGGCTGTAGGTCAGTGGCAGAGCACCTGCTGTGCATGCAGAAGGTCCCAGGTTCAATACCTGGCATCTCCAGGTAGGGCTGGGAAAACTCCAGCCTGAAACCCTGGAGAGGTACTGCCAGACAGTGTCAACAATACTGGGCTAGATGGACCAATGGCCTGACTCAGCATTAAGGCAGTTTCCTATGTTCCTATCTAACAGAGGGAGCTGCTACTAGCAGAGATGAAGGAAAGATTTTATTTAGAGACATACATAAAACTTACTTTCCCTCTTCATCTACTTCAGCTGGTGCATTACCCAGTTTTCGCTGTTCTTCCAATTCCTTCTTCTTCCTCCAGTCCTCCCTAGTCATCTTCTTAGGCTCTTCTAAGCCATTTGACCCTCCAGGAGGGTTAGTAGCTATTGTTTCCATGCTCCCAGATTCCATCTTCCTTTTCCTATTAACATAAACAGATATATCAACCATGGAAATAGACTAAACTGTTAAATAAGTGTCCTTATGAAAGGCAGAGATAGTAAGAGCGTTGGAGTTCTATGTTGAGGAAGGGGGCAGGGGAGATGAAAGTACTAAGAAACCTGTACCAAATGTTAAGCAGAGCCAGTGTGGCGTAGTGGTTAGAGTGTTGGACTGGGACTCGGGAGATCCGGGTTCTAGTCCCCACTCAGCCATGAAACTCACTGGATGACTTTGGGCCAGTCACTGACTATCAGCCTGACCTACCTCATAGGATTGTTGTGAGGATAAAATGGAGAGGAGGAGGAGGATTATGTAAGCCGCCTTGGGTTCCTTGCAGGAAAAAAGGCTGGGTATAAATATACAGTAATACTTTGGATTGCAAGTAACTTGGTCTGAGAGCGTTTTGCAAGACAAGCAAATTTAATTTTTTTTTTTTACTTGATAAACAAGCAAGGTCTTGCAAGACAAGTAGGGATGTAACCGCTTGTCTCGAGCAGGCGTAGCGGGCCAAAATCAGCCCCGCTCACGCCCGCCAGAGACTCACTTTGATATAAGAATGTTTTGGATTACAAGCAGGGTTCCGGAATGAATTATGCTTGCAATCCAAGGCATTACTGTAATAAATAAATAAATAAATAAACTAAGGCCTATTCAGACAGCAAACTGCTGCACTCTCATTTCAGGGCTTTTGTGCTCACTGGCCCCTACATTGTGGGTATGAATAAACAGATAAGGAAACAATACAGAATGGAGGACTGCAGAAAACAGTACACCAGATGCATTCCAGCTTCCTTTCAAATCACCATTTAGGAGCATTCTAAATGTATTTACAATCCACTTGGTTTACAGTAGGCATGTATGCAAACCCAGTGCTACTAATGCTAATGGAACACCACCAGTGAAAGCTTCTTCTTGAATACGACATGGACACTTGCAACAACGTTTCTGTTTGAACAGCAACTCTGCAGCTGTAAAATCCACATTTGTGCAATACCTTTATTATTTATTTACTTATTTATTTATAGTTATACCCCGCCTTTCTTCCTGCAAGGAACCCAAGGCGGCTTACATAATCCTCCTCCTCTCCATTTTATCCTCACAACAACCCTATGAGGTAGGTTTTATGCTAATATGGATTTGGGGATTTTGATTATGGCCAACATGGCCATAAGCTTACAGCCTTTGCTTTCTGCATAACTGTTCTGTTTGTTTACATGATGACAGAAATGCTCTCCCTGACACTACAATAATTACACCCTTTCCTGATTTTTATTAGCTCTTATTTATTTATTTTATTTATTATTATATTTATACCCTGCTTTTTTTACTGCAAGGAACCCAAGGCGGCGTACACAATCCTCCTCCTCTCCATTTTATCCTCACAACAACCCTGTGAGGTAGGTCAGGCTAAGACTGGCCCAAAGTCACCCGGTGAGTTTCATGGCTGAGCGGGGAATAGAACCCGGATCTCCCGAGTCCCAGTCCAACTTTCTCACCACTATGCCACACTGGCTCACTGTATGCATCTGTTTTAACTATGTTGTATGCTGGCTTGGGGACTCTTGTAGCCAAAAGGCAGGATAGAAATTCTTAAGCAAACAAACTCAGCAGAAGTGGTATTTTCAAAACACCGGCAGAAATATAAGATCAGCTCAAGATAAACACTCTGACATGTGATTAACATTTGTTTACCAGTATATATGACATCCTGAACAAAACCACCACAGCCTGTGATCACTGGGGTTACACACACACACACATATATATGAAATAACACGCAAATAAAGTGTTCACAACAACCCCTCTCCCTTCGTACACAGTTCAGGGGTGGGCAACCTGTGGCTCTTCAAATGACTCCCATCAGTTCTAACAGGATAATGCTCAAGGCACAGGAGCCCAAAGGAATAAACGGTCACACACAAAGGGAAATTATACGCTTCTGATATAGTTATACGCTTCTGATACCCCAGTGAGTATTCCCACCTTCCGTGACACTACCCTAGAGAGCGGAGGCGACACTTGCGAGCGGGGTTTACAACTAGAAAACAGCTTTTCTCAGGGCTGTCAGCTTAGAAGAGGTAAGGTTTAAAAACTCGAAAGAAGATGACGGGGGAAAGCCTAATTGGGATTTACTACCCCCTCGTGTGAAACCCCAGGTAGGAACAAACCCGAAATAAAAGAAGACCGAGGGGGAGCCAGAGTTTAAAAGTGTATACACTGTCATAACCCGGATTAAGACCACAGTGTAAACACACTGAACTTGCAGAAAATTGAAGGAGGCATTTACTGTTCCAGGAGAAAATAAGATAGATTACTACCCCCCCCAAACCCCCAAAGGCTAAATTAGGAAGCTCCCCACACTCACCGAGGAGTCCGCCTGCGCCGTCACTTCTACGCCACCAGCGGTGTTGCGCGAAGCAGGCCTCACTTCCGCTTCCCATAATGCAGCGCGCGGCCGTAGTCGCCATTTCTTCTTAAAGGGCCACCGTTCTGTTCCCAAAGGACCCTTTGCAGCCGCCCTCCTCTTTCTCCGTCCCGCAGAATTCTCTGCCCGCGATCGTGAAGCTCGGAACTCGGTCGGGGTACATTCGGCAGTGCCTTCCAAGGCAGCCTGATCCCACAGTATTCAGAATTAAGCCCCGCAGCCTTCATTGGGTTTTATTACCAAGTAAATCCGCACCGTATTCAGAGCCTCAAAGATCGCAGTCATAAAGGGAGGAAATGCGCTTTCTTTTCTGCGGCTTTGTGTTGCAACCCTAGAAGTGGGACTGCTTTGGTGTGTGGCTGCAGATGGCAAACCTCTGTCTAAAAGCTTTCAGAGGAGTAGCCTAAGTGCGTTACAGTAAAAACAGTAAAATCCTTGTGGCACTTTCAAGACGGACACTGCAGTCCTATGCATGTGTAATCAGAATTAGTAGAGCTTACTCCCAGGTGTGTCCGAAATTGCAGTCTAGTTTATTAAGACATAATTTCGTGGATTCGAATTCATTTCATCAGATGCATGAAGGGGAATTTAGTTCAAATAAATGTGCTAGGCTGCAATCCTGTACCTACTTACCTGGGAGTAAGCTCCACTGAAAACAACGAGATTTACTTCTGAGTAGTTACGTTACATAAGATTGTACTGTAGGTCTTTCAGGCGCTACAGGACTCTTGGTTGTTTTCTTTGCCCATGCCTACTCAGAACTAAATCCCATTGAAGTCAATGGGACGTGCTCCCACGTAAATTCACAAAGGATTGCAGCCTTAGATGTCCACAACCAGGTAAGTGCGCCAGAGTATCACCTCTAGAGTAGGCGGCTTGAAGATTATAAGGAGCGTACGGCAGGCCGATCGATCCTACGCGTGCTTGGCATGGGAGTAAGTCGGGTGCGGTGGGTGGGGGTCTCTAAGGCAAGGGTGGGCAGAAAGTATTTCTCCAGACGTTTGGACTTCAACTCCCAGCATTCCGGACCATTGGCCATGCTGGCAGGGGCTTCTGGCTGTTGAAGTCCAAAACATCTGCCCCGTCTCTGTTTGCAACTGGAAATCTTTAGGGGGCAAGGAAGCGGCGAACACATCCTTCTTTCCTCCCGATATTGGTTTAGCGAAGCAGCCAATCAGTAGCGTTAGCGTCCCACGCGGGGGAGCAACAGCCAATGAGGAACGAGGCTAATGATTTAAAAGTAGTCCCGTTGAGAAAGCTGAGCGTGATAATCATGCTTTTGAATAGTGGTGAGTGTGTTGTTAATTAGGGGGAAAGGGGGTTGTGTTTTTAATTATGTTTCTATTTTAATCCCCCCCCCGGCTGTTTCCTTGTGCTGTCTAGTATTTTAGGATTAAGGTGTGCTGGCTTCAGATTTTTAAAAAGTTATAATCAGAGCAATGTAGGTTGCTCATAAGTGCTTCAGTTTTTGTGTTTCTTCTTTCTCCTTTATATCTGTCCTAGGTTGGGAAGGAAGGCTCTTGGTTGTTTGAAGTGGCTTTCCTAGACCTGTAGCTTTCGTCGTAGACTGAAGTAGTTACTCTTGCTGTATGATTATATCAGGTTTTCCTGGCTGACTTGATACGTTTTTAGAGACTAATCTAGGTAAGTAATATTGCAAGAGAGAAGTTGTATAGAAATACTAGAAGCTAGAAATACTATTGTTAGAACCGTTAAACTGATGAGTTCCAGTAGCTGGAGGTAACTGGGGGTTCTGGGACACACTTACCTGGGAGCAAGGGTCGTTGAGTTCCATGGAGCTCACTTCTGAGTAAACATGCACAGGGTAACTGTATATGTGGATCAGGTCAGTGAGGTTATGTTGAAGTACCTAGTGTGGGCAGATGTAAGAGGCAGGGCTCCTGAACCTTTAATAGTTTGTGTAGAAGAGGGAATTTCACTAGGTGTAGGCCCACTATTAAAAGATGGAGGAGCCCTGTCCCCTTTCAGAGTTGGCCACCCTATCTTGAAGTAATTAAAAACCATATAGGTAGAAAGGCAACACTAACTGCTTTTTGGCTGGTTCTACTGCATTGCTGTTTCCTAGTAAAAGATGTTCACTTGCTCTTAAGAGCGGGTGAACTCTGCCTAGTATTTACAGTCCTTTACATACACCAATGCACTGTCTAGCTTAGCTCATACAGTTGAAGAAAGCAGTGCAGGTCCTCTACTACATTAAACAGTGGCTGCCTGTGGCTCACGCTGGCTCAGCTCGTCTGAGCATGGAAAGCTAAGCAGGGTCAGGCCTGGTTATTACTTGGATGGGCGACCCCTCCTCTAGCTTCCTGCATTGAGCATGGGGTTGGACTCGATAGCCTTGTAGGCTCCTTCCAACTCTATATATGAATCTATAAGTGCCTTAGATTCTGTGGAAGCTTCTAGAGAAGTAACTGTTGTATTACCAGTGAGAAATTCTAGTAGAAAAATGGTACTTGCAGTCCTCCGTTGATGAGAGAAGGCTAAGCAAGCAAGAAACTCGGAAATAATGCTGCAGATGTCTATTTTAGTGGCCATTTGTTGCCAAAGAAATGGCAACACATATCTTCATAGACAAAGAGAATGACGGGACTGGCACTACTGCTACTTCTAAGGACCGGCTGAGACTGCTATCGGCACCTTGTGAGTTTGCATTAATACAAACTTAAAAACTGGTACAAATACACTGAAATGTCTATTTAAAACAAGGTTTACTTAAAAGTGCTAATGAACTTGAATTACTGGCCATTCTGAGTGCCTAGTAGCTCCATGACTCTCTTGTAGTATACTCAACTATGTATAGACTCCCTTCCACCTTGGAAGTCCAGAGTTAGTAGTGGCATCTCAGGGTATGGCTTGAGGGAAGCTGCTTTACAGAATCTAAGCAGGTCTGAGTCTGGTCAGTGCTTGGAGGGGAGATTGCCTTGGAATCACCTTGCGTTCATGATGGGTGGGATATAAATGTGTGTAATAAAAGGTTTTAAGAGCAAGGTAAACAACATGTTAATGATGCTGCTGTGTTAATGGCAGCATTAAGAGCAGACCTCAGTCTTGAGATGCTTGTAGGTATAACTGGAAGGATCCAAAGAAAAACAGCCAAGTGGAAGGGAGGGAAAACTAGAACGGGCTATGCTTCTATTTTGTCTCATGGTAGTTCTACCTACTACATAGAAAAGTCTCTTGCTCACCTTGTATCTCATGAAGGAGGTTGAGTTGCAGGATACTGTCTTGTCTTCCATGTAAGTTTCTTCCCCACTAAACTGTCACCTGGCCTAAGGCTATAGTGCTTGTACTAATTCCTGTTAGCCTTGCTGTAGAGTAGCACCACTGAAACTGGGCTTGTAGCAATTGCCATATTGCTTGAATTGGTTGCAAGGTTATAACCTGTAGGTTATAGTAGGTCTCCAGTCCAACTCGATACATTTCATTTATTACATTTCTATACCGCCCAATAGCCAAAGCTCTCTGGGCAGTTTACACAGATTAAAAACCTTAAAAATACACTAATCTTGTCTTATGTAAAACGGTATACTGTACTTAAATAATGAAGACGTTTTGGTACACTGGGTCTCAAGCATGGTGGGTGACCTGATTTCTTTCCACAGCAAAGACGTTTGTTGAAAGGTCTCAACCTAAGCCTCCACTTGCTGGAAGGACAGCTAATGTAAATCCAGTAGCATCCAAATCAGCCAGGAAGGCTCTGGGAAACTTGAACAGGCCCCTAGCAACCACAAAGGGTCAATTCCCTAAAGGAAAACAGTTCGTCTCTGCAAGAAAGGTTAGTAGAATGAATATTCTGTTAGACTATGTCAGATGCTCAACTAGAAAGAACAAGGGATGCTGGTGTGAAATCTAGAGCAGAGAACAGATGTAAATAAAAGTCAAGAACCCATGGTGGCCTACTTTATTCTGGGAAAGTAGCAAAAATAGTTCTAGTAACTGTGTTAAATAATGTTGTGGTAGTGCATGTTGGAGGGAATTTCTCCCTCATCCCCCTCCACTTGGCCCAGAAATCTGCTCCAGAGTGTTTCCCAGCCCTCTGAGCAGATTTTGAGGAGTGTGAGAGGGGGAATTGCCCTGGCCCCCAGTCCAGTTCTATTAGCAGCATTGGGTAGGACCCTATATGTGTTTTGATTTTGCAGTGCTTAAACAAAAGATAATTAGGGATTCCTTAAGGGCACAGTCCTATCAGGATGCCTATAAGGTTTACAGGCATCCAATGCAGACCCAGACTGGGAGAGGCAGTGGAGGCGATCTTCATCTCCCTGTGCTCCTGCTCTGCGTTTTTGCTAGGCGAGCTTTTTCACTCATCTAGCTGGAGTGTCTTGGAGGGGAAGGGAAGGAGGCTGGAGCGGCCGCAAGGATACTTTGTATCCTGGCTGCTCCAGTCTCCTCCCCCAAATGCCCCCTTTTACCCCTCTCCAAGGTTGCTTTCCCAACCTGAGAGCACCTGGTGCGGTTCTTTATTCGCCAGGTGTGGGATGGGGTGTGTGCGTCAGAAGTCCCAATTCCCAGCTGAGGTTGGAACGCAGTTTCTGACCTTGGATCTGGGAATCTGACACAGTCTAGGGCAGTGATGGCGAACCTTTTTGAGCCCGAGTGCCCAAACTGCAACAGAGAACCAACTTATTTATTTCAAAGTGCCAACACTGCAATTAAACCTGAATACTGAGGTTTTAGTTTTAGAAAAACAACTCATACAGTTGTCTGAACTAATTAACATCTTTTGTCTTAAAAGAAAAACACAATAACGGAGCTTTCACTGAAAAAAACAGTTTTTTGTTGAAAAAAAAATCAACTCAAAAAATTATTATAGTACTACATTGTACACATAGCCTGAAGGGAATTTATGCAAACTTTTTAAAGAATTAGGCACATGTATTTTTGGATAAGGGATTCTCAACTTGTAATATGATTATATGCCAGACTGAGATTGTATGGGGCAAGCTTTACCCCGGGTCCTTTCCCTGCTTCTACAGGTGTCGGATTAGTAAAAGTAAAAGTCAACCTGTACTAGGATGAGCAAGATAAACAAGAAAACTAAACGTGCTTAACACATTTTAAACACTTTGTCTTGGACTGCAAACACTGCATTAGGTAAAAGTTTGCATTGGGCATGCTTTTCACAATTAATGTGATTTTTGCTATTGCATGCATGCTGATAATTTGTCAAACCTTGGCTCATACTCCGTTAGTTTGAGAGCAACACATGCAGCACTCAGGTCAACTGTTAGGGCTTTACATCCAAGCCATGCTCTGTGCATCATTCTTCAAAATCTTTTAAATGTGATAACAATGTAGAAAAGAATTCTGTAACAGGAATTCTAGAATAAAATCATTCTGTTCCACACTGTGAGAAAGAACAAAATCATTAGTGTTTTGCAGAAGGGGACAGTCTTTTCGCGATCTGGTGACCAATTGCTCGAGTGCCCACAGAGAGGTCCATGCGTGCCAGCTGTGGCACCCATGCCATAGGTTCGCCATCACTGGTCTAGGGGCCCTAAGATCACTCCCTAATACGCTTTAAACTATATTCACCCAAGATTAGAAGACCAACTACATAGGCAACTTACTCCTTACTCTTTCCTTCACCCTTCCAATGATTCTTGGATTGATCTTTAACCTCAAAATTGTTCAGCTGCAGACACAAATGCTGTCTGCTTTTCTTTCCCCTACTTAATGCAGTTATATTTGAGGAAAGGAGATGCTGGCTAGCTTGCACTGATCTGGAGAGAGGCTGCTTAATCCTTAAGTGATTTTGAGCCTATGCCTTATTCTGGTATTCTTTCAAAAAAGAATACCTATGCCTTATTCTGGTATTCTTTCAAAAGCAGATTTTTGTCTGCTTCCGTGCATGGTCACAGGGGAAGTGGAAATCTATTGATGATGGTGGATATGATATTAGGGGGTGACTAAACCAGTGGTGGGCAGCTTGTAGGCCAAAACATCTGGAGAGCCACAACTTCCATCAGCAGCAGTTGGCATAGCTAATGAGAGAGAAGCAGCAGTCAGGCATCCCTCCATTGTGCCTGGATCTGTAGGAGGCCATCAGAGGGAGAGGAGAGGACACCTTCCACCATGACCTGCTGAACTTTGCAACCAAGAATAGAGTATTGTATCTAATTTTTTTCCTCTTCTCTTCCAATCCTTTTTGTGTCATGTTTTTTTTCAGACTGCAAGCCTGCAGGAAGGGACTGTTTTAAGAAATATCTTTGTTAGGTGACTTTTTGGCTAAAGGGCAGGAGAACAATGTTACTAATAAATAAATAGGGAAAACCATCTGGAGGGCCACAGCCCACCCCTGCTCTAAACACACACTTGCACCTTTTTTACTTTTGAGAAGCCTGATGCAGGATGTAGTATGTTATCATGCCTGCTTGGAACATGAATTGTCATAGATACTCAACTACTTTTCTGTGTTCAGGGAATAAGCCCTTCAGGAGCATGGAGGGCAACATCTTCCCTCTGACCCTGACTGTAGTCTCCTGGAGGGCAGGTTGCTGCTGTTCTGGTAGAGCTGGCCAGAAAGTAGCATGTTTTACCAGATATACAGAAGCACAGTATGGTATGGGTTACAATGTAACCCAATGTATGGGTTACATTGGGAACTGTTTTTTAAATTGTTTTTAGCCTGCTCTTTAGCCAAAAATGCTCCCAGAGCAGCTTGCATAATATCAATGAACAAGACAGTCCCTGGTCACAGGCTTACAGCCTAAAATACCCAGTACAAGGAAAAGGAGGGAGAGGGAACAAGCAACTTGGGCACCAATTTTTAAAGCTATATAATTCTTAGAATGGCTAGTGGGAATGGCTCAGAGAGAGAGAAGGAGCCAAATGGAGCTGGTTGCCTGGCAACCTTGGCCTAGTCAGCAGGGTGACCTTGTAAGATACCCAGGAGGGAGTAGCGGAGAAAGCCAGAACAATTCCAAACTTTGTTCTGTAATGTTTTTTTCCTGGTTATTTTTACTTAAGGCTGCTGAGAATATAAGCAGAGTTGAAGGCTGCAGCATGGTTACTGAAGACTGTCCAGAAAAGGAGAATCTGTTTCCCTATAATCCTCTGGGTAATACCTGATAATGATATTTTCAGTTTTCTTGGCAAAATAGGGGTGGTGGGTAGATTATGCTAGCTGGTGTAATCAATGTACAGATATAAAACATTTAGACAATAGCATATGATATTGCTGGAATGTCAAACAGTGTGTAGTAAACTGAATATCTATGCTACATCAACATAGATGAAGTTATCATGTAAAAAGTTGAAGAAACACTCGTAGACTGGATTTAAGCACTGCTACTGAGTTAAGTGTATCACAGCTCCCACACATCTAAGATGGAATTTAAAACGCACACAAAAAGCTACACCAAATGATTGAAATTTTCTCTGAACAGAATTTGAGAGTTTTGAGGTTCCAGAGGAGCACAAGCTGAGCCATTTGTCACTGACTGGTGTTCCTCTTATGACATTTGAAAATGCATCTGACAGATTTCCAAGCACAATCCCTGTACCTGTAAAACCACCTTCATTTTCATGGGATTATGGTAAGTAAAGTCTTGATCTGCATTCAGCAAAGTGGGTAGCTGTAATGTTCCCCTGAAAAGGCCTAGAGATAGTTTGAATGGAGCAAGTACTGAAAGGATTCAGAAATAACTTGGTGACTGCCTAGTAACAGTGGCCTAAAAGTTAAGAACATAAGGAGAGCCCTGCTGGATCAGACCAAGGGTCCATCTAGTCCAGCATTCTGTTCACACAGTGGCCAGCCAGCTGCCCACGGGATCCCACAAGCAGGACATGAGTGCAACAACACCCTCCCGCCCATGTTCCCCAGCAACTGGAATACATAGGCATACTGCCTCTGATACTGGAGGTAGCATGTAGCCAATCGGGACTGGTAGCCATTGATAGCCTTCTCCATGAATTTGTCCAGTCTCTTTTTAAAGCTGTCCAAATTGGTGGCCATCACTACAAGCTGGATGACTCGGGTAACAAATATACTGGACACAAAGAAAACTGATAGCTCAAGCAATCAAAAGAATTGTAACTGACTTGAGATGCTATCTGATCTTTTTTTTGTTCTTCCAGACACTCTGCAATCAACTAAAGACTTCCTGGCTACCTTAGATGAAATAATAATTGATCTTCCACCTCCTTTGTAATATGCAAACAGGCTATCTTTTTAAAAACTGAATCCTAAGTTGTATCAATTCTATAATAAAGAATATGTCATTGTAGCCTACTTTGAACTGACTAACAAACTAGAGGTTTGGGGATGTAGAAGTAAATTTTGTCCAGGCTTCAGTTTAACAGAAAGGCCTGGAAGGGCAAGTCAGACCTTTCCTTGACCTTCCAGAAAAATACCCTGAGGGCAAATCACTCATCTATTGATTGTGCCTATCTGTGTTATGCGAAAGAAAGAAAGAGTACCGTGAGCCATGTCCCCCCTGCAAAAGACTGATTAATTATGTAAAAGCCATGATGGCTGGAAGATGGGCAATGCCTGACCTTTTGTCAGACCTAGGTGTGTCCTTTTGACTTGTCTCTCTGTTTCTTGTACTGACTCATTGTTACCTGATCTCTTGAGTCATGCATGCTATTTAGTATAATTGAAGTGTCTCCCTTTCATTCTGGTTGACATTCCTGACTCTGCTGAGATGCCATCGTGAATTCACTAATAAACTTTCCTTTCTAAGAGCTTCTCCATACACAATGCAGTAGATCAATTTTTTCCACAGCAGGGAGAACTACTCAATGTAGTGAGGTCAGAATTCCTGATGTCCTTCTTGATCAAGGGAGGAGTGTCTAAACATGGAGCTGGAGGGGACCCTAAGCATGCTTACTCCAAAGTAGGCATGTATAATCTTGCGGCCTTGGTCAATTGGTGGTGGAGTAGCTGCTGTGGCTATCCAAGCCTGGGGGATCTGGGTATGACAAATGAGTTCTCATAAGACAGGTGCAACTGTGAACTTAGGGTTTAATTAGAAATTTAAGAATGGAAGTGCTCTGAAGCTTAGATCTTTGCTACACCCAGACTCGGAATTGGTTGGCAATGAAACTGAACTTGCCGTTCTGACCAGTACTGTGGCATGGGCTTCTACTCTGAAGTAGTAATGCATTTGGGTCTTCGCCAGTGCTGAAAGGCTGAATTAGTAGTAGGTGCTTATGGGAACACTTAATGTTTCTCTGTGGTCTTTCCAGGGAATCTGTATAAAGAACCCTCTTTTGGATGAATTTAAAGTCTTAATCTAGAATTCCTCTATAATATCAAACTTCCTCCTGGATAGAATTACCTAACCAGCAGTCTCCTAGGAAAAGGGACTATGGAAATAATATGAGGTGGTGAGTAAAGGATAGAAGTATGACTGTTCTTAAATAGCCCATCTGTTCCTTTTGAAATAAATTCTGCAAGAGGCTTGCTAATCTTTTAAGGAATTACAGCTGGGGATTTCTTTTTTAGCATATTAATTGAAGGCTGGTTTCAGATAAAGTATTCTGGTCACATGACTGGGAACCTTTTTAACATTGGCTGAAAACATGTATTATATTTATATCCCACCTTTTTTCAGTTCTGGACACATTTGGAAGTGAGCCCCATTGAAACGAGTAGGGTACTGCAGGACTCGGTCCTGGGCCCAGTGCTCTTCAACATTTTTATTAATGACTTGGATGAGGAGGTGCAGGGAATGCTTATCAAATTTGCAGATGATGCAAAATTGGGTGGAACAGCTAATACTCTGGAAGACAGAAAAATAATTCAAAGTGATCTCGATAGGCTGGAGCGCTGGGCTGAAAACAACAGAATGAAATTTAATAGGGATAAATGCCAAGTGCTGCACCTAGGAAAAAAACCAAATGTGGTGTTACAGGATGGGGGATAGTTGGCTCAACAATACTACAAGGATCTTGGAATTGTTGTAGATCATAAGCTGAATAAGAGCCAACAATGTGATGTGGCTGCAAAAAAGGCAAATGCTATTTTGGGCTGCATTAATAGAAGTGTAGCTTCCAAATTGCGGGAAGCACTAGGTCCCCTCTACTCAGCACTGGTTAGGCCTCATCTTGAGTACTGCATCCAGTTCTGGGCACCACACTTTAAGAAGGATGTAGACAAACTGGAGAGGGTTCAGAGGAGGGCAACAAAGATGATAAAGGGACTGGAAACAAAGCCCTATGAGGAAAGACCGAAAGGACTGGGCATGTTTAGTCTTCAAAAGAGAAGACTGAGGAGATATGATAGCACTCTTCAAGTACTTGGAAAGGTTGCCACACGGGGTTGTTGGAGCAATATGACAATGGAACCAACTACCTAGGGAGGTGGTGGGCTCTCCCACACTGGAGGCATTCAAAGTGCAGCTGGACAACCATCTCAGGGATGCTTTGCCTTGGGTTCCTGTATTGAGTGGGGGGGGGGGGGTTGGACTCGATGGCCTTGTAGGCCCCTTCCAACTCTACTATTCTATGAAATCTATTGGGCTTATTTCCTAGTAGGCATGTGTTGGGTTGTGCTTTAGAGGTTTATTACTCCACTCCTTTCTCCCTGTCACCCTGCACTACTTTAGAATGGGGAAGGAGGAGGCTTTTGCCCATGAAAAACATTTTAAGCATTTGCCCATTTCCTTTCAGGGAAGTGCTGTCATAGGATTAAGAGTTACCAAGTGAGGAGATGCTTTCTATCTCTAAATCTTGAGATCCATTCAGGGCATAGTACCATCCAAGCAGAGTTTGGATCCAAATGTCTTGTTTATCAGACCTATTTCCTGTAGCCAAGTGCACGTAGAAGGTCTCAGATTTGATCCTCTTCATCTCCAGGTATGGCTGGAAAAACTCCGGCCTGAAGAGCTGCTGTCAGTGTCAATAGTACTGGGCTAGATGGACCAAGGGACAACACAGGAAGTTGCCTTATGCGATTTACATGGTTACAAAACTCATCAGAGGAACTGTCTTCCCAAGGAAGTCTCCAGGAGGATGCTAATGGTTTATGATCACCTTGGATTCCTCATTTGGTTTTTTAAATGTGTATCTAACCAACCTGTGGAATCAGCAGTCTGAGCCAGGGTCAGACAAAGCTGGAGAACATCCAAAATAACCTGATGGAAAAGAGAACAAGCCTCAGGCTGTAGGAAAATAAAGTGTTATTCTTCAAAGTAGACCTTTGAAGAATAAAACTTCGTTTTCCTACAAACTGAGACTTGTTCTTTCTCTTCCACAGAGCCTGAGCCAGGACTTTCCAGCAGTGGTGATTTGGAGTCATAGTTTTTATATTTTACAGCAAGTTGCAATGTGTCTCAACAGCTTCTCAGATGGCTACAAGGTGCCATTATGTGGCCATCTTGATGTACAACATCACTCTTCAGTAGGGCTGGATGCACACTTAAGTGCTGTAGTATGAAGTTCATCTTAATTGGGCTGACTGTTGCAGTGGTTATTTCCCATGGCTGTGTTGGAATTGCACAGTTCCCTGATCTTAGTTTCATTCAGAGCAACATCACAATAACAAAATGGAAGCATTCTGACTGAGCCTTCTGATGCCCATAAAAAAAAGGGTGGAGCGGAGCAAGTGCGAAAGGCCACAATCAAGGTTGATGCATATTCCAGTTGAATACCTTGACCCAGGCATCACGGGTTAGAGTTAACAAGGTATGAGAATATAACCACCCAAACAGCCCATTCATGTGTATCCTAAAGCAGCAGCTCATGAAGAACTTTGTCTTGAGCATTCCTAGCTACATAAAACTCATACCTGCAACCATTCCAGCCAGCACAGCTGATGGAGATGAGAGGGGAGGAGGTGGGGCCATTCTACCATCCCTGCTGAAATGCTCTATTCCCCCCCCTTCCCTCCCTAGTCCGTGTGTGTTGCCTTTGTCTTCTGTTGATTATAAGCTGTTCCTGGAGCTTTTCGAGTAGGATAAAAATACCCTAAACAAGTAACATATGGATACACTCGTGACTGCTGTGGGAGAATCCAAAGACTAGAGCCAACAAGCATGGGACTTCAGCTTTCTAGCTGCATTAGCGCTATGGTGTTGGGGAAAGAGGGCTGCCATTGAGGGGCTGGAAACATTCTTAACATAGTCTTCCACAGTAAGGCTTACAGCTACAGTGAGTGTTGGACTGGGACTCGGGAGATCCGGGTTCCAGTCCCCACTCGGCCATGAAGCTCACTGGGTGACTTTTGGGCCAGTCACTGACTCTCAGCCTAACCTACCTCACAGGGTTGTTGTGAGGATAAAATGAGGAGGATTATGTACACCGCCTTGGGTTCCTTGCAGGAAAAATGGCAGGGTATAAATATAATAAATAAATGCAGCAGGGATGAGCAACTTGTAGTCCAAATCGTAAGGAGGACTGCAACTCCCATCATCCCTCACCATTGGTTATGTTGGCTAGGGTTGATGGGAGCTGTAGGCCAAACTGTCTGGAGGGCCACATGTTGCCCATCCCTGAGCTTAATAGGGATGGTTTCTTTGGGATGGGAGGAGTTTTCAGAATTGTAACGTGTGCATTGTGAAATGTTCCAAACGTTTGGCTAAATCTGGCAGAAGTTATATACGTAGGTGACAAAGGAATATAGTCTCACTTAAAGAAAAAAAAGGCAGCCTGTATTAAGGGCAGCTTTGTTATGATAATAGGCCTGGATGAAGGGCTGTGTCTTATTGTATAACACACTAGAGGTGAAAAGCGTCGTGCCTGGGTGAAAGGCTCATGTGTATATGTAGTATTAATGGGCTGAATTATGCTTGCAAGGAGCATATACCTAGTGGGTGCTTACAAAGATATTTGCCTTCTGCAAAGCTTATCCAAATGGCCAAGGTCGCACGCTCTTATCACTTCCATTATTCAGAAATGTGCACCATAATTGAATGTACTTAACATGATCTAGGTAATAAACATTTATGCTGTGCAGCCAGCTGCTGGTAGTGTGCTAGTTAGAGTGAGAACCTGCTATTTCCTTCTTTTAAAAGCTGCTTTTCTTAAAGTAGATTTGGCCTCTAGTGAGAATACTTGAACTTATTTTTATCCAAAGCTGTTAGCTATACGGAATAGTTTATGATTTCTGGTTCTCTAGGCTTCCTTTCCAGGTTTTGGAATGGAGCTGAGTAGGTGCTTATTGTAATACAGTTTACAGCGCAAACATGAATCCTGAGCGTTCATTGACATAAGCAGCACAGGATTTTGAAGGGAGCAGAATCCGAAGCACTTGAAACAAAAACATTTACCATTGGCAACAGGCCCATTTTATCACTGCCGTTCTACCCAATAATGAAAGTGATAACTTGGACCAGTCCTTGATTTCCTGTTTGAGTCTTTTAATAAATGGTAAGTAATTAAGCTGCATTAGTCTATTTGAATTTTTTTTGGCATCGTTACTCCCAATATGTTTATTGTGTAATCCTCTATATATTCAGAACTAAGCCCCACTGCACTCAGTTGGACTTATGCCTAAGTAAGTGTATAGGATTGCGGTCTTAGGGTGCAATCATGCACGATAAGACAGAAAAAAAGTTTTTTTAAATTGTATAAACATGATAGGGATGTGTCTGTAGCATTAAAGTGTATAGAGACTTCTGTTAGGTTATACAGTCTGTGTACATCATCTGATGTGCAGGGTAAACTGACAAAATATTCTCTGTGTGTATATGTACAATTGGATAATACATATTTGTTAAAATAAACCAAGAAGTACTGCATTAGACAGAAGAGAATTAATAAATAATCAGGATAACCTAATACTTTAATTAGGGCTGGGTAAATGAAATACTAAGAAGTTTTGTGGTCCTTGGGCACTCATGTGTTGTAGGCCAGAAGGAAATCAGGAAAGAGTTATTATGGATTATTACCTTGGATCATGCACTATATCTATTTTCTCATTAACTATTTGGCCATAATCCAAAGAGTCTCTTTGATGTTGAAGCACTTAATTGCCCTTTCCCCCAGATTCCTATGCTGTGACAGAAGTACTCCTAAAGTTCTCCCCGTTTTTGGTAAAGTTCTCCAGCAGTCTTTGAGTTGTTGGGTGGAGCGGAAGGTTGGTTTCAGAAGAGAGAGGTATTCAGAAACCCTGTTGTGCAAGGGGGCTTCCGGATGAGACTTACCATTCAATTGCCTTGTCTCATTCACAGAATTTTACTGGGGGTCTAGGCATTGCACTTGTAACCTTCCTGTTATTTAACCCCCCCCACAAACAAACAAACAAACCAACCAACCACACAGTTAAGGAAGAAAAAATAGAATATGGACACAATGTCTTTCGATTGGTAGCGCTAGGGCCCCCCTGTCTAGAAGCTCCCTAAATAAAGCTCCCAGGAAAACTCCTTAGACCCTAGACATTGTGTTTGCCATTCTTATTTATTGGGAGAGTACTTGATGTTGATGCTGTTGGAATTGAACAAGTTGTAGAATGGGCTGTTTACCTAGCTGAAAATCTGAATCCCTTGTGAGGGTTAGCACTCAGCACTTTATTAGTACAGTTTATTTCTTAGCACTCTGAACTTTTATATTCATCATCGTAGTAAGGCTAATAATTAGGAGGACTGCATTTCCTGTTTATGCTGCACTGCACTAACTCATTTGAAGTCTTGCACTTTGATTTGGCTGGAATTCAAATTTTAAGTTGTTCTTACTTTATGAGTGTATTATATCGGCCACTTTCTGCTTATTTTTAGGTTTATAGTATGTGCCTGGGGAATGAGCCTCTTGGAAGGGGTGGGTGGGGCACCCCCATTACAGTATTCATGGACAGAGGTACGGTAAGTAGGGTGCTGAGGGGTTCACCAGGCAATGTGAGGGGAAGGGCGGTTGGACATTTGAGAACTGCTCCCTCTACAGGTCGATCCGTAAAAGTCCTACTATACGTGATTTAATAGTGGATGAAGGGGGGCCCAACCTGGTATGTGCTACCTGAGTGAATGAGCTGAGAGGAATTTCTCTGTCCCTTCCTTGTCACCCTGGGTATGTTGTGCAGCACCAGCGTAGACTGGCGGGTCAGGGAACAGGGTTGCTTTCACCTATAGGGATTCTTTCTCCCACCCAAGACCCAGAGCTTTGAAAGAAGGCTGAGCAACCAGGCTAGGTGTTTGAAGGCCCCACAGGAGGGTGACCTGTGGTCTCTGGAGTGGTTGCCTCTACCCACCCTGTAATCAAGCCAGTCCAAAAACTGGGGATGAAAAAGACCATTTTGCAACAAGCTGGACATTGCAGTTTATAGTATGTCGTTTCTTAAGCTAGTCTGATTGTTGTCTCAAATGCAGTCTTCTGCAATGAGTTCAAAAGCATGTATTTTCCACTATCTTTACTGGACTATAAAGAGATGCGCCTGTCACCTACATTACAATTTTGGCACCAAGTTAAGACATTTTTTATTTTCCTGGCATTTTAACTTGAGAAATGCCTTAGCCTGCTTTTTATGCTTTTAGCTGCCGCCTCATTTTATCATTAATATCATGGTTTTATTGTATATTTGCTGTTATCATCCTGGAATCTATTGGATGAAGGGTGGAATACAAATGTGTGAAATAAATAAAAGCTAATTAAAAGTACTTCATGACATTATATATATATATATATATATATATATATATATATAATTTAGCTATATTGGCAAAGTAAATCTAAGGTCTATAGAAGATCCTGCATTTATAGTCCATTATCCTGCTTTATCTCATATGTGATCATACAGGCCTGTGGCTTACACTGGCTCAGCTTGTCTGAGTGTGGAAAGCTAAGCAGGGTCCGGCCTGGTTATTACTTGGATGGGAGACCCCTCCTCTAGTTTCCTGCACTGAGCAGGGGGTTGGACTCGATGGCCTTGTAGGCCCCTTCCAACTCTATGATCTATGAAATCCTACTTTGGATATCTGTCTCCAAATGTGATGACTATCCACTGTAATCATTGATATGGCTTTGATGTGTTGAGTAAAATCTTTTGCGATACCTTATTGCATTGAGCTGTACAGAAGCCACATAGAGCTGGCCTTCATAAGAAGAACTTGTCTGTGTTCTGCATGAGGTGTCACTATACTATTTCAAGGTCACTGTAATGTCTAACTAATTACTCCCCATGATGAATTTATTGAATAGTGTCTGGATTTTACATTATGTTCTAAAAGAGCAATATATATGCTGATTAGTTAAAAGTAATTTCAATTAAAATATCCCATATGCTGTGTTCACTAGCAGAACCCCCCCCCCCCCAGAAATTATATTCAGAAATCAAGGTAGTAATGATAATTGCTTTAAATATAAGGATACATGATGACAAAGAAAGTGCTGAAAATTTAACATGTCATTAAATTAGCTTTTGGGGCCATTAAGTTAATTTACCATTAAATATATAATCAAGAAGACTTAAGGATGGATGAACAGTGTTCAGACCCCTGACTTACCACCTCCTGGAAATATTTCCTTTTATTATGCTGGTATGTAAAACTATTACATTTTAAATGATGATTTGCCTATGATGGCAGCTGTCCTGTAGGGTTACTTGTAATAAGGCCTCTAAGCTTTAAGTTCTAAATAAACTGGTGGAAAACAGGGTGGGGTGGCAGACAGGGAAATGTCTTTAGGAAAGTAGATCATAATTTCACACCCTGTTGAGTGAGCTGTGTTTCCATCTGGCTCTTGTAATGGCTGGGGTGATATTACATTGGTTTCCTTCATGTTGTTGCAAAAATGCCGTGAGTCCTTTCTCCGCTAACTCAATTGCTCAGAGAAAGGAAAGCAGCACACACCAGCAATGAGTTTTTCAAAGTTTTATTTCTGCGCAAAAAGGACCAGCTGGGGCGCGTGCCGAAATCAAAGCTGGACAAGGATCAGTGGGGCATACAAGCCTTCTTATACATTTTTACAGCCATGGGTGTTTCTACTTTCAGCGAATCAAATACAATCATTAAACCGTGCCAACCAGTCAAATTCCATTCCTCCGTTATGACGACAACCAATCAGATGTGTTTCTCTGAACATGGCAAGTTTTAATCTTTAGTTAGATAGATGGCCACCTGGCCATCTCTTGGCTAAAGACATGGTTTCTCATGACCTCTTAGGTCACCTAAGATATCGGCCTTGCTACTTTGAGCGGTACATCTTATCACTCAAAGGGACTCTTCTCTTGCCTGTATTCTGGGATTTGGCACCCAGGAATAGGCTTTTGGGACTAGATAACAACTTAAGGTGAAAACATGGCGGCTAAACATACAATTCAACAAAGAATACAATACAATCAGAACAGACCTTCAAGGTTCTCTGTCTGGAACAACAAAGCAGATAAACAAAGCAGGTGCAGTGGCACATGGTATGCGGGCAGAATCTAGGTCAATTAACGGGGTGCAAAACAGTTCATGAGGCTTTTGGACCTTTTGTCTTAACAAATGCCTATTGACAGCAAGGTGGTCTTTCAGGGATCTTTGGCCTGTGTGAGGACTGTTCTCTAATGTCATTCTTGCTGGCCAGGGGATGCTGGGTCTTGCAGGACCTTTCTGTTTGTCTAAACATGCAGGGACTGGGTCTTCTGTGCAGCTTTTTAACTCAGACTTCTATCATTTCATACATGAAACTGGGAATCTTTCTGCTGTGAGGCATGTGAATCTGGGAACCTTTGTGTGTAAGGCAGGTGCCTTGTCTGTGTACCTAAGTGAATGGGCAATGCCTCTCACACCTGGGGTCTTAGGTGTTTTGGGCCTGGCTGGGTCATTATTAGAATGGATCTTAAGAGTCCATTCTGTGGCTTTCTCTTAATTTTGCCTGGAGCCTGCTCTTCTGCATCTTGTTTACAGCTAGTGGCGAAGCATGAAGGCCCCATTGTTCTCTTGCTCATCTTGAAAGTATCTTTTTAGGGTTACTTCGGACAGACCAGACTTCTGGGCGTTAGGCCAACTATACTGATAACCTTCTGCAGGCGGGCGGCCAAAACTGTGTGTGTGCGTATGTGTGTCTGACTTGCTTGTTTTTAAAATGAGGTTTGTGTTTTCTTCTGAAGCAAGCTATGTACTTGGACCTGTTTAATACACGTGAAAGCTAGGCAGGAACTTTCTGTACATGCTTTGGGTCTATTTTTCTCTAACAATGTTAGCAAATGAAGCAGAACAATCTTGGTAAAGAAGCAACTGAATGGACAGGGCTACAGGCACACGTTCAGAGTTGGAAGAGAGACATCAACATTCATCTGTCTAAGTCCAGCATGTGTAGTTGGATGGATGCCAGGATCCAGAGGGCTTCTGAGCCCCCTTCTACATTTACCCCGCCAGCTGTCAAGCCACCCTCATGAAGCTTTGCAGATCTCTGGGAGAGGCCTCTGGCTCAGTGCAAGGAACCGCAAGTCACAAAAACTAACTGGAAAGCTCTGGTGTGTACTATGTGGAAATGTCATAGATGCTCATCTTTAGTATGAGAGAGCCAGTATGGCATAGTGGTGAGAGTGTTGGACTGGGACTTGGGAGATCCGGGTTCTAGTCCCCGCTTGGCCATGAAACTCACAGGGTGACTTTGGGCCAGTCACTGACTCTCAGCCTAGCCTACCCCACAGGGTTGTTGTGAGGATAAAATGGAGAGGAGGAGGATTATGTAAGCCGCCTTGGGTTCCTTGCAGGAAAAAAGGCGGGGTATAAATATAAAAATAATAATAATAATAAAAAAATAGTATCCTGACCTAAGTGTCTTAAGAACTTTCATATGACCACATAGTCTACACACTGGCTGGATTCAGACAACATGATAACCCATACTCAAGGGTTGAGTGTGGGTTGTTGTTGAAACGGGTTATGTTGTCTGAACCTAGCTGTGCTAACAAACTATAATTTCATAGAATCATAGAAGAGTAGAGTTGGAAGGGGCCTATAAGGCCATTGAGTCCAACCCCCTGCTCAGTGCAGGAATCCAAGTCAAAGCATCCCTGACAGATGGCTGTCCAGCTGCACCTTGAATGCCTCCAGAGTGGGAGACCCCACTACCTCCCTAGGTAGTTGGTTCTATTGTCTTATTGCTCTAACAGTCAGGAATTTTTTCCTGATGTTTAGACAGAATCTGGCTTCCTGTAACTTGAGCCCATTATTCTGTGTCCTGCAAACTGGGATGATTGAGAAGAGATCCTGGCCCTCCTCTGTGTGACAACCCTTCAAGTACTGGAAGAGTGCTCTCATATCTCCCCTCAGTCTCCTCTTCTGAAGGCTAAACATGCCCAGTTCTTTCAGTCTCTCCTCATAGGGCCTTGTTTCCAGCCCCTTTATCATCTTTGTTGCCCTCCTCTGAACCCTCTCCAGTTTGTCTACATCCTTCTTAAAGTGTGGTGCCCAGAACTGGACGCAGTACTCAAGATGAGGCCTAACCAGTGCTGAGTAAAGGGGAATTATCACTTCACATGATTTGGAAGCTATACATCTATTAATGCAGCCCAAAATAGCATTTGCCTTCTTTGCAGCCATATCGCATTGCTGGCTCATATTCAGTTTGTGATCTACCACAATTCCAAGATACTTCTCACTTGTAGTATTGTTGAGCCAAGTGTTCCCCATTCTGTAACTCTGCATTTCATTTCATTTCCCTAGGTGCAGCACTTGGCATTTATCCCTATTAAATTTCATTCTGTTGTTTTCGGCCCAGCGCTCCAGCCTATCGAGATCGCTTTGAATTTTGTTTCTGTCTTCCAGAGTATTAGCTGTTCCACCCAACTTTGTGTCATCTGCAAATGTGATAAGCATTCCCTGCACCTCCTCATCCAAGTCATTAATAAAAATGTTGAAGAGCACTGGGCCCAGGACCAAGCCCTGTGGTACCCCACTTGTTACTTCTCCCCAGTTTGACCACTAACAACCCACGAAGAGAAGCCATGGGTTGTTGGGTTGTGAACTGTGGGTTGTGCGTGGTTAACAAACCATGGTTTGTTAGCATGGCTGGGTTCCAGGGATGGGGACTCGGACTCGAGGACTCGACTCGTGAGTCGGACTGAGTCCCCCCTCTGACTCGACTCGGACTCGAGTTCCAATATTTTTAATGGGATTCGAGACTCGACTCGGGACTCGAGACCAAGGACTCTTCAACATCCTTGGGCTGTGCCAGAAGGAGTGGAGAGGAGCGTGATTGCCGGCGAAGAGCGCATGGAAGCGAGGTGTGCCGCTGCTCGGCCACTATGGACGGCTACCAGGAGTGCAGCCCCAACAGTGTGTCAAGATTTATTTTGATTGATGTGTTGCGTACTTGGGAGAGGCAGAAGAAGGACCTGAGATTACTCTGTGTGGCTGCTCTGAGTGTGTTTCTGGCTCCAGCAAGTTCATCACCAGTGGAGCGGGTGTTCAGTGAAGGTGGAATTGTGATGAGATCTCACCGTTCCAGAATGGGGGCCAAACATTTAGAAAAAATCATGTTCCTCAAATGCAACATGGATAAGTTTTAGGAAGTACAGCAAGTTTATTTTTTAAAATCATTTTCCTAAAATACAACCTTTCGGGTTTGGCTGCCTCTGCCTGCCTGTTTGGGGTTCCCAGCCTCCTCTGCCTGCCTGGTCTCTTCTTGACCAGTTCAACAGTTGAATTGTCCAAGACAAAGGCCTCTGCCTGCCTGCTTTGGGGTTCCCTGCCTCCTCTGCCTGCCTGGTTATTTTGGGTTTTTCTGCCTGGTCTGTTCTTGCCAAAATCAGTTGCAGAGTTTTGAAATAAAAAGGCACACTTGTGCCTAGAATTTATTTAACCCATCCCTGCTGGGTTCAGACAACATGATAACCCACATGGTTCAATGACTCAACCCTTGACTGTGGGTTGATGTGTTGTCTGAACCTAGTCGTAGTTGCTTTTTGATAATAATGCATCGCATGCATGTTCTTCGGGTCCCATAAGCATAGTTTCAGTAGTGAGCTCACATGGAAGCCCAATCCCCACATTTTAGATGCATGTACTATCTTCTCCCTAAGATCAAGCTCTGTTTTTCCAGTTTGCAGCCAGCCTTCGATGTCACTTACGAAGCCAGTCCCTTTCCCGTTCTCGGAGCAGGGCTGCTGATAGGTTCAATGATTGCCATGAAGGGCAGCCCTCTCCTCCTCAAAACAAACTTTTAGATATACAAAAAGTTTTTTTAAAATATAGAGCTAAACCAACGTGTTGAGCAAGTGCAACAGCAGCACAACACCAAAGCAGGCAGCCTTATGTGAAGCGCAGAGCATGGAGGGACAGCAGTCTGCCCCTGCTTTAATTCAGATCCAAATACATGAAGGTGGAGAAAAGCAGTGCTCCCTCAGCAGCAAGGAAAGCCACACTCTAAATTTTCCATCTTCATTTCTGCAGTCTTTCACTGCCGTGAAGGCTTTCCTCTTTTTAGAGGCCTATCATGCATTGGAGTGTCTACCCCAGGCTGCAGAACTGTTTTTGGTGGGTGGGGGGGCTGGATGATGTCAGGGGTTGTGGCCACGTCCCCTGACATCACCCTACCCCCCTTCATGCTGCGAGGAGGTAAGGAACTGCTGGGATCCAGGCTGCCCCACATCCCCACTGCTATCTCTGATCTGAGACTGGAGACAGCGGTGGGAATGAGGGGCATGGAGACTCGCCCATATGCAGGGAGAGCGGGCCCTCTCCCCAGCGTGGGTAAGTCCCGCTGGCCAGGCCGCCCTGCACCTGTGCGGCCACCTTTGATCAGAGATAGCAGTGAGGGGATTCCTGCACAGGGCAGTGCTTGGATTCTAAGCCCTGCCCCAGGAGGAACCCCAGGAGACTGCATAGGCTATGTACATGCAGTAGCTTTTCAGATATAAATCATTTATTCTGTATGCATCCATTTTTTTTGTGAGAGCCCCAGCCTAGCCAGTGCCAGCCCAAGACCTCTGGCTGTCTGAAGTGGGTGGGTGCGTGCATCACCCAAACAGTTCCCCCCCTACTCAGCTAGGCCAACACAGTGCCAGCTTGCATGACACAACAGCCCATTGTGGGTTAATTTACCTGTGAGGAGCTGTGGTGCATCCCATCTGCCATTATGAATATGCAAGCCCCAGGTGGGGGTTGCTGTGACTTGTATTATCTGAACCTGGCTGGAGGTGGTGGTTATTTGAGGAGTAAGTTGCCCTCATGTAGTCTTAAAACAGACCATGAGTTATGTGAGGGTTGTTGAACCCCCGCCGCCCACGTTCAGACAACATGACAAGCCCCACGGGGCTTGCATAATATGCATAATGGTGGATGGCACGTGCTGTGTCGCTGCAAAGGTTAATTAACCCACGGTGGGCTGTTGTGTTGTCTGAACCAGGTCAGAGACTTGCTGAACCATTCAGGCACCAGTTCCTGCCTTCATTTATCCACCCCTTGAGATGCGGCCTAAAGCAGGTTTAGGGTCACCAAAAAAGAGAATTTCCATGTGCTAATGTTTTTTGTACAGATGCACATTTGAAATAACTACTATATTTTAAAAAAGAAATACAGTGTAATATATCTCACGATATTGGGGGAAATTGTGAGCAGGTGACCTGTTGTGGGCCTGCTCAGCCTGCAGTCTAGGTGCTAAGTGTTGATGGTCAACTTCACGGCCCCTGCTCTCTCCCGCCTTATGGTTCTTTAATTTGAAACCAGACTTGGACTGGACAGTCCTTCAGATAGAGCAGGGGTCCTCAAACTACGGCCTGCGGGCCACATCCGGCCCGCCGGGTCTTTTCATCCGGCCCGGCGGCCAATCTAGAGTTGTGAGGGAAGAGGGGCGGCTGAGCCGGCGGGGGGGGCATGGGGAAGGGGAGGGGGGGCATGGGGAAGGGGAGGAGGGGCGGCTTAGCCAGTAGTGGTGTGCGTACAGGCTTTACTTTATCCGCCTCGCCGCCCGCTGGTCCCGGCGCGGCGGAAGTGACGCGACGGGACCCTGCTCCGGCGCGTCCATCCTGGACCCCGCCCGTGCTGTTTTTCAAAACTGAGCGCGGGCGGAGTCCAGGATGGACGCGCCGGAGCAGCGCCGGCACCGGCGGACTCGGGCGGTGGCGGAGGCCAGGTAGGATGGCGGCGGGGATGAAGACGGGAAGCGGCGGGGGGGCTGGTTACGGTGGGGGGGGCGGGGGGCTTTACCTCATCCGCCTCGCCGCCCGCTGGTCCCATCACGTCACTTCCAGCACGGCGGAAGTGACGCGACGGGACCCCGCCCCGACGCGTCCATCCTGGACCCCGCCCCGACGCGTCCATCCTGGACCCCGCCCCGACGCGTCCATCCTGGACCCCGCCCCGACGCGTCCATCCTGGACCCCGCCCCGACGCGTCCATCCTGGACCCCGCCCCGACGCGTCCATCCTGGACCCCGCCCATGCTGTTTTTAAAAACTGAGTGCGGGCGGAGTCCAGGATGGATGCGACGGAGCGGCGGCGGCGGCGGCCTCGAGCGGATGGCTGTGGCGGAGGCACTGGCAGCAGCAGCAGTGCACAGGGGACCAGGTAGGATGGCGGCGGGTGGGTGGCGGTGGCGGCGGCAGGTGGGGTGGCGGGGGGGTTATGGCGGCGGGGGGTCCTGCGGTGGCAGCAGCAGCGGGAGGGGTGGGGCGGTCCTGCAGCGGCAGCGGGGGACGGCACGGGGGGTCCTGCAGTGGCAGTGGGGGATGGCGCGGGGACGGGGGTCCTGCGGCAGCAGCAGCAGAGTGGTCCTGCGGCGGCGGCAGCGGGGGGCGGGGGATGGCGGCGGGGGGTCCTGCAGCGGGGGCGGCGGGGGGGTCCTGCAGCAGGGGCGGCAGGGGGGCAGCATGAAGGAGGCGGCACAGGGGAGTCCCAGTGAGTCCGGCCCCCCAGCAGGGCATTGTTCCACAGCTTGACCTCTGCTTTGTCAGCATGACTGCCGGGCCAGCATCCCAGGCTCCAGGCAGCAAAGGTTTCTGCCCTCAAGGACAGATGGGCCTGATTGTGAACCAAGGTTTCACTCCCATTCCATTCCATGGTTCCTTATAAGCCCTTGTTCTTAGCACCTGAACCCAAAAAGGGATGCGAGTAACAAGCTGTAGTCTAATACCTGGGAAGGCTCCTGTAATGTCTGAAGAATCCTTAATGATGAAATCCTGAACCTGTTTACTCAGAGGTAAGTTGCATTGTATTCAGTAGGGCTTCCTCATTAGTATATTTAGGAATTCAGCCTCAGACTATTTTATATATATATATATATATATATATATATATCTACTCTGCCCTTCCACGGCCTATGCACTACTCAGGATGCCTTACAACCACTGAAATTCACAATGTCATAAAAATACAACAATAAAGATACATCAAGAATACAACAATAAAGATACATTAAGAATACAACAATAAAGATACATTAAGAATACAACAATAAAAAGACATTAAAATACAACAAAAGCAGAAAGCACAGATAGAACATGACCTTTACATGAAACAGTAGATATTTAGCAGGCAAAAGCCTGCTGGAATAGACTTGTCTTTACCAATACTCGCAAGTCAGTCACATCTTTATAGATATAATCAGGCCAAGACAACTGACTGGACTTCACAAGAACCTGCTCTTATCTAACATTTTTTGGATAAACATATCATTATTTGTAATCTCCAGTCCCCACCCCCGCACCCCAAAGAAAATGACTTACCAGAAAAGCGCATACCTGGAAAGTTGGTATCTCTTTTAAGGCCTTTCCCTCTCTCCTCTTTTCAACTTATTTTGTTTTCTTTTTAAATTGCCCTTCATTTAATGCACACCTGCAGTGGTTGCTATGCACCAATTTGTAGACTGAAAACAAAAGAAAAAAGCAGGAAGGAAAAGCATGATTATCGGCAAGGGGGGAAAAAGCACAAAGGCTGGCCACAAATTGCCAAGACCTACCTGTACTTTCATGGGGCCCTGGACATGCAAGTTCATGATACAAAATTAAATGAAGTGGAGTATTTCAAATAACATTGTTTATTGCATTTGCACCCTTAGTTTCTGCTCAGATGGGGGAATAATAATAATAATAATAATAATAATAATATTATTATTATTATACTGAGGACAGGTACAAAGAATGTGCTTATGGTATTTTTGGATCCAAAACAGGAAGCCCATTTGGATAAGACACTTAAGAGGTAGAGAGCTAGGGACAAAAAGTGTCCTTGAACACTGAAATATGTTTTAGGCAATGAAGTTTTCATAAGTTGCTGCGGATGGAAGTTGTTTTACCTTCTGTCGCATGAATACCAAATGCCTTCTTTTTGTGTTCTTGTGCAATGAAAGCATATTCTGGGTCATTGCCCAGCAGTGAAAACTATTCTATTATTTTCTCAAAAATGCATTCATCATGGCCCTCTGAAGTTGTTTCTCGATCACTTGATTGAAAAGTTCCAAATCTGCCCCAACTGGTTTCCTGAGTTCTTTGTGCTACTGATGCTATTTTGGTGAATGTGACTTGGAGACAAAATCATTTGTCTGGACAACAAGAAATTAAACAAACAAAAGAAAACAGTGTCACACAAGTGAACTAAAGAATATCTTGGTCTTCATACATTTTTAATGGTCATTAGAAAAGTTACTTTTAAATATAATAAAAGTATTATTTACTTATTTATTTATTTACTGGGCTCAATTTTGTGCTGCATAATTCTAAAATCATTTTTGATTTTTGCATTTTTAAAGTAACGTAGTGCTTCTTCTCTTCCATACACATCTATCACAGGTCATCTCCAATCTGAGGCCCTGTTGTGTCCACACAGGTAACAAACAGCTACAGTATGCATGGAATCTATGTATGATGGTGCTTCATCATGGTGGCTTACAGCTTTTTGAAGGGGTGCACATTTCCCCACATCCATACTCTAAAGGTGCAACCCTATACCTGTTTAGACAGAAAAAAGTCCTACAAGTCCCAGCATCAAATCTAGGAATTGTAGGACCTTTATAGGGTTGCGCTTTAAGACAGGTAACACATTGACAAACCCAGCCTTCCCCAGCCTGGTGCCATCCAGATGTTTTAGACTACAACTCCCATCAGTCCAGTCAGCGTAGCCAATGTTCAGGGATGATGAGAATTGTAGTCCAAAGCATCTAGAGAGCCCCAGGTAGGGGAAGGCCAGACTATACAGAGGACAGTATCCAGGACCTGCCTCTCGTGCAACAGAAAGCTAGCGGTTCAGAAACAACCCAGGGAAGAAGCGGAAACCCTTGTTTCCGGATTGGGGCAGGTGAGCAGAGCTTCCTTCTGCAAGCTCCGCTGACCTGCCCTGTTCTGGAAGCAATGGAAGCAAGAATCTCCACATAATAATAATAATAATAATAATAATAATAATAATAATAATAATAATAATAATAATATATTTATAACGCCCCTTACACCAAAGGGCGGGACAGATAACATATACAGTAAACATAACAATACAATAACATAACCCACACCAACCACTTACTATAGTATCAAATCCCAGCAACCATTAGCCCAGCCACTCATTCTGGCTGACTAAAAAGATAAGTCTTTAATCCCTACGAAAGGGGCAACGATCCTCCTCCAATTGGAAGTCCATGGGAAGCCTGTTCCACAAAAGTGGAACCAGGTCCTGGAAGGTTCGCAGCCTTGACAAGGCAGTTGTTTCTAATTGCATGTTTAACTACTAGTTCCCCATTGCACTACTAGTGGTGGGGTCTGCTGGCATGCGGGCTGACTTGGATACAGCCCAAAGAAATTTAATTTTTGAAGCAGGAGGCAAGTAATCACTGAAATGCCTCCAAATTTGGGCTTAATGCCCATTTATTTTTGTATGGCTTAGTGAACTGGTGTCTGGATCATGTCAATATGATTTTCCAAACAGTATGATTTTAACTTCTATGACTAGATGGGCCTGGAATCATGTGAGAAAGCAGCATATGCCCGGTTTGCTCCTTGATTATCATTCTTATAATGGATCCAGGGGAGGCTGGTGACTCCTATGTCAGCGGGGGCTCCTTATCCATGGCAGCTTTTATTTTGAGCTTTATAGGAGCTATCCACGGGGGTGAACCTATTTTGGGGATGGAGTTCAGCACCACGGATAGCTCCTATAAAGCTCAAAATAAAAGCTGCCATGGATAAGGAGCCCCACTGACACAGGAGTCACCGGCCTCCCCTGAATGGATCCCTCTGCCTGGGCATGTGTGCCACAAAAAGGAATCAGAGACTTGTGGCTGGTTTCTACTGCTTTACACCTATATGAAACTGAGCCACTCCTTAACCACTGCTTAAATCTCCAGCCTTCTTCCCCCGCCCCAACTCCGCCCCCAACTCCACATACCATTTTTATCCCTGGTGATCAGCTTGTTGATGGCCACACAGGGCAGCAAATGCCTCCAAAATAACTGATTAATAGGCTAGCTATCTTACAGTGCAATCCTAAGCATATTGACTCAGATGGAAGTCCCTCTGAATTCAATGGAATATACTCTAGCAAAGGCGCAATCCTATGGAAGTTTAGACAGCCAGCTATGCTGGCTGGGGCATGCTGGGAGTTGTAGGCTGTTTTTCTGTCTAAGCGAGCATAGGATTGCACCCCAAGTGAGTTTAAGATACAGCTATTAAGTTTTAAGAAACTGTGCAACAATGTTCATCTTAATATTCCTAGACTGACTACTTTTAACTGAAAATGGGGAAGTATTTGCTTAGCCAAGTAGTATTGCAAGCCTTTGGGGAAATCTAGCTAATACCAGTTTTAACTATAGATAAACCTTTCCTGATCTGCTGTGCTCTTTCCTTAATCTGGTAGTCTTGGCAGGATTATTTTGACATCCTAGGGAATGCCTGTCAACAGTGTGTTCTCTCTGCAGTACTAAAGGTACAGGACTCCATTCCTACATTGCATCTGACAAACCTAGCTCTTTCCTTTTTGCTATCTTCTTCATTCTAGACTTCATCCACCGAAGCAAAGGCAGTGACCTTTTCATCCTCTAGATGGCAGAAGTGTAACAGCAAACAGCCTATGAATTGTCACCGGGAACCACTTCAAAGAATGTAAATTTGGGACAAGTAATGAGTGATGCGCAGAAAGCATGACATCACGGCTTTCAGAATAGATCACATAGGCCGGTACTTTAAAATCACAGACTGTATAGCCTGGATACAAACCCCACATTGCAGGCACCTGTTTTTAAAATAAGGTTCTCAAAGAAGATTGCAGCATGTGAAGTGCAAAACAAAATGAATTAAGGGGAGAACGGATGAAGCTGGGGTGCCTTGGAAAAATCTGGATCTAAGTATACAGACATGCTTCTCAGAGCAAAATTATAGTTGAAGATTTTGGCACTGAGATGGGTGGCATGGGTGAGTGAATCCCTTTGGAAATACTAGTTTTAGAAATAGGATTACAGGATATTTACAGACAGCTGGACACAGTCGGTAAACATTTCCCAAATGTCTGATTCTGAAGACATGCATGGGGAGCTCGTTTCACCCCCTTTAATGACCTCAGCAAGGAAGACAATATATATCCTGAGATTGTTGGATCAAGAGATCAGAAGGTTCAAGGTTCACCTGAAACCATGGCTATTGAGCCTGTGAGGTTTTGACCAAGCTGGAAATGAGGATCTCTACCTTTTCAATCTGCCATATTATGGAAAGTCCAATTCAGCACAAAAGAAAAGGATGTCAAGGGGATTATTGCAACTATGGGGATTTATTTATTTATTATATTTATATTATATTTATACCCCGCCTTTTTTCCTGCAAGGAAAACAGTTGCGGCCTTTTAATTATTGTGTGGAGCTGGAAAACAGGTCAGTAATGCACTATTCTCAACAGAGGTATTATTATTATTACATTCCATTTATATCCTGTCTTTTCCCCCCTGCTTGCAAGGAACCCAAGGCAGCTTATAAGGTTCTCCTCTCCATTTTATTCCCACAGCAACCCTGTGAGGTAGGTTAGGCTGAGAGCCAGTGACTGGTCCAAAGTCACCCAGTGAGCGTCATGGCTGTGGGGACTAGAACCCGGATCTCCTGAGTCCTAGTCCAATACTCTAACCACTACATCACACTGGCTCTTTTTGATTAAGTCATATTGACTTAATCAAAGTGGTGAATATATCATTTGCGCTTCATAGAGGAATTCTTAGAAAAAATAGCTTCTGGCAGTTACATGGACCAGAACTCTTCACAATAGGCTTCCTACTTATTAAGAACAGAGCTCCTAAAATACAACCTATACAGAACATGAAAGGGTGCAAACCCTACTGAAAAATGTATCACTGGTTCATCAAGCTTTGCTGAGCCACCATGGGGAGAAGAGAAGGGGTGCAGGAGAAGGCAGCCCTTCCATTCCTGATGCTATGGCTATTGCCCAGCATTTGTTTAAACCATGCAAATGTATACTATAGGGGCTTCCGTTCCTTACTTAGCTGCAGAAGTGTTATGCCAAGTGTCGCATCTTTTAAGTTGCAGACTGAGCTGCTTTCTAGGGGCTGAGAGGTGTGGTATCCACTACATGTGCTCATTTTCTCAGCAGCAAGGCAGCACCTCTTTAAGAGTGACCTTGGAAGGATTGTAACCCTGCTCATTCTAAATGAGAGAGAGAGAGAGAGAGAGAGTAGGGGTTCCCTCCCCCCCCAGCAGGGTAGTCAGTGAACCTTCTAAGGGCCTGTATTGGATGAGCCACCAAAGCACTAAGTACTGTAGGTGAGCTAGTTTGGAAGCAGCAAGAGACAGACTAGACATGGTGTCACGCAAGATGGTGGTGTTTCATGACAATTGTGCCGCACGGAGGCACTTAATTAATAGCACGCCCCCTAGCACGCCCCCCCCAGGTAGCAGTGTTTTCTAACTCCTCTCTTATTTCATGTGCATTAAAAAAAAACATTAAAACATTTTAAAAGATGCCCTGCCAATGCCAATACAGTCCCATTCTCCACATATTGCTGGGAGAGAGTTGCCTACAACAACAGCTCTGCAATGTACTCTGCAATGTTTCTATTTGCAGGTCAGAGGTGGGGCTAAGAAAAGTAGGGTGGGAGTGGCAGTGGCCGGTGGGTGGGTCCAGGTAATCTCATGGGCTCCGTGGCTCATCACTGTGGGTGACACAACCCCTGCGGGAAATGCATTGGGGAACTAGAAATGGGGCCAACTGTGTGAGACTAGCACTTGTGAGCCTTGGACTATTGAAAGTCTTGGCTACTTTTATCCCCTAGGTCAGTGTTCTCCAACCTTGGGTCCCCAGATGTTTTTGGCCTACAACTCCCAGCATGCCCCAGCCAGCGTAGCTGGCTGGGGCATGCTAGGAGTTGTAGGCCAAAAACATCTGGGGACCCAAGGTTGGAGAACACTGACCTAGGTCCCTCCGCTGTCAGTGGTGTAGTGGTCAATTCTGAAGTGCAGGCCTTCATCATGACAGTCCCCATGGCCTTGCCCATGAGGAGAGTCCAAACATATAGGCAGCCCCCTTGATCCATATCAACAAACCCGTTCTAGCAGTTTTCATCTCCCTCTGGAGCAGGCCTTTTTGTAATGCAAATGGGTTTTACTTGCCCGTTCAAAACCAAGTCCCCTCAAAATACTTTGCATTACAACACGGAACAATATGTTGTTTCTGGGAACATTCATTCCCCACCCTGCTAGCCCCCAGCTACTGTGAGGACTGCAGCTAAGCTCAGAGAGAGCAGGGAATTGTGTGAGGGGTGGTGGTGGCAGATGACATCAGCGTCCCTGCTAATAAAAAATGTCAGCGCTGTGTCTCTGTGAGCCCTGGACCCACTGCACCACTGCCCACCATGCTACATCGCAATGAACTGCTGTCGTGGTTGAGGGCTGTTAGCCAGCCCGGAACCTGGGTTCTTTAGCCTAAACAGGGAAGGGGGAAAAAAAGGTCCTTTTGCCTTCCCCACTCTCCTGAAATCTCTCTCCCCTGCCCCCCCCCCAAAAGCTCTGAAGAGCAGAACAAGGTTTCTGTTCCAGAATGGCTGGAGTTCTGAACAGAAGCATTCTTGTTAGGGGCTTAGAATATTGTGGAGAAAGCCTGACACGAGTACACATGCACACGCACATGCACACGTACACCTCAGTCTCCTTCCCCGGGGTGGGGTGGGGGAGGGAGGCTGGAGAGATGAGGAAGTAGCCAGACGGATCCGCATACCAACAATGGAGGGCCTCGGCTGGATTCCACAAAACCCAGGAAAGGACCATCAAGACCATCAAACTAGCAGGGCAGTCTCAAAGAGCTGTAAAGTACCCAACACGCCACCTTCTTTTCCCGGGCAGGAATAAGCCCCACCTGACACGAAGGGGCAGGTATAAGCCCCACCTGACCGTAGGGGCGGAGAGAGTGGGAAACTCAGGGGTAGAAAACCCCTCTCCCCTCCTTTTGGGGGTTGTTGGGAACACGGGTTACTCTTATCAAGATTCGTCCTCCAGCGGTGGCTGGGATAAGCTGTTCTCTTCCCCGGATCGGGCAGACCAGGAGCCAGGCTGAAATTGACCAGCGTAAAGTCTTTAGTCTAAGGTAACTGACTAATCCCAATGCGCTAGCCTGGGAACCCGTTCATTGATAAACTCGGAGATCACGTCAGGTCATGTTGACGTTATAGTATTCCTAGAAAGCTGTTAGTTCCGCTCCGTATATTGTATAGTAAATAAAAGCCTTATTTGGTCATATAAAGGGCTGAAGTTTCCTTTTGTGGCGCAAACCTCCTAGTTGGTTTCAATCACTTGTACGGGCTGTAACTCAGTGCCAGTTAACCCGTAAAGCACCGAACTCACGCATAGGACCCTGGTGCTGGTCCTTCACAAATATACTACAGCATTTTGTTGCAGGTCCCCAGTTGTTTCCTACTGAATGCAAGAATGACTTGGGAAACCAAGTATGGGATTCTGAGATAATTAACATTCATGACCTGCCCCTCTTTTACTACTGCCGATATTCAAGAATAACAGTAACGGGTTTTCCTTCTCTTCTCCTCCCCCAAATAGACACACACACACCAATTTGTTCTAGCCGATGTGGCTGGGACTTCATTTTAACGAAAAGGAATGAAGGGATACTACAGTAGTTTTGGGGGGTGGGGTGGGGAACCAAATAGCTAAGAACAATAATCTAGAGGCACAGGGGACTTTTTGCCTCAGTAATAAGATTCAGGACCACTTGCCCCTAGGGTGCTGGTGCCAGCTCAGGCCTCATGAGATGGATTAGCAGGAATTCATTATCGGTTGGTGGCTTGAGCGCTTGCAGCAGAGGCTGTGGAGATTAGATACTGACCTCAAGGAAACAAAACAAAACATGCAAATTCAACCATTTTGGCACTGATGCTACTGCAGCACTAGACAGACATGGAGAAAGATGGACGTGTTGAAGGATTCTTTCTTGAAGGAAAATGGAAGAGAAGCAGTAGGGGTTTCCCCCCTCACTGTCAGAGGATAATTAGAGCATTTTAGTATTCAGGGCTGTCTGTCCAGTTTCTTTAACTTGAATTTAAGAAAAAAGAGAATAATAGAGGAGGCTGAGAAAACCGAGGTGCATGCATCTCTGATTCTATTAGGCAAGTTGTTAATGAATCACATCATCTACCATGGGGGTTCTTGACTGCTGAGGGATAGAACTAATGTAGAATGTAGTGACTTTCTTGCATCTCGTAATAAAATATTTTAGATAAAGGATTACAGTACTAATATTTACTGTGGAGTTTTCAGTGGGGTGAAATGGGGTGGGGTGTTAATTCTACTCGATCGCTCAGTGGCTTTTGATACCATCGACCATGGTATCCTCTTGGATCGACTCCACAGGTTGGGCATTGGAGGCACTGTGTTACAGTGGTTTCAGTCCTACCTGTGTGTCAATTTCAGAGAGTAACACTGGCTGACTATTCCTCAGACCCTTGGCAATTGTGTTATGGGGTTCTGCAGGGTACCATCTTGTCCCCTATGTTGTTTAACATCTATATGAAGCTGCTGGGGAATATAAAGCAACCCCCAAACTGCCTGGAAAAGCTCAGCTGGATGGCTACTTGAGGATGCGATAGAAGTAAACCTTCTTTTCTGCCTTCACTGCCACACAGTAGGCGTGATTAAGCACTCTTATACATGCTCAATCATCTTCATGATGAGTCTTATACCACTTGTGTTCCAGCTGTCTTCGTACCCATTTCCATGTCTGGAGCTCTGTAGTAAACCAGAGAGCCATCCAAACTCCACAGTGCTGAAGAGAGTGCTCAGGAACGATCGTGTCAATGGCCCGTTGCACCTTGCCATTCCATAGTACAACAAGGGCCTTGACAGAGTCGCTAGCTCTGGCTACTGAAAAATCCCCCAGAGCATGCAGGAATCCCAAGGATTCCATATGTCTCCAGGGGCAGACCATTTTCAGACCACCATTTTCATGGTCTGACCATGACAATGGGGTGATCAACCCCATATTCAGATCACCCCTCTCATGCCCTGAAGTAAATGCCAGATCAAGGATATGCCCTGCTCATGTCATGTGTTGGGCTGATGACATGCTGTGACAGCCCCATGGTTGTCATGGAAGACATGAAGTCCTGAGCTGGTCCTGTTTAAGGCAGCCTCAGCATGGATATTGAAATCCCCCAGGACCAGAGTCCTAGGGTTCTCCAACACCACATCCAAGGGCACACTTTACTCTGCTCCAACCCCCTTATCATTTTCAGCAGGTTCACCTTGCCATGTCATAGTACTGAAAGGATGAGAAAATTTGCATGTGTCAAAATTCTCTCTTCTACAAAATTATTAAAAGTATGGCCCCCTGTCCTTTATTGCATTTGCTCACCCTGCATCTGAGACCTGTAAAACCTTTCATACGGACAAGCTTGTATTGTAAAAAAAAGAAAGAAAAAGACTTGCTGCCTAGCTAGTTTTAAAACTGCATTAAATTCATAGCGGGCAGGTATTTGTGATGGCCTCCTTGGTTTTGTAACTCATCATGAAGCAACTTAAAATGTGCAAATTATATTTATATTAAACTATGTGAACAAGCAATTTGTAGTTCGTTCCAAAGTATCTTCTCTATTTCATGTTTAAAGTTTTTGCAGAAATCCATTACTATAGAACTATTGCTAAATATTTAAAGCTTTAGACATATGCTTATTCAGTTAATGTAATCTTTATTCTGTGTTCCAAAGGTATAGATATTTAATATCCTTTCTAAGAAGCTAGTACTCTTCTGGTTTTCTATTTGTATTAAGCTGAATTCCCATTCAGGACAAAGCAAATAACCTGAAACTCCCCCATTTTCACTGCCCCATCCCCGTGTACACCTTTCCTAATACCACATGTGTTAGTCATATCAATATTTTCAGTCAGTGAAGCAGGGTCTCTGTAAAGAATAATTTTGCCTACAAGAAAACCACATGCTACTTCGTATATGCCTCTGAATTGTATTGCAGATAATGCCCTTCACATGAATGAATGAGTTTCTTCCTTTGCCAACACGTTTTTAATCTTGTCAGATGCACCAAGTTCCAGCTGACTCAATTTAATTGGTGATTTATCTGAAAGCACTCTAAAATGGTCTAGTTACCTGTTTGAATTTCTCAAGGTCCAGCTGATCCATTTATTTGTCTTGGAAGCACTCTCAAAGGTTGAAGCGACAGGTAATGAATTAAGGTCTTTGCTTGATTCTTCCTCAATGCAGCAACAATGAATTTGCCTAAGGAAATAAAATATTTGACCTTTCCTCCTTGAGTTTAGAACAAGGCTCTCCAACCCTGGATCCCCAGATGTTGCTGGCCTACAGCTCCCAGCATACCCAGCCAGCATGGCTAATGGCAAGGGATTCTGGGAGCTGTAGTCCAGCAACATCTGGGGACCCAAGGTTGGAGAGCCCTGGTTTAGAAAGATACCTAATCCTGCCACAACTTGACCTCAGTAAGGCTTCCTATTTATTTTGAAGTGAAATAAAAAAACACTGACCACATTTTTGGGAGGGATTTGTGCTTTTTGGGGTATATTCACACATTTTTTGGAAGTACAAATTTGTGCAACTGTAAACGAATGCAAGTTTGTTAAATGGAAAAAAAATCTGTTTCCATCAATGAATGGACAACGGAATGAACGTTGCCTGACAATCGATGAAATGTAAATGGAACAGATTTAACAAAGTCCGTACATCTCTGCGCACCCGTCCTCCAGAAGGTAGCCTCTGCTGGAAGTTGGTTACTTCCATGAATGGAAGGAGCGTTTCTGTTCATGATGGAGCAAGTCTGAATCCAATCCAATATTATTTTCCAATATATATATATTTTGCTAGCTATATTTTGCACCGGAAAGGCAGATTTGTTGGTTGCTTTCTATAACATGGTAACTGACTCAGCTAAAATCTTTAGTAGGGAAGTCACTTCCAAAAATGACCATTTGGGCTTTAGAAAAAGATTGCAAAACTGATCCAGAATTTGCTTCAGTGAATTCTAGGCAACTTGCGCCTAAAATGCTGTGCAGCACGGTATACATGTCAAAATATGTCCCTAAAATACTCCCTGTGTTTCTAGACAGACTGGTTCATTTGGAAAGTTTAACTTGTGAGCAATTTGATGACTTTGTATAGACATTTTATAAATAATAAATAATGGCCAGATTGTTGCATTCAGTAGGTGGAAGTATATATAAAAAAGGAATCTTTTGGATAAGTCCTGCCTGTTCAAATATACTTTATCATACTGTAAGTCCCAAACTTTTGACTATAGCTGCATCACATCTGGGCTTTTTCTCATGTGCTTTTAGCTATTTGTTCAGTTTTTGTTTTTAGTAGACGTTTGTTCTGTTTTTATCTTACTGGTATGTAAGATTGGACTAATGCATTGTAACCTTTGGCTCTGTTCCAGTTATTTAAATTCTGTTAAAAATAATACAACAAATTAGTGATTGCCACTGATTTCATTGCATGACTAACTTGAGATATATCAGGTTCTATTTGCCTGTACTGTAACAGGTACTGTATATGTTCTGTTTTCCTGTGCTCTAACTGGTATCTCTCCATTTGGAACATCTCAAAGTGAATGACATCTTCAACTTGTTTGGCACATCTGTCAAGACATTCAGCCATGTGATAAAATATCAATAATAACGCAATCTTGAACTCAGCTCAGAGTAGTTGCAGTTTTTTAATTAAAAGATTGAATGAGCACCTTCTCCTAGTTAGCATTACAATATGATTACATGCTTTGGGGTAGTTCAGATGTTTAGGGCACAATCCTATGCATGTTTAGACAGAAAAAAGTCCTATAACTCCCAGCATTCCCCAGCCAGCATGGTTGGTTGGGAAATGCTGGGAGTTGTAGGACTTTTTCTGTCTAAACATGCATAGGATTGTGTCCTTAATGTTTCACAATTCTGCTCCCTCTTATCTGGCAGCTTATGGCTCTTGTGACATAGCCTAAACCAGCGATGGGGAATGTGTATATATGACCCTCCAGATGTTGTTGAACTGCAGTTCCTATCAGCCTTTATGACTGGCTGTAATGGCTAGGGCTGAGGCAGATGCAGTCCAACAACATCTGGAGGGCCACGTTTCCCACCCCTGGCCTAAACTCTAGGATAGTACAAGGTTGGGCTCCAGGGATGTCCCTTTGCCCATGCCATTTGCAGTGGCAGAGAGAGTATTCTGGTTGGTTTTCTAATAACATCCCAAGGTTCAGGAGAGCAATGGAAGGGAATGGAAAAGTTAGTTTAGCTCCAAAGTTCTTTCACACATTAAGGTTTTCCTAAATGGGTATGCACTGGTGGAATTAAAAAACATATTTAGGCTCAGATCCAATGGTGTCTGTCAGCGGATGTAAAACTGCTGGAGGAATGGACTTCTCTCCATTCTCTCCTGCATCCCCCCCCCCTTTCTCCCCTGTTTGATCAGTCCCAAGTTAAATCACCATGTTTGCTGTCAGTCAGTATACCTCCTGGGCATTATTTGCATAGTCATATCTTACACTGTAGTTATTTCTTTGATCAATAGTTTATGCAGCCTGTAGTTTAACAACTGAATACAAACAGCAAATGAAGAACATGAAAACATAGCAGAATTTATTGCCACTTTAAAATTGCAGTTCTTTCTGTGAAAGGCTAGACCTGGGTAGCTGCTGTGAGGCCCAGGCACTAGACCTGCCAAACTGGGTAGACCTGGCCTCTGAGAAACATGTGTACTAGGTCTGCACTGAAGATGAATTGTCTATGCTTCTTGAATAAGAAACTGCTGCTTCTGACATTCCAAGGTAAAATAGCTGGAACATGTTTCTCTTATGACCAGTATGCAGTAACAGAAGAATCCTCACACAAAGTGAAAATGTACACATAACGCAGATAATTTGCACACGAAAATCCATTTAAAAACAAATATTCATGGTTACTGAGGGACACTCCCCCCCCAAGCCATGATCACAAAAAACATCAAGGGTGAAAAAAGGAACTAAGCATGCAATCCTATGGTTCCTGGGAGGTGCCCCCCCCGGCCATAGACACAGCTCCTCAGACCCCTCCCAGCTGCTACGGAAAGCTCCACACTGGCTCCTTTTCCAAGGTCACTGTTGCAACCTTGGAAGAGGGTTGGGGAGGGAGGAAAGGGGGCAGGTCAGTGGGTGGAGAAGAGAGAGACATGGATTTGCTGGACAAACTGGTTTGTTAGAATATGGTTTGTCTGAACAAGCCAAGATCAAACCATGGTTTCTGATCATAGCTTCTTTGGATAAACCATAGCTAAAACTAGCTGCAGTTCCTTGTGTGGACAGAACAACAAACTGCAGTTAGTAAAAAATGGAAGAGGATACTTCTGATCCCCTCTTCATGGCCACACCACGGGAGAGGGGAGCTGGTTTTTGCATGTAATGTTAAACTATGGTTTAGTGTTATGTCTGAACAAGATATCTGCCTGCAAAGGGCTATATGTCCACTTTTTAAAGCAAATAAACAGTTGAGTTCTGCCAGGTTAAATATAATACAGTGACAGTCCGGGTTATTTATAATTTTGCAAGTACCATTAAAGCAATGCTATTTTAATTACTGTTACAACTTCCGTTCAGTATTTATGACTGTGCAGTGTGTGTGTCCCCATTCCCCCCCCCCCCCCATGTACTGAATATACAGAAAGCAGTTAGGAAGCATATTTTTCAACTGTTTATCAGTTTGACATGGAAGGAAGATTGGTTGGAAGTAATACATGGCGATCAGGCATGTATTGTTGGGAGCACAAATATCAAGTGTTCGCTTTTGGAAAAAGTGTCTGGAGGAATGCCTGTTAGTAAGCACCAGTTATTTTTGTCTTACAAAAAGCCAACACTAGAACCTTACATTGCATCCTGGGAAACTCTCAGAGCCTGACTTTCAAGGAATTATTCTTATTACTGTACAAAAGGCAAGCGACAGAGTCAGGTAGGAAGACAAACAGCATGCAAGTCTGATCTAACCATATTGCACTGCATCTCCTGACCTTAAAATGGCTGACTGGCTAAAATTCTTTAGTATAAATGTGACACTCCCTAACAAAGTCCAACAACTATTGTTATGATGTAGCATTTCTGTAGAACTTCAATAGTGCCACAGGCTATAAATACAAACAGTTTTCTTCTCTAAACAGACCTGTGAGGTAGGTCATTATTTCCGGTTTATTTCCAGAATCCACTTCCCTTTCATGCTGATTCTCCTGAAACTAGAGCTGGATCACTACACAGAAGCGGAATTAAACTGAACACTCAACTCATTTTCGTGTTTAGTGTCTGACACTTCTTGTTTTACCTTTACAGCTGGCAGCTGATACAAACCAGCAGGCTATCAATCATGTCCCCTGGAATGCAGGTGATACCACTTAGCCAATGAGCTGCTGCTCTGCCTTCTTCTCAGGTTCTTATAATCTTTTCCCAGCTATCAGGACATCAGTTGCCCAAGTCCTCCTCTTTCAACCTGTAGTCAAGTTCTCTTGACTACAGGTTGCCATCATCTGGTTAGAGTAATGCCGGTTCTGTACTACATACAGGTGGTCTCTCAGGGTATTCTTTGGGTGCAGGTCACACAGGCTGGGGTCTAGGTGGGTGCTCTTCTTTGTGGTTCTGGGGAGATAGACTCTGACATGCATCTCCACCTTTGAATTGCACAATAGTTCTTCAGTCAGCATCTTATCACACGTAGTTCCCTGTTAACCTAGAAACAGAAGCTTCGATCAGGCTTTCTGAGCTTGTTTTGCAGTGTTTGCAACAAACATTTCTTCTTCAGATATGCAAGCTGTGTGCTGGAACAAGCATCATGTAGCTGCTTTCCCTGTGGCAGAGTGTATCTTTCAAGCTATCCATTCATTCTCCACACTCATACAGTCTTATAATTAATTCTGCTACACTGAGAAAATTAAAGCTAGGTACAATACTGTAGGACTGTAAAACCCAATTTATGTAAAGGCCGTTACAAAGAAAAGGTCTACTAGAAAGAAAAAGTAAAAACGTACACCATATTTATTATGGAGTTTATACTGAGAAGCTTGTCTAGAGGCATTAAAGGCTTCTATAATGGAAGAACATGCATAAGGGCATTCATAAGATTTTACAGCATATTGAAAGGATGTAGTCTATAATCTGTAAATTTAGAAAAAAGGCGAGCAAGGGGAGACATGATAGAGGTGTATACAATTGTGCATGATGTGGAGAAGGTGGATAGGTAGAAGTTTTTTCTCTCTCTTTCATAATACTAGAATCTGGGGTCATCCCATGAAGCTGATTGGTGGGAGATGCAATACAGATAAAAAGAAAACAACAAACAGTCTTGTGGCACCTTAAAGATGGATTTATTCTGGCATAAGCTGTCATAGACAGTGACACTTGGCCACATCATCAGATGCAAAAGAGAAAAGGAAGTACCGTACTTCTTTACACTGTGAATAGTTAAACTAGGTAATTTGCTATCATAAGATGCAGTGATGGTTGCCAACTTGGATGGCTTTAAAAGGGGATTAGACAAATTCATGGAGGAGAAGGCTATTGATGGCCTACTTCTCATGATGCCTATATATAGCTTCCACTATCGGAGGCAGTATGCCTCTCAGTACCAGTTGCTGGCGAACACGGGCAGGAGGGTGCTATTGCAGTCATGTTCTGCTTGTGGCTTTCCCGTGGGCATCTACTTGGCCACTGTGGGAATGGGACTGGAAAATATTCACCAGGGGTGGGCAACTTCAGGAGATCTGGGGGCCAGTTTTGTCCACTGGAGCCCCTTCCTTGTAGACCACATTCTCCCAAACAAATTTTAAAAAAAGTGTTCTGAGAGCACCATGGAGCACCAAAAGGGTCAAATCTTGCTTGTTTGCAACTACAGAACCCTAAAAGGATCAAATCTAGCATGCAAACAAGCTAGATTTCCGTTTTGGTGCTTCATTGTGCTGCAGATGCTATTTTTTCATTTTTAAAATTGTTTACTTTTTTGGGTGTGTGTGGGGGGCAGTGGGGGGTGGCAAGGGCCATTCTAAGGGGCGGTGGGGGCAGCTTGCAGCCCATAGACTGCATGTTTCTCACCCCTGATATAGGCATTTCATCTGATGCAGCATGGCCCTTCTTACTTTCTAATCTGTAAAAGAGGACAACCTAATGTGTATAGTTTGAATTGACCATGGTTACTAGTGTTGGCTTGTTATATCTCAAATAAAAGCATAATCATAACACTAAGCCTGTCTTCAGGGGCTTATGCCACCCAATCCTGCTTCCAAATACATATTTATTTAGAAGTAAGTCCCAGTGTTTTCAATGGGGCTCACTCCCAGGAAGGGGTTCATTGGATTCTAGCCTTAATATTCTAACCCTCCTCATTCCAAATGTTTAAGGACAAGCATCAGTGCATATAGTCATTTAAAAATTCTCATGGAATTAATGACACTATTAGTATTAGCATTTAACAGCTCCATCCTATGTGGCTGCCTGTAACCCTCTGAACCCGGGGGATTACGGGCGTCCTATTGAGGTTGGGAGGAGCGGAGCAGATAAGATTGCCGCTGTGCTCTCTGATGGCCCCCCAGGCAAGGTCGGAGGGCCTTATGATTGCACCCTGAAATATTTGTATACTGCCTTTTGAAGTGAAGCCCCCTAAAGGTGGTTTTCAAGATAAACATTTAAAACAATAAGTGAAAAACAAGTGATACTACTTTTCACCATTATTAAGAGTCAGGCCCACAAATACGCATCATAGTGATGCTCCCAGAAAAGACATCTTCATGGTGAGCTCTTTCTCTCTCTCTGGTCACAACTATAAGTAGTGACCTCATGGGAGTCAGTGATATGAAGATGGGGAAACCCATGTGCTATTTTGTCCTGTGTTGAGTGCTCCAAGACATTACAACAGAGAAAGCATGCTGTTTTTGGCAGCATTGCCATGGTGGCTATAATGGGCAGCCTGGCTGTAATATATAGGGCTGGTTCACATGACCGTTGTAGGCTAGACAAGCCACCATGGCATGTGCCAGGCACCATTAGTCTAATTAACTGCCTGGGCACAGCTTGCCGTGTCATCCAAACCTGGGCAGCATGGCTTGTTTGAGGGAGAAACAACCCTCAGATAACTCAACAACAGCCCATGGGTTGTTTGAGGGTTGTTTCCCCCTCAGATAAGCCATGCTGCCCAGGTTCAGATGACATGACAAGCCATGGCCAGGCAGGTGATTATGCAAACCACTATGGCTTGTTTAGCCTATGATGATTGTCCAGACCAGGTCAATGAATGAAGCCAATTATTTTTGATCCAAGAAACTGGTAGATGTTGATGTCCTCTCACTTTGTGGTATGGCTCTTACATTAGAGTTACACCAGTGCACTCCTCTGTGGCATCTCTACAACATTATTGAAGGAGACCAATTGCTATTGATGCCTTATCTTGATTGAAGGATTATCCTAATTTTCTATTCACTCCTTTCACATTCATAAACTCTTTAAGATTTTCATTCCGGAGTATTCACTTATTTAGCTGCTTGTTCTCTGCCAAGTTCAAAAAGGAAGTGTCTTTTTATGTTGGAGCTGAATTCAAGCAATATATAACCATACCATTATGCTTGAATTTTGACTTGCCCCATAGAAATCTTTGCTCCCTTAATACAGATTTTATTAAGTAGAGCTGATGTGAGTTATTGTGTAGCAGGGATGGGGACTCGGACTCGACGACTCGACTCGCGAGTCCGACTGAGTCCCCCCTTTGACTCAAGTCCCACTCAAGTCCCAATTTTTTCAATGGGACTCGAGACTCGACTCGGGACTCGAGCCCAAGGACTCCGCTGCCGCCGCCGCCGCCGCCGCCGCCACCGCCGCCACCGCCGCCACCGCCGCCACCGCCGCCACCGCCGCCACTCACGTCACCGTCGTCGCTGTCTCCCTCGCCGCCACCCGCTCGCAGCTACCGCCGCCGCCATCGCACGCCACGCCGCCATCGCATGCCACGCCGCCATCGCATGCAGCCGCCCGTGCCGGTCCCGTCATCACTTCCGGCGCGGCGGAAGTGACGCGCTGGGACCCTGCTCTGGCGCGCTTGGCCGCCGCTGCTTTAAACAGAGTGGCGGCAGCCAAGCGCGCCGGAGCAGGGTCCCGGCGCGTCACTTGTGCTGCGCCGGAAGTGATGACGGGACCGGCGCGGGCGGCTGCGTGCGATGGCGGCGGCGTGGCGTGCGATGGCAGCGGCGTGGCATACGATGGCGGCTGCTGCGAGCGGGTGGTGGCGAGGGAGACGGCGACGGCGGTGAGCGGGTGGTGGCGAGGCAGCGAGGCGGCGGCGGCGAGGCGGCGGTGGCGAGGCGGCAACTCGGGCGGCACGGAGAACACTCTCCGCGCCGCTCAGAAGAGCGAGATCGGGCCGCGCCGCCGCCACCGCCGCGGAGAACTACAAACCCAGGGAGGGCTCGTAATGCATCCCTGGTGCGGCAGCGGCGGCGGCAGGAGCAGGGACGAGGGAAGGACCCGCCTATGGTAAGTGGGGGCGGCGGCGGCGGCCCATGGAGGGAGCGGGAGGGTCTCCGCGGGAGGAAGGGAAGCTCTTCTTCCTCTCGCGGAGACCCTCCCGCTCCCTCCATGGGCCGCCGCTTTGGGAGTGACTCGGGACTCGGGACTCGAGACTCGAGTCACCATTTTGGACCTTGGACTCGAGACTCGACTCGAGACTCGGGTCCAAAGACTCGTGACTCGACTCGTGACTCGAGGCCAAGGACTCTTCAACATCCCTGTTGTGTAGCAATAACACAAAGTTCTTTTGTTGCTGAAGGAAAAAGGTGACAAGCAAACGCTGGTAACCATGATGTCTCATGGAGGAAAGTTCTTGCATAATGCTCAAATTCAGGAGAGCAATGAATGATTTAACAACAGTGTGCCAAAATGTTAACTTTGAACTTGAACCAATGGAAAATAGAGAACCCCCAAATTCCCTGATTTCACAGCTGTCTTTTGCCATGTTCTGTGGGCTAATCAAAGAAAGTTTTTTAATTGTAATAGGAATTGATGAAAACATTAATTCTTTTTAAGTTCCTTGCAGGAAAAAAGGCGGGGTATAAATGTAATAAATAAATAAATAAATAATCTAAACTGATGAAAGCAGTAATTCATTTGCATCTAAAGGTGAGCTTATTTGTGCATAGTAATCCTTTGATGACTGCAACATCAAGTGATGTCAAGCAATGGCTTATGTGCAATGCTACAGTCAGACATTCTTCATATTTATCTAGTTTGCATGACACAACGACCCACCATGGGTAATCAGCCATGGTGGGTTGTCATGTTGTCCAAAGTTGGTGCGGTTTCTGTAGGGTGGCTTATTTTTCACCAACAACCCACCCTGAGAACCGATGGCTTGTTTTAGGGTTGTTCTTGCCCATGATGGCTTGTTGTGTTGGCCAAACCCGGCAGGATGATTTTATTGTGGGTTGTTGGGAATGGCTACAAACCCCCCTGCTGCCTGCTTTTGCAATCATGCCAGTGACTGCCCTTCCACCAATGCCAAAACGGCACTTTGGAAGGACCGTCACTCATTTCTTGCCTTTTAAAAAATTTATTTTTCAGAGCCTCAAAAAAGCTCTGATATATATATATGAGAAAGATGGTGCACCCAAAGGGGGCGGGGACATTATCATCCCTTTGGCAATGTAATCCTCTCGATTTTAATTGTTGAACTGACAGTTCTCAGTGCCCTCCACCTTTTCAACACTTGAAAATGGAACGGAAATTTGCACCAATTTAAGGGCCGGGAGGTAAATTGAGGGGAAATGTGCACACCTGCAGTAATGTAATTTCCATTACTTCCCAGCCATTAAATTTGCAGGTTTTTTTTTTTAAACCTGTCAAGGAACCACAGTACCCACAGCAGTAAGTGCCCCCAAAGTGGGGGGGGGAGTTAATATCTCCCCTTTCTGGAGTAGCTGGAGAGTTGGGGGAAGTGTTAAAAAAGGTTAAAAACTGAGAACTGTCAGTTCAGCATTAAAAATCAAGGGGATTACTTTGCTAAGGGGAAGATATTTTGTCCCCACCACTTACTTTTTGGTGCACCTTCTGTTGCCACTCCCCCCCCCCTTTTACCAGTGCTTTTCCTTTGACATTTAGGCACGTGGTCCCTGGCAACGGTGTGCAAATTAGCAATAATAATAATAATAATAATAATAATAATAATAATAAATTTTATTTCTATATGCAGTCTCACCTTGTCCTCCCTTTGACAGCTGAAACTGACAAGGAAATTGACCAGGCAAGACTACACATATCGGATAGCCGTAAGTGTGCATTTCCGTACCAGCAAAAAGACCAACAAAAAAAATTTGACCATCCACACACCTCGCTCCCTGACTGCCATGGGACAATCACATGGGGGCTGGCCCTAGGGAACAGGTCCTGCTCTTCCTTCACCAGGCGGTGGTCACCACCAGGATGATGTGCTGCACAGTGAGGTCCATAAACAGCACCCCCCCCATGTCATTTCACTAGTTGTTAGTAATTGCTGTTATATTTGATTGCTATATTTCTGAGGGGGTTAACCATAGCACAAATATGCCAACAGGGTTATATAACTACTGTAAACTAAAGGAGAAGTAATCCATATATTTTGCTAGAAGGAGGAAGGACTGGAGTCAGAAAGATGACGTTAACAGAAATATCAATTAAAAATGCAACTCAACAGTAAATTAAATTAAAACACAGAATTAATTGGTTGACATCTGAGATATTCCCCTCCCTCTTAAATAAATAATATAATTTAATTATTCAGGGTGTTACAATTCTTAGTACTGTCAGCATAATGAACTATAGCATTTTTCATCAAGCAGTCAAACACTTGGCATTTGGCTGTGTTTATTTTCAAATACCGTAGATTGCTTGCCACCAATTTTGTAACCTCAGCCAGTTTCCTCCAAACAAGTGTGTTTGCATCCCTGTTGGCATTCTGCTTGCACCTTAAATCCTTGCTGCCTCCTGTGACCCCCATTTTTCTTGCTGTGTTTCCTATATCCTCATTTTAATTAAGGGCTGGAAGAAACTCAGGGTTCATCCTTTTTTGACTCCCCAAGTTCCTCTTTCAAATATCTGCATGCCGCAGCACCATAGTGAGTGGGATTGTGGGGGAAAGAGAGGTTGTAGAAGTGTACAGTTCAGACCCGTGTAAATTGGCAATGGAATAGAAATGATTCTCCTGGGGGAAAGGAACATATTGTGTTGTATAGGATTAAATTCTTTGGCCTGTGTTTTGCAGTAGGTCAGATAATGAAATTTGTCCCCTTTGGCTACAAAATACACGACTCAATTAATCTAGTTACAAGATGTTTGCTTTTTTAGAATGGCAGTAACCACTGCCTTCCATATGTTTTGAAACTGTCCTATTGCCCTTGCTTTCTGGTTGCAGGTTGCCTGTTCAATCAGTATGGTGCTGGCAAAATCTCTCAGTGTACATTCAGGCCAGCATTTCATTTGTGTGTGTACCGCAGCAGTGCAACAGGATACTATCCCTAAAACACATCCACTAAGTTGCCTTGCCTCCAGAAAGGGGAGGTAGCTGGCATGTATGCCTGTGTGTAGGGTTGTCATAGAGCTCTAAAAGAGCCAGTCTCTGTGTGCACAGGAAACAGGAGTTGAGTTGCTCCAGTGCAAATGCAATCAGTATAACATGGCCTGATATTGTGAAAGATCTAGAACGGAGGGGATATTGAGTATGGCTGGTCTCCTGTTAAAATGGTTTGCTTAGCAACACTGCAAAGCAATCAGTTATTCAGTGACAGGATCTACACATGCAGCAGAATGAGGCGGTAGAATGGATTGTACTATTTCAGGCTATGGGCGGGGCCCACCACTTTTTTTTAAAAATATTTTTTATTTAAATTTTATTTAAACAATACAAAGAAAATAACTACATATAACTAATATGTTATATGTAGCACAGGCAGGTAGCACAGAACTGCAGGAATAGTGTCAGGAAGGCTAAAGCTGAGAATGAGCTAAGGTTAGCGAGGAATGCTAAAAGCAACAAAAAAGCTTTCTTCAGATACATGTACAGTAAAAGACAGAAGAAAGAACTGGTGGTTCAACTACGCAATGAGGATGGCAAATTGATAACAGAAGACAAAGAAAAGGCAGAAGTGTTCAATTCCTACTTCGGCTCGGTCTTCTCCCAAAAGAGGGTCTATGACCCCCCTGGCAAACCTGAAGTGCAGACTGAAGGGGCAGGATTGCAGCTTGAGATTGATAGGCAAATGGTCAAGGAGCACCTGATTACTCTGAACGAGTTTAAATCTCCAGGGCCTGATGAGCTGCATCCTAGAGTAATAAAGGAACTGGCAGAAGAACTCTCAGAACCACTGTCTATTATCTTTGAGAAATCATGGAGGACAGGTGAAGTGCCAGACGACTGGAGGAGGGCAAATGTTGTTCCCATCTTCAAAAAGGGCAAGAAGGAGGAACCTGGGAACTATAGGCCAGTCAGTCTGACATCACTGGCATCTTCTGGATTATGTAATTGTCCGTGTTAGAGATCGCCGCGATGTACTTCTTACTAGGGCCATGGTGAGTGCCGACGACTGCTGGACAGACCACCGACTAATCCGGTCCACAATGGTTATCAACATTGCTCCCCAACGTAGGCTTCAAGGAAGGAAACCAAGGCGTAAAATGAACATCCAAGTCCTTCAAGATCCTATTAAGCAAACTCGTCTTCAATCACTTCTTAAGGAACATCTACCTACGGAACCTCCTGACAACATTGAGGACCATTGGTCTAAGCTGAAAACCTCCATTACTGCAGCTTGTGAACAAACTATTGGATATGAAACTAAGAAACATCAGGATTGGTTTGATGAAAATGACAATGAGATTAAATATATAATTGACCAAAAAAGGAAAGCCTTCCAAATATGGCAAAATGATATTAACTGCGCTGCCAAGAAAAAAACCTACGCTAGCGCAAAGGCTGAGGTCCAAAGAAGAACAAGAGAACTTAAGAACGCTTGGTGGAAAAAGAAAGCTGAAGAAATTCAACAACTTGCAGAATCTCATGATGCACGGGGCTTTTTTAAGGCCACAAGGGCCATTTATGGACCAAAAACCTATGGTACAAACCCTTTACAATCAAAAGATGGCACCAAACTCTTAAAAGACAAAGAGTCTATTGCACTGCGTTGGAAAGAGCATTATTATGACCTTTTAAATCGTAAATCTAAGGTGGATAATGAGATTTTTTCGCAAATCCCGCAAAAACAAATTAAAGAGGAACTTGCAATACTCCCCACTTTGGATGAAGTAAAAAAAGCCATTAATCAAATGAAGAACAACAAAGCTAGTGGACCAGATGGGATTCCTGCTGAAATCTTTAAAGAAGGGGGGTCCGAACTTGTACAACATCTTCATAAACTCATCGAAAAAATCTGGATAAGAGAAGAGATCCCAGAAGACTTCAGGGATGCCATAATTATCACCCTCTTTAAGAAGGGTGATAGAACAGACTGTGGAAACTATCGGGGCATTTCTCTCTTAGCAACCGCAGGTAAAATATTTGCTAGGATTCTCGCAAACCGTCTTCTATCTATTTCAGAAGAGATCCTCCCTGAAACTCAATATGGTTTCCGCCCCTCTAGAGGGACAGTAGACATGATTTTTACTGCACGTCAGCTCCAAGAAAAATGCCGGGAGCAAAATCAACCCCTTTATATGGCATTTATCGATTTGGCTAAGGCCTTTGATACTGTAGACCGTACAGCTCTCTGGACTATCCTTATGAAAATTGGATGCCCCAATAAATTTGTGAATATCTTGCGATTTCTCCATGACAACATGACGGCAACGGTTTTGGACAACAACGGCTCTCATGGTGCTCCATTTAAAGTGGGATCAGGTGTTAAACAGGGATGTGTTATCGCCCCAACATTATTTGCCATTTTCATCGCCATGGTTTTACATCTTGTCAAGGGGAAACTTCCCACCGGTGTGGGAATTATATATCGAACAGATGGAAAGCTTTTTAATCTCAGCAGGCTGAAAGCAAAAAGTAAAGTAATTACAACCTCCGTTGTGGAACTTCAGTATGCTGATGATAATGTGGTCTCCGCACATTCAGAGGATGATCTCCAAACTATCCTAAATGCTTTTGCAGAAGCATACGAAAAACTTGGTCTCTCACTTAACATCAAAAAAACCAAAGTGCTTCATCAGCAAGTGCAAGCCAATCCTTTGGTGATGCCATCTATCCAGCTTGGCGGGACAATACTGGAAAATGTCGATCATTTTCTCTATCTTGGCAGCTATCTTTCTGTTACAGCTAACATTGACAGTGAAATCCAGCATCGTTTGAGCTCCGCAAGTGCCGCATTTTCTCGAATGAAACATAGAGTGTTCGAGGATCGGGATATCTGTAAGAAGACCAAAACGCTGGTTTATGAAGCCATTGTATTACCAACTTTATTGTATGCCTGCGAAACATGGACTATCTATAAACGTCACTTCCACCTCCTTGAAAGGTTTCATCAACGTTGCCTCCGGAAAATCCTGCAAATTACTTGGGAAGATAGGCGAACAAATGTCAGTGTACTGGAAGAAGCAAAGACTACTAGCAATGAAAAAATGATCCTTCAACGCCAACTTCAGTGGACCGGTCATGTTGTTCGAATGCCTGACTGCCGTCTCCCAAAGCAGTTACTTTACTCCCAACTCAAGGATGGAAAGCGGAATATCGGTGGTCAATATAAGAGGTTTAAAGATGTTCATAAGGCTAATCTAAAAAAATGCAATATAAACATCGAAAACTGGGAAGCTCTGGCCCATGAACGATCTAAATGGAGGTTGGCCTTTCACAAAGGTTCCATGGACTTTGAAGAAGCCCGAGTGCAAGGTGAAAGGGAGAAACGTGCTAAGCGAAAAGCACGTCAAATGAATCCTTTACAGGACCATCTTCTATCTGGTAACCTGTGTCCTCACTGTGGGAAGCTGTGTGGATCTAGAATTGGCCTCCACAGTCACTTACGGACCCATCGCTAGAGTCTACACAATCTTCTTTAGAATTTCATCCTTTTATCCCGGAAGACAATCTTACTCGGTCACGAGTGATCGCCTGATGATGATGAATCCCCGGGAAGATTTTTGAGCAGATTATAAAGAAGTCAGTCTGCAAGCACCTTGAAAACAATGCAGTGATTACTAGAAGCCAGCATGGATTTGTCAAGAACAAATCCTGTCAGACTAATCTGATCTCATTTTTTGATCGGGTAACCTCCCTTGTGGACTGTGGGAATGCTGTGGACATTATATATCTGGACTTCAGCAAAGCTTTCGACAAAGTGCCTCATGATATCCTGATTAGTAAGCTAGCTAAGAGTGGGCTAGATGGAACAACTATCAGGTGGATCCACAATTGGCTACAGAATCGGACTCAAAGAGTGCTTATCAATGGTTCCTTCTCAAACTGGGGAGAGGTAACGAGCGGGGTACCACAGGGCTCGGTCCTGGGCCCGGTGCTCTTCAACATTTTTATTAATGACTTGGATCAGGAGGTACAGGGAATGCTTATCAAATTTGCAGATGACACAAAGTTGGGTGGAACAGCTAATACTCTGGAAGACAGAAACAAAATACAAAGTGACCTCGATAGGCTGGAGCGCTGGGCCGAAAACAACAGAATGAAATTTAATAGGGATAAATGCCAAGTGCTGCACCTAGGGAGAGGAAACCAAATGCAGAGTTACAGAATGGGGGACACTTGGCTCAACAATACTACAAGTGAGAAGGATCTTGGAATTGTGGTAGATCACAAACTGAATATGAGCCAACAATGCGATGTGGCTGCAAAGAAGGCAAATGCAATTTTGGGCTGTATTAATAGAAGTATAGCTTCCAAATCGCGGGAAGTGATAATTCCCCTTTATTCGGCACTGGTTAGGCCTCATCTTGAGTACTGCGTCCAGTTCTGGGCACCTCACTTTAAGAAGGACATAGACAAACTGGAGAGGGTTCAGAGGAGGGCAACAAGGATGATAAAGGGACTGGAAACAAGGCCCTATGAGGAGAGACTGAATAAACTGGGCATGTTTAGCCTTCAGAAGAGGAGACTGAGGGGAGATATGATCGCACTCTTCCAGTATTTGAAGGGATGTCACACAGAGGAGGGCAAAGATCTCTTCTCGTTCATCCCAGTTTGCAGGACACGGAATAATGGGCTCAAGTTACAGGAACCTAGATTCCACCTAAACATCAGGAAAAATTTCCTGACTGTCAGAGCAATAAGACAATGGAATCAACTACCTAGGGAGGTCATGGGCTCTCCCACTCTGGAGGCATTCAAGGTGCAGCTGGACAGACATCTGTCAGAGATGCTTTGACCTAGATTCCTGCATTGAGCAGGGGGTTGGACTCGATGGCCTTGTAGGCCCCTTCCAACTCTACTTTTCTATGATTCTATGAATATAGTGCTCCCATCACCATGGGACCAAATAATACAATGACTCTATAATTGTTCATTATTCCAAAAATACAACATATCTTGACAGGGTAAACTCCCTTTCCCCCTTTTTAACACATATTCCAGAAATAAACCCCAAATATCCTTGAAAATATTTTTCTTTAATTGACCCCTTTTGCATTTGATATTACAAGTCAACATATCATTCAATGCCATATCCCATACTTCTTTATACCAATCAGTAATAGTGAAAACTTGCTGAATTTTCCATTTCCTTGCTATCATTAGTCTACCTGCCGTTAACAAATTTATAATTAATTCTTTAACATTTTGAGGACCGCTCACCTTTTCTGTTATTGATAGCAAAGCTAGTTTAGGACAAACCTCTAAATCAGCTCCAACAATTTCTGATATTTCCTCAAAAATCATTTTCCAAAAATCCATTACATTTTTACAACTCCACCACATATGAGCATATGTACCCAACTCCTGACATCCTCGCCAACACATTGGAGAACATTTATTATCTATTCTATTTAATCTCACCAGAGTCAAATACCATCTCCAAATTAGCTTATAAAAATTCTCTTTAATTCTTTAATGATATAAAGATAAAAAATATAATTAAATATTTAGGTATTGATATATTAAAAGATATGGATAAAATAGGGGAATGGAATTTTAAAAAATTAAAAGATGAAGTTAAAAATAAAATAGAGGATTATAAAAAATTGGGACTATCATGGGACTATCATGGCCCACCACTTTTAAATGCGCCTAAAAACTACCTGACAATAGAAATGTCAGGAAGACATCAGGAAGAGACTTCTAGCCTAGCCCTTTGCCTACTGTGCTGGTTTCATATTTGCAAGCTGGCTTTTAGTGTAGGGCAGCAATAAAAATGTGACCATCCCAGCAGTCTGAAGTGGTGCATTCTCACCTTATGGTTTATTCTAGTTGTATGTTTTTGTTTTACAGTTTTGTATGTAGTTCATAATAATTAAATGAAATTTATTAAAAAAATATATGAAGTGGTGCATTCTGCCAACTCGACTTGCTGCCTATGAGGACAAGGCCTAAAGCTTTCTTCTTATCCTCAGGTCATGCTATTCTGTGATACTGCAGTGATGTCAAAGGCATGTTGGCATTGCTTGAAGGGCTTCGAAGATAAATCTGTATAAGAAATACCTTGCAAAATTAAATAACAAAATGATGTACTTTATAGCAATTGTAATAGAGGTCTAGTATTTCATTCACTTCCCCCTGCCCACAAATTTGGCTGTAGCCGCAGAAGTTTCTTGGTAGTGCAACGCAGGGAAGGGTTTTTTTGCTCAAATTCTTATTTTTGTTTAGTAGTATCCAAACGTTTCCTTTCAGTAGGAGCCCAAAGGCAATATCGATACCTATTATAAAATGCAGGGTCAGTTCCAAGGCAAGATGATGTGCCAATGCATAATAGGATGCTACTCTGAGGCACCAATTTGTTTACTCCTGAGTTAATTGACATGCACGGCATTGAGGTGAGCCTAGCGCTTTTCTGGATATTGTCAGATACGTGGGCAGGTAGTCCCTAAAGAGACTGATCAGTCATGCAGAGCCGGACTTTCTCAAGGCCCTTTACTTTACCCTTGCAGAACAATCCATGCTGTTACACTGGGATTTGGCCTCTGTCAGCACTTCCATTTTAGAAACCGTTACTTGAGGAATTTCTAACTTATCCAAGCAAAGTTTGGGTGGGTGGGTGGGTGAAGGTGTCCTTACACATTTTCTGCCTAGGAGCTGAAGGAGAATTTGCGTAATTAAGAAAAAAAAAGATAAGAAACTAGGAAGGCAGAAGGAGAGGGCCCTGTTATGGGAGTGAAGTGAAAAGCAGACACTTGTTTTCAGAGACTTCTACCCACAGAGTATTTAATTTACACATTGATATTTAGCAGGCTGCAAACTAGTATTTGATAGGAATTTATGTAAATCAGAATAATCCTAGGATGACTGCTTCACATTTTCTCCCTAATATATCTTCTCCTGAATTAGTGTAATATTAGCTGAGATAAAATCACCAGAGGCAATCTAATTTAATTAATTTTAAAACCAAACTGGCTACATTTTATGAAGGATAAAATATAATGAGTTTTACTCTCATCCCTCAGTAATGATCCATTAGGGTCAGGAAGCTTTTCCAGCCCTTCTCTGCTAAATATTTTGGGAATTTTTATTTGCCTCTAAAGCCTCACCAATGGCAACAGCTAGAGAATGGGTGAGTGGATGGTGTGAATATGTGCTAGAAGGCTAATTTTCTTTTGAGGACTTGAGAGACCGGTTTTGCTTATGCAGTAAGGAAGTTATGCTGATATCATTGCACATAACAAGGCACAAGCTGCCTGAGACAGTGGCTGGAGATGCACATTCCCATCTGCGTTGCACTTCATCCAGACTTATGGCGCAAATTTGGGTTGCATTAGATATTGCAAGATGATGTACATCTGTACTAGTCAATGCATGTGGTTTCGGATCCACTGATGGAGTCTGACTGTGGAGCTCCCTTGCTGGATTTGGGTATAAGAGCCTCACCACGCACTGTACATCTAGTCCAGGAAGGAATTTTCTGAGTGCTGCTAATACACATAGTTGTAAATACCTTTTTATATCACATGGGATGGCATTCTTGCTTGAAAAATCTACATTTTTAAATTAGTTTCTTTTTGCCTTGCAAGCAGACCTGAGCTGCTTCTAGACAAGGAGTTGGATCCAGATTTGAGCTGGCAGAAGCAGACTTCCCAAACCCACCTCCCCAAGGCAGCCCCTCCAGCACCCAAAAAACTGTGTTATGTGTGTGGGAGGGGAGATCCCTGAAAATTATGTGGAGACACGGACTGTGAGTGGAGCATAGCCCTTCTGTCCATGGGAGACAGATCCTGGATCCAACCCAAGGCTTTTATTGTGTGATCTCCCAGCCTCATTCATGGAATTTTACATGGGGCTCTAAGCCCCACTTTAATCAATGGGTTTAATCCCCATACATTCAGGAAGCTTGCCCAAAGTCACCACTGAGTGAATTTTTCTGCACCACTCGCTTAGTCAGTCCAGTCTAAACAGGATCCAGGCCCCGGGACATGCACACGGACCCACGTTTTCCTGACCCTAACCCTAACTTGAAATTTAAACCCCATTTTAATCAAAGGGTTTAATCCCCATACATTCAGGAAGCTTGCCCAAAGTCATCGCTGAGTGAATTTTTCTGCACCACTCGCTTAGTCAGTCCACTTTAAAAAGGATCCAGGCCTCGGGACATGCACACGGACCCACATTTTCTTGACCCTAACCCTAACTTGAAATTTAAGCCCCATTTTAATCAATAGGTTTAATCCCAATACATTCAGGAAGCTTGCCCAAAGTCATCGCTGAGTGAATTTTTCTGCACCACTCGCTTAGTCAGTCCAGTCTAAACAGGATCCACTCCCCGGCACATGCACATGGACCCACGTTTTCCTAACCCTAACTTGAAATTTAAACCCCATTTTAATCAATGGGTTTAATCCCCATACATTCAGGAAGCTTGCCCAAAGTCAACGCTGAGTGAATTTTTAAGCACCACTCGCTTATTCAGTGCAGTCTAAACAGGATCCAGGCCCCGGGACATGCACACGGACCCACGTTTTCCTAACCCTAACCCTAACTTGAAATTTAAGCCCCATTTTAATCAATGGGATAAGTCCCCATACATTCAGGAAACTTGCCAAAGTCATCGCTGAGTGAATTTTTCTGCACCACTCGCTTAGTCAGTCCAGTCTAAACAGGATCCAGGCCCCAGGACATTCACACAGACCCACGTTTTCCTAACCCTATCTTGAAATTTAAGGCCCATTTTAATCAATGGGTTTAATCCCCATACATTCAGGAAGCTTGACCAAAGTCATCGCTGAGTGAATTTTTCTGCACCACTCGCTTAGTCAGTCCAGTCTAAACAGGATCCGCTCCCCGGGACATGCACATGGACCCACGTTTTCCTAACCCTAACTTGAAATTTAAGCCCCATTTTAATCAATGGGTTTAATCCCCATACATTCAGGAAGCTTGCCCAAAGTCATCGCTGAGTGAATTTTTATGCACCACTCGCTTATTCAGTGCAGTCTAAACAGGATCCAGGCCCCGGGACATGCACACGGACCCACGTTTTCCTAACCCTAACCCTAACTTGAAATTTAAGCCCCATTTTAATCAATGGGATTAGTCCCCATACATTCAGGAAACTTGCCAAAGTCATCGCTGAGTGAATTTTTCTGCACCACTCGCTTAGTCAGTCCAGTCTAAACAGGATCCAGGCCCCAGGACATTCACACAGACCCACGTTTTCCTAACCCTATCTTGAAATTTAAGGCCCATTTTAATCAATGGGTTTAATCCCCATACATTCAGGAAGCTTGCCCAAAGTCATTGCTGAGTGAATTTTTCTGCACCACTCGCTTAGTCAGTGCAGTCTAAACAGGATCCTGGCCCCGGGACATGCACATGGACCCACGTTTTCCTAACCCTAACTTGAAATTTAAGCCCCATTTTAATCAATGGGTTCAATCCCCATACATTCAGGAAGCTTGCCCAAAGTCATCGCTGAGTGAATTTTTCTGCACCACTCGCTTAGTCAAGCCAGTTTAAACAGGATCCAGGCCCCGGGACATGCACACGGACCTACGTTTTCCTAACCCTAACCCTAATTTGAAATTTAAGCCCCATTTAAATCAATGGGTTTAATCCCCATACATTCATGAAGCTTGCCCAAAGTCATCGCTGAGTGAATTTTTCTGCACCAGTCGCTTATTCAGTGTAGTGAAAACAGGATCCAGGCCCCGGGACATGCACACGGACCCACGTTTTCCTAACCCTAACCCTAACTTGAAATTTAAACCCCATTTTAATCTATGGGTGTAATCCCCATACATTCAGGAAGCTTGCCCAAAGTCATCGCTGAGTGAATTTTTCTGCACCACAAGCTTATTCAGTCCACTCTAAACAGGATCCAGGCCCCAGGACATTTACACGGACCCACGATTTCCTAACCGTAACTTGAAATTAAACCCCATTTCAATCAATGGGTTCAATACCCATACATTCAGGAAGCTTGCCCAAAGTCATCGCCTAGTGATTTTTTCTGCACCACTCGCTTAGTCAGTCCAGTCTAAACAGAATCCAGGCACAGGGACATGCACACAGACACACGTTTTCCTAACCCTAACCCTAATTTGAAATTTAACCCCTTTTTAATCAATGGGTTTAATCCCCATACATTAAGGAAGCTTGACCAAAGTCATTGCTGAGTGAATTTTTCTGCACCACTCGCTTAGTCAGTGCAGTCTAAACAGGATCCAGGCCCCGGACAATGCACACGGACCCACGTTTTCCTAACCCTAACCCTAATTTGAAATTTAACCCCTTTTTAAATCAATGGGTTTAATCCCCATACATTCAGGAAGCTTGACCAAAGTCATCGCTGAGTGAATTTTTCTGCACCACTCGTTTAGTCAGTGCAGTCTATACAGGATCCAGTCCCCGGGACATGCACACGGACCCACGTTTTCCTAACCCTAACCCTAACTTGAAATTTAAGCCACATTTTAATCTATGGGTGTAATCCCCATACATTCAGGAAGCTTGCCCAAAGTCATCGCTGAGTGATTTTTTTTTGCACCACTCGCTTAGTCCGTGCAGTCTAAACAGGATCCAGGCCCCGGGACATGCACACAGACCCACGTTTTCCTGACCCAACCCTAACTTGAAATTTAAAACCCATTTTAATCAATGGGTTAAATCCCCATACATTCAGGAAGCTTGCCCAAAGTCATCGCTGAGTGAATTTTTCTGCACCACTCGCTTAGTCAGTCCAGTCTAAACAGGATCCAGGCCCCGGGACATGCACATGGACCCATGTTTTCCAAACCCTAACCCTAACTTGAAATTTAAGTCCCATTTTAATCAATGGGTTTAATCCCCATACATTCAGGAAGCTTGCCCAAAGTCATCGCTGAGTGAATTTTTCTGCACCACTCGCTTAGTCAGTCCAGTCTAAACAGGATCCAGGCCCAGGGACATTGCACATGGACCCACCTTTCCTACCCTAACCCTAACTTGAAATTTAAGCCCCATTTTATCAATGGGTTTAATCCCCATACATTCAGGAAGCTTGCCCAAAGTCATCGCTGAGTGAATTTTTCTGCACCACTCGCTAGTCAGTGCAGTCTAAACAGGATCCAGGCCCCGGGACATGCACACGGACCCACGTTTTCCTAAACCTAACTTGAAATTTAAGCCCCATTTTAATCAATGGGTTTAATCCCCATACATTCAGGAAGCTTGCCCAAAGTCATCGCTGAGTGAATTTTTCTGCACCACTCGCTTAGTCAGTCCAGTTCAAACAGGATCCAGGCCCCGGGACATGCACATGGACCCACGTTTTCCTAACCCTAACCCTAACTTGAAATTTAAGCCCCATTTTAATCAATGGGTTTAATCCCCATACATTCAGGAAGCTTGCCCAAAGTCATCGCTGAGTGAATTTTTCTGCACCACTCGCTTAGTCAGTGCAGTCTAAACAGGATCCAGGCCCCGGGACATGCACACTGACCCCCGTTTTCCTAACCCTAACCCTAACTTGAAATTTAAGTCCCATTTTAATCAATGGGTTTAATCCCCATACATTCAGGAAGCTTGCCCAAAGTCATCGCTGAGTGAATTTTTCTGCACCACTCGCTTAGTCAGTCCAGTCTAAACAGGATCCAGGCCCCAGGTCATTGACATGGACCCACGCTTTCCTAACCCTAACTTGAAATTTAAGTCCCATTTTAATCAATGGGTTTAATCCCCATACATTCAGGAAGCTTGCCCAAAGTCATCGCTGAGTGGATTTTTCTGCACCACTCGCTTAGTCAGTGCAGTCTAAACAGGATCCAGGCCCCGGGACATGCACACGGACCCACGTTTTCCTAACCCTAATCCTAACTTGAAATTTAATCCCCATTTTAATCAAAGGGTTTAATCCCCATACATTCACGAAGCTTGCCCAAAGTCATCGCTGAGTGAATTTTTCTGCACCACTCGCTTAGTCAGTCCAGTTCAAACAGGATCCAGGCCCCAGGACATTCACATGGACCCACGTTTTCCTAACCCTAACCCTAACTTGAAATTTAAGCCCCATTTTAATCAATGGGTTTAATCCCCATACATTCAGGAAGCTTGCCCAAAGTCATCGCTGAGAGAATTTTTCTGCACCACTCGCTTAGTCAGTGCAGTCTAAACAGGATCCAGGCCCCAGGACATGCACACTGACCCCCGTTTTCCTAACCCTAACCCTAACTTGAAATTTAAGCCCCATTTTAATCAATGGGTTTAATCCCCATACATTCAGGAAGCTTGCCCAAAGTCATCGCTGAGTGAATTTTTCTGCACCACTCGCTTCAGTCAGTCCAGTCTAAACAGGATCCAGGCCCCGGACATTCACACGGACCCACGTTTTCCTAACCCTAACCCTAACTTGAAATTTAAGTCCCCTTTTAATAAATGGGTTTAATCCCCATACATTCAGGAAGCTTGCCCAAAGTCATCGCTGAGTGAATTTTTCTACACCACTCGCTTAGTCAGTGCAGTCTAAACAGGATCCCGGCCCCGGGACATGCACACGGACCCACGTTTTCCTAACCCTAACCCTAACTTGAAATTTAAGCCCCATTTTAATCAATGGGTTTAATCCCCATACATTCAGGAAGCTTGCCCAAAGTCATCGCTGAGTGAATTTTTCTGCACCACTCGCTTAGTCAGTCCAGTCTAAACAGGATCCAGGCCCCGGGACATGCACACGGACCCATGTTTTCCTAACCCTAACCCTAACTTGAAATTTAATCCCCATTTTAATCAATGGGTTTAATCCCCATACATTCAGGAAGCTTGCCCAAAGTCATCGCTGAGTGAATTTTTCTGCACCACTCGCTTTGTCAGTCCAGTTTAAACAGGATCCAGGCCCCGGACATGCACACGGACCCACGTTTTCCTAACTCTAACCCTAACTTGAAATTTAAGCCCCATTTTAATCAATGGGTTTAATCCCCATACATTCAGGAAGCTTGCCCAAAGTCATCGCTGAGTGAATTTTTCTGCACCACTCGCTTAGTCAGTCCAGTCTAAACAGGATCCAGGCCCCGGGACATGCACACGGACCCACGTTTTCCTAACCCTAACCCTAACTTGAAATTTAAACCCGATTTTTATCAATGGGTTTAATCCCCATACATTCAGGAAGCTTGCCCAAAGTCATCGCTGAGTGAATTTTTCTGCACCACTCGCTCAGTCAGTCCAGTCTAAACAGGATCCAGGCCCCAGGACATTCACATGGACCCACGTTTTCCTAACCCTAACTTGAAATTTAAGCCCCATTTTAATCAATGGGTTTAATGCCCATACATTCAGGAAGCTTGCCCAAAGTCATCGCTGAGTGGATTTTTCTGCACCACTCGCTTAGTCAGGCAAGTTTAAACAGGATCCAGGACCCGGGACATGCACACGGACCCACGTTTTCCGACCCCTAACCCTAACTTGAAATTTAAGCCCCATTTAATCAATGGGTTTAATCCCCATACATTCAGGAAGCTTGCCCAAAGTCATCGCTGAGTGAATTTTTCTGCACCACTCGCTTAGTCAGTGCAGTCTAAACAGGATCCAGGCCCCGGGACATGCACACTGACCCCCGTTTTCCTAACCCTAACCCTAACTTGAAATTTAAGTCCCATTTTTAATCAATGGGTTAATCCCCATACATTCAGGAAGCTTGCCCAAAGTCATCGCTGAGTGAATTTTTCTGCACCACTCGCTTAGTCAGTCCAGTCTAAACAGGATCCAGGCCCCAGGTCATTGACATGGACCCACGCTTTCCTAACCCTAACTTGAAATTTAAGCCCCATTTTAACCAATGGGTTTAATCCCCATACATTCAGGAAGCTTGCCCAAAGTCATCGCTGAGTGGATTTTTCTGCACCACTCGCTTAGTCAGTGCAGTCTAAACAGGATCCAGGCCCCGGGACATGCACACGGACCCACGTTTTCCTAACCCTAATCCTAACTTGAAATTTAATCCCCATTTTAATCAAAGGGTTTAATCCCCATACATTCACGAAGCTTGCCCAAAGTCATCGCTGAGTGAATTTTTCTGCACCACTCGCTTAGTCAGTCCAGTTCAAACAGGATCCAGGCCCCAGGACATTCACATGGACCCACGTTTTCCTAACCTAACCCTAACTTGAAATTTAAGCCCCATTTTAATCAATGGGTTTAATCCCCATACATTCAGGAAGCTTGCCCAAAGTCATCGCTGAGAGAATTTTTCTGCACCACTCGCTTAGTCAGTGCAGTCTAAACAGGATCCAGGCCCCGGGACATGCACACTGACCCCCGTTTTCCTAACCCTAACCCTAACTTGAAATTTAAGCCCCAGTTTAATCAATGGGTTTAATCCCCATACATTCAGGAAGCTTGCCCAAAGTCATCGCTGAGTGAATTTTTCTGCACCACTCGCTCAGTCAGTCCAGTCTAAACAGGATCCAGGCCCCAGGACATTCACACGGACCCACGTTTTCCTAACCCTAACCCTAACTTGAAATTTAAGTCCCTTTTTAATAAATGGGTTTAATCCCCATACATTCAGGAAGCTTGCCCAAAGTCATCGCTGAGTGAATTTTTCTACACCACTCGCTTAGTCAGTGCAGTCTAAACAGGATCCCGGCCCCGGGACATGCACACGGACCCACGTTTTCCTAACCCTAATCCTAACTTGAAATTTAATCCCCATTTTAATCAATGGGTTTAATCCCCATACATTCAGGAAGCTTGCCCAAAGTCATCGCTGAGTGAATTTTTCTGCACCACTCGCTTAGTCAGTCCAGTCTAAACAGGATCCAGGCCCCGGGACATGCACACGGACCCATGTTTTCCTAACCCTAACCCTAACTTGAAATTTAAGTCCCATTTTAATCAATGGGTTTAATCCCCATACATTCAGGAAGCTTGCCCAAAGTCATCGCTGAGTGAATTTTTCTGCACCACTCGCTTAGTCAGTCCAGTCTAAACAGGATCTAGGCCCCAGGACATTCACATGGACCCACGTTTTCCTAACCCTAACTTGAAATTTAAGCCCCATTTTAACCAATGGGTTTAATCCCCATACATTCAGGAAGCTTGCCCAAAGTCATCGCTGAGTGGATTTTTCTGCACCACTCGCTTAGTCTGTCCAGTTTAAACAGGATCCAGGCCCCGGGACATGCACACGGACCCAAGTTTTCGTAACCCTAACCCTAAATTGAAATTTAAGCCCCATTTTAATCAGAGGGTTCAGTACCCATATATTGAGGAAGCTTGCCCAAAGTAATCGCTTAGTGATTTTTTCTGCACCACTCGCTTAGTCAGTCCAGTCTAAACAGGATCCAGGCCCCGGGACATGCACACGGACCCACGTTTTCCTTACCCTAACCCTAATTTGAAATTTAAGCCCCATTTTAATCAATGGGTTTAATCCCCATACATTCAGGAAGCTTGCCCAAAGTCATCGCTGAGTGAATTTTTCTGCATCACTCGCTTAGTCAGTCCAGTCTAAACAGGATCCAGGCCCCGGGACATGCCCACGGACCCATGTTTAACTAACCCTAACCCTAACTTGAAATTTAACCTCTTTTTAATCAATGGGTTTAATCCCCATACATTCAGGAAGCTTGCCCAAAGTCATCGCTGAGTGAATTTTTCTGCACCACTCGCTTAGTCAGTCCAGTTCAAACATGATCCAGGCCCCAGGACATTCACATGGACCCACGTTTTCCTAAACCTAACCCTAACTTGAAATTTACGCACCATTTTAATCAATGGGTTTAATCCCCATACATTCAGGAAGCTTGCCCAAAGTCATCGCTGAGAGAATTTTTCTGCACCACTCGCTTAGTCAGTGCAGTCTAAACAGGATCCAGGCCCCGGGACATGCACACTGACCCCCGTTTTCCTAACCCTAACCCTAACTTGAAATTTAAGCCCCAGTTTAATCAATGGGTTTAATCCCCATACATTCAGGAAGCTTGCCCAAAGTCATCGCTGAGTGAATTTTTCTGCACCACTCGCTCAGTCAGTCCAGTCTAAACAGGATCCAGGCCCCAGGACATTCACACGGACCCACGTTTTCCTAACCCTAACCCTAACTTGAAATTTAAGTCCCTTTTTAATAAATGGGTTTAATCCCCATACATTCAGGAAGCTTGCCCAAAGTCATCGCTGAGTGAATTTTTCTACACCACTCGCTTAGTCAGTGCAGTCTAAACAGGATCCAGGCCCCGGGACATGCACACGGACCCACGTTTTCCTAACCCTAATCCTAACTTGAAATTTAATCCCCATTTTAATCAATGGGTTTAATCCCCATACATTCAGGAAGCTTGCCCAAAGTCATCGCTGAGTGAATTTTTCTGCACCACTCGCTTAGTCAGTCCAGTCTAAACAGGATCCAGGCCCCGGGACATGCACACGGACCCATGTTTTCCTAACCCTAACCCTAACTTGAAATTTAAGTCCCATTTTAATCAATGGGTTTAATCCCCAAACATTCAGGAAGCTTGCCCAAAGTCATCGCTGAGTGGATTTTTCTGCACCACTCGCTTAGTCAGTCCAGTTTAAACAGGATCCAGGCCCCGGGACATGCACACGGACCCAAGTTTTCGTAACCCTAACCCTAAATTGAAATTTAAGCCCCATTTTAATCAGAGGGTTCAGTACCCATATATTGAGGAAGCTTGCCCAAAGTAATCGCTTAGTGATTTTTTCTGCACCACTCGCTTAGTCAGTCCAGTCTAAACAGGATCCAGGCCCCGGGACATGCACACGGACCCACGTTTTCCTTACCCTAACCCTAATCTGAAATTTAAGCCCCATTTTAATCAATGGGTTTAATCCCCATACATTCAGGAAGCTTGCCCAAAGTCATCGCTGAGTGGATTTTTCTGCACCATTCGCTTAGTCAGTCCAGTTTAAACAGGATCCAGGCCCCGGGACATGCACACGGACCCACGTTTTCCTAACCCTAACCCTAACTTGAAATTTAAGCCCGATTTTTATCAATGGGTTCAATCCACATACATTCAGGAAGCTTGCCCAAAGTCATCGCTGAGTGAATTTTTCTGCACCACTCGCTTAGTCAGTCCAGTCTAAACAGGATCCAGGCCCCGGGACATGCACACGGACCCACGTTTTCCTAACCCTAACCCTAACTTGAAATTTAAGCCCCATTTTAATCAATGGGTTTAATCCCCATACATTCAGGAAGCTTGCCCAAAGTCATCGCTGAGTGAATTTTTCTGCACCACTCGCTTAGTCAGTCCAGTCTAAACAGGATCCAGGCCCCGGGACATGCACACGGACCCACGTTTTCCTAACCCTAACCCTAACTTGAAATTTAAGCCCCATTTTAATCAATGGGTTTAATCCCCATACATTCAGGAAGCTTGCCCAAAGTCATCGCTGAGTGAATTTTTCTGCACCACTCGCTTAGTCAGTCCAGTCTAAACAGGATCCAGGCCCCGGGACATGCACACGGACCCACGTTTTCCTAACCCTAACCCTAACTTGAAATTTAAGCCCCATTTTAATCAATGGGTTTAATCCCCATACATTCAGGAAGCTTGCCCAAAGTCATCGCTGAGTGAATTTTTCTGCACCACTCGCTTAGTCAGTCCAGTCTAAACAGGATCCAGGCCCCGGGACATGCACACGGACCCACGTTTTCCTAACCCTAACCCTAACTTGAAATTTAAGCCCCATTTTAATCAATGGGTTAATCCCCATACATTCAGGAAGCTTGCCCAAAGTCATCGCTGAGTGAATTTTTCTGCACCACTCGCTTAGTCAGTCCAGTCTAAACAGGATCCAGGCCCCAGGACATGCACACGGACCCACGTTTTCCTAACCCTAACCCTAACTTGAAATTTAAGCCCCATTTTAATCAATGGGTTTAATCCCCATACATTCAGGAAGCTTGCCCAAAGTCATCGCTGAGTGAATTTTTCTGCACCACTCGCTTAGTCAGTGCAGTCTAAACAGGATCCAGGCCCCGGGACATGCACACGGACCCACGTTTTCCTAACCCTAACCCTAACTTGAAATTTAAGCCCCATTTTAATCAATGGGTTTAATCCCCATACATTCAGGAAGCTTGCCCAAAGTCATCGCTGAGTGAATTTTTCTGCACCACTCGCTTAGTCAGTCCAGTCTAAACAGGATCCAGGCCCCGGGACATGCACACGGACCCACGTTTTCCTAACCCTAACCCTAACTTGAAATTTAAGCCCCGATTTTTATCATGGGTTCAATCCCCATACATTCAGGAAGCTTGCCCAAAGTCATCGCTGAGTGAATTTTTCTGCACCACTCGCTTAGTCAGTCCAGTTCTAAACAGGATCCAGGCCCCGGGACATGCACACGGACCCACGTTTTCCTAACCCTAACCCTAATTTGAAATTTAAGCCCCATTTTAATCAATGGGTTTAATCCCCATACATTCAGGAAGCTTGCCCAAAGTCATCGCTGAGTGAATTTTTCTGCACCACTCGCTTAGTCAGTCCAGTTTAAACAGGATCCAGGCCCCGGGACATGCACACGGACCCACGTTTTCCTAACCCTAACCCTAACTTGAAATTTAAGCCCATTTTAATCAATGGGTTTAATCCCATACATTCAGGAAGCTTGCCCAAAGTCATCGCTGAGTGAATTTTTCTGCACCACTCGCTTAGTCAGTCCAGTCTAAACAGGATCCAGGCCCCGGGACATGCACACGGACCCACGTTTTCCTAACCCTAACCCTAACTTGAAATTTAAGCCCCATTTTAATCAATGGGTTTAATCCCCATACATTCAGGAAGCTTGCCCAAAGTCATCGCTGAGTGAATTTTTCTGCACCACTCGCTTAGTCAGTCCAGTCTAAACAGGATCCAGGCCCCGGGACATGCACACGGACCCACGTTTTCCTAACCCTAACCCTAACTTGAAATTTAAGCCCCATTTTAATCAATGGGTTTAATCCCCATACATTCAGGAAGCTTGCCCAAAGTCATCGCTGAGTGAATTTTTCTGCACCACTCGCTTAGTCAGTCCAGTCTAAACAGGATCCAGGCCCCGGGACATGCACACGGACCCACGTTTTCCTAACCCTAACCCTAACTTGAAATTTAAGCCCCATTTTAATCAATGGGTTTAATCCCCATACATTCAGGAAGCTTGCCCAAAGTCATCGCTGAGTGAATTTTTCTGCACCACTCGCTTAGTCAGTGCAGTCTAAACAGGATCCAGGCCCCGGGACATGCACACTGACCCCCGTTTTCCTAACCCTAACCCTAACTTGAAATTTAAGTCCCATTTTAATCAATGGGTTTAATCCCCATACATTCAGGAAGCTTGCCCAAAGTCATCGCTGAGTGAATTTTTCTGCACCACTCGCTTAGTCAGTCCAGTCTAAACAGGATCCAGGCCCCAGGACATTCACACGGACCCACGTTTTCCTAACCCTAACTTGAAATTTAAGCCCCATTTTAATCAATGGGTTTAATCCCCATACATTCAGGAAGCTTGCCCAAAGTCATCGCTGAGTGAATTTTTCTGCACCACTCGCTTAGTCAGTCCAGTTTAAACAGGATCCAGGCCCCGGGACATGCACACGGACCCACGTTTTCCTAACCCTAACCCTAACTTGAAATTTAAGCCCCATTTTAATCAATGGGTTTAATCCCCATACATTCAGGAAGCTTGCCCAAAGTCATCGCTGAGTGAATTTTTCTGCACCACTCGCTTAGTCAGTGCAGTCTAAACAGGATCCAGGCCCCGGGACATGCACACGGACCCACGTTTTCCTAACCCTAACCCTAACTTGAAATTTAAGTCCCATTTTAATCAATGGGTTTAATCCCCATACATTCAGGAAGCTTGCCCAAAGTCATCGCTGAGTGAATTTTTCTGCACCACTCGCTTAGTCAGTCCAGTCTAAACAGGATCCAGGCCCCGGGACATGCACACGGACCCACGTTTTCCTAACCCTAACCCTAACTTGAAATTTAAGCCCCATTTTAATCAATGGGTTTAATCCCCATACATTCAGGAAGCTTGCCCAAAGTCATCGCTGAGTGAATTTTTCTGCACCACTCGCTTAGTCAGTCCAGTCTAAACAGGATCCAGGCCCCGGGACATGCACACGGACCCACGTTTTCCTAACCCTAACCCTAACTTGAAATTTAAGCCCATTTTAATCAATGGGTTTAATCCCCATACATTCAGGAAGCTTGCCCAAAGTAATCGCTTAGTGATTTTTTCTGCACCACTCGCTTAGTCAGTCCAGTCTAAACAGGATCCAGGCCCCGGGACATGCAAACGGACCCACGTTTTCCTAACCCTAACCCTAACTTGAAATTTAAGTCCCTTTTTAATCAATGGGTTTAATCCCCATACATTCAGGAAGCTTGCCCAAAGTCATCGCTGAGTGAATTTTTCTGCACCACTCGCTTAGTCAGTCCAGTTTAAACAGGATCCAGGCCCCGGGACATGCACACGGACCCACGTTTTCCTAACCCTAACCCTAACTTGAAATTTAAGTCCCTTTTTAATCAATGGGTTTAATCCCCATACATTCAGGAAGCTTGCCCAAAGTCATCGCGGGGTAATTTTTCTGCACCACTCGCTTAGTCAGTCCAGTCTAAACAGGATCCAGGCCCCGGGACATGCACATGGACCCACGTTTTCCTAACCCTAACCCTAACTTGAAATTTAAGTCCCTTTTTAATAAATGGGTTTAATCCCCATACATTCAGGAAGCTTGCCCAAAGTCATCGCTGAGTGAATTTTTCTGCACCACTCGCTTAGTCAGTCCAGTTTAAACAGGATCCAGGCCCCGGGACATGCACACGGACCCACGTTTTCCGACCCCTAACCCTAACTTGAAATTTAAGCCCCATTTAATCAATGGGTTTAATCCCCATACATTCAGGAAGCTTGCCCAAAGTCATCGCTGAGTGAATTTTTCTGCACCACTCGCTTAGTCAGTGCAGTCTAAACAGGATCCAGGCCCCGGGACATGCACACTGACCCCCGTTTTCCTAACCCTAACCCTAACTTGAAATTTAAGTCCCATTTTAATCAATGGGTTTAATCCCCATACATTCAGGAAGCTTGCCCAAAGTCATCGCTGAGTGAATTTTTCTGCACCACTCGCTTAGTCAGTCCAGTCTAAACAGGATCCAGGCCCCAGGACATTCACACTGGACCCACGTTTTCCTAACCCTAACCCTAACTTGAAATTTAAGCCCCATTTTAATCAATGGGTTTAATCCCCATACATTCAGGAAGCTTGCCCAAAGTCATCGCTGAGTGGATTTTTCTGCACCACTCGCTTAGTCAGTGCAGTTTAAACAGGATCCAGGCCCCGGGACATGCACACGGACCCAAGTTTTCGTAACCCTAACCCTAAATTGAAATTTAAGCCCCATTTTAATCAGAGGGTTCAGTACCCATATATTGAGGAAGCTTGCCCAAAGTAATCGCTTAGTGATTTTTTCTGCACCACACGCTTAGTCAGTCCAGTCTAAACAGGATCCAGGCCCCGGGACATGCACACGGACCCACGTTTTCCTAACCCTAATCCTAACTTGAAATTTAATCCCCATTTTAATCAATGGGTTTAATCCCCATACATTCAGGAAGCTTGCCCAAAGTCATCGCTGAGTGAATTTTTCTGCACCACTCGCTTAGTCAGTCCAGTCTAAACAGGATCCAGGCCCCGGGACATGCACACGGACCCATGTTTTCCTAACCCTAACCCTAACTTGAAATTTAACCTCTTTTTAATCAATGGGTTTAATCCCCATACATTCAGGAAGCTTGCCCAAAGTCATCGCTGAGTGAATTTTTCTGCACCACTCGCTTAGTCAGTGCAGTCTCAACAGGATCCAGGCCCCGGGACATGCACACGGACCCACGTTTTCCTAACCCTAACCCTAACTTGAAATTTAAGCCCATTTTAATCAATGGGTTTAATCCCCATACATTCAGGAAGCTTGCCCAAAGTCATCGCTGAGTGAATTTTTCTGCCACCACTCGCTTAGTCAGTGCAGTCTAAACAGGATCCAGGCCCCGGGACATGCACACGGACCCACGTTTTCCTAACCCTAACCCTAACTTGAAATTTAAGCCCCATTTTAATCAATGGGTTCAATCCCCATACATTCAGGAAGCTTGCCCAAAGTCATCGCTGAGTGAATTTTTCTGCACCACTCGCTTAGTCAGTCCAGTCTAAACAGGATCCAGGACCCGGGACATGCAAATGGACCCCCGTTTTCCTAACCCTAACCCTAACTTGAAATTTAAGCCCCATTTTAATCAATGGGTTTAATCCCCATACATTCAGGAAGCTTGCCCAAAGTCATCGCTGAGTGAATTTTTCTGCACCACTCGCTTAGTCAGTCCAGTCTAAACAGGATCCAGGCCCCGGGACATGCACACGGACCCACGTTTTCCTAACCCTAACCCTAATTTGAAATTTAAGCCCCATTTTAATCAATGGGTTTAATCCCCATACATTCAGGAAGCTAGCCCAAAGTCATCGCTGAGTGAATTTTTCTGCACCACTCGCTTAGTCAGTGCAGTCTAAACAGGATCCAGGCCCCGGGACATGCACACGGACCCACGTTTTCCTAACCCTAACCCTAACTTGAAATTTAAGCCCCTTTTAATCAATGGGTTTAATCCCCATACATTCAGGAAGCTTGCCCAAAGTCATCGCTGAGTGAATTTTTTCTGCACCACTCGCTTAGTCAGTCCAGTCTAAACAGGATCCAGGCCCAGGGAATTGCACATGGACCCACGTTTTCCTAACCCTAACTTGAAATTTAAAAGCCCCATTTTAATCAATGGGTTTAATCCCCATACATTCAGGAAGCTTGCCCAAAGTCATCGCTGAGTGGATTTTTCTGCAAACCACTCGCTAGTCAGTCCAGTTTAACAGGATCCCAGGCCCCGGGACATGCACACGGACCCAAGTTTTCGTAACCTAACCCTAAATGAAATTTAAGCCCCATTTTAATCAATGGGTTCAATACCCCATACATTCAGGAAGCTTGCCCAAAGTAATCGCTTAGTGATTTTTTCTGCACCACACGCTTAGTCAGTCCAGTCTAAACAGGATCCAGCCCCGGGACTGCACACGACCCACTTTTCCTAACCCTAATCCTAACTTGAAATTTAATCCCCATT